>JAQJVK010000019.1:4216123-5416123 GCA_035578135.1 Flexamia atlantica
CTACGGCTCTGGCGGCGATTCATTGAACCGCTTGAGCAACCGGCCTGGTGGCCTGGATCGTACTACGATCACAGAAAGTGTCATACTCCAATCAAAAAGTGCCTCTGGACGAGCTGCCAAAACGCCTATGCCTTCCCCAAGAAGATCCGCTTCTTTTATTGTTTATGAATCAGGTAAGTCATTTTTATAATGTTCGTATTTTCAATATTTCTGGGGTACTACGATCACAGAAATTGTCATACTCCAATCAAAAAGTGCAGTTTTTCTCCATATCTGGCCATGTACCCGACGTACTATTTGGCTAAGAATTACAATACCAACTGATTTGAAATCTAGCTACTATCTCCAGCTAACAGTACTATTTGGCCTTTGTGTCTAATATTTCGGTTATGACCTTTCTGATTGTCAATATGTATTTCAACAGGATTGGGAAAAAACCACCCAGTCTTAATATACCTGTAGCAGCAAACCTGCATACTCATTCCCCATGTTATTCTTATGGAGCTAACCAAAACATATCAAATCTCGCTATGTTGGATTGAAATATGTTGTTTTGCATTTGAAATTCGCTGAGTATGCAGTCTGCTGCAACGGGGGTATTTTCTTATTTATTGTGGTACTGTATCGTCGATTCTCGTTTGTACAATTTGGGTTCCAGCAGATAATTAACCTGATTCGTAAGAAGTAAATTTATTTATTATTTTAGCGTTTAGATTAATAATTAATTTTTCAATTTTAGGTGCCTCTGGACAAGCTGCCAAAACGCATATGCCTTCCCCAAGAAGATACGCTTCTTTTATTGTTTATGAATCAGGTAAGTCATTTTTATAATGTTCGTATTTTCAATATTTCTGGGGTACTACGATCACAGAAAGTGTCATACTCCAATCAAAAAGTGCAGTTTTTCTCCATATCTGGCCATGTACCCGACGTACTATTTGGCTAAGAATTACAATACCAACTGATTTGAAATCTAGCTACTATCTCCAGCTAACAGTACTATTTGGCCTTTGTGTCTAATATTTCGGTTATGACCTTTCTGATTGTCAATATGTATTGACAATATGCTAAATTAATTTATAAAAAATAAAAAACGTGTCCTCCTCCTCTATACAAGGGTAAAATGAAGCAAAACAGGTGTCCACTGCAATCCCTATTAAACCTACAAATGCCGTCAACTTCCACCCAAGCCGGTCACCGTTTATTTTAGGTGGGCCCTCCCACCAGCTTTACCACACATTTGAAAGCCTAATAGGGATTGCTCATGGAGCGGGAATTGAACCCGCGCCGCGGCGTATGTCCTAATCATTGGCTCGTCAGTCAATGATTTAGACCACACGACCGCGCAGTACCATCAGACCAGTGCTCGTTTGAGTCTCAAAGCCTACGGCTCTGGCGGCGATTCATTGAACCGCTTGAGCAACCGGCCTGGTGGCCTGGATCGTACTACGATCACAGAAAGTGTCATACTCCAATCAAAAAGTGCCTCTGGACAAGCTGCCAAAACGCCTATGCCTTCCCCAAGAAGATACGCTTCTTTTATTGTTTATGAATCAGGTAAGTCATTTTTATAATGTTCGTATTTTCAATATTTCTGGGGTACTACGATCACAGAAAGTGTCATACTCCAATCAAAAAGTGCAGTTTTTCTCCATATCTGGCCATGTACCCGACGTACTATTTGGCTAAGAATTACAATACCAACTGATTTGAAATCTAGCTACTATCTCCAGCTAACAGTACTATTTGGCCTTTGTGTCTAATATTTCGGTTATGACCTTTCTGATTGTCAATATGTATTTCAACAGGATTGGGAAAAAACCACCCAGTCTTAATATACCTGTAGCAGCAAACCTGCATACTCATTCCCCATGTTATTCTTATGGAGCTAACCAAAACATATCAAATCTCGCTATGTTGGATTGAAATATGTTGTTTTGCATTTGAAATTCGCTGAGTATGCAGTCTGCTGCAACGGGGGTATTTTCTTATTTATTGTGGTACTGTATCGTCGATTCTCGTTTGTACAATTTGGGTTCCAGCAGATAATTAACCTGATTCGTAAGAAGTAAATTTATTTATTATTTTAGCGTTTAGATTAATAATTAATTTTTCAATTTTAGGTGCCTCTGGACAAGCTGCCAAAACGCATATGCCTTCCCCAAGAAGATACGCTTCTTTTATTGTTTATGAATCAGGTAAGTCATTTTTATAATGTTCGTATTTTCAATATTTCTGGGGTACTACGATCACAGAAAGTGTCATACTCCAATCAAAAAGTGCAGTTTTTCTCCATATCTGGCCATGTACCCGACGTACTATTTGGCTAAGAATTACAATACCAACTGATTTGAAATCTAGCTACTATCTCCAGCTAACAGTACTATTTGGCCTTTGTGTCTAATATTTCGGTTATGACCTTTCTGATTGTCAATATGTATTGACAATATGCTAAATTAATTTATAAAAAATAAAAAACGTGTCCTCCTCCTCTATACAAGGGTAAAATGAAGCAAAACAGGTGTCCACTGCAATCCCTATTAAACCTACAAATGCCGTCAACTTCCACCCAAGCCGGTCACCGTTTATTTTAGGTGGGCCCTCCCACCAGCTTTACCACACATTTGAAAGCCTAATAGGGATTGCTCATGGAGCGGGAATTGAACCCGCGCCGCGGCGTATGTCCTAATCATTGGCTCGTCAGTCAATGATTTAGACCACACGACCGCGCAGTACCATCAGACCAGTGCTCGTTTGAGTCTCAAAGCCTACGGCTCTGGCGGCGATTCATTGAACCGCTTGAGCAACCGGCCTGGTGGCCTGGATCGTACTACGATCACAGAAAGTGTCATACTCCAATCAAAAAGTGCCTCTGGACAAGCTGCCAAAACGCCTATGCCTTCCCCAAGAAGATACGCTTCTTTTATTGTTTATGAATCAGGTAAGTCATTTTTATAATGTTCGTATTTTCAATACGAACATTATAAGGCCAAATATATTTCAAAGGCCAAATAGTACTGTTAGCTGGAGATAGTAGCTAGATTTCAAATCAGTTGGTATTGTAATTCTTAGCCAAATAGTACGTCGGGTACATGGCCAGATATGGAGAAAAACTGCACTTTTTGATTGGAGTATGACACTTTCTGTGATCGTAGTACCCCAGAAATATTGAAAATACGAACATTATAAAAATGACTTACCTGATTCATAAACAATAAAAGAAGCGTATCTTCTTGGGGAAGGCATATGCGTTTTGGCAGCTTGTCCAGAGGCACCTAAAATTGAAAAATTAATTATTAATCTAAACGCTAAAATAATAAATAAATTTACTTCTTACGAATCAGGTTAATTATCTGCTGGAACCCAAATTGTACAAACGAGAATCGACGATACAGTACCACAATAAATAAGAAAATACCCCCGTTGCAGCAGACTGCATACTCAGCGAATTTCAAATGCAAAACAACATATATTTGTCTGTTAGCACGATAGCGGCCGTAAAAATGGTTCAATCTTAATGAAAATTGGTATACGTGTAAATTGGTAATCACTCGGACGAATTCGTCAACCAGCCCGATCGGACCACCGGAAGGGGGGGTAAAGAGGGATAAACCCCCCCAAAAATGGGTTTTTTGAGTTTTTTGCATAGAAAAATCAAATTTATCGAATTATTGTTGGCACCATTGAATTCTGAAGTTTGAAAGGACTACTTACTTTATTATTTCAGTAAATAGTTATGTTACAGAATTCTAGAACTATTTTATTATTCATATGGTTAGTTTTTTCAGGAAAGGCTCTAGGCCAGGATTAGGAAAAAACCACCCAGTCTTAATATACCTGTAGCAGCAAACCTGCATACTCATTCCCCATGTTATTCTTATGGAGCTAACCAAAACATATCAAATCTCGCTATGTTGGATTGAAATATGTTGTTTTGCATTTGAAATTCGCTGAGTATGCAGTCTGCTGCAACGGGGGTATTTTCTTATTTATTGTGGTACTGTATCGTCGATTCTCGTTTGTACAATTTGGGTTCCAGCAGATAATTAACCTGATTCGTAAGAAGTAAATTTATTTATTATTTTAGCGTTTAGATTAATAATTAATTTTTCAATTTTAGGTGCCTCTGGACAAGCTGCCAAAACGCATATGCCTTCCCCAAGAAGATACGCTTCTTTTATTGTTTATGAATCAGGTAAGTCATTTTTATAATGTTCGTATTTTCAATATTTCTGGGGTACTACGATCACAGAAAGTGTCATACTCCAATCAAAAAGTGCAGTTTTTCTCCATATCTGGCCATGTACCCGACGTACTATTTGGCTAAGAATTACAATACCAACTGATTTGAAATCTAGCTACTATCTCCAGCTAACAGTACTATTTGGCCTTTGTGTCTAATATTTCGGTTATGACCTTTCTGATTGTCAATATGTATTGACAATATGCTAAATTAATTTATAAAAAATAAAAAACGTGTCCTCCTCCTCTATACAAGGGTAAAATGAAGCAAAACAGGTGTCCACTGCAATCCCTATTAAACCTACAAATGCCGTCAACTTCCACCCAAGCCGGTCACCGTTTATTTTAGGTGGGCCTTCCCACCAGCTTTACCACACATTTGAAAGCCTAATAGGGATTGCTCATGGAGCGGGAATTGAACCCGCGCCGCGGCGTATGTCCTAATCATTGGCTCGTCAGTCAATGATTTAGACCACACGACCGCGCAGTACCATCAGACCAGTGCTCGTTTGAGTCTCAAAGCCTACGGCTCTGGCGGCGATTCATTGAACCGCTTGAGCAACCGGCCTGGTGGCCTGGATCGTACTACGATCACAGAAAGTGTCATACTCCAATCAAAAAGTGCCTCTGGACAAGCTGCCAAAACGCCTATGCCTTCCCCAAGAAGATACGCTTCTTTTATTGTTTATGAATCAGGTAAGTCATTTTTATAATGTTCGTATTTTCAATATTTCTGGGGTACTACGATCACAGAAAGTGTCATACTCCAATCAAAAAGTGCAGTTTTTCTCCATATCTGGCCATGTACCCGACGTAAATAATTAATTTTTCAATTTTAGGTGCCTCTGGACAAGCTGCCAAAACGCATATGCCTTCCCCAAGAAGATACGCTTCTTTTATTGTTTATGAATCAGGTAAGTCATTTTTATAATGTTCGTATTTTCAATATTTCTGGGGTACTACGATCACAGAAAGTGTCATACTCCAATCAAAAAGTGCAGTTTTTCTCCATATCTGGCCATGTACCCGACGTACTATTTGGCTAAGAATTACAATACCAACTGATATGAAATCTAGCTACTATCTCCAGCTAACAGTACTATTTGGCCTTTGTGTCTAATATTTCGGTTATGACCTTTCTGATTGTCAATATGTATTGACAATATGCTAAATTAATTTATAAAAAATAAAAAACGTGTCCTCCTCCTCTATACAAGGGTAAAATGAAGCAAAACAGGTGTCCACTGCAATCCCTATTAAACCTACAAATGCCGTCAACTTCCACCCAAGCCGGTCACCGTTTATTTTAGGTGGGCCCTCCCACCAGCTTTACCACACATTTGAAAGCCTAATAGGGATTGCTCATGGAGCGGGAATTGAACCCGCGCCGCGGCGTATGTCCTAATCATTGGCTCGTCAGTCAATGATTTAGACCACACGACCGCGCAGTACCATCAGACCAGTGCTCGTTTGAGTCTCAAAGCCTACGGCTCTGGCGGCGATTCATTGAACCACTTGAGCAACCGGCCTGGTGGCCTGGATCGTACTACAATCACAGAAAGTGTCATACTCCAATCAAAAAGTGCCTCTGGACAAGCTGCCAAAACGCCTATGCCTTCCCCAAGAAGATACGCTTCTTTTATTGTTTATGAATCAGGTAAGTCATTTTTATAATGTTCGTATATTCAATATTTCTGGGGTACTACGATCACAGAAAGTGTCATACTCCAATCAAAAAGTGCAGTTTTTCTCCATATCTGGCCATGTACCCGACGTACTATTTGGCTAAGAATTACAATACCAACTGATTTGAAATCTAGCTACTATCTCCAGCTAACAGTACTATTTGGCCTTTGTGTCTAATATTTCGGTTATGACCTTTCTGATTGTCAATATGTATTGACAATATGCTAAATTAATTTATAAAAAATAAAAAACGTGTCCTCCTCCTCTATACAAGGGTAAAATGAAGCAAAACAGGTGTCCACTGCAATTCCTATTAAACCTACAAATGCCGTCAACTTCCACCCAAGGATTAGGAAAAAACCACCCAGTCTTAATATACACCTGTAGCAGCAAACCTGCATACTCATTCCCCATGTTATTCTTATGGAGCTAACCAAAACATATCAAATCTCGCTATGTTGGATTGAAATATGTTGTTTTGCATTTGAAATTCGCTGAGTATGCAGTCTGCTGCAACGGGGGTATTTTCTTATTTATTGTGGTACTGTATCGTCGATTCTCGTTTGTACAATTTGGGTCCCCAGCAGATAATTAACCTGATTCGTAAGAAGTAAATTTATTTATTATTTTAGCGTTTAGATTAATAATTAATTTTTCAATTTTAGGTGCCTCTGGACAAGCTGCCAAAACGCATATGCCTTCCCCAAGAAGATACGCTTCTTTTATTGTTTATGAATCAGGTAAGTCATTTTTATAATGTTCGTATTTTCAATATTTCTGGGGTACTACGATCACAGAAAGTGTCATACTCCATTAAAAAAGTGCAGTTTTTCTCCATATCTGGCCATGTACCCGACGTACTATTTGGCTAAGAATTACAATACCAACTGATTTGAAATCTAGCTACTATCTCCAGCTAACAGTACTATTTGGCCTTTGTGTCTAATATTTCGGTTATGACCTTTCTGATTGTCAATATGTATTGACAATATGCTAAATTAATTTATAAAAAATAAAAACGTGTCCTCCTCCTCTATACAAGGGTAAAATGAAGCAAAACAGGTGTCCACTGCAATCCCTATTAAACCTACAAATGCCGTCAACTTCCACCAAAGCCGGTCACCGTTTATTTTAGGTGGGCCCTCCCACCAGCTTTACCACACATTTGAAAGCCTAATAGGGATTGCTCATGGAGCGGGAATTGAACCCGCGCCTTGGCGTATGTCCTAATCATTGGCTCGTCAGTCAATGATTTAGACCACACGACCGCGCAGTACCATCAGACCAGTGCTCGTTTGAGTCTCAAAGCCTACGGCTCTGGCGGCGATTCATTGAACCGCTTGAGCAACCGGCCTGGTGGCCTGGATCGTACTACGATCACAGAAAGTGTCATACTCCAATCAAAAAGTGCCTCTGGACAAGCTGCCAAAACGCCTATGCCTTCCCCAAGAAGATACGCTTCTTTTATTGTTTATGAATCAGGTAAGTCATTTTTATAATGTTCGTATTTTCAATATTTCTGGGGTACTACGATCACAGAAAGTGTCATACTCCAATCAAAAAGTGCAGTTTTTCTCCATATCTGGCCATGTACCCGACGTACTATTTGGCTAAGAATTACAATACCAACTGATTTGAAATCTAGCTACTATCTCCAGCTAACAGTACTATTTGGCCTTTGTGTCTAATATTTCGGTTATGACCTTTCTGATTGTCAATATGTATTGACAATATGCTAAATTTTATTGTTTATGAATCAGGTAAGTCATTTTTATAATGTTCGTATTTTCAATATTTCTGGGGTACTACGATCACAGAAAGTGTCATAATCCAATCAAAAAGTGCAGTTTTTCTCCATATCTGGCCATGTACCCGACGTACTATTTGGCTAAGAATTACAATACCAACTGATTTGAAATCTAGCAACTATCTCCAGCTAACAGTACTATTTGGCCTTTGTGTCTAATATTTCGGTTATGACCTTTCTGATTGTCAATATGTATTGACAATATGCTAAATTAATTTATAAAAAATAAAAAACGTGTCCTCCTCCTCTATACAAGGGTAAAATGAAGCAAAACAGGTGTCCACTGCAATCCCTATTAAACCTACAAATGCCGTCAACTTCCACCCAAGCCGGTCACCGTTTATTTTAGGTGGGCCCTCCCACCAGCTTTACCACACATTTGAAAGCCTAATAGGGATTGCTCATGGAGCGGGAATTGAACCCGCGCTGCGGCGTATGTCCTAATCATTGGCTCGTCAGTCAATGATTTAGACCACACGACCGCGCAGTACCATCAGACCAGTGCTCGTTTGAGTCTCAAAGCCTACGGCTCTGGCGGCGATTCATTGAACCGCTTGAGCAACCGGCCTGGTGGCCTGGATCGTACTACGATCACAGAAAGTGTCATACTCCAATCAAAAAGTGCCTCTGGACAAGCTGCCAAAACGCCTATGCCTTCCCCAAGAAGATACGCTTCTTTTATTGTTTATGAATCAGGTAAGTCATTTTTATAATGTTCGTATTTTCAATATTTCTGGGGTACTACGATCACAGAAAGTGTCATACTCCAATCAAAAAGTGCAGTTTTTCTCCATATCTGGCCATGTACCCGACGTACTATTTGGCTAAGAATTACAATACCAACTGATTTGAAATCTAGCTACTATCTCCAGCTAACAGTACTATTTGGCCTTTGTGTCTAATATTTCGGTTATGACCTTTCTGATTGTCAATATGTATTTCAACAGGATTGGGAAAAAACCACCCAGTCTTAATATACCTGTAGCAGCAAACCTGCATACTCATTCCCTCATTCATAACCCGCGCCGCGGCGTATGTCCTAATCATTGGCTCGTCAGTCAATGATTTAGACCACACGACCGCGCAGTACCATCAGACCAGTGCTCGTTTGAGTCTCAAAGCCTACGGCTCTGGCGGCGATTCATTGAACCGCTTGAGCAACCGGCCTGGTGGCCTGGATCGTACTACGATCACAGAAAGTGTCATACTCCAATCAAAAAGTGCCTCTGGACGAGCTGCCAAAACGCCTATGCCTTCCCCAAGAAGATCCGCTTCTTTTATTGTTTATGAATCAGGTAAGTCATTTTTATAATGTTCGTATTTTCAATATTTCTGGGGTACTACGATCACAGAAATTGTCATACTCCAATCAAAAAGTGCAGTTTTTCTCCATATCTGGCCATGTACCCGACGTACTATTTGGCTAAGAATTACAATACCAACTGATTTGAAATCTAGCTACTATCTCCAGCTAACAGTACTATTTGGCCTTTGTGTCTAATATTTCGGTTATGACCTTTCTGATTGTCAATATGTATTTCAACAGGATTGGGAAAAAACCACCCAGTCTTAATATACCTGTAGCAGCAAACCTGCATACTCATTCCCCATGTTATTCTTATGGAGCTAACCAAAACATATCAAATCTCGCTATGTTGGATTGAAATATGTTGTTTTGCATTTGAAATTCGCTGAGTATGCAGTCTGCTGCAACGGGGGTATTTTCTTATTTATTGTGGTACTGTATCGTCGATTCTCGTTTGTACAATTTGGGTTCCAGCAGATAATTAACCTGATTCGTAAGAAGTAAATTTATTTATTATTTTAGCGTTTAGATTAATAATTAATTTTTCAATTTTAGGTGCCTCTGGACAAGCTGCCAAAACGCATATGCCTTCCCCAAGAAGATACGCTTCTTTTATTGTTTATGAATCAGGTAAGTCATTTTTATAATGTTCGTATTTTCAATATTTCTGGGGTACTACGATCACAGAAAGTGTCATACTCCAATCAAAAAGTGCAGTTTTTCTCCATATCTGGCCATGTACCCGACGTACTATTTGGCTAAGAATTACAATACCAACTGATTTGAAATCTAGCTACTATCTCCAGCTAACAGTACTATTTGGCCTTTGTGTCTAATATTTCGGTTATGACCTTTCTGATTGTCAATATGTATTGACAATATGCTAAATTAATTTATAAAAAATAAAAAACGTGTCCTCCTCCTCTATACAAGGGTAAAATGAAGCAAAACAGGTGTCCACTGCAATCCCTATTAAACCTACAAATGCCGTCAACTTCCACCCAAGCCGGTCACCGTTTATTTTAGGTGGGCCCTCCCACCAGCTTTACCACACATTTGAAAGCCTAATAGGGATTGCTCATGGAGCGGGAATTGAACCCGCGCCGCGGCGTATGTCCTAATCATTGGCTCGTCAGTCAATGATTTAGACCACACGACCGCGCAGTACCATCAGACCAGTGCTCGTTTGAGTCTCAAAGCCTACGGCTCTGGCGGCGATTCATTGAACCGCTTGAGCAACCGGCCTGGTGGCCTGGATCGTACTACGATCACAGAAAGTGTCATACTCCAATCAAAAAGTGCCTCTGGACAAGCTGCCAAAACGCCTATGCCTTCCCCAAGAAGATACGCTTCTTTTATTGTTTATGAATCAGGTAAGTCATTTTTATAATGTTCGTATTTTCAATATTTCTGGGGTACTACGATCACAGAAAGTGTCATACTCCAATCAAAAAGTGCAGTTTTTCTCCATATCTGGCCATGTACCCGACGTACTATTTGGCTAAGAATTACAATACCAACTGATTTGAAATCTAGCTACTATCTCCAGCTAACAGTACTATTTGGCCTTTGTGTCTAATATTTCGGTTATGACCTTTCTGATTGTCAATATGTATTTCAACAGGATTGGGAAAAAACCACCCAGTCTTAATATACCTGTAGCAGCAAACCTGCATACTCATTCCCCATGTTATTCTTATGGAGCTAACCAAAACATATCAAATCTCGCTATGTTGGATTGAAATATGTTGTTTTGCATTTGAAATTCGCTGAGTATGCAGTCTGCTGCAACGGGGGTATTTTCTTATTTATTGTGGTACTGTATCGTCGATTCTCGTTTGTACAATTTGGGTTCCAGCAGATAATTAACCTGATTCGTAAGAAGTAAATTTATTTATTATTTTAGCGTTTAGATTAATAATTAATTTTTCAATTTTAGGTGCCTCTGGACAAGCTGCCAAAACGCATATGCCTTCCCCAAGAAGATACGCTTCTTTTATTGTTTATGAATCAGGTAAGTCATTTTTATAATGTTCGTATTTTCAATATTTCTGGGGTACTACGATCACAGAAAGTGTCATACTCCAATCAAAAAGTGCAGTTTTTCTCCATATCTGGCCATGTACCCGACGTACTATTTGGCTAAGAATTACAATACCAACTGATTTGAAATCTAGCTACTATCTCCAGCTAACAGTACTATTTGGCCTTTGTGTCTAATATTTCGGTTATGACCTTTCTGATTGTCAATATGTATTGACAATATGCTAAATTAATTTATAAAAAATAAAAAACGTGTCCTCCTCCTCTATACAAGGGTAAAATGAAGCAAAACAGGTGTCCACTGCAATCCCTATTAAACCTACAAATGCCGTCAACTTCCACCCAAGCCGGTCACCGTTTATTTTAGGTGGGCCCTCCCACCAGCTTTACCACACATTTGAAAGCCTAATAGGGATTGCTCATGGAGCGGGAATTGAACCCGCGCCGCGGCGTATGTCCTAATCATTGGCTCGTCAGTCAATGATTTAGACCACACGACCGCGCAGTACCATCAGACCAGTGCTCGTTTGAGTCTCAAAGCCTACGGCTCTGGCGGCGATTCATTGAACCGCTTGAGCAACCGGCCTGGTGGCCTGGATCGTACTACGATCACAGAAAGTGTCATACTCCAATCAAAAAGTGCCTCTGGACAAGCTGCCAAAACGCCTATGCCTTCCCCAAGAAGATACGCTTCTTTTATTGTTTATGAATCAGGTAAGTCATTTTTATAATGTTCGTATTTTCAATATTTCTGGGGTACTACGATCACAGAAAGTGTCATACTCCAATCAAAAAGTGCAGTTTTTCTCCATATCTGGCCATGTACCCGACGTACTATTTGGCTAAGAATTACAATACCAACTGATTTGAAATCTAGCTACTATCTCCAGCTAACAGTACTATTTGGCCTTTGTGTCTAATATTTCGGTTATGACCTTTCTGATTGTCGATATGTATTGACAATATGCTAAATTAATTTATAAAAAATAAAAAACGTGTCCTCCTCCTCTATACAAGGGTAAAATGAAGCAAAACAGGTGTCCACTGCAATCCCTATTAAACCTACAAATGCCGTCAACTTCCACCCAAGCCGGTCACCGTTTATTTTAGGTGGGCCCTCCCACCAGCTTTACCACACATTTGAAAGCCTAATAGGGATTGCTCATGGAGCGGGAATTGAACCCGCGCCGCGGCGTATGTCCTAATCATTGGCTCGTCAGTCAATGATTTAGACCACACGACCGCGCAGTACCATCAGACCAGTGCTCGTTTGAGTCTTAATATACACCTGTAGCAGCAAACCTGCATACTCATTCCCCATGTTATTCTTATGGAGCTAACCAAAACATATCAAATCTCGCTATGTTGGATTGAAATATGTTGTTTTGCATTTGAAATTCGCTGAGTATGCAGTCTGCTGCAACGGGGGTATTTTCTTATTTATTGTGGTACTGTATCGTCGATTCTCGTTTGTACAATTTGGGTCCCCAGCAGATAATTAACCTGATTCGTAAGAAGTAAATTTATTTATTATTTTAGCGTTTAGATTAATAATTAATTTTTCAATTTTAGGTGCCTCTGGACAAGCTGCCAAAACGCATATGCCTTCCCCAAGAAGATACGCTTCTTTTATTGTTTATGAATCAGGTAAGTCATTTTTATAATGTTCGTATTTTCAATATTTCTGGGGTACTACGATCACAGAAAGTGTCATACTCCAATCAAAAAGTGCAGTTTTTCTCCATATCTGGCCATGTACCCGACGTACTATTTGGCTAAGAATTACAATACCAACTGATTTGAAATCTAGCTACTATCTCCAGCTAACAGTACTATTTGGCCTTTGTGTCTAATATTTCGGTTATGACCTTTCTGATTGTCAATATGTATTGACAATATGCTAAATTAATTTATAAAAAATAAAAAACGTGTCCTCCTCCTCTATACAAGGGTAAAATGA
This sequence comes from Flexamia atlantica, assembly GCA_035578135.1. Taxonomy (NCBI): domain Eukaryota; kingdom Metazoa; phylum Arthropoda; class Insecta; order Hemiptera; family Cicadellidae; genus Flexamia; species Flexamia atlantica. The sequence continues at coordinate 4,229,168 of JAQJVK010000019.1, forward strand.
AGCAAAACAGGTGTCCACTGCAATCCCTATTAAACCTACAAATGCCGTCAACTTCCACCCAAGCCGGTCACCGTTTATTTTAGGTGGGCCCTCCCACCAGCTTTACCGTAGAAGAAGCTATTACCGTAGCTTACCCATGGTAAGACCTAAGCCCGAGACTATTATAACTTTTTGTTTTGGGGCCACCAGAAGCAAAAAACACTGTTCGTTCGAATTTATATATATATATATTTGTCTGTTAGCACGATAGCGGCCGTAAAAATGGTTCAATCTTAATGAAAATTGGTATACGTGTAAATTGGTAATCACTCGGACGAATTCGTCAACCAGCCCGATCGGACCACCGGAAGGGGGGGTAAAGAGGGATAAACCCCCCCAAAAATGGGTTTTTTGAGTTTTTTGCATAGAAAAATCAAATTTATCGAATTATTGTTGGCACCATTGAATTCTGAAGTTTGAAAGGACTACTTACTTTATTATTTCAGTAAATAGTTATGTTACAGAATTCTAGAACTATTTTATTATTCTTATGGTTAGTTTTTTCAGGAAAGGCTCTAGGCCAGGATTAGGAAAAAACCACCCAGTCTTAATATACACCTGTAGCAGCAAACCTGCATACTCATTCCCCATGTTATTCTTATGGAGCTAACCAAAACATATCAAATCTCGCTATGTTGGATTGAAATATGTTGTTTTGCATTTGAAATTCGCTGAGTATGCAGTCTGCTGCAACGGGGGTATTTTCTTATTTATTGTGGTACTGTATCGTCGATTCTCGTTTGTACAATTTGGGTCCCCAGCAGATAATTAACCTGATTCGTAAGAAGTAAATTTATTTATTATTTTAGCGTTTAGATTAATAATTAATTTTTCAATTTTAGGTGCCTCTGGACAAGCTGCCAAAACGCATATGCCTTCCCCAAGAAGATACGCTTCTTTTATTGTTTATGAATCAGGTAAGTCATTTTTATAATGTTCGTATTTTCAATATTTCTGGGGTACTACGATCACAGAAAGTGTCATACTCCAATCAAAAAGTGCAGTTTTTCTCCATATCTGGCCATGTACCCGACGTACTATTTGGCTAAGAATTACAATACCAACTGATTTGAAATCTAGCTACTATCTCCAGCTAACAGTACTATTTGGCCTTTCGGTTATGACCTTTCTGATTGTCAATATGTATTGACAATATGCTAAATTAATTTATAAAAAATAAAAAACGTGTCCTCCTCCTCTATACAAGGGTAAAATGAAGCAAAACAGGTGTCCACTTGCAATCCCTATTAAACCTACAAATGCCGTCAACTTCCACCCAAGCCGGTCACCGTTTATTTTAGGTGGGCCCTCCCACCAGCTTTACCACACATTTGAAAGCCTTATAGGGATTGCTCATGGAGCGGGAATTGAACCCGCGCCGCGGCGTATGTCCTAATCATTGGCTCGTCAGTCAATGATTTAGACCACACGACCGCGCAGTACCATCAGACCAGTGCTCGTTTGAGTCTCAAAGCCTACGGCTCTGGCGGCGATTCATTGAACCGCTTGAGCAACCGGCCTGGTGGCCTGGATCGTACTACGATCACAGAAAGTGTCATACTCCAATCAAAAAGTGCCTCTGGACAAGCTGCCAAAACGTAATCACTCGGACGAATTCGTCAACCAGCCCGATCGGACCACCGGAAGGGGGGGTAAAGAGGGATAAACCCCCCCCAAAAATGGGTTTTTTGAGTTTTTTTGCATAGAAAAATCAAATTTATCGAATTATTGTTGGCACCATTGAATTCTGAAGTTTGAAAGGACTACTTACTTTATTATTTCAGTAAATAGTTATGTTACAGAATTCTAGAACTATTTTATTATTCATATGGTTAGTTTTTTCAGGAAAGGCTATAATAATGAAAAATAATGTTCGTATTTTCAATATTTCTGGGGTACTACGATCACAGAAAGTGTCATACTCCAATCAAAAAGTGCAGTTTTTCTCCATATCTGGCCATGTACCCGACGTACTATTTGGCTAAGAATTACAATACCAACTGATTTGAAATCTAGCTACTATCTCCAGCTAACAGTACTATTTGGCCTTTGTGTCTAATATTTCGGTTATGACCTTTCTGATTGTCGATATGTATTGACAATATGCTAAATTAATTTATAAAAAATAAAAAACGTGTCCTCCTCCTCTATACAAGGGTAAAATGAAGCAAAACAGGTGTCCACTGCAATCCCTATTAAACCTACAAATGCCGTCAACTTCCACCCAAGCCGGTCACCGTTTATTTTAGGTGGGCCCTCCCACCAGCTTTACCACACATTTGAAAGCCTAATAGGGATTGCTCATGGAGCGGGAATTGAACCCGCGCCTTGGCGTATGTCCTAATCATTGGCTCGTCAGTCAATGATTTAGACCACACGACCGCGCAGTACCATCAGACCAGTGCTCGTTTGAGTCTTAATATACACCTGTAGCAGCAAACCTGCATACTCATTCCCCATGTTATTCTTATGGAGCTAACCAAAACATATCAAATCTCGCTATGTTGGATTGAAATATGTTGTTTTGCATTTGAAATTCGCTGAGTATGCAGTCTGCTGCAACGGGGGTATTTTCTTATTTATTGTGGTACTGTATCGTCGATTCTCGTTTGTACAATTTGGGTCCCCAGCAGATAATTAACCTGATTCGTAAGAAGTAAATTTATTTATTATTTTAGCGTTTAGATTAATAATTAATTTTTCAATTTTAGGTGCCTCTGGACAAGCTGCCAAAACGCATATGCCTTCCCCAAGAAGATACGCTTCTTTTATTGTTTATGAATCAGGTAAGTCATTTTTATAATGTTCGTATTTTCAATATTTCTGGGGTACTACGATCACAGAAAGTGTCATACTCCAATCAAAAAGTGCAGTTTTTCTCCATATCTGGCCATGTACCCGACGTACTATTTGGCTAAGAATTACAATACCAACTGATTTGAAATCTAGCTACTATCTCCAGCTAACAGTACTATTTGGCCTTTGTGTCTAATATTTCGGTTATGACCTTTCTGATTGTCAATATGTATTGACAATATGCTAAATTAATTTATAAAAAATAAAAAACGTGTCCTCCTCCTCTATACAAGGGTAAAATGAAGCAAAACAGGTGTCCACTGCAATCCCTATTAAACCTACAAATGCCGTCAACTTCCACCCAAGCCGGTCACCGTTTATTTTAGGTGGGCCCTCCCACCAGCTTTACCACACATTGAAAGCCTAATAGGGATTGCTCATGGAGCGGGAATTGAACCCGCGCCGCGGCGTATGTCCTAATCATTGGCTCGTCAGTCAATGATTTAGACCACACGACCGCGCAGTACCATCAGACCAGTGCTCGTTTGAGTCTCAAAGCCTACGGCTCTGGCGGCGATTCATTGAACCGCTTGAGCAACCGGCCTGGTGGCCTGGATCGTACTACGATCACAGAAAGTGTCATACTCCAATCAAAAAGTGCCTCTGGACAAGCTGCCAAAACGTAATCACTCGGACGAATTCGTCAACCAGCCCGATCGGACCGCCGGAAGGGGGGGTAAAGAGGGATAAACCCCCCCAAAAATGGGTTTTTTTGAGTTTTTTGCATAGAAAAATCAAATTTATCGAATTATTGTTGGCACCATTGAATTCTGAAGTTTGAAAGGACTACTTACTTTATTATTTCAGTAATTAGTTATGTTACAGAATTCTAGAACTATTTTATTATTCATATGGTTAGTTTTTTCAGGAAAGGCTCTAGGCCAGGATTAGGAAAAAACAAACCATTGAATTCTGAAGTTTGAAAGGACTACTTACTTTATTATTTCAGTAAATAGTTATGTTACAGAATTCTAGAACTATTTTATTATTCATATGGTTAGTTTTTTTCAGGAAAGGCTCTAGGCCAGGATTAGGAAAAAACCACCCAGTCTTAATATACTTGTAGCAGCAAACCTGCATACTCATTCCCCATGTTATTCTTATGGAGCTAACCAAAACATATCAAATCTCGCTATGTTGGATTGAAATATGTTGTTTTGCATTTGAAATTCGCTGAGTATGCAGTCTGCTGCAACGGGGGTATTTTCTTATTTATTGTGGTACTGTATCGTCGATTCTCGTTTGTACAATTTGGGTCCCCAGCAGATAATTAACCTGATTCGTAAGAAGTAAATTTATTTATTATTTTAGCGTTTAGATTAATAATTAATTTTTCAATTTTAGGTGCCTCTGGACAAGCCTGCCCCCAAAACGCCTATGCCTTCCCCAAGAAGATACGCTTCTTTTATTGTTTATGAATCAGGTAAGTCATTTTATAATGTTCGTATTTTCAATATTTCTGGGGTACTACGATCACAGAAAGTGTCATACTCCAATCAAAAAGTGCAGTTTTCTCCATATCTGGCCATGTACCCGACGTACTATTTGGCTAAGAATTACAATACCAACTGATTTGAAATCTAGCTACTATCTCCAGCTAACAGTACTATTTGGCCTTTGTGTCTAATATTTCGGTTATGACCTTTCTGATTGTCAATATGTATTGACAATATGCTAAATTAATTTATAAAAAATAAAAAACGTGTCCTCCTCCTCTATACAAGGGTAAAATGAAGCAAAACAGGTGTCCACTGCAATCCCTATTAAACCTACAAATGCCGTCAACTTCCACCCAAGCCGGTCACCGTTTATTTTAGGTGGGCCCTCCCACCAGCTTTACCGTAGAAGAAGCTATTACCGTAGCTTACCCATGGTAAGACCTAAGCCCGAGACTATTATAACTTTTTGTTTTGGGGCCACCAGAAGCAAAAAACACTGTTCATTCGAATTTATATATATATATATTTGTCTGTTAGCACGATAGCGGCCGTAAAAATGGTTCAATCTTAATGAAAATTGGTATACGTGTAAATTGGTAATCACTCGGACGAATTCGTCAACCAGCCCGATCGGACCACCGGAAGGGGGGGTAAAGAGGGATAAACCCCCCCAAAAAATGGGTTTTTTTGAGTTTTTTTGCATAGAAAAATCAAATTTATCGAATTATTGTTGGCACCATTGAATTCTGAAGTTTGAAAGGACTACTTACTTTATTATTTCAGTAAATAGTTATGTTACAGAATTCTAGAACTATTTTATTATTCATATGGTTAGTTTTTTCAGGAAAGGCTCTAGGCCAGGATTAGGAAAAAACCACCCAGTCTTAATATACCTGTAGCAGCAAACCTGCATACTCATTCCCCATGTTATTCTTATGGAGCTAACCAAAACATATCAAATCTCGCTATGTTGGATTGAAATATGTTGTTTTGCATTTGAAATTCGCTGAGTATGCAGTCTGCTGCAACGGGGGTATTTTCTTATTTATTGTGGTACTGTATCGTCGATTCTCGTTTGTACAATTTGGGTTCCAGCAGATAATTAACCTGATTCGTAAGAAGTAAATTTATTTATTATTTTAGCGTTTAGATTAATAATTAATTTTTCAATTTTAGGTGCCTCTGGACAAGCTGCCAAAACGCATATGCCTTCCCCAAGAAGATACGCTTCTTTTATTGTTTATGAATCAGGTAAGTCATTTTTATAATGTTCGTATTTTCAATATTTCTTGGGGTACTACGATCACAGAAAGTGTCATACTCCAATCAAAAAGTGCAGTTTTTTCTCCATATCTGGCCATGTACCCGACGTACTATTTGGCTAAGAATTACAATACCAACTGATTTGAAATCTAGCTACTATCTCCAGCTAACAGTACTATTTGGCCTTTGTGTCTAATATTTCGGTTATGACCTTTCTGATTGTCAATATGTATTGACAATATGCTAAATTAATTTATAAAAAATAAAAAACGTGTCCTCCTCCTCTATACAAGGGTAAAATGAAGCAAAACAGGTGTCCACTGCAATCCCTATTAAACCTACAAATGCCGTCAACTTCCACCCAAGCCGGTCACCGTTTATTTTAGGTGGGCCCTCCCACCAGCTTTACCACACATTTGAAAGCCTAATAGGGATTGCTCATGGAGCGGGAATTGAACCCGCGCCGCGGCGTATGTCCTAATCATTGGCTCGTCAGTCAATGATTTAGACCACACGACCGCGCAGTACCATCAGACCAGTGCTCGTTTGAGTCTCAAAGCCTACGGCTCTGGCGGCGATTCATTGAACCGCTTGAGCAACCGGCCTGGTGGCCTGGATCGTACTACGATCACAGAAAGTGTCATACTCCAATCAAAAAGTGCCTCTGGACAAGCTGCCAAAACGTAATCACTCGGACGAATTCGTCAACCAGCCCGATCGGACCGCCGGAAGGGGGGGTAAAGAGGGATAAACCCCCCCCCAAAAATGGGTTTTTTGAGTTTTTTTGCATAGAAAAATCAAATTTATCGAATTATTGTTGGCACCATTGAATTCTGAAGTTTGAAAGGACTACTTACTTTATTATTTCAGTAATTAGTTATGTTACAGAATTCTAGAACTATTTTATTATTCATATGGTTAGTTTTTTCAGGAAAGGCTCTAGGCCAGGATTAGGAAAAAACAAACCATTGAATTCTGAAGTTTGAAAGGACTACTTACTTTATTATTTCAGTAAATAGTTATGTTACAGAATTCTAGAACTATTTTATTATTCATATGGTTAGTTTTTTTCAGGAAAGGCTCTAGGCCAGGATTAGGAAAAAACCACCCAGTCTTAATATACTTGTAGCAGCAAACCTGCATACTCATTCCCCATGTTATTCTTATGGAGCTAACCAAAACATATCAAATCTCGCTATGTTGGATTGAAATATGTTGTTTTGCATTTGAAATTCGCTGAGTATGCAGTCTGCTGCAACGGGGGTATTTTCTTATTTATTGTGGTACTGTATCGTCGATTCTCGTTTGTACAATTTGGGTCCCCAGCAGATAATTAACCTGATTCGTAAGAAGTAAATTTATTTATTATTTTAGCGTTTAGATTAATAATTAATTTTTCAATTTTAGGTGCCTCTGGACAAGCTGCCAAAACGCCTATGCCTTCCCCAAGAAGATACGCTTCTTTTATTGTTTATGAATCAGGTAAGTCATTTTTATAATGTTCGTATTTTCAATATTTCTGGGGTACTACGATCACAGAAAGTGTCATACTCCAATCAAAAAGTGCAGTTTTTCTCCATATCTGGCCATGTACCCGACGTACTATTTGGCTAAGAATTACAATACCAACTGATTTGAAATCTAGCTACTATCTCCAGCTAACAGTACTATTTGGCCTTTGTGTCTAATATTTCGGTTATGACCTTTCTGATTGTCAATATGTATTGACAATATGCTAAATTAATTTATAAAAAATAAAAAACGTGTCCTCCTCCTCTATACAAGGGTAAAATGAAGCAAAACAGGTGTCCACTGCAATCCCTATTAAACCTACAAATGCCGTCAACTTCCACCCAAGCCGGTCACCGTTTATTTTAGGTGGGCCCTCCCACCAGCTTTACCGTAGAAGAAGCTATTACCGTAGCTTACCCATGGTAAGACCTAAGCCCGAGACTATTATAACTTTTTGTTTTGGGGCCACCAGAAGCAAAAAAACTACTGTTCGTTCGAATTTATATATATATATATTTGTCTGTTAGCACGATAGCGGCCGTAAAAATGGTTCAATCTTAATGAAAATTGGTATACGTGTAAATTGGTAATCACTCGGACGAATTCGTCAACCAGCCCGATCGGACCAGCGGAAGGGGGGGTAAAGAGGGATAAACCCCCCCAAAAATGGGTTTTTTGAGTTTTTTTGCATAGAAAAATCAAATTTATCGAATTATTGTTGGCACCATTGAATTCTGAAGTTTGAAAGGACTACTTACTTTATTATTTCAGTAAATAGTTATGTTACAGAATTCTAGAACTATTTTATTATTCATATGGTTAGTTTTTTCAGGAAAGGCTCTAGGCCAGGATTAGGAAAAAACCACCCAGTCTTAATATACCTGTAGCAGCAAACCTGCATACTCATTCCCCATGTTATTCTTATGGAGCTAACCAAAACATATCAAATCTCGCTATGTTGGATTGAAATATGTTGTTTTGCATTTGAAATTCGCTGAGTATGCAGTCTGCTGCAACGGGGGTATTTTCTTATTTATTGTGGTACTGTATCGTCGATTCTCGTTTGTACAATTTGGGTTCCAGCAGATAATTAACCTGATTCGTAAGAAGTAAATTTATTTATTATTTTAGCGTTTAGATTAATAATTAATTTTTCAATTTTAGGTGCCTCTGGACAAGCTGCCAAAACGCATATGCCTTCCCCAAGAAGATACGCTTCTTTTATTGTTTATGAATCAGGTAAGTCATTTTTATAATGTTCGTATTTTCAATATTTCTGGGGTACTACGATCACAGAAAGTGTCATACTCCAATCAAAAAGTGCAGTTTTTCTCCATATCTGGCCATGTACCCGACGTACTATTTGGCTAAGAATTACAATACCAACTGATTTGAAATCTAGCTACTATCTCCAGCTAACAGTACTATTTGGCCTTTGTGTCTAATATTTCGGTTATGACCTTTCTGATTGTCAATATGTATTGACAATATGCTAAATTAATTTATAAAAAATAAAAAACGTGTCCTCCTCCTCTATACAAGGGTAAAATGAAGCAAAACAGGTGTCCACTGCAATCCCTATTAAACCTACAAATGCCGTCAACTTCCACCCAAGCCGGTCACCGTTTATTTTAGGTGGGCCTTCCCACCAGCTTTACCACACATTTGAAAGCCTAATAGGGATTGCTCATGGAGCGGGAATTGAACCCGCGCCGCGGCGTATGTCCTAATCATTGGCTCGTCAGTCAATGATTTAGACCACACGACCGCGCAGTACCATCAGACCAGTGCTCGTTTGAGTCTCAAAGCCTACGGCTCTGGCGGCGATTCATTGAACCGCTTGAGCAACCGGCCTGGTGGCCTGGATCGTACTACGATCACAGAAAGTGTCATACTCCAATCAAAAAGTGCCTCTGGACAAGCTGCCAAAACGCCTATGCCTTCCCCAAGAAGATACGCTTCTTTTATTGTTTATGAATCAGGTAAGTCATTTTTATAATGTTCGTATTTTCAATATTTCTGGGGTACTACGATCACAGAAAGTGTCATACTCCAATCAAAAAGTGCAGTTTTTCTCCATATCTGGCCATGTACCCGACGTAAATAATTAATTTTTCAATTTTAGGTGCCTCTGGACAAGCTGCCAAAACGCATATGCCTTCCCCAAGAAGATACGCTTCTTTTATTGTTTATGAATCAGGTAAGTCATTTTTATAATGTTCGTATTTTCAATATTTCTGGGGTACTACGATCACAGAAAGTGTCATACTCCAATCAAAAAGTGCAGTTTTTCTCCATATCTGGCCATGTACCCGACGTACTATTTGGCTAAGAATTACAATACCAACTGATATGAAATCTAGCTACTATCTCCAGCTAACAGTACTATTTGGCCTTTGTGTCTAATATTTCGGTTATGACCTTTCTGATTGTCAATATGTATTGACAATATGCTAAATTAATTTATAAAAAATAAAAAACGTGTCCTCCTCCTCTATACAAGGGTAAAATGAAGCAAAACAGGTGTCCACTGCAATCCCTATTAAACCTACAAATGCCGTCAACTTCCACCCAAGCCGGTCACCGTTTATTTTAGGTGGGCCCTCCCACCAGCTTTACCACACATTTGAAAGCCTAATAGGGATTGCTCATGGAGCGGGAATTGAACCCGCGCCGCGGCGTATGTCCTAATCATTGGCTCGTCAGTCAATGATTTAGACCACACGACCGCGCAGTACCATCAGACCAGTGCTCGTTTGAGTCTCAAAGCCTACGGCTCTGGCGGCGATTCATTGAACCACTTGAGCAACCGGCCTGGTGGCCTGGATCGTACTACAATCACAGAAAGTGTCATACTCCAATCAAAAAGTGCCTCTGGACAAGCTGCCAAAACGCCTATGCCTTCCCCAAGAAGATACGCTTCTTTTATTGTTTATGAATCAGGTAAGTCATTTTTATAATGTTCGTATATTCAATATTTCTGGGGTACTACGATCACAGAAAGTGTCATACTCCAATCAAAAAGTGCAGTTTTTCTCCATATCTGGCCATGTACCCGACGTACTATTTGGCTAAGAATTACAATACCAACTGATTTGAAATCTAGCTACTATCTCCAGCTAACAGTACTATTTGGCCTTTGTGTCTAATATTTCGGTTATGACCTTTCTGATTGTCAATATGTATTGACAATATGCTAAATTAATTTATAAAAAATAAAAAACGTGTCCTCCTCCTCTATACAAGGGTAAAATGAAGCAAAACAGGTGTCCACTGCAATTCCTATTAAACCTACAAATGCCGTCAACTTCCACCCAAGGATTAGGAAAAAACCACCCAGTCTTAATATACACCTGTAGCAGCAAACCTGCATACTCATTCCCCATGTTATTCTTATGGAGCTAACCAAAACATATCAAATCTCGCTATGTTGGATTGAAATATGTTGTTTTGCATTTGAAATTCGCTGAGTATGCAGTCTGCTGCAACGGGGGTATTTTCTTATTTATTGTGGTACTGTATCGTCGATTCTCGTTTGTACAATTTGGGTCCCCAGCAGATAATTAACCTGATTCGTAAGAAGTAAATTTATTTATTATTTTAGCGTTTAGATTAATAATTAATTTTTCAATTTTAGGTGCCTCTGGACAAGCTGCCAAAACGCATATGCCTTCCCCCAAGAAGATACGCTTCTTTTATTGTTTATGAATCAGGTAAGTCATTTTTATAATGTTCGTATTTTCAATATTTCTGGGGTACTACGATCACAGAAAGTGTCATACTCCATTAAAAAAGTGCAGTTTTTCTCCATATCTGGCCATGTACCCGACGTACTATTTGGCTAAGAATTACAATACCAACTGATTTGAAATCTAGCTACTATCTCCAGCTAACAGTACTATTTGGCCTTTGTGTCTAATATTTCGGTTATGACCTTTCTGATTGTCAATATGTATTGACAATATGCTAAATTAATTTATAAAAAATAAAAACGTGTCCTCCTCCTCTATACAAGGGTAAAATGAAGCAAAACAGGTGTCCACTGCAATCCCTATTAAACCTACAAATGCCGTCAACTTCCACCAAAGCCGGTCACCGTTTATTTTAGGTGGGCCCTCCCACCAGCTTTACCACACATTTGAAAGCCTAATAGGGATTGCTCATGGAGCGGGAATTGAACCCGCGCCTTGGCGTATGTCCTAATCATTGGCTCGTCAGTCAATGATTTAGACCACACGACCGCGCAGTACCATCAGACCAGTGCTCGTTTGAGTCTCAAAGCCTACGGCTCTGGCGGCGATTCATTGAACCGCTTGAGCAACCGGCCTGGTGGCCTGGATCGTACTACGATCACAGAAAGTGTCATACTCCAATCAAAAAGTGCCTCTGGACAAGCTGCCAAAACGCCTATGCCTTCCCCAAGAAGATACGCTTCTTTTATTGTTTATGAATCAGGTAAGTCATTTTTATAATGTTCGTATTTTCAATATTTCTGGGGTACTACGATCACAGAAAGTGTCATACTCCAATCAAAAAGTGCAGTTTTTCTCCATATCTGGCCATGTACCCGACGTACTATTTGGCTAAGAATTACAATACCAACTGATTTGAAATCTAGCTACTATCTCCAGCTAACAGTACTATTTGGCCTTTGTGTCTAATATTTCGGTTATGACCTTTCTGATTGTCAATATGTATTGACAATATGCTAAATTTTATTGTTTATGAATCAGGTAAGTCATTTTTATAATGTTCGTATTTTCAATATTTCTGGGGTACTACGATCACAGAAAGTGTCATAATCCAATCAAAAAGTGCAGTTTTTCTCCATATCTGGCCATGTACCCGACGTACTATTTGGCTAAGAATTACAATACCAACTGATTTGAAATCTAGCAACTATCTCCAGCTAACAGTACTATTTGGCCTTTGTGTCTAATATTTCGGTTATGACCTTTCTGATTGTCAATATGTATTGACAATATGCTAAATTAATTTATAAAAAATAAAAAACGTGTCCTCCTCCTCTATACAAGGGTAAAATGAAGCAAAACAGGTGTCCACTGCAATCCCTATTAAACCTACAAATGCCGTCAACTTCCACCCAAGCCGGTCACCGTTTATTTTAGGTGGGCCCTCCCACCAGCTTTACCACACATTTGAAAGCCTAATAGGGATTGCTCATGGAGCGGGAATTGAACCCGCGCTGCGGCGTATGTCCTAATCATTGGCTCGTCAGTCAATGATTTAGACCACACGACCGCGCAGTACCATCAGACCAGTGCTCGTTTGAGTCTCAAAGCCTACGGCTCTGGCGGCGATTCATTGAACCGCTTGAGCAACCGGCCTGGTGGCCTGGATCGTACTACGATCACAGAAAGTGTCATACTCCAATCAAAAAGTGCCTCTGGACAAGCTGCCAAAACGCCTATGCCTTCCCCAAGAAGATACGCTTCTTTTATTGTTTATGAATCAGGTAAGTCATTTTTATAATGTTCGTATTTTCAATATTTCTGGGGTACTACGATCACAGAAAGTGTCATACTCCAATCAAAAAGTGCAGTTTTTCTCCATATCTGGCCATGTACCCGACGTACTATTTGGCTAAGAATTACAATACCAACTGATTTGAAATCTAGCTACTATCTCCAGCTAACAGTACTATTTGGCCTTTGTGTCTAATATTTCGGTTATGACCTTTCTGATTGTCAATATGTATTTCAACAGGATTGGGAAAAAACCACCCAGTCTTAATATACCTGTAGCAGCAAACCTGCATACTCATTCCCTCATTCATAACCCGCGCCGCGGCGTATGTCCTAATCATTGGCTCGTCAGTCAATGATTTAGACCACACGACCGCGCAGTACCATCAGACCAGTGCTCGTTTGAGTCTCAAAGCCTACGGCTCTGGCGGCGATTCATTGAACCGCTTGAGCAACCGGCCTGGTGGCCTGGATCGTACTACGATCACAGAAAGTGTCATACTCCAATCAAAAAGTGCCTCTGGACGAGCTGCCAAAACGCCTATGCCTTCCCCAAGAAGATCCGCTTCTTTTATTGTTTATGAATCAGGTAAGTCATTTTTATAATGTTCGTATTTTCAATATTTCTGGGGTACTACGATCACAGAAATTGTCATACTCCAATCAAAAAGTGCAGTTTTTCTCCATATCTGGCCATGTACCCGACGTACTATTTGGCTAAGAATTACAATACCAACTGATTTGAAATCTAGCTACTATCTCCAGCTAACAGTACTATTTGGCCTTTGTGTCTAATATTTCGGTTATGACCTTTCTGATTGTCAATATGTATTTCAACAGGATTGGGAAAAAACCACCCAGTCTTAATATACCTGTAGCAGCAAACCTGCATACTCATTCCCCATGTTATTCTTATGGAGCTAACCAAAACATATCAAATCTCGCTATGTTGGATTGAAATATGTTGTTTTGCATTTGAAATTCGCTGAGTATGCAGTCTGCTGCAACGGGGGTATTTTCTTATTTATTGTGGTACTGTATCGTCGATTCTCGTTTGTACAATTTGGGTTCCAGCAGATAATTAACCTGATTCGTAAGAAGTAAATTTATTTATTATTTTAGCGTTTAGATTAATAATTAATTTTTCAATTTTAGGTGCCTCTGGACAAGCTGCCAAAACGCATATGCCTTCCCCAAGAAGATACGCTTCTTTTATTGTTTATGAATCAGGTAAGTCATTTTTATAATGTTCGTATTTTCAATATTTCTGGGGTACTACGATCACAGAAAGTGTCATACTCCAATCAAAAAGTGCAGTTTTTCTCCATATCTGGCCATGTACCCGACGTACTATTTGGCTAAGAATTACAATACCAACTGATTTGAAATCTAGCTACTATCTCCAGCTAACAGTACTATTTGGCCTTTGTGTCTAATATTTCGGTTATGACCTTTCTGATTGTCAATATGTATTGACAATATGCTAAATTAATTTATAAAAAATAAAAAACGTGTCCTCCTCCTCTATACAAGGGTAAAATGAAGCAAAACAGGTGTCCACTGCAATCCCTATTAAACCTACAAATGCCGTCAACTTCCACCCAAGCCGGTCACCGTTTATTTTAGGTGGGCCCTCCCACCAGCTTTACCACACATTTGAAAGCCTAATAGGGATTGCTCATGGAGCGGGAATTGAACCCGCGCCGCGGCGTATGTCCTAATCATTGGCTCGTCAGTCAATGATTTAGACCACACGACCGCGCAGTACCATCAGACCAGTGCTCGTTTGAGTCTCAAAGCCTACGGCTCTGGCGGCGATTCATTGAACCGCTTGAGCAACCGGCCTGGTGGCCTGGATCGTACTACGATCACAGAAAGTGTCATACTCCAATCAAAAAGTGCCTCTGGACAAGCTGCCAAAACGCCTATGCCTTCCCCAAGAAGATACGCTTCTTTTATTGTTTATGAATCAGGTAAGTCATTTTTATAATGTTCGTATTTTCAATATTTCTGGGGTACTACGATCACAGAAAGTGTCATACTCCAATCAAAAAGTGCAGTTTTTCTCCATATCTGGCCATGTACCCGACGTACTATTTGGCTAAGAATTACAATACCAACTGATTTGAAATCTAGCTACTATCTCCAGCTAACAGTACTATTTGGCCTTTGTGTCTAATATTTCGGTTATGACCTTTCTGATTGTCAATATGTATTTCAACAGGATTGGGAAAAAACCACCCAGTCTTAATATACCTGTAGCAGCAAACCTGCATACTCATTCCCCATGTTATTCTTATGGAGCTAACCAAAACATATCAAATCTCGCTATGTTGGATTGAAATATGTTGTTTTGCATTTGAAATTCGCTGAGTATGCAGTCTGCTGCAACGGGGGTATTTTCTTATTTATTGTGGTACTGTATCGTCGATTCTCGTTTGTACAATTTGGGTTCCAGCAGATAATTAACCTGATTCGTAAGAAGTAAATTTATTTATTATTTTAGCGTTTAGATTAATAATTAATTTTTCAATTTTAGGTGCCTCTGGACAAGCTGCCAAAACGCATATGCCTTCCCCAAGAAGATACGCTTCTTTTATTGTTTATGAATCAGGTAAGTCATTTTTATAATGTTCGTATTTTCAATATTTCTGGGGTACTACGATCACAGAAAGTGTCATACTCCAATCAAAAAGTGCAGTTTTTCTCCATATCTGGCCATGTACCCGACGTACTATTTGGCTAAGAATTACAATACCAACTGATTTGAAATCTAGCTACTATCTCCAGCTAACAGTACTATTTGGCCTTTGTGTCTAATATTTCGGTTATGACCTTTCTGATTGTCAATATGTATTGACAATATGCTAAATTAATTTATAAAAAATAAAAAACGTGTCCTCCTCCTCTATACAAGGGTAAAATGAAGCAAAACAGGTGTCCACTGCAATCCCTATTAAACCTACAAATGCCGTCAACTTCCACCCAAGCCGGTCACCGTTTATTTTAGGTGGGCCCTCCCACCAGCTTTACCACACATTTGAAAGCCTAATAGGGATTGCTCATGGAGCGGGAATTGAACCCGCGCCGCGGCGTATGTCCTAATCATTGGCTCGTCAGTCAATGATTTAGACCACACGACCGCGCAGTACCATCAGACCAGTGCTCGTTTGAGTCTCAAAGCCTACGGCTCTGGCGGCGATTCATTGAACCGCTTGAGCAACCGGCCTGGTGGCCTGGATCGTACTACGATCACAGAAAGTGTCATACTCCAATCAAAAAGTGCCTCTGGACAAGCTGCCAAAACGCCTATGCCTTCCCCAAGAAGATACGCTTCTTTTATTGTTTATGAATCAGGTAAGTCATTTTTATAATGTTCGTATTTTCAATATTTCTGGGGTACTACGATCACAGAAAGTGTCATACTCCAATCAAAAAGTGCAGTTTTTCTCCATATCTGGCCATGTACCCGACGTACTATTTGGCTAAGAATTACAATACCAACTGATTTGAAATCTAGCTACTATCTCCAGCTAACAGTACTATTTGGCCTTTGTGTCTAATATTTCGGTTATGACCTTTCTGATTGTCAATATGTATTTCAACAGGATTGGGAAAAAACCACCCAGTCTTAATATACCTGTAGCAGCAAACCTGCATACTCATTCCCCATGTTATTTTATGGAGCTAACCAAAACATATCAAATCTCGCTATGTTGGATTGAAATATGTTGTTTTGCATTTGAAATTCGCTGAGTATGCAGTCTGCTGCAACGGGGGTATTTTTACCCCCAGCAGATAATTAACCTGATTCGTAAGAAGTAAATTAATTTATTATTTTAGCGTTTAGATTAATAATTAATTTTTCAATTTTAGGTGCCTCTGGACAAGCTGCCAAAACGCATATGCCTTCCCCAAGAAGATACGCTTCTTTTATTGTTTGGTCCAATCTTAATGAAAAATGGTCCAATCTTAATGAAAATTGGTATACGTGTAAATTGGTAATCACTCGGACGAATTCGTCAACCAGCCCGATCGGACCACCGGAAGGGGGGGTAAAGAGGGATAAACCCCCCCAAAAATGGGTTTTTTGAGTTTTTTGCATAGAAAAATCAAATTTATCGAATTATTGTTGGCACCATTGAATTCTGAAGTTTGAAAGGACTACTTACTTTATTATTTCAGTAAATAGTTATGTTACAGAATTCTAGAACTATTTTATTATTCATATGGTTAGTTTTTTCAGGAAAGGCTCTAGGCCAGGATTAGGAAAAAACCACCCAGTCTTCATATACCTGTAGCAGCAAACCTGCATACTCATTCCCCATGTTATTCTTATGGAGCTAACTAAAACATATCAAATCTCGCTATGTTGGATTGAAATATGTTGTTTTGCATTTGAAATTCGCTGAGTATGCAGTCTGCTGCAACGGGGGTATTTTCTTATTTATTGTGGTACTGTATCGTCGATTCTCGTTTGTACAATTTGGGTTCCAGCAGATAATTAACCTGATTCGTAAGAAGTAAATTTATTTATTATTTTAGCGTTTAGATTAATAATTAATTTTTCAATTTTAGGTGCCTCTGGACAAGCTGCCAAAACGCATATGCCTTCCCCAAGAAGATACGCTTCTTTTATTGTTTATGAATCAGGTAAGTCATTTTTATAATGTTCGTATTTTCAATATTTCTGGGGTACTACGATCACAGAAAGTGTCATACTCCAATCAAAAAGTGCAGTTTTTCTCCATATCTGGCCATGTACCCGACGTACTATTTGGCTAAGAATTACAATACCAACTGATTTGAAATCTAGCTACTATCTCCAGCTAACAGTACTATTTGGCCTTTGTGTCTAATATTTCGGTTATGACCTTTCTGATTGTCAATATGTATTGACAATATGCTAAATTAATTTATAAAAAATAAAAAACGTGTCCTCCTCCTCTATACAAGGGTAAAATGAAGCAAAACAGGTGTCCACTGCAATCCCTATTAAACCTACAAATGCCGTCAACTTCCATCCAAGCCGGTCACCGTTTATTTTAGGTGGGCCCTCCCACCAGCTTTACCACACATTTGAAAGCCTAATAGGGATTGCTCATGGAGCGGGAATTGAACCCGCGCCGCGGCGTATGTCCTAATCATTGGCTCGTCAGTCAATGATTTAGACCACACGACCGCGCAGTACCATCAGACCAGTGCTCGTTTGAGTCTCAAAGCCTACGGCTCTGGCGGCGATTCATTGAACCGCTTGAGCAACCGGCCTGGTGGCCTGGATCGTACTACGATCACAGAAAGTGTCATACTCCAATCAAAAAGTGCCTCTGGACAAGCTGCCAAAACGCCTATGCCTTCCCCAAGAAGATACGCTTCTTTTATTGTTTATGAATCAGGTAAGTCATTTTTATAATGTTCGTATTTTCAATATTTCTGGGGTACTACGATCACAAAAGTGTCATACTCCAATCAAAAAGTGCAGTTTTTCTCCATATCTGGCCATGTACCCGACGTACTATTTGGCTAAGAATTACAATACCAACTGATTTGAAATCTAGCTACTATCTCCAGCTAACAGTACTATTTGGCCTTTGTGTCTAATATTTCGGTTATGACCTTTCTGATTGTCAATATGTATTGACAATATGCTAAATTTTATTGTTTATGAATCAGGTAAGTCATTTTTATAATGTTCGTATTTTCAATATTTCTGGGGTACTACGATCACAGAAAGTGTCATACTCCAATCAAAAAGTGCAGTTTTTCTCCATATCTGGCCATGTACCCGACGTACTATTTGGCTAAGAATTACAATACCAACTGATTTGAAATCTAGCTACTATCTCCAGCTAACAGTACTATTTGGCCTTTGTGTCTAATATTTCGGTTATGACCTTTCTGATTGTCAATATGTATTGACAATATGCTAAATTAATTTATAAAAAATAAAAAACGTGTCCTCCTCCTCTATACAAGGGTAAAATGAAGCAAAACAGGTGTCCACTGCAATCCCTATTAAACCTACAAATGCCGTCAACTTCCACCCAAGCCGGTCACCGTTTATTTTAGGTGGGCCCTCCCACCAGCTTTACCACACATTTGAAAGCCTAATAGGGATTGCTCATGGAGCGGGAATTGAACCCGCGCCGCGGCGTATGTCCTAATCATTGGCTCGTCAGTCAATGATTTAGACCACACGACCGCGCAGTACCATCAGACCAGTGCTCGTTTGAGTCTCAAAGCCTACGGCTCTGGCGGCGATTCATTGAACCGCTTGAGCAACCGGCCTGGTGGCCTGGATCGTACTACGATCACAGAAAGTGTCATACTCCAATCAAAAAGTGCCTCTGGACAAGCTGCCAAAACGCCTATGCCTTCCCCAAGAAGATACGCTTCTTTTATTGTTTATGAATCAGGTAAGTCATTTTTATAATGTTCGTATTTTCAATATTTCTGGGGTACTACGATCACAAAAGTGTCATACTCCAATCAAAAAGTGCAGTTTTTCTCCATATCTGGCCATGTACCCGACGTACTATTTGGCTAAGAATTACAATACCAACTGATTTGAAATCTAGCTACTATCTCCAGCTAACAGTACTATTTGGCCTTTGTGTCTAATATTTCGGTTATGACCTTTCTGATTGTCAATATGTATTGACAATATGCTAAATTTTATTGTTTATGAATCAGGTAAGTCATTTTTATAATGTTCGTATTTTCAATATTTCTGGGGTACTACGATCACAGAAAGTGTCATACTCCAATCAAAAAGTGCAGTTTTTCTCCATATCTGGCCATGTACCCGACGTACTATTTGGCTAAGAATTACAATACCAACTGATTTGAAATCTAGCTACTATCTCCAGCTAACAGTACTATTTGGCCTTTGTGTCTAATATTTCGGTTATGACCTTTCTGATTGTCAATATGTATTGACAATATGCTAAATTAATTTATAAAAAATAAAAAACGTGTCCTCCTCCTCTATACAAGGGTAAAATGAAGCAAAACAGGTGTCCACTGCAATCCCTATTAAACCTACAAATGCCGTCAACTTCCACCCAAGCCGGTCACCGTTTATTTTAGGTGGGCCCTCCCACCAGCTTTACCACACATTTGAAAGCCTAATAGGGATTGCTCATGGAGCGGGAATTGAACCCGCGCCGCGGCGTATGTCCTAATCATTGGCTCGTCAGTCAATGATTTAGACCACACGACCGCGCAGTACCATCAGACCAGTGCTCGTTTGAGTCTCAAAGCCTACGGCTCTGGCGGCGATTCATTGAACCGCTTGAGCAACCGGCCTGGTGGCCTGGATCGTACTACGATCACAGAAAGTGTCATACTCCAATCAAAAAGTGCCTCTGGACAAGCTGCCAAAACGCCTATGCCTTCCCCAAGAAGATACGCTTCTTTTATTGTTTATGAATCAGGTAAGTCATTTTTATAATGTTCGTATTTTCAATATTTCTGGGGTACTACGATCACAAAAGTGTCATACTCCAATCAAAAAGTGCAGTTTTTCTCCATATCTGGCCATGTACCCGACGTACTATTTGGCTAAGAATTACAATACCAACTGATTTGAAATCTAGCTACTATCTCCAGCTAACAGTACTATTTGGCCTTTGTGTCTAATATTTCGGTTATGACCTTTCTGATTGTCAATATGTATTGACAATATGCTAAATTTTATTGTTTATGAATCAGGTAAGTCATTTTTATAATGTTCGTATTTTCAATATTTCTGGGGTACTACGATCACAGAAAGTGTCATACTCCAATCAAAAAGTGCAGTTTTTCTCCATATCTGGCCATGTACCCGACGTACTATTTGGCTAAGAATTACAATACCAACTGATTTGAAATCTAGCTACTATCTCCAGCTAACAGTACTATTTGGCCTTTGTGTCTAATATTTCGGTTATGACCTTTCTGATTGTCAATATGTATTGACAATATGCTAAATTTTATTGTTTATGAATCAGGTAAGTCATTTTTATAATGTTCGTATTTTCAATATTTCTGGGGTACTACGATCACAGAAAGTGTCATACTCCAATCAAAAAGTGCAGTTTTTCTCCATATCTGGCCATGTACCCGACGTACTATTTGGCTAAGAATTACAATACCAACTGATTTGAAATCTAGCTACTATCTCCAGCTAACAGTACTATTTGGCCTTTGTGTCTAATATTTCGGTTATGACCTTTCTGATTGTCAATATGTATTGACAATATGCTAAATTAATTTATAAAAAATAAAAAACGTGTCCTCCTCCTCTATACAAGGGTAAAATGAAGCAAAACAGGTGTCCACTGCAATCCCTATTAAACCTACAAATGCCGTCAACTTCCACCCAAGCCGGTCACCGTTTATTTTAGGTGGGCCCTCCCACCAGCTTTACCACACATTTGAAAGCCTAATAGGGATTGCTCATGGAGCGGGAATTGAACCCGCGCCGCGGCGTATGTCCTAATCATTGGCTCGTCAGTCAATGATTTAGACCACACGACCGCGCAGTACCATCAGACCAGTGCTCGTTTGAGTCTCAAAGCCTACGGCTCTGGCGGCGATTCATTGAACCGCTTGAGCAACCGGCCTGGTGGCCTGGATCGTACTACGATCACAGAAAGTGTCATACTCCAATCAAAAAGTGCCTCTGGACAAGCTGCCAAAACGCCTATGCCTTCCCCAAGAAGATACGCTTCTTTTATTGTTTATGAATCAGGTAAGTCATTTTTATAATGTTCGTATTTTCAATATTTCTGGGGTACTACGATCACAGAAAGTGTCATACTCCAATCAAAAAGTGCAGTTTTTCTCCATATCTGGCCATGTACCCGACGTACTATTTGGCTAAGAATTACAATACCAACTGATTTGAAATCTAGCTACTATCTCCAGCTAACAGTACTATTTGGCCTTTGTGTCTAATATTTCGGTTATGACCTTTCTGATTGTCAATATGTATTGACAATATGCTAAATTAATTTATAAAAAATAAAAAACGTGTCCTCCTCCTCTATACAAGGGTAAAATGAAGCAATTCCTATTAAACCTACAAATTACCAATAAAATAGGACCAGTACCTATTAGGCCAGGATTAGGAAAAAACCACCCAGTCTTAATATACCTGTAGCAGCAAACCTGCATACTCATTCCCCATGTTATTTTATGGAGCTAACCAAAACATATCAAATCTCGCTATGTTGGATTGAAATATGTTGTTTTGCATTTGAAATTCGCTGAGTATGCAGTCTGCTGCAACGGGGGTATTTTTACCCCCAGCAGATAATTAACCTGATTCGTAAGAAGTAAATTAATTTATTATTTTAGCGTTTAGATTAATAATTAATTTTTCAATTTTAGGTGCCTCTGGACAAGCTGCCAAAACGCATATGCCTTCCCCAAGAAGATACGCTTCTTTTATTGTTTGGTCCAATCTTAATGAAAAATGGTCCAATCTTAATGAAAATTGGTATACGTGTAAATTGGTAATCACTCGGACGAATTCGTCAACCAGCCCGATCGGACCACCGGAAGGGGGGGTAAAGAGGGATAAACCCCCCCAAAAATGGGTTTTTTGAGTTTTTTGCATAGAAAAATCAAATTTATCGAATTATTGTTGGCACCATTGAATTCTGAAGTTTGAAAGGACTACTTACTTTATTATTTCAGTAAATAGTTATGTTACAGAATTCTAGAACTATTTTATTATTCATATGGTTAGTTTTTTCAGGAAAGGCTCTAGGCCAGGATTAGGAAAAAACCACCCAGTCTTCATATACCTGTAGCAGCAAACCTGCATACTCATTCCCCATGTTATTCTTATGGAGCTAACTAAAACATATCAAATCTCGCTATGTTGGATTGAAATATGTTGTTTTGCATTTGAAATTCGCTGAGTATGCAGTCTGCTGCAACGGGGGTATTTTCTTATTTATTGTGGTACTGTATCGTCGATTCTCGTTTGTACAATTTGGGTTCCAGCAGATAATTAACCTGATTCGTAAGAAGTAAATTTATTTATTATTTTAGCGTTTAGATTAATAATTAATTTTTCAATTTTAGGTGCCTCTGGACAAGCTGCCAAAACGCCTATGCCTTCCCCAAGAAGATACGCTTCTTTTATTGTTTATGAATCAGGTAAGTCATTTTTATAATGTTCGTATTTTCAATATTTCTGGGGCACTACGATCACAGAAAGTGTCATACTCCAATCAAAAAGTGCAGTTTTTCTCCATATCTGGCCATGTACCCGACGTACTATTTGGCTAAGAATTACAATACCAACTGATTTGAAATCTAGCTACTATCTCCAGCTAACAGTAATATTTGGCCTTTGTGTCTAATATTTCGGTTATGACCTTTCTGATTGTCAATATGTATTGACAATATGCTAAATTAATTTATAAAAAATAAAAAACGTGTCCTCCTCCTCTATACAAGGGTAAAATGAAGCAAAACAGGTGTCCACTGCAATCCCTATTAAACCTACAAATGCCGTCAACTTCCTCCCAAGCCGGTCACCGTTTATTTTAGGTGGGCCCTCCCACCAGCTTTACCACACATTTGAAAGCCTAATAGGGATTGCTCATGGAGCGGGAATTGAACGTGTCATACTCCAATCAAAAAGTGCAGTTTTTCTCCATATCTGGCCATGTACCCGACGTACTATTTGGCTAAGAATTACAATACCAACTGATTTGAAATCTAGCTACTATCTCCAGCTAACAGTACTATTTGGCCTTTGTGTCTAATATTTCGGTTATGACCTTTCTGATTGTCAATATGTATTGACAATATGCTAAATTAATTTATAAAAAATAAAAAACGTGTCCTCCTCCTCTATACAAGGGTAAAATGAAGCAAAACAGGTGTCCACTGCAATCCCTATTAAACCTACAAATGCCGTCAACTTCCACCCAAGCCGGTCACCGTTTATTTTAGGTGGGCCCTCCCACCAGCTTTACCACACATTTGAAAGCCTAATAGGGATTGCTCATGGAGCGGGAATTGAACCCGCGCCGCGGCGTATGTCCTAATCATTGGCTCGTCAGTCAATGATTTAGACCACACGACCGCGCAGTACCATCAGACCAGTGCTCGTTTGAGTCTCAAAGCCTACGGCTCTGGCGGCGATTCATTGAACCGCTTGAGCAACCGGCCTGGTGGCCTGGATCGTACTACGATCACAGAAAGTGTCATACTCCAATCAAAAAGTGCCTCTGGACAAGCTGCCAAAACGCCTATGCCTTCCCCAAGAAGATACGCTTCTTTTATTGTTTATGAATCAGGTAAGTCATTTTTATAATGTTCGTATTTTCAATATTTCTGGGGTACTACGATCACAAAAGTGTCATACTCCAATCAAAAAGTGCAGTTTTTCTCCATATCTGGCCATGTACCCGACGTACTATTTGGCTAAGAATTACAATACCAACTGATTTGAAATCTAGCTACTATCTCCAGCTAACAGTACTATTTGGCCTTTGTGTCTAATATGACACAGAAAGTGTCATACTCCAATCAAAAAGTGCCTCTGGACAAGCTGCCAAAACGCCTATGCCTTCCCCAAGAAGATACGCTTCTTTTATTGTTTATGAATCAGGTAAGTCATTTTTATAATGTTCGTATTTTCAATATTTCTGGGGTACTACGATCACAGAAAGTGTCATACTCCAATCAAAAAGTGCAGTTTTTCTCCATATCTGGCCATGTACCCGACGTACTATTTGGCTAAGAATTACAATACCAACTGATTTGAAATCTAGCTACTATCTCCAGCTAACAGTACTATTTGGCCTTTGTGTCTAATATTTCGGTTATGACCTTTCTGATTGTCAATATGTATTGACAATATGCTAAATTAATTTATAAAAAATAAAAAACGTGTCCTCCTCCTCTATACAAGGGTAAAATGAAGCAATTCCTATTAAACCTACAAATTACCAATAAAATAGGACCAGTACCTATTAGGCCAGGATTAGGAAAAAACCACCCAGTCTTAATATACCTGTAGCAGCAAACCTGCATACTCATTCCCCATGTTATTCTTATGGAGCTAACCAAAACATATCAAATCTCGCTATGTTGGATTGAAATATGTTGTTTTGCATTTGAAATTCGCTGAGTATGCAGTCTGCTGCAACGGGGGTATTTTCTTATTTATTGTGGTACTGTATCGTCGATTCTCGTTTTTACAATTTGGGTCCCCAGCAGATAATTAACCTGATTCGTAAGAAGTAAATTTATTTATTATTTTTGGCGTTTAGATTAATAATTAATTTTTCAATTTTAGGTGCCTCTGGACAAGCTGCCAAAACGCCTATGCCTTCCCCAAGAAGATACGCTTCTTTTATTGTTTATGAATCAGGTAAGTCATTTTTATAATGTTCGTATTTTCAATATTTCTGGGGTACTACGATCACAGAAAGTGTCATACTCCAATCAAAAAGTGCAGTTTTTCTCCATATCTGGCCATGTACCCGACGTACTATTTGGCTAAGAATTACAATACCAACTGATTTGAAATCTAGCTACTATCTCCAGCTAACAGTAATATTTGGCCTTTGTGTCTAATATTTCGGTTATGACCTTTCTGATTGTCAATATGTATTGACAATATGCTAAATTAATTTATAAAAAATAAAAAACGTGTCCTCCTCCTCTATACAAGGGTAAAATGAAGCAAAACAGGTGTCCACTGCAATCCCTATTAAACCTACAAATGCCGTCAACTTCCTCCCAAGCCGGTCACCGTTTATTTTAGGTGGGCCCTCCCACCAGCTTTACCACACATTTGAAAGCCTAATAGGGATTGCTCATGGAGCGGGAATTGAACGTGTCATACTCCAATCAAAAAGTGCAGTTTTTCTCCATATCTGGCCATGTACCCGACGTACTATTTGGCTAAGAATTACAATACTAACTGATTTGAAATCTAGCTACTATCTCCAGCTAACAGTACTATTTGGCCTTTGTGTCTAATATTTCGGTTATGACCTTTCTGATTGTCAATATGTATTGACAATATGCTAAATTAATTTATAAAAAATAAAAAACGTGTCCTCCTCCTCTATACAAGGGTAAAATGAAGCAAAACAGGTGTCCACTGCAATCCCTATTAAACCTACAAATGCCGTCAACTTCCACCCAAGCCGGTCACCGTTTATTTTAGGTGGGCCCTCCCACCAGCTTTACCACACATTTGAAAGCCTAATAGGGATTGCTCATGGAGCGGGAATTGAACCCGCGCCGCGGCGTATGTCCTAATCATTGGCTCGTCAGTCAATGATTTAGACCACACGACCGCGCAGTACCATCAGACCAGTGCTCGTTTGAGTCTCAAAGCCTACGGCTCTGGCGGCGATTCATTGAACCGCTTGAGCAACCGGCCTGGTGGCCTGGATCGTACTACGATCACAGAAAGTGTCATACTCCAATCAAAAAGTGCCTCTGGTCAAGCTGCCAAAACGCCTCTGCCTTCCCCAAGAAGATACGCTTCTTTTATTGTTTATGAATCAGGTAAGTCATTTTTATAATGTTCGTATTTTCAATATTTCTGGGGTACTACGATCACAAAAGTGTCATACTCCAATCAAAAAGTGCAGTTTTTCTCCATATCTGGCCATGTACCCGACGTACTATTTGGCTAAGAATTACAATACCAACTGATTTGAAATCTAGCTACTATCTCCAGCTAACAGTACTATTTGGCCTTTGTGTCTAATATTTCGGTTATGACCTTTCTGATTGTCAATATGTATTGACAATATGCTAAATTTTATTGTTTATGAATCAGGTAAGTCATTTTTATAATGTTCGTATTTTCAATATTTCTGGGGTACTACGATCACAGAAAGTGTCATACTCCAATCAAAAAGTGCAGTTTTTCTCCATATCTGGCCATGTACCCGACGTACTATTTGGCTAAGAATTACAATACCAACTGATTTGAAATCTAGCTACTATCTCCAGCTAACAGTACTATTTGGCCTTTGTGTCTAATATTTCGGTTATGACCTTTCTGATTGTCAATATGTATTGACAATATGCTAAATTAATTTATAAAAAATAAAAAACGTGTCCTCCTCCTCTATACAAGGGTAAAATGAAGCAAAACAGGTGTCCACTGCAATCCCTATTAAACCTACAAATGCCGTCAACTTCCACCCAAGCCGGTCACCGTTTATTTTAGGTGGGCCCTCCCACCAGCTTTACCACACATTTGAAAGCCTAATAGGGATTGCTCATGGAGCGGGAATTGAACCCGCGCCGCGGCGTATGTCCTAATCATTGGCTCGTCAGTCAATGATTTAGACCACACGACCGCGCAGTACCATCAGACCAGTGCTCGTTTGAGTCTCAAAGCCTACGGCTCTGGCGGCGATTCATTGAACCGCTTGAGCAACCGGCCTGGTGGCCTGGATCGTACTACGATCACAGAAAGTGTCATACTCCAATCAAAAAGTGCCTCTGGACAAGCTGCCAAAACGCCTATGCCTTCCCCAAGAAGATACGCTTCTTTTATTGTTTATGAATCAGGTAAGTCATTTTTATAATGTTCGTATTTTCAATATTTCTGGGGTACTACGATCACAAAAGTGTCATACTCCAATCAAAAAGTGCAGTTTTTCTCCATATCTGGCCATGTACCCGACGTACTATTTGGCTAAGAATTACAATACCAACTGATTTGAAATCTAGCTACTATCTCCAGCTAACAGTACTATTTGGCCTTTGTGTCTAATATTTCGGTTATGACCTTTCTGATTGTCAATATGTATTGACAATATGCTAAATTTTATTGTTTATGAATCAGGTAAGTCATTTTTATAATGTTCGTATTTTCAATATTTCTGGGGTACTACGATCACAGAAAGTGTCATACTCCAATCAAAAAGTGCAGTTTTTCTCCATATCTGGCCATGTACCCGACGTACTATTTGGCTAAGAATTACAATACCAACTGATTTGAAATCTAGCTACTATCTCCAGCTAACAGTACTATTTGGCCTTTGTGTCTAATATTTCGGTTATGACCTTTCTGATTGTCAATATGTATTGACAATATGCTAAATTTTATTGTTTATGAATCAGGTAAGTCATTTTTATAATGTTCGTATTTTCAATATTTCTGGGGTACTACGATCACAGAAAGTGTCATACTCCAATCAAAAAGTGCAGTTTTTCTCCATATCTGGCCATGTACCCGACGTACTATTTGGCTAAGAATTACAATACCAACTGATTTGAAATCTAGCTACTATCTCCAGCTAACAGTACTATTTGGCCTTTGTGTCTAATATTTCGGTTATGACCTTTCTGATTGTCAATATGTATTGACAATATGCTAAATTAATTTATAAAAAATAAAAAACGTGTCCTCCTCCTCTATACAAGGGTAAAATGAAGCAAAACAGGTGTCCACTGCAATCCCTATTAAACCTACAAATGCCGTCAACTTCCACCCAAGCCGGTCACCGTTTATTTTAGGTGGGCCCTCCCACCAGCTTTACCACACATTTGAAAGCCTAATAGGGATTGCTCATGGAGCGGGAATTGAACCCGCGCCGCGGCGTATGTCCTAATCATTGGCTCGTCAGTCAATGATTTAGACCACACGACCGCGCAGTACCATCAGACCAGTGCTCGTTTGAGTCTCAAAGCCTACGGCTCTGGCGGCGATTCATTGAACCGCTTGAGCAACCGGCCTGGTGGCCTGGATCGTACTACGATCACAGAAAGTGTCATACTCCAATCAAAAAGTGCCTCTGGACAAGCTGCCAAAACGCCTATGCCTTCCCCAAGAAGATACGCTTCTTTTATTGTTTATGAATCAGGTAAGTCATTTTTATAATGTTCGTATTTTCAATATTTCTGGGGTACTACGATCACAGAAAGTGTCATACTCCAATCAAAAAGTGCAGTTTTTCTCCATATCTGGCCATGTACCCGACGTACTATTTGGCTAAGAATTACAATACCAACTGATTTGAAATCTAGCTACTATCTCCAGCTAACAGTACTATTTGGCCTTTGTGTCTAATATTTCGGTTATGACCTTTCTGATTGTCAATATGTATTGACAATATGCTAAATTAATTTATAAAAAATAAAAAACGTGTCCTCCTCTTCTATACAAGGGTAAAATGAAGCAATTCCTATTAAACCTACAAATTACCAATAAAATAGGACCAGTACCTATTAGGCCAGGATTAGGAAAAAACCACCCAGTCTTAATATACCTGTAGCAGCAAACCTGCATACTCATTCCCCATGTTATTCTTATGGAGCTAACCAAAACATATCAAATCTCGCTATGTTGGATTGAAATATGTTGTTTTGCATTTGAAATTCGCTGAGTATGCAGTCTGCTGCAACGGGGGTATTTTCTTATTTATTGTGGTACTGTATCGTCGATTCTCGTTTTTACAATTTGGGTCCCCAGCAGATAATTAACCTGATTCGTAAGAAGTAAATATATTTATTATTTTAGCGTTTAGATTAATAATTAATTTTTCAATTTTAGGTGCCTCTGGACAAGCTGCCAAAACGCCTATGCCTTCCCCAAGAAGATACGCTTCTTTTATTGTTTATGAATCAGGTAAGTCATTTTTATAATGTTCGTATTTTCAATATTTCTGGGGTACTACGATCACAGAAAGTGTCATACTCCAATCAAAAAGTGCAGTTTTTCTCCATATCTGGCCATGTACCCGACGTACTATTTGGCTAAGAATTACAATACCAACTGATTTGAAATCTAGCTACTATCTCCAGCTAACAGTACTATTTGGCCTTTGTGTCTAATATTTCGGTTATGACCTTTCTGATTGTCAATATGTATTGACAATATGCTAAATTAATTTATAAAAAATAAAAAACGTGTCCTCCTCCTCTATACAAGGGTAAAATGAAGCAAAACAGGTGTCCACTGCAATCCCTATTAAACCTACAAATGCCGTCAACTTCCTCCCAAGCCGGTCACCGTTTATTTTAGGTGGGCCCTCCCACCAGCTTTACCACACATTTGAAAGCCTAATAGGGATTGCTCATGGAGCGGGAATTGAACGTGTCATACTCCAATTAAAAAGTGCAGTTTTTCTCCATATCTGGCCATGTACCCGACGTACTATTTGGCTAAGAATTACAATACCAACTGATTTGAAATCTAGCTACTATCTCCAGCTAACAGTACTATTTGGCCTTTGTGTCTAATATTTCGGTTATGACCTTTCTGATTGTCAATATGTATTGACAATATGCTAAATTAATTTATAAAAAATAAAAAACGTGTCCTCCTCCTCTATACAAGGGTAAAATGAAGCAAAACAGGTGTCCACTGCAATCCCTATTAAACCTACAAATGCCGTCAACTTCCACCCAAGCCGGTCACCGTTTATTTTAGGTGGGCCCTCCCACCAGCTTTACCACACATTTGAAAGCCTAATAGGGATTGCTCATGGAGCGGGAATTGAACCCGCGCCGCGGCGTATGTCCTAATCATTGGCTCGTCAGTCAATGATTTAGACCACACGACCGCGCAGTACCATCAGACCAGTGCTCGTTTGAGTCTCAAAGCCTACGGCTCTGGCGGCGATTCATTGAACCGCTTGAGCAACCGGCCTGGTGCTACGTACATTTGAAAGCCTAATAGGGATTGCTCATGGAGCGGGAATTGAACCCGCGCCGCGGCGTATGTCCTAATCATTGGCTCGTCAGTCAATGATTTAGACCACACGACCGCGCAGTACCATCAGACCAGTGCTCGTTTGAGTCTCAAAGCCTACGGCTCTGGCGGCGATTCATTGAACCGCTTGAGCAACCGGCCTGGTGGCCTGGATCGTACTACGATCACAGAAAGTGTCATACTCCAATCAAAAAGTGCCTCTGGACAAGCTGCCAAAACGTAATCACTCGGACGAATTCGTCAACCAGCCCGATCGGACCACCGGAAGGGGGGGTAAAGAGGGATAAACCCCCCCAAAAATGGGTTTTTTGAGTTTTTTGCATAGAAAAATCAAATTTATCGAATTATTGTTGGCACCATTGAATTCTGAAGTTTGAAAGGACTACTTAATTTATTATTTCAGTAAATAGTTATGTTACAGAATTCTAGAACTATTTTATTATTCATATGGTTAGTTTTTTCAGGAAAGGCTCTAGGCCAGGATTAGGAAAAAACCACCCAGTCTTAATATACCTGTAGCAGCAAACCTGCATACTCATTCCCCATGTTATTCTTATGGAGCTAACCAAAACATATCAAATCTCGCTATGTTGGATTGAAATATGTTGTTTTGCATTTGAAATTCGCTGAGTATGCAGTCTGCTGCAACGGGGGTATTTTCTTATTTATTGTGGTACTGTATCGTCGATTCTCGTTTGTACAATTTGGGTCCCCAGCAGATAATTAACATGATTCGTAAGAAGTAAATTTATTTATTATTTTAGCGTTTAGATTAATAATTAATTTTTCAATTTTAGGTGCCTCTGGACAAGCTGCCAAAACGCCTATGCCTTCCCCAAGAAGATACGCTTCTTTTATTGTTTATGAATCAGGTAAGTCATTTTTATAATGTTCGTATTTTCAATATTTCTGGGGTACTACGATCACAGAAAGTGTCATACTCCAATCAAAAAGTGCAGTTTTTCTCCATATCTGGCCATGTACCCGACGTACTATTTGGCTAAGAATTACAATACCAACTGATTTGAAATCTAGCTACTATCTCCAGCTAACAGTACTATTTGGCCTTTGTGTCTAATATTTCGGTTATGACCTTTCTGTTTGTCAATATGTATTGACAATATGCTAAATTAATTTATAAAAAATAAAAAACGTGTCCTCCTCCTCTATACAAGGGTAAAATGAAGCAAAACAGGTGTCCACTGCAATCCCTATTAAACCTACAAATGCCGTCAACTTCCACCCAAGCCGGTCACCGTTTATTTTAGGTGGGCCCTCCCACCAGCTTTACCACACATTTGAAAGCCTAATAGGGATTGCTCATGGAGCGGGAATTGAACCCGCGCCGCGGCGTATGTCCTAATCATTGGCTCGTCAGTCAATGATTTAGACCCATGTACCCGACGTACTATTTGGCTAAGAATTACAATACCAACTGATTTGAAATCTAGCTACTATCTCCAGCTAACAGTACTATTTGGCCTTTGTGTCTAATATTTCGGTTATGACCTTTCTGATTGTCAATATGTATTGACAATATGCTAAATTAATTTATAAAAAATAAAAAAACGTGTCCTCCTCCTCTATACAAGGGTAAAATGAAGCAAAACAGGTGTCCACTGCAATCCCTATTAAACCTACAAATGCCGTCAACTTCCACCCAAGCCGGTCACCGTTTATTTTAGGTGGGCCCTCCCACCAGCTTTACCGTAGAAGAAGCTATTACCGTAGCTTACCCATGGTAAGACCTAAGCCCGAGACTATTATAACTTTTTGTTTTGGGGCCACCAGAAGCAAAAAACACTGTTCGTTCGAATTTATATATATATATTTGTCTGTTAGCACGATAGCGGCCGTAAAAATGGTCCAATCTTAATGAAAATTGGTATACGTGTAAGTTGGTAATCACTCGGACGAATTCGTCAACCAGCCCGATCGGACCACCGGAAGGGGGGGTAAAGAGGGATAAACCCCCCCAAAAATGGGTTTTTTGAGTTTTTTGCATAGAAAAATCAAATTTATCGAATTATTGTTGGCACCATTGAATTCTGAAGTTTGAAAGGACTACTTAATTTATTATTTCAGTAAATAGTTATGTTACAGAATTCTAGAACTATTTTATTATTCATATGGTTAGTTTTTTCAGGAAAGGCTCTAGGCCAGGATTAGGAAAAAACCACCCAGTCTTAATATACCTGTAGCAGCAAACCTGCATACTCATTCCCCATGTTATTCTTATGGAGCTAACCAAAACATATCAAATCTCGCTATGTTGGATTGAAATATGTTGTTTTGCATTTGAAATTCGCTGAGTATGCAGTCTGCTGCAACGGGGGTATTTTCTTATTTATTGTGGTACTGTATCGTCGATTCTCGTTTGTACAATTTGGGTCCCCAGCAGATAATTAACATGATTCGTAAGAAGTAAATTTATTTATTATTTTAGCGTTTAGATTAATAATTAATTTTTCAATTTTAGGTGCCTCTGGACAAGCTGCCAAAACGCCTATGCCTTCCCCAAGAAGATACGCTTCTTTTATTGTTTATGAATCAGGTAAGTCATTTTTATAATGTTCGTATTTTCAATATTTCTGGGGTACTACGATCACAGAAAGTGTCATACTCCAATCAAAAAGTGCAGTTTTTCTCCATATCTGGCCATGTACCCGACGTACTATTTGGCTAAGAATTACAATACCAACTGATTTGAAATCTAGCTACTATCTCCAGCTAACAGTACTATTTGGCCTTTGTGTCTAATATTTCGGTTATGACCTTTCTGTTTGTCAATATGTATTGACAATATGCTAAATTAATTTATAAAAAATAAAAAACGTGTCCTCCTCCTCTATACAAGGGTAAAATGAAGCAAAACAGGTGTCCACTGCAATCCCTATTAAACCTACAAATGCCGTCAACTTCCACCCAAGCCGGTCACCGTTTATTTTAGGTGGGCCCTCCCACCAGCTTTACCACACATTTGAAAGCCTAATAGGGATTGCTCATGGAGCGGGAATTGAACCCGCGCCGCGGCGTATGTCCTAATCATTGGCTCGTCAGTCAATGATTTAGACCCATGTACCCGACGTACTATTTGGCTAAGAATTACAATACCAACTGATTTGAAATCTAGCTACTATCTCCAGCTAACAGTACTATTTGGCCTTTGTGTCTAATATTTCGGTTATGACCTTTCTGATTGTCAATATGTATTGACAATATGCTAAATTAATTTATAAAAAATAAAAAAACGTGTCCTCCTCCTCTATACAAGGGTAAAATGAAGCAAAACAGGTGTCCACTGCAATCCCTATTAAACCTACAAATGCCGTCAACTTCCACCCAAGCCGGTCACCGTTTATTTTAGGTGGGCCCTCCCACCAGCTTTACCGTAGAAGAAGCTATTACCGTAGCTTACCCATGGTAAGACCTAAGCCCGAGACTATTATAACTTTTTGTTTTGGGGCCACCAGAAGCAAAAAACACTGTTCGTTCGAATTTATATATATATATTTGTCTGTTAGCACGATAGCGGCCGTAAAAATGGTCCAATCTTAATGAAAATTGGTATACGTGTAAGTTGGTAATCACTCGGACGAATTCGTCAACCAGCCCGATCGGACCACCGGAAGGGGGGGTAAAGAGGGATAAACCCCCCCAAAAATGGGTTTTTTGAGTTTTTTGCATAGAAAAATCAAATTTATCGAATTATTGTTGGCACCATTGAATTCTGAAGTTTGAAAGGACTACTTACTTTATTATTTCAGTAAATAGTTATGTTACAGAATTCTAGAACTATTTTATTATTCATATGGTTAGTTTTTTCAGGAAAGGCTCTAGGCCAGGATTAGGAAAAAACCACCCAGTCTTAATATACCTGTAGCAGCAAACCTGCATACTCATTCCCCATGTTATTCTTATGGAGCTAACCAAAATATACCAAATCTCGCTATGTTGGATTGAAATATGTTGTTTTGCATTTGAAATTCGCTGAGTATGCAGTCTGCTGCAACGGGGGTATTTTCTTATTTATTGTGGTACTGTATCGTCGATTCTCGTTTGTACAATTTGGGTCCCCAGCAGATAATTAACCTGATTAGTAAGAAGTAAATTTATTTATTATTTTAGCGTTTAGATTAATAATTAATTTTTCAATTTTAGGTGCCTCTGGACAAGCTGCCAAAACGCCTATGCCTTCCCCAAGAAGATACGCTTCTTTTATTGTTTATGAATCAGGTAAGTCATTTTTATAATGTTCGTATTTTCAATATTTCTGGGGTACTACGATCACAGAAAGTGTCATACTCCAATCAAAAAGTGCAGTTTTTCTCCATATCTGGCCATGTACCCGACGTACTATTTGGCTAAGAATTACAATACCAACTGATTTAAAATCTAGCTACTATCTCCAGCTAACAGTACTATTTGGCCTTTGTGTCTAATATTTCGGTTATGACCTTTCTGTTTGTCAATATGTATTGACAATATGCTAAATTAATTTATAAAAAATAAAAAACGTGTCCTCCTCCTCTATACAAGGGTAAAATGAAGCAAAACAGGTGTCCACTGCAATCCCTATTAAACCTACAAATGCCGTCAACTTCCACCCAAGCCGGTCACCGTTTATTTTAGGTGGGCCCTCCCACCAGCTTTACCACACATTTGAAAGCCTAATAGGGATTGCTCATGGAGCGGGAATTGAACCCGCGCCGCGGCGTATGTCCTAATCATTGGCTCGTCAGTCAATGATTTAGACCCATGTACCCGACGTACTATTTGGCTAAGAATTACAATACCAACTGATTTGAAATCTAGCTACTATCTCCAGCTAACAGTACTATTTGGCCTTTGTGTCTAATATTTCGGTTATGACCTTTCTGATTGTCAATATGTATTGACAATATGCTAAATTAATTTATAAAAAATAAAAAACGTGTCCTCCTCCTCTATACAAGGGTAAAATGAAGCAAAACAGGTGTCCACTGCAATCCCTATTAAACCTACAAATGCCGTCAACTTCCACCCAAGCCGGTCACCGTTTATTTTAGGTGGGCCCTCCCACCAGCTTTACCACACATTTGAAAGCCTAATAGGGATTGCTCATGGAGCGGGAATTGAACCCGCGCCGCGGCGTGTGTCCTAATCATTGGCTCGTCAGTCAATGATTTAGACCACACGACCGCGCAGTACCATCAGACCAGTGCTCGTTTGAGTCTTAAAGCCTACGGCTCTGGCGGCGATTCATTGAACCGCTTGAGCAACCGGCCTGGTGGCAAATCATTGAACTACTAGGCCAAGCCGTCGGTAACAGCACGAGACAGCCCCATCGCAGCGCTACGAGATAGTTTCGTATGTCTACGCCAATGGGTTAACTTGCATAAACGAGTTGTTTTATGCAACACTTTATTATTTCAGTAAATAGTTATGTTACAGAATTCTAGAACTATTTTATTATTCATATGGTTAGTTTTTTCAGGAAAGGCTCTAGGCCAGGATTAGGAAAAAACCACCCAGTCTTAATATACCTGTAGCAGCAAACCTGCATACTCATTCCCCATGTTATTCTTATGGAGCTAACCAAAACATACCAAATCTCGCTATGTTGGATTGAAATATGTTGTTTTGCATTTGAAATTCGCTGAGTATGCAGTCTGCTGCAACGGGGGTATTTTCTTATTTATTGTGGTACTGTATCGTCGATTCTCGTTTGTACAATTTGGGTCCCCAGCAGATAATTAACCTGATTAGTAAGAAGTAAATTTATTTATTATTTTAGCGTTTAGATTAATAATTAATTTTTCAATTTTAGGTGCCTCTGGACAAGCTGCCAAAACGCCTATGCCTTCCCCAAGAAGATACGCTTCTTTTATTGTTTATGAATCAGGTAAGTCATTTTTATAATGTTCGTATTTTCAATATTTCTGGGGTACTACGATCACAGAAAGTGTCATACTCCAATCAAAAAGTGCAGTTTTTCTCCATATCTGGCCATGTACCCGACGTACTATTTGGCTAAGAATTACAATACCAACTGATTTGAAATCTAGCTACTATCTCCAGCTAACAGTACTATTTGGCCTTTGTGTCTAATATTTCGGTTATGACCTTTCTGTTTGTCAATATGTATTGACAATATGCTAAATTAATTTATAAAAAATAAAAAACGTGTCCTCCTCCTCTATACAAGGGTAAAATGAAGCAAAACAGGTGTCCACTGCAATCCCTATTAAACCTACAAATGCCGTCAACTTCCACCCAAGCCGGTCACCGTTTATTTTAGGTGGGCCCTCCCACCAGCTTTACCACACATTTGAAAGCCTAATAGGGATTGCTCATGGAGCGGGAATTGAACCCGCGCCGCGGCGTATGTCCTAATCATTGGCTCGTCAGTCAATGATTTAGACCCATGTACCCGACGTACTATTTGGCTAAGAATTACAATACCAACTGATTTGAAATCTAGCTACTATCTCCAGCTAACAGTACTATTTGGCCTTTGTGTCTAATATTTCGGTTATGACCTTTCTGATTGTCAATATGTATTGACAATATGCTAAATTAATTTATAAAAAATAAAAAAACGTGTCCTCCTCCTCTATACAAGGGTAAAATGAAGCAAAACAGGTGTCCACTGCAATCCCTATTAAACCTACAAATGCCGTCAACTTCCACCCAAGCCGGTCACCGTTTATTTTAGGTGGGCCCTCCCACCAGCTTTACCACACATTTGAAAGCCTAATAGGGATTGCTCATGGAGCGGGAATTGAACCCGTGCCGCGGCGTGTGTCCTAATCATTGGCTCGTCAGTCAATGATTTAGACCACACGACCGCGCAGTACCATCAGACCAGTGCTCGTTTGAGTCTTAAAGCCTACGGCTCTGGCGGCGATTCATTGAACCGCTTGAGCAACCGGCCTGGTGGCAAATCATTGAACTACTAGGCCAAGCCGTCGGTAACAGCACGAGACAGCCCCATCGCAGCGCTACGAGATAGTTTCGTATGTCTACGCCAATGGGTTAACTTGCATAAACGAGTTGTTTTAGCGAATTTCCCCTATAGGGAAGAAGCTATTACTCCAATCAAAAAGTGCAGTTTTTCTCCATATCTGGCCATGTACCCGACGTACTATTTGGCTAAGAATTACAATACCAACTGATTTGAAATCTAGCTACTATCTCCAGCTAACTATCTCAGTGCTATCTCTCAGTACTATTTGGCCTTTGTGTCTAATATTTCGGTTATGACCTTTCTGTTTGTCAATATGTATTGACAATATGCTAAATTAATTTATAAAAAATATTACTCCAATCAAAAAGTGCAGTTTTCTCCATATCTGGCCATGTACCCGACGTACTATTTGGCTAAGAATTACAATACCAACTGATTTGAAATCTAGCTACTATCTCCAGCTAACTATCTCAGTGCTATCTCTCAGTACTATTTGGCCTTTGTGTCTAATATTTCGGTTATGACCTTTCTGTTTGTCAATATGTATTGACAATATGCTAAATTAATTTATAAAAAATAAAAAACGTGTCCTCCTCCTCTATACAAGGGTAAAATGAAGCAAAACAGGTGTCCACTGCAATCCCTATTAAACCTACAAATGCCGTCAACTTCCACCCAAGCCGGTCACCGTTTATTTTAGGTGGGCCCTCCCACCAGCTTTACCACACATTTGAAAGCCTAATAGGGATTGCTCATGGAGCGGGAATTGAACCCGCGCTTCGGCGTATGTCCTAATCATTGGCTCGTCAGTCAATGATTTAGACCCATGTACCCGACGTACTATTTGGCTAAGAATTACAATACCAACTGATTTGAAATCTAGCTACTATCTCCAGCTAACAGTACTATTTGGCCTTTGTGTCTAATATTTCGGTTATGACCTTTCTGATTGTCAATATGTATTGACAATATGCTAAATTAATTTATAAAAAATAAAAAACGTGTCCTCCTCCTCTATACAAGGGTAAAATGAAGCAAAACAGGTGTCCACTGCAATCCCTATTAAACCTACAAATGCCGTCAACTTCCACCCAAGCCGGTCACCGTTTATTTTAGGTGGGCCCTCCCACCAGCTTTACCACACATTTGAAAGCCTAATAGGGATTGCTCATGGAGCGGGAATTGAACCCGCGCCGCGGCGTATGTCCTAATCATTGGCTCGTCAGTCAATGATTTAGACCACACGACCGCGCAGTACCATCAGACCAGTGCTCGTTTGAGTCTTAAAGCCTACGGCTCTGGCGGCGATTCATTGAACCGCTTGAGCAACCGGCCTGGTGGCAAATCATTGAACTACTAGGCCAAGCCGTCGGTAACAGCACGAGACAGTTATAAATTAATTTATAAAAAATAAAAAAACGTGTCCTCCTCCTCTATACAAGGGTAAAATGAA
Organism: Flexamia atlantica; assembly: GCA_035578135.1. Taxonomy (NCBI): domain Eukaryota; kingdom Metazoa; phylum Arthropoda; class Insecta; order Hemiptera; family Cicadellidae; genus Flexamia; species Flexamia atlantica. The sequence goes on from JAQJVK010000019.1 coordinate 4,267,866, forward strand.
GCAAAACAGGTGTCCACTGCAATCCCTATTAAACCTACAAATGCCGTCAACTTCCACCCAAGCCGGTCACCGTTTATTTTAGGTGGGCCCTCCCACCAGCTTTACCACACATTTGAAAGCCTAATAGGGATTGCTCATGGAGCGGGAATTGAACCCGCGCCGCGGCGTGTGTCCTAATCATTGGCTCGTCAGTCAATGATTTAGACCACACGACCGCGCAGTACCATCAGACCAGTGCTCGTTTGAGTCTTAAAGCCTACGGCTCTGGCGGCGATTCATTGAACCGCTTGAGCAACCGGCCTGGTGGCAAATCATTGAACTACTAGGCCAAGCCGTCGGTAACAGCACGAGACAGCCCCATCGCAGCGCTACGAGATAGTTTCGTATGTCTACGCCAATGGGTTAACTTGCATAAACGAGTTGTTTTAGCGAATTTCCCCTATAGGGAAGAAGCTATTACTCCAATCAAAAAGTGCAGTTTTTCTCCATATCTGGCCATGTACCCGACGTACTATTTGGCTAAGAATTACAATACCAACTGATTTGAAATCTAGCTACTATCTCCAGCTAACTATCTCAGTGCTATCTCTCAGTACTATTTGGCCTTTGTGTCTAATATTTCGGTTATGACCTTTCTGTTTGTCAATATGTATTGACAATATGCTAAATTAATTTATAAAAAATATTACTCCAATCAAAAAGTGCAGTTTTCTCCATATCTGGCCATGTACCCGACGTACTATTTGGCTAAGAATTACAATACCAACTGATTTGAAATCTAGCTACTATCTCCAGCTAACTATCTCAGTGCTATCTCTCAGTACTATTTGGCCTTTGTGTCTAATATTTCGGTTATGACCTTTCTGTTTGTCAATATGTATTGACAATATGCTAAATTAATTTATAAAAAATAAAAAACGTGTCCTCCTCCTCTATACAAGGGTAAAATGAAGCAAAACAGGTGTCCACTGCAATCCCTATTAAACCTACAAATGCCGTCAACTTCCACCCAAGCCGGTCACCGTTTATTTTAGGTGGGCCCTCCCACCAGCTTTACCACACATTTGAAAGCCTAATAGGGATTGCTCATGGAGCGGGAATTGAACCCGCGCTTCGGCGTATGTCCTAATCATTGGCTCGTCAGTCAATGATTTAGACCCATGTACCCGACGTACTATTTGGCTAAGAATTACAATACCAACTGATTTGAAATCTAGCTACTATCTCCAGCTAACAGTACTATTTGGCCTTTGTGTCTAATATTTCGGTTATGACCTTTCTGATTGTCAATATGTATTGACAATATGCTAAATTAATTTATAAAAAATAAAAAACGTGTCCTCCTCCTCTATACAAGGGTAAAATGAAGCAAAACAGGTGTCCACTGCAATCCCTATTAAACCTACAAATGCCGTCAACTTCCACCCAAGCCGGTCACCGTTTATTTTAGGTGGGCCCTCCCACCAGCTTTACCACACATTTGAAAGCCTAATAGGGATTGCTCATGGAGCGGGAATTGAACCCGCGCCGCGGCGTATGTCCTAATCATTGGCTCGTCAGTCAATGATTTAGACCACACGACCGCGCAGTACCATCAGACCAGTGCTCGTTTGAGTCTTAAAGCCTACGGCTCTGGCGGCGATTCATTGAACCGCTTGAGCAACCGGCCTGGTGGCAAATCATTGAACTACTAGGCCAAGCCGTCGGTAACAGCACGAGACAGTTATAAATTAATTTATAAAAAATAAAAAAAAACGTGTCCTCCTCCTCTATACAAGGGTAAAATGAAGCAAAACAGGTGTCCACTGCAATCCCTATTAAACCTACAAATGCCGTCAACTTCCACCCAAGCCGGTCACCGTTTATTTTAGGTGGGCCCTCCCACCAGCTTTACCACACATTTGAAAGCCTAATAGGGATTGCTCATGGAGCGGGAATTGAACCCGCGCCGCGGCGTATGTCCTAATCATTGGCTCGTCAGTCCATGATTTAGACCACACGACCGCGCAGTACCATCAGACCAGTGCTCGTTTGAGTCTTAAAGCCTACGGCTCTGGCGGCGATTCATTGAACCGCTTGAGCAACCGGCCTGGTGGCAAATCATTGAACTACTAGGTCAAGCCGTCGGTAACAGCACGAGACAGTCCCATCGCAGCGCTACGAGATAGTCTCGTATGTCTACGCCAATGGGTTAACCTGCATAAAAGAGTTGTTTTAGCGAATTTCCCCTATAGGGAATTAGCGAATTTCCCCTATAGGGAAGAAGCTATTACAACAAGAAGCAAAAGGACAAGCTGCCAAAACGCCTATGCCTTCCCCAAGAAGATACGCTTCTACTACGATCACAGAAAGAGTCATTTATAAAAAATAAAAAAACGTGTCCTCCTCCTCTATACAAGGGTAAAATGAAGCAAAAGGACAAGCTGCCAAAACGCCTATGCCTTCCCCAGGAAGATACGCGTCTTTTATTGGTTGTGAATCAGGTAAGCCTATGCCTTCCCCAAGAAGATACGCTTCTTTTATTGTTTGTGAATCAGGTAAGTAATTTTAATAATGTTCGTATTTTCAATATTTCAGGGGTACTACGATCACAGAAAGTGTCATACTCCAATCAAGGGTAAAATGAAGCAAAAGGACAAGCTGCCAAAACGCCTATGCCTTCCCCAGGAAGATACGCGTCTTTTATTGTTTGTGAATCAGGTAAGCCTATGCCTTCCCCAAGAAGATACGCTTCTTTTATTGTTTGTGAATCAGGTAAGTAATTTTCCCCAAAAAAATAAAAAAACGTGTCCTCCTCCTCTATACAAGGGTAAAATGAAGCAAAAGGACAAGCTGCCAAAACGCCTATGCCTTCCCCAAGAAGATACGCTTCTTTTATTGTTTGTGAATCAGGTAATTTATTTTTATAATGTTCGTATTTTCAATATTTCTGGGGTACTACGATCACAGAAAGTGTCATTTATAAAAAATAAAAAAAACGTGTCCTCCTCCTCTATACAAGGGTAAAATGAAGCAAAAGGACAAGCTGCCAAAACGCCTATGCCTTCCCCAAGAAGATACGCTTCTTTTATTGTTTGTGAATCAGGTAAGTCATTTTTATAATGTTCGTATTTTCAATATTTCTGGGGTACTACGATCACAGAAAGTGTCATACTCCAATCAAAAAGTGCAGTTTTTCTCCATATCTGGCCAAATATTTTTATTTTGTCTGTATTTTGTCTAATATTTCGGTTATGACCTTTCTGATTGTCAATATGTATTGACAATATGATAAATTAATTTATAAAAAATAAAAAAAACGTGTCCTCCTCCTCTATACAAGGGTAAAATGAAGCAAAACAGGTGTCCACTGCAATCCCTATTAAACCTACAAATGCCGTCAACTTCCACCCAAGCCGGTCACCGTTTATTTTAGGTGGGCCCTCCCACCAGCTTTACCACACATTTGAAAGCCTAATAGGGATTGCTCATGGAGCGGGAATTGCTGAACCAAATACTGCTGTTAGCTGGAGATAGCAGCTTGTTTTCTAATCAGTTGCTGTAATTTTCAGCCAAATCATGGGTGGGATCATGGGATTTGTGCGTGCGGCGAAGACCAGTAAGTTTTATTTTTTAATAATATTACTACTGTCCAGAATTGATTTATTTAAAATATTTTTTATTAGTGTTTGAAAGGACTACTTACTTTATTATTTCAGTAAATAGTTATATTACAGAATTCTAGAACTATTTTATTATTCATATGGTTAGTTTTTTCAGGAAAGGCTCTAGGCCAGGATTAGGAAAAAACCACCCAGTCTTAATATACCTGTAGCAGCAAACCTGCATACTCATTCCCCATGTTATTCTTATGGAGCTTACCAAAACATATCAAATCTCGCTATGTTGGATTGAAATATGTTGTTTTTTTTCATTCATTTTTTTCATTTTTAGGTGTCTCTGGACAAGTTGAGGAAATGCCTGTGCCTGCTGCCCCAAAAATAGAATCTACTTTTATTCATTGTGAATCAGGTCAGTAATTTTTACAAGGTTTTATTTTCAGTATTTGCTGAACCAAATACTGCTGTTAGCTGGAGATAGCAGCTTGTTTTCTAATCAGTTGCTGTAATTTTCAGCCAAATAGGTATTTCTTGTTTAAATATTGGTTCAAATGAATAGTAAAACCTGCATATTAAGATTTTGTTTTTAACTGCAATCCCTATTAAACCTACAAATGCCGTCAACTTCCACCCAAGCCGGTCACCGTTTATTTTAGGTGGGCCCTCCCACCAGCTTTACCACACATTTGAAAGCCTAATAGGGATTGCTCATGGAGCGGGAATTGAACCCGCGCCGCGGCGTATGTCCTAATCATTGGCTCGTCAGTCAATGATTTAGACCACACGACCGCGCAGTACCATCAGACCAGTGCTCGTTTGAGTCTTAAAGCCTACGGCTCTGGCGGCGATTCATTGAACCGCTTGAGCAACCGGCCTGGTGGCAAATCATTGAACTACTAGGCCAATCCGTCGGTAACAGCACGAGACAGTCCCATCGCAGCGCTACGAGATAGTCTCGTATGTCTACGCCAATGGGTTAACTTGCATAAAAGAGTTGTTTAAGCGAACTTCCGGACCACCGGAAGGGGGGGTAAAGAGGGATAAACCCCTCTTTACCCCCCCGAATAATTAACCTGATTAATTAACCTGATAATTAACGAATAATTAACCTGATTCGTAAGAAGTAAATTTATTTATTATTTTAGCGTTTAGATTAATAATTGATTTTTCAATTTTAGGTGCCTCTGGACAAGCTGCCAAAACGCCTATGCCTTCCCCAAGAAGATACGCTTCTTTTATTGTTTGTGAATCAGGTCAGTCATTTTTGTCATCATCTGGCTTTTTCTTGGGTCTTCTTTGCAGCAATGGAATTACACTCCAAGTTATCATAGTCTCGGGCTTAGGTCTTACCATGAGACCTACGGTAATAGCTTCTTCCCTATAGGGGAAATTCGCTAAAACAACTCGTTTATGCAAGTTAACCCATTAGCGTAGACATACGAAACTATCTCGTAGCGCTGCGATGGGGCTGTCTCGTGCTGTTACCGACGGCTTGGCCTAGTAGTTCAATGATTTGCCACCAGGCCGGTTGCTCAAGCGGTTCAATGAATCGCCGCCAGAGCCGTAGGCTTTAAGACTCAAACGAGCACTGGTCTGATGGTACTGCGCGGTCGTGTGGTCTAAATCATTGCCTGACGAGCCAATGATTAGGACATACGCCGCGGCGCGGGTTCAATTCCCGCTCCATGAGCAATCCCTATTAGGCTTTCAAATGTGTGGTAAAGCTGGTGGGAGGGCCCACCTAAAATAAACGGTGACCGGCTTGGGTGGAAGTTGACGGCATTTGTAGGTTTAATAGGGATTGCAGTGGACACCTGTTTTGCTTCATTTTACCCTTGTATAGAGGAGGAGGACACGTTTTTTTATTTTTTATAAATTAATTTAGCATATTGTCAATACATATTGACAATCAGAAAGGTCATAACCGAAATATTAGACACAAAGGCCAAATAGTACTGTTAGCTGGAGATAGTAGCTAGATTTCAAATCAGTTGGTATTGTAATTCTTAGCCAAATAGTACGTCGGGTACATGGGTCTAAATCATTGACTGACGAGCCAATGATTAGGACATACGCCGCGGCGCGGGTTTAATTCCCGCTCCATGAGCAATCCCTATTAGGCTTTCAAATGTGTGGTAAAGCTGAAAATACGAACATTATAAAAACCTGATTCACAAACAATAAAAGAAGCGTATCTTCTTGGGGAAGGCATAGGCGTTTTGGCAGCTTGTCCTTTTGCTTCATTTTACCCTTGTATAGAGGAGGAGGACACGTTTTTTTTATTTTTTATAAGTGACACTTTCTGTGATCGTAGTACCCCAGAAATATTGAAAATACGAACATTATAAAAATGACTTACCTGATTCACAAACAATAAAAGAAGCGTATCTTCTTGGGGAAGGCATAGGCGTTTTGGCAGCTTGTCCTTTTGCTTCATTTTACCCTTGTATAGAGGAGGAGGACACGTTTTTTTTATTTTTTATAAATTAATTTAGCATATTGTCAATACATATTGACAATCAGAAAGGTCATAACCGAAATATTAGACAAAATACAGACAAAATAAAAATATTTGGCCAGATATGGAGAAAAACTGCACTTTTTGATTGGAGTATGCCACTTTCTGTGATCGTAGTACCCCAGAAATATTGAAAATACGAACATTATAAAAACCTGATTCACAAACAATAAAAGAAGCGTATCTTCTTGGGGAAGGCATAGGCGTTTTGGCAGCTTGTCCTTTTGCTTCATTTTACCCTTGTATAGAGGAGGAGGACACGTTTTTTTTATTTTTTATAAGTGACACTTTCTGTGATCGTAGTACCCCCAGAAATATTGAAAATACGAACATTATAAAAATAAATTACCTGATTCACAAACAATAAAAGAAGCGTATCTTCTTGGGGAAGGCATAGGCGTTTTGGCAGCTTGTCCTTTTGCTTCATTTTACCCTTGATTGGAGTATGACACTTTCTGTGATCGTAGTACCACTGAAATATTGAAAATACGAACATTATAAAAATTACTTACCTGATTCACAAACAATAAAAGAAGCGTATCTTCTTGGGGAAGGCATAGGCTTACCTGATTCACAAACAATAAAAGACGCGTATCTTCCTGGGGAAGGCATAGGCGTTTTGGCAGCTTGTCTTTTTGCTTCATTTTACCCTTGTATAGAGGAGGAGGACACGTTTTTTTATTTTTTATAAATGACTCTTTCTGTGATCGTAGTAGAAGCGTATCTTCTTGAGGAAGGCATAGGCGTTTTGGCAGCTTGTCCTTTTGCTTCTTGTTGTAATAGCTTCTTCCCTATAGGGGAAATTCGCTAATTCCCTATAGGGGAAATTCGCTAAAACAACTCTTTTATGCAAGTTAACCCATTGGCGTAGACATACGAGACTATCTCGTAGCGCTGCGATGGGACTGTCTCGTGCTGTTACCGACGGCTTGGCCTAGTAGTTCAATGATTTGCCACCAGGCCGGTTGCTCAAGCGGTTCAATGAATCGCCGCCAGAGCCGTAGGCTTTAAGACTCAAACGAGCACTGGTCTGATGGTACTGCGCGGTCGTGTGGTCTAAATCATTGACTGACGAGCCAATGATTAGGACATACGCCGCGGCGCGGGTTCAATTCCCGCTCCATGAGCAATCCCTATTAGGCTTTCAAATGTGTGGTAAAGCTGGTGGGAGGGCCCACCTAAAATAAACGGTGACCGGCTTGGGTGGAAGTTGACGGCATTTGTAGGTTTAATAGGGATTGCAGTGGACACCTGTTTTGCTTCATTTTACCCTTGTATAGAGGAGGAGGACACGTTTTTTTATTTTTATAAATTAATTTAGCATATTGTCAATACATATTGACAATCAGAAAGGTCATAACCAAAATATTAGACAAAATACAGGACAAAATAAAAATATTTGGCCAGATATGGAGAAAAACTGCACTTTTTGATTGGAGTATGCCACTTTCTGTGATCGTAGTACCCCAGAAATATTGAAAATACGAACATTATAAAAATGACTTACCTGATTCACAAACAATAAAAGAAGCGTATCTTCTTGGGGAAGGCATAGGCGTTTTGGCAGCTTGTCCTTTTGCTTCATTTTACCCTTGTATAGAGGAGGAGGACACGTTTTTTTTATTTTTTATAAATTAATTTAGCATATTGTCCAATACATATTGACAATCAGAAAGGTCATAACCGAAATATTAGACAAAATACAGACAAAATAAAAATATTTGGCCAGATATGGAGAAAAACTGCACTTTTTGATTGGAGTATGCCACTTTTCTGTGATCGTAGTACCCCAGAAATATTGAAAATACGAACATTATAAAAACCTGATTCACAAACAATAAAAGAAGCGTATCTTCCTGGGGAAGGCAAGGCGTTTTGGCAGCTTGTCCTTTTGCTTCATTTTACCCTTGTATAGAGGAGGAGGACACGTTTTTTTTATTTTTTATAAGTGACACTTTCTGTGATCGTAGTACCCCCAGAGAATATTGAAAATACGAACATTATAAAAATGACTTACCTGATTCACAAACAATAAAAGAAGCGTATCTTCTTGGGGAAGGCATAGGCGTTTTGGCAGGTTGTCCTTTTGCTTCATTTTACCCTTGTATAGAGGAGGAGGACACGTTTTTTTTATTTTTTATAAATTTAATTTAGCATATTGTCAATACATATTGACAATCAGAAAGGTCATAACCGAAATATTAGACAAAATACAGACAAAATAAAAATATTGGCCAGATATGGAGAAAAACTGCACTTTTTGATTGGAGTAAGCCACTTTCTGTGATCGTAGTACCCCAGAAATATTGAAAATACGAACATTATAAAAACCTGATTCACAAACAATAAAAGAAGCGTATCTTCTTGGGGAAGGCATAGGCGTTTTGGCAGCTTGTCCTTTTGCTTCTTGTTGTAATAGCTTCTTCCCTATAGGGGAAATTCGCTAATTCCCTATAGGGGAAATTCGCTAAAACAACTCTTTTATGCAAGTTAACCCATTGGCGTAGACATACGAGGACTATCTCGTAGCGCTGCGATGGGACTCGTCTCGTGCTGTTACCGACCGGCTTGGCCTAGTAGTTCAATGATTTGCCACCAGGCCGGTTGCTCAAGCGGTTCAATGAATCGCCGCCAGAGCCGTAGGCTTTAAGACTCAAACGAGCACTGGTCTGATGGTACTGCGCGGTCGTGTGGTCTAAATCATTGACTGACGAGCCAATGATTAGGACATACGCCGCGGCGCGGGTTCAATTCCCGCTCCATGAGCAATCCCTATTAGGCTTTCAAATGTGTGGTAAAGCTGGTGGGAGGGGCCCACCTAAAATAAACGGTGACCGGCTTGGGTGGAAGTTGACGGCATTTGTAGGTTTAATAGGGATTGCAGTGGACACCTGTTTTGCTTCATTTTACCCTTGTATAGAGGAGGAGGGACACGTTTTTTTTTATTTTTATAAATTAATTTAGCATATTGTCAATACATATTGACAATCAGAAAGGTCATAACCGAAATATTAGACAAAATACAGACAAAATAAAAAATATTTGGCCAGGATATGGAGAAAAACTGCACTTTTTGATTGGAGTATGCCACTTTTCTGTGATCGTAGTACCCCAGAAATATTGAAAATACGAACATTATAAAAACCTGATTCACAAACAATAAAAGAAGCGTATCTTCTTGGGGAAGGCATAGGCGTTTTGGCAGCTTGTCCTTTTGCTTCATTTTACCCTTGTATAGAGGAGGAGGACACGTTTTTTTTATTTTTTATAAGTGACACTTTCTGTGATCGTAGTACCCCAGAAATATTGAAAATACGAACATTATAAAAATGACTTACCTGATTCACAAACAATAAAAGAAGCGTATCTTCTTGGGGAAGGCATAGGCGTTTTGGCAGCTTGTCCTTTTGCTTCATTTTACCCTTGTATAGAGGAGGAGGACACGTTTTTTTATTTTTTATAAATTAATTTAGCATATTGTCAATACATATTGACAATCAGAAAGGTCATAACCGAAATATTAGACAAAATACAGACAAAATAAAAATATTTGGCCAGATATGGAGAAAAACTGCACTTTTTGATTGGAGTATGCCACTTTCTGTGATCGTAGTACCCCAGAAATATTGAAAATACGAACATTATAAAAACCTGATTCACAAAAAATAAAAGAACCGTATCTTCTTGGGGAAGGCATAGGCGTTTTGGCAGCTTGTCCTTTTGCTTCATTTTACCCTTGTATAGAGGAGGAGGACACGTTTTTTTTATTTTTTATAAGTGACACTTTCTGTGATCGTAGTACCCCAGAAATATTGAAAATACGAACATTATAAAAATAAATTACCTGATTCACAAACAATAAAAGAAGCGTATCTTCTTGGGGAAGGCATAGGCGTTTTGGCAGCTTGTCCTTTTGCTTCATTTTACCCTTGATTGGAGTATGACACTTTCTGTGATCGTAGTACCACTGAAATATTGAAAATACGAACATTAAAAAAATTACTTACCTGATTCACAAACAATAAAAGAAGCGTATCTTCTTGGGGAAGGCATAGGCTTACCTGATTCACAAACAATAAAAGACGCGTATCTTCCTGGGGAAGGCATAGGCGTTTTGGCAGCTTGTCCTTTTGCTTCATTTTACCCTTGTATAGAGGAGGAGGACACGTTTTTTTATTTTTTTTATTTGTAGGTTTAATAGGGATTGCAGTGGACACCTGTTTTGCTTCATTTTACCCTTGTATAGAGGAGGAGGACACGTTTTTTTTATTTTTATAAATTAATTTAGCATATTGTCAATACATATTGACAATCAGAAAGGTCATAACCGAAATATTAGACAAAATACAGACAAAATAAAAATATTTGGCCAGATATGGAGAAAAACTGCACTTTTTGATTGGAGTATGCCACTTTCTGTGATCGTAGTACCCCAGAAATATTGAAAATACGAACATTATAAAAACCTGATTCACAAACAATAAAAGAAGCGTATCTTCTTGGGGAAGGCATAGGCGTTTTGGCAGCTTGTCCTTTTGCTTCTTGTTGTAATAGCTTCTTCCCTATAGGGGAAATTCGCTAATTCCCTATAGGGGAAATTCGCTAAAACAACTCTTTTATGCAAGTTAACCCATTGGCGTAGACATACGAGACTATCTCGTAGCGCTGCGATGGGACTGTCTCGTGCTGTTACCGACGGCTTGGCCTAGTAGTTCAATGATTTGCCACCAGGCCGGTTGCTCAAGCGGTTCAATGAATCGCCGCCAGAGCCGTAGGCTTTAAGACTCAAACGAGCACTGGTCTGATGGTACTGCGCGGTCGTGTGGTCTAAATCATTGACTGACGAGCCAATGATTAGGACATACGCCGCGGCGCGGGTTCAATTCCCGCTCCATGAGCAATCCCTATTAGGCTTTCAAATGTGTGGTAAAGCTGGTGGGAGGGCCCACCTAAAATAAACGGTGACCGGCTTGGGTGGAAGTTGACGGCATTTGTAGGTTTAATAGGGATTGCAGTGGACACCTGTTTTGCTTCATTTTACCCTTGTATAGAGGAGGAGGACACGTTTTTTTTATTTTTATAAATTAATTTAGCATATTGTCAATACATATTGACAATCAGAAAGGTCATAACCGAAATATTAGACAAAATACAGACAAAATAAAAATATTTGGCCAGATATGGAGAAAAACTGCACTTTTTGATTGGAGTATGCCACTTTCTGTGATCGTAGTACCCCAGAAATATTGAAAATACGAACATTATAAAAACCTGATTCACAAACAATAAAAGAAGCGTATCTTCTTGGGGAAGGCATAGGCGTTTTGGCAGCTTGTCCTTTTGCTTCATTTTACCCTTGTATAGAGGAGGAGGACACGTTTTTTTTTATTTTTTATAAGTGACACTTTCTGTGATCGTAGTACCCCAGAAATATTGAAAATACGAACATTATAAAAATGACTTACCTGATTCACAAACAATAAAAGAAGCGTATCTTCTTGGGGAAGGCATAGGCGTTTTGGCAGCTTGTCCTTTTGCTTCATTTTACCCTTGTATAGAGGAGGAGGACACGTTTTTTTATTTTTTATAAATTAATTTAGCATATTGTCAATACATATTGACAATCAGAAAGGTCATAACCGAAATATTAGACAAAATACAGACAAAATAAAAATATTTGGCCAGATATGGAGAAAAAACTGCACTTTTTGATTGGAGTATGCCACTTTCTGTGATCGTAGTACCCCAGAAATATTGAAAATACGAACATTATAAAAACCTGATTCACAAAAAATAAAAGAACCGTATCTTCTTGGGGAAGGCATAGGCGTTTTGGCAGCTTGTCCTTTTGCTTCATTTTACCACTTTCTGTATGCCACTTTCTGTGATCGTAGTACCCCAGAAATATTGAAAATACGAACATTATAAAAACCTGATTCACAAAAAATAAAAGAACCGTATCTTCTTGGGGAAGCATAGGCGTTTTGCAGCTTGTCCTTTGCTTCATTTTACCCTTGTATAGAGGAGGAGGACACGTTTTTTTTATTTTTTTATAAGTGACACTTTCTGTGATCGTAGTACCCCCAGAAATATTGAAAATACGAACATTATAAAATAAATTACCTGATTCACAAACAATAAAAGAAGCGTATCTTCTTGGGGAAGGCATAGGCAGGCGTTTTGGCAGCTTGTCCTTTTGCTTCATTTTACCCTTGATTGGAGTATGACACTTTCTGTGATCGTAGTACCACTGAAATATTGAAAATACGAACATTATAAAAATTACTTACCTGATTCACAAACAATAAAAGAAGCGTATCTTCTTGGGGAAGGCATAGGCTTACCTGATTCACAAACAATAAAAGACGCGTATCTTCCTGGGGAAGGCATAGGCGTTTTGGCAGCTTGTCCTTTTGCTTCATTTTACCCTTGTATAGAGGAGGAGGACACGTTTTTTTATTTTTTTTATTTGTAGGTTTAATAGGGATTGCAGTGGACACCTGTTTTGCTTCATTTTACCCTTGTATAGAGGAGGAGGACACGTTTTTTTTATTTTTATAAATTAATTTAGCATATTGTCAATACATATTGACAATCAGAAAGGTCATAACCGAAATATTAGACAAAATACAGACAAAATAAAAATATTTGGCCAGATATGGAGAAAAACTGCACTTTTTGATTGGAGTATGCCACTTTCTGTGATCGTAGTACCCGAGAAATATTGAAAATACGAACATTATAAAAACCTGATTCACAAACAATAAAAGAAGCGTATCTTCTTGGGGAAGGCATAGGCGTTTTGGCAGCTTGTCCTTTTGCTTCTTGTTGTAATAGCTTCTTCCCTATAGGGGAAATTCGCTAATTCCCTATAGGGGAAATTCGCTAAAACAACTCTTTTATGCAAGTTAACCCATTGGCGTAGACATACGAGACTATCTCGTAGCGCTGCGATGGGACTGTCTCGTGCTGTTACCGACGGCTTGGCCTAGTAGTTCAATGATTTGCCACCAGGCCGGTTGCTCAAGCGGTTCAATGAATCGCCGCCAGAGCCGTAGGCTTTAAGACTCAAACGAGCACTGGTCTGATGGTACTGCGCGGTCGTGTGGTCTAAATCATTGACTGACGAGCCAATGATTAGGACATACGCCGCGGCGCGGGTTCAATTCCCGCTCCATGAGCAATCCCTATTAGGCTTTCAAATGTGTGGTAAAGCTGGTGGGAGGGCCCACCTAAAATAAACGGTGACCGGCTTGGGTGGAAGTTGACGGCATTTGTAGGTTTAATAGGGATTGCAGTGGACACCTGTTTTGCTTCATTTTACCCTTGTATAGAGGAGGAGGACACTTTTTTTTTATTTTTATAAATTAATTTAGCATATTGTCAATACGTATTGACAATCAGAAAGGTCATAACCGAAATATTAGACAAAATACAGACAAAATAAAAATATTTGGCCAGATATGGAGAAAAACTGCACTTTTTGATTGGAGTATGCCACTTTCTGTGATCGTAGTACCCCAGAAATATTGAAAATACGAACATTATAAAAACCTGATTCACAAACAATAAAAGAAGCGTATCTTCTTGGGGAAGGCATAGGCGTTTTGGCAGCTTGTCCTTTTGCTTCATTTTACCCTTGTATAGAGGAGGAGGACATGTTTTTTTTATTTTTTATAAGTGACACTTTCTGTGATCGTAGTACCCCAGAAATATTGAAAATACGAACATTATAAAAATGACTTACCTGATTCACAAACAATAAAAGAAGCGTATCTTCTTGGGGAAGGCATAGGCGTTTTGGCAGCTTGTCCTTTTGCTTCATTTTACCCTTGTATAGAGGAGGAGGACACGTTTTTTTATTTTTTATAAATTAATTTAGCATATTGTCAATACATATTGACAATCAGAAAGGTCATAACCGAAATATTAGACAAAATACAGACAAAATAAAAATATTTGGCCAGATATGGAGAAAAACTGCACTTTTTGATTGGAGTATGCCACTTTCTGTGATCGTAGTACCCCAGAAATATTGAAAATACGAACATTATAAAAACCTGATTCACAAAAAATAAAAGAACCGTATCTTCTTGGGGAAGGCATAGGCGTTTTGGCAGCTTGTCCTTTTGCTTCTTGTTGTAATAGCTTCTTCCCTATAGGGGAAATTCGCTAATTCCCTATAGGGGAAATTCGCTAAAACAACTCTTTTATGCAAGTTAACCCATTGGCGTAGACATACGAGACTATCTCGTAGCGCTGCGATGGGACTGTCTCGTGCTGTTACCGACGGCTTGGCCTAGTAGTTCAATGATTTGCCACCAGGCCGGTTGCTCAAGCGGTTCAATGAATCGCCGCCAGAGCCGTAGGCTTTAAGACTCAAACGAGCACTGGTCTGATGGTACTGCGCGGTCGTGTGGTCTAAATCATTGACTGACGAGCCAATGATTAGGACATACGCCGCGGCGCGGGTTCAATTCCCGCTCCATGAGCAATCCCTATTAGGCTTTCAAATGTGTGGTAAAGCTGGTGGGAGGGCCCACCTAAAATAAACGGTGACCGGCTTGGGTGGAAGTTGACGGCATTTGTAGGTTTAATAGGGATTGCAGTGGACACCTGTTTTGCTTCATTTTACCCTTGTATAGAGGAGGAGGACACGTTTTTTTTTATTTTTTATAAATTAATTTAGCATATTGTCAATACATATTGACAATCAGAAAGGTCATAACCGAAATATTAGACAAAATACAGACAAAATAAAAATATTTGGCCAGATATGGAGAAAAACTGCACTTTTTGATTGGAGTATGACACTTTCTGTGATCGTAGTACCCCAGAAATATTGAAAATACGAACATTATAAAAATGACTTACCTGATTCACAAACAATAAAAGAAGCGTATCTTCTTGGGGAAGGCATAGGCGTTTTGGCAGCTTGTCCTTTTGCTTCATTTTACCCTTGTATAGAGGAGGAGGACACGTTTTTTTTATTTTTTATAAATGACACTTTCTGTGATCGTAGTACCCCAGAAATATTGAAAATACGAACATTATAAAAATAAATTACCTGATTCACAAACAATAAAAGAAGCGTATCTTCTTGGGGAAGGCATAGGCGTTTTGGCAGCTTGTCCTTTTGCTTCATTTTACCCTTGTATAGAGGAGGAGGACACGTTTTTTTATTTTTTATAAATGACTCTTTCTGTGATCGTAGTAGAAGCGTATCTTCTTGAGGAAGGCATAGGCGTTTTGGCAGCTTGTCCTTTTGCTTCTTGTTGTAAAAGCTTCTTCCCTATAGGGGAAATTCGCTAATTCCCTATAGGGGAAATTCGCTAAAACAACTCTTTTATGCAAGTTAACCCATTGGCGTAGACATACGAGACTATCTCGTAGCGCTGCGATGGGACTGTCTCGTGCTGTTACCGACGGCTTGGCCTAGTAGTTCAATGATTTGCCACCAGGCCGGTTGCTCAAGCGGTTCAATGAATCGCCGCCAGAGCCGTAGGCTTTAAGACTCAAACGAGCACTGGTCTGATGGTACTGCGCGGTCGTGTGGGCTAAATCATTGACTGACGAGCCAATGATTAGGACATACGCCGCGGCGCGGGTTCAATTCCCGCTCCATGAGCAATCCCTATTAGGCTTTCAAATGTGTGGTAAAGCTGGTGGGAGGGCCCACCTAAAATAAACGGTGACCGGCTTGGGTGGAAGTTGACGGCATTTGTAGGTTTAATAGGGATTGCAGTGGACACCTGTTTTGCTTCATTTTACCCTTGTATAGAGGAGGAGGACACGTTTTTTTATTTTTTATAAATTAATTTAGCATA
Organism: Flexamia atlantica; assembly: GCA_035578135.1. Taxonomy (NCBI): domain Eukaryota; kingdom Metazoa; phylum Arthropoda; class Insecta; order Hemiptera; family Cicadellidae; genus Flexamia; species Flexamia atlantica. The sequence continues at coordinate 4,283,810 of JAQJVK010000019.1, forward strand.
TTGTCAATACATATTGACAATCAGAAAGGTCATAACCGAAATATTAGACAAAATACAGACAAAATAAAAATATTTGGCCAGATATGGAGAAAAACTGCACTTTTTGATTGGAGTATGACACTTTCTGTGATCGTAGTACCACAGAAATATTGAAAATACGAACATTATAAAAATGACTTACCTGATTCACAAACAATAAAAGAAGCGTATCTACTTGGGGAAGGCATAGGCGTTTTGGCAGCTTGTCCTTTTGCTTCATTTTACCCTTGTATAGAGGAGGAGGACACGTTTTTTTATTTTTTATAAATGACACTTTCTGTGATCGTAGTACCCCCGGAAATATTGAAAATACGAACATTATAAAAATAAATTACCTGATTCACAAACAATAAAAAAAGCGTATCTTCTTGGGGAAGGCATAGGCGTTTTGGCAGCTTGTCCTTTTGCTTCATTTTACCCTTGATTGGAGTATGACACTTTCTGTGATCGTAGTACCCCAGAAATATTGAAAATACGAACATTATAAAAATGACTTACCTGATTCACAAACAATAAAAGAAGCGTATCTTCTTGGGGAAGGCATAGGCTTACCTGATTCACAAACAATAAAAGACGCGTATCTTCCTGGGGAAGGCATAGGCGTTTTGGCAGCTTGTCCTTTTGCTTCATTTTACCCTTGTATAGAGGAGGAGGACACGTTTTTTTATTTTTTATAAATGACTCTTTCTGTGATCGTAGTAGAAGCGTATCTTCTTGGGGAAGGCATAGGCGTTTTGGCAGCTTGTCCTTTTGCTTCTTGTTGTAATAGCTTCTTCCCTATAGGGGATATTCGCTAATTCCCTATAGGGGAAATTCGCTAAAACAACTCTTTTATGCAAGTTAACCCATTGGCGTAGACATACGAGACTATCTCGTAGCGCTGCGATGGGACTGTCTCGTGCTGTTACCGACGGCTTGGCCTAGTAGTTCAATGATTTGCCACCAGGCCGGTTGCTCAAGCGGTTCAATGAATCGCCGCCAGAGCCGTAGGCTTTAAGACTCAAACGAGCACTGGTCTGATGGTACTGCGCGGTCGTGTGGTCTAAATCATTGACTGACGAGCCAATGATTAGGACATACGCCGCGGCGCGGGTTCAATTCCCGCTCCATGAGCAATCCCTATTAGGCTTTCAAATGTGTGGTAAAGCTGGTGGGAGGGCCCACCTAAAATAAACGGTGACCGGCTTGGGTGGAAGTTGACGGCATTTGTAGGTTTAATAGGGATTGCAGTAGACACCTGTTTTGCTTCATTTTACCCTTGTATAGAGGAGGAGGACACGTTTTTTTTATTTTTTATAAATTAATTTAGCATATTGTCAATACATATTGACAATCAGAAAGGTCATAACCGAAATATTAGACAAAATACAGACAAAATAAAAATATTTGGCCAGATATGGAGAAAAACTGCACTTTTTGATTGGAGTATGACACTTTCTGTGATCGTAGTACCCCAGAAATATTGAAAATACGAACATTATAAAAATGACTTACCTGATTCACAAACAATAAAAGAAGCGTATCTTCTAGGGGAAGGCATAGGTGTTTTGTCCTTTTGCTTCATTTTACCCTTGTATAGAGGAGGAGGACACGTTTTTTTTATTTTTTATAAATGACACTTTCTGTGATCGTAGTACCCCAGAAATATTGAAAATACGAACATTATAAAAATAAATTACCTGATTCACAAACAATAAAAGAAGCGTATCTTCTTGGGGAAGGCATAGGCGTTTTGGCAGCTTGTCCTTTTGCTTCATTTTACCCTTGATTGGAGTATGACACTTTCTGTGATCGTAGTACCCCTGAAATATTGAAAATACGAACATTATAAAAATTACTTACCTGATTCACAAACAATAAAAGAAGCGTATCTTCTTGGGGAAGGCATAGGCTTACCTGATTCACAAACAATAAAAGACGCGTATCTTCCTGGGGAAGGCATAGGCGTTTTGGCAGCTTGTCCTTTTGCTTCATTTTACCCTTGATTGGAGTATGACACTTTCTGTGATCGTAGTACCCCTGAAATATTGAAAATACGAACATTATAAAAATAAATTACCTGATTCACAAACAATAAAAGAAGCGTATCTTCTTGGGGCAGGCATAGGCGTTTTGGCAGCTTGTCCTTTTGCTTCATTTTACCCTTGATTGGAGTATGACACTTTCTGTGATCGTAGTACCCCTGAAATATTGAAAATACGAACATTATAAAAATGACTTACCTGATTCACAAACAATAAAAGACGCGTATCTTCCTGGGGAAAGCATAGGCGTTTTGGCAGCTTGTCCTTTTGCTTCATTTTACCCTTGTATAGAGGAGGAGGACACGTTTTTTTATTTTTTTGGCAGCTTGTCCTTTTGCTTCATTTTACCCTTGTATAGAGGAGGAGGACACGTTTTTTTATTTTTTATAAATGACTCTTTCTGTGATCGTAGTAGAAGCGTATCTTCTTGGGGAAGGCATAGGCGTTTTGGCAGCTTGTCCTTTTGCTTCTTGTTGTAATAGCTTCTTCCCTATAGGGGAAATTCGCTAATTCCCTATAGGGGAAATTCGCTAAAACAACTCGGTTCAATGAATCGCCGCCAGAGCCGTAGGCTTTAAGACTCAAACGAGCACTGGTCTGATGGTACTGCGCGGTCGTGTGGTCTAAATCATTGACTGACGAGCCAATGATTAGGACATACGCCACGGCGCGGGTTCAATTCCCGCTCCATGAGCAATCCCTATTAGGCTTTCAAATGTGTGGTAAAGCTGGTGGGAGGGCCCACCTAAAATAAACGGTGACCGGCTTGGGTGGAAGTTGACGGCATTTGTAGGTTTAATAGGGATTGCAGTGGACACCTGTTTTGCTTCATTTTACCCTTGTATAGAGGAGGAGGACACGTTTTTTTTATTTTTTATAAATTAATTTAGCATATTGTCAATACATATTGACAATCAGAAAGGTCATAACCGAAATATTAGACAAAATACAGACAAAATAAAAATATTTGGCCAGATATGGAGAAAAACTGCACTTTTTGATTGGAGTATGACACTTTCTGTGATCGTAGTACCCCAGAAATATTGAAAATACGAACATTATAAAAATGACTTACCTGATTCACAAACAATAAAAGAAGCGTATCTTCTTGGGGAAGGCATAGGTGTTTTGGCAGCTTGTCCTTTTGCTTCATTTTACCCTTGTATAGAGGAGGAGGACACGTTTTTTTTATTTTTTATAAATGACACTTTCTGTGATCGTAGTACCCCAGAAATATTGAAAATACGAACATTATAAAAATAAATTACCTGATTCACAAACAATAAAAGAAGCGTATCTTCTTGGGGAAGGCATAGGCGTTTTGGCAGCTTGTCCTTTTGCTTCATTTTACCCTTGATTGGAGTATGACACTTTCTGTGATCGTAGTACCCCTGAAATATTGAAAATACGAACATTATAAAAATTACTTAACTGATTCACAAACAATAAAAGAAGCGTATCTTCTTGGGGAAGGCATAGGCTTACCTGATTCACAAACAATAAAAGACGCGTATCTTCCTGGGGAAGGCATAGGCGTTTTGGCAGCTTGTCCTTTTGCTTCATTTTACCCTTGTATAGAGGAGGAGGACACGTTTTTAGCGAATTTCCCCTATAGGGAAGAAGCTATTACCGTAGGTCTCATGGTAAGACCTAAGCTCGGGACCACTATAACTTTTCGTTTTGGGGCCCCCAGAAGCAAAAAACACTATTCGTTCGAATTTTTATATATATATATATATCTATATATATATATCTATATATATATATATCTATGTGTCTGTTAGCATGATAGCGGCCGCAAAAATGGTCCGATCTTTATGAAATTTGGTACGGACATGTAAAGTGGTAATCAATTGGACGAGTTCGTGAACCAGCCCGATCGGACCACCGGAAGGGGGGGTAAAGGGGGATAAACCCCCTCAAAAATGGGTTTTTTGAGTTTTTTACATAGAAAAATAAAATTTATCAAATTTTTGTGGGCACCATTGAATTCAGCTCAAAAAAACAAATAATTTAATATTTTTAATCACTGCTCTATGCCCATTGGTTACCGAGATATTGAAAGTGGTAAACACAGTACGTTGTCCCAATGTTAACCTTATGGGAAATAAGTAAAATTCTATATCTCGCTTATTTCTCAACATATCTTGATAAAACTTGGTAAATGGCTTCTTCTAGTTCAGATCTACTAAATATTGAATTAAAACCATCCAGTTTTAATATACCTGTAGCAGCAAACCTGCATACTCATTTCCCATGTTATTCTTATGGAGCTTAACAAAACATGTCAAATCTTGCTATGTTTGCTTGAAATACGTTGTTTTGCATTTGAAATTCGCTGAGTATGCAGGTCTGCTGCAACGGGGGTATTTTATTTTTTTGGGGAAAATTACTTACCTGATTCACAAACAATAAAAGAAGCGTATCTTCTTGGGGAAGGCATAGGCTTACCTGATTCACAAACAATAAAAGACGCGTATCTTCCTGGGGAAGGCATAGGCGTTTTGGCAGCTTATCCTTTTGCTTCATTTTACCCTTGATTGGAGTATGACACTTTCTGTGATCGTAGTACCCCAGAAATATTGAAAATACGAACATTATAAAAATGACTTACCTGATTCACAAACAATAAAAGAAGCGTATCTTCTTGGGGAAGGCATAGGCTTACCTGATTCACAAACAATAAAAGAAGCGTATCTTCTTGGGGAAGGCATAGGCGTTTTGGCAGCTTGTCCTTTTGCTTCATTTTACCCTTGTATAGAGGAGGAGGACACGTTTTTTTTATTTTTTATAAATTAATTTAGCATATTGTCAATACATATTGACAATCAGAAAGGTCATAACCGAAATATTAGACAAAATACAGACAAAATAAAAATATTTGGCCAGATATGGAGAAAAACTGCACTTTTTGATTGGAGTATGACACTTTCTGTGATCGTAGTACCCCAGAAATATTGAAAATACGAACATTATAAAAATGACTTACCTGATTCACAAACAATAAAAGAAGCGTATCTTCTTGGGGAAGGCATAGGCGTTTTGGCAGCTTGTCCTTTTGCTTCATTTTACCCTTGTATAGAGGAGGAGGACACGTTTTTTTATTTTTTATAAATGACACTTTCTGTGATCGTAGTACCCCAGAAATATTGAAAATACGAACATTATAAAAATAAATTACCTGATTCACAAACAATAAATGAAGCGTATCTTCTTGGGGAAGGCATAGGCGTTTTGGCAGCTTGTCCTTTTGCTTCATTTTACCCTTGTATAGAGGAGGTGGACACGTTTTTTTATTTTTTATAAATGACTCTTTCTGTGATCGTAGTAGAAGCGTATCTTCTTGGGGAAGGCATAGGCGTTTTGGCAGCTTGTCCTTTTGCTTCTTGTTGTAATAGCTTCTTCCCTATAGGGGAAATTCGCTAATTCCCTATAGGGGAAATTCGCTAAAACAACTCTTTTATGCAAGTTAACCCATTGGCGTAGACATACGAGACTATCTCGTAGCGCTGCGATGGGACTGTCTCGTGCTGTTACCGACGGCTTGGACTAGTAGTTCAATGATTTGCCACCAGGCCGGTTGCTCAAGCGGTTCAATGAATCGCCGCCAGAGCCGTAGGCTTTAAGACTCAAACGAGCACTGGTCTGATGGTACTGCGCGGTCGTGTGGTCTAAATCATTGACTGACGAGCCAATGATTAGGACATACGCCGCGGCGTGGGTTCAATTCCCGCTCCATGAGCAATCCCTATTAGGCTTTCAAATGTGTGGTAAAGCTGGTGGGAGGGCCCACCTAAAATAAACGGTGACCGGCTTGGGTGGAAGTTGACGGCATTTGTAGGTTTAATAGGGATTGCAGTGGACACCTGTTTTGCTTCATTTTACCCTTGTATAGAGGAGGAGGACACGTTTTTTTTATTTTTTATAAATTAATTTAGCATATTGTCAATACATATTGACAATCAGAAAGGTCATAACCGAAATATTAGACAAAATACAGACAAAATAAAAATATTTGGCCAGATATGGAGAAAAACTGCACTTTTTGATTGGAGTATGACACTTTCTGTGATCGTAGTACCCCAGAAATATTGAAAATACGAACATTATAAAATGACTTAACTGATTCACAAACAATAAAAGAAGCGTATCTTCTTGGGGAAGGCATAGGCGTTTTGGCAGCTTGTCCTTTTGCTTCATTTTACCCTTGTATAGAGGAGGAGGACACGTTTTTTTTATTTTTTATAAATGACACTTTCTGTGATCGTAGTACCCCAGAAATATTGAAAATACGAACATTATAAAAATAAATTACCTGATTCACAAACAATAAATGAAGCGTATCTTCTTGGGGAAGGCATAGGCGTTTTGGCAGCTTGTCCTTTTGCTTCATTTTACCCTTGTATAGAGGAGGAGGACACGTTTTTTTATTTTTTATAAATGACTCTTTCTGTGATCGTAGTAGAAGCGTATCTTCTTGGGGAAGGGATAGGCGTTTTGGCAGCTTGTCCTTTTGCTTCTTGTTGTAATAGCTTCTTCCCTATAGGGGAAATTCGCTAATTCCCTATAGGGGAAATTCGCTAAAACAACTCTTTTATGCAAGTTAACCCATTGGCGTAGACATACGAGACTATCTCGTAGCGCTGCGATGGGACTGTCTCGTGCTGTTACCGACGGCTTGACCTAGTAGTTCAATGATTTGCCACCAGGCCGGTTGCTCAAGCGGTTCAATGAATCGCCGCCAGAGCCGTAGGCTTTAAGACTCAAACGAGCACTGGTCTGATGGTACTGCGCGGTCGTGTGGTCTAAATCATTGACTGACGAGCCAATGATTAGGACATACGCCGCGGCGCGGGTTCAATTCCCGCTCCATGAGCAATCCCTATTAGGCTTTCAAATGTGTGGTAAAGCTGGTGGGAGGGCCCACCTAAAATAAACGGTGACCGGCTTGGTTGGAAGTTGACGGCATTTGTAGGTTTAATAGGGATTGCAGTGGACACCTGTTTTGCTTCATTTTACCCTTGTATAGAGGAGGAGGACACGTTTTTTTTATTTTTTATAAATTAATTTAGCATATTGTCAATACATATTGACAATCAGAAAGGTCATAACCGAAATATTAGACAAAATACAGACAAAATAAAAATATTTGGCCAGATATGGAGAAAAACTGCACTTTTTGATTGGAGTATGACACTTTCTGTGATCGTAGTACCACAGAAATATTGAAAATACGAACATTATAAAAATGACTTACCTGATTCACAAACAATAAAAGAAGCGTATCTTCTTGGGGAAGGCATAGGCGTTTTGGCAGCTTGTCCTTTTGCTTCATTTTACCCTTGTATAGAGGAGGAGGACACGTTTTTTTATTTTTTATAAATGACACTTTCTGTGATCGTAGTACCCCAGAAATATTGAAAATACGAACATTATAAAAATAAATTACCTGATTCACAAACAATAAATGAAGCGTATCTTCTTGGGGAAGGCATAGGCGTTTTGGCAGCTTGTCCTTTTGCTTCATTTTACCCTTGTATAGAGGAGGTGGACACGTTTTTTTATTTTTTATAAATGACTCTTTCTGTGATCGTAGTAGAAGCGTATCTTCTTGGGGAAGGCATAGGCGTTTTGGCAGCTTGTCCTTTTGCTTCTTGTTGTAATAGCTTCTTCCCTATAGGGGAAATTCGCTAATTCCCTATAGGGGAAATTCGCTAAAACAACTCTTTTATGCAAGTTAACCCATTGGCGTAGACATACGAGACTATCTCGTAGCGCTGCGATGGGACTGTCTCGTGCTGTTACCGACGGCTTGGACTAGTAGTTCAATGATTTGCCACCAGGCCGGTTGCTCAAGCGGTTCAATGAATCGCCGCCAGAGCCGTAGGCTTTAAGACTCAAACGAGCACTGGTCTGATGGTACTGCGCGGTCGTGTGGTCTAAATCATTGACTGACGAGCCAATGATTAGGACATACGCCGCGGCGTGGGTTCAATTCCCGCTCCATGAGCAATCCCTATTAGGCTTTCAAATGTGTGGTAAAGCTGGTGGGAGGGCCCACCTAAAATAAACGGTGACCGGCTTGGGTGGAAGTTGACGGCATTTGTAGGTTTAATAGGGATTGCAGTGGACACCTGTTTTGCTTCATTTTACCCTTGTATAGAGGAGGAGGACACGTTTTTTTTATTTTTTATAAATTAATTTAGCATATTGTCAATACATATTGACAATCAGAAAGGTCATAACCGAAATATTAGACAAAATACAGACAAAATAAAAATATTTGGCCAGATATGGAGAAAAACTGCACTTTTTGATTGGAGTATGACACTTTCTGTGATCGTAGTACCCCAGAAATATTGAAAATACGAACATTATAAAATGACTTAACTGATTCACAAACAATAAAAGAAGCGTATCTTCTTGGGGAAGGCATAGGCGTTTTGGCAGCTTGTCCTTTTGCTTCATTTTACCCTTGTATAGAGGAGGAGGACACGTTTTTTTTATTTTTTATAAATGACACTTTCTGTGATCGTAGTACCCCAGAAATATTGAAAATACGAACATTATAAAAATAAATTACCTGATTCACAAACAATAAATGAAGCGTATCTTCTTGGGGAAGGCATAGGCGTTTTGGCAGCTTGTCCTTTTGCTTCATTTTACCCTTGTATAGAGGAGGAGGACACGTTTTTTTATTTTTTATAAATGACTCTTTCTGTGATCGTAGTAGAAGCGTATCTTCTTGGGGAAGGGATAGGCGTTTTGGCAGCTTGTCCTTTTGCTTCTTGTTGTAATAGCTTGTTCCCTATAGGGGAAATTCGCTAATTCCCTATAGGGGAAATTCGCTAAAACAACTCTTTTATGCAAGTTAACCCATTGGCGTAGACATACGAGACTATCTCGTAGCGCTGCGATGGGACTGTCTCGTGCTGTTACCGACGGCTTGACCTAGTAGTTCAATGATTTGCCACCAGGCCGGTTGCTCAAGCGGTTCAATGAATCGCCGCCAGAGCCGTAGGCTTTAAGACTCAAACGAGCACTGGTCTGATGGTACTGCGCGGTCGTGTGGTCTAAATCATTGACTGACGAGCCAATGATTAGGACATACGCCGCGGCGCGGGTTCAATTCCCGCTCCATGAGCAATCCCTATTAGGCTTTCAAATGTGTGGTAAAGCTGGTGGGAGGGCCCACCTAAAATAAACGGTGACCGGCTTGGTTGGAAGTTGACGGCATTTGTAGGTTTAATAGGGATTGCAGTGGACACCTGTTTTGCTTCATTTTACCCTTGTATAGAGGAGGAGGACACGTTTTTTTTATTTTTTATAAATTAATTTAGCATATTGTCAATACATATTGACAATCAGAAAGGTCATAACCGAAATATTAGACAAAATACAGACAAAATAAAAATATTTGGCCAGATATGGAGAAAAACTGCACTTTTTGATTGGAGTATGACACTTTCTGTGATCGTAGTACCACAGAAATATTGAAAATACGAACATTATAAAAATGACTTACCTGATTCACAAACAATAAAAGAAGCGTATCTTCTTGGGGAAGGCATAGGCGTTTTGGCAGCTTGTCCTTTTGCTTCATTTTACCCTTGTATAGAGGAGGAGGACACGTTTTTTTTATTTTTTATAAATGACACTTTCTGTGATCGTAGTACCCCAGAAATATTGAAAATACGAACATTATAAAAATAAATTACCTGATTCACAAACAATAAAAGAAGCGTATCTTCTTGGGGAGGGCATAGGCGTTTTGGCAGCTTGTCCTTTTGCTTCATTTTACCCTTGATTGGAGTATGACACTTTCTGTGATCGTAGTACCCCTGAAATATTGAAAATACGAACATTATAAAAATTACTTACCTGATTCACAAACAATAACAGAAGCGTATCTTCTTGGGGAAGGCATAAACTTACCTGATTCACAAACAATAAAAGACGCGTATCTTCCTGGGGAAGGCATAGGCGTTTTGGCAGCTTGTCCTTTTGCTTCATTTTACCCTTGTATAGAGGAGGAGGACACGTTTTTTTATTTTTTATAAATGACACTTTCTGTGTTCGTAGTACCCCAGAAATATTGAAAATACGAACATTATAAAAATAAATTACCTGATTCACAAACAATAAAAGAAGCGTATCTTCTTGGGGAAGGCATAGGCGTTTTGGCAGCTTGTCCTTTTGCTTCATTTTACCCTTGATTGGAGTATGACACTTTCTGTGATCGTAGTACCCCTGAAATATTGAAAATACGAACATTATAAAAATTACTTACCTGATTCACAAACAATAAAAGAAGCGTATCTTCTTGGGGAAGGCATAGGCTTACCTGATTCACAAACAATAAAAGACGCGTATCTTCCTGGGGAAGGCATAGGCGTTTTGGCAGCTTGTCCTTTTGCTTCATTTTACCCTTGTATAGAGGAGGAGGACACGTTTTTTTATTTTTTATAAATGACTCTTTCTGTGATCGTAGTAGAAGCGTATCTTCTTGGGGAAGGCATAGGCGTTTTGGAAGCTTGTCCTTTTGCTTCTTGTTGTAATAGCTTCTTCCCTATAGGGGAAATTCGCTAATTCCCTATAGGGGAAATTCGCTAAAACAACTCTTTTATGCAAGTTAACCCATTGGCGTAGACATACGAGACTATCTCGTAGCGCTGCGATGGGACTGTCTCGTGCTGTTACCGACGGCTTGGCCTAGTAGTTCAATGATTTGCCACCAGGCCGGTTGCTCAAGCGGTTCAATGAATCGCCGCCAGAGCCGTAGGCTTTAAGACTCAAACGAGCACTGGTCTGATGGTACTGCGCGGTCGTGTGGTCTAAATCATTGACTGACGAGCCAATGATTAGGACATACGCCGCGGCGCGGGTTCAATTCCCGCTCCATGAGCAATCCCTATTAGGCTTTCAAATGTGTGGTAAAGCTGGTGGGAGGGCCCACCTAAAATAAACGGTGACCGGCTTGGGTGGAAGTTGACGGCATTTGTAGGTTTAATAGGGATTGCAGTGGACACCTGTTTTGCTTCATTTTACCCTTGTATAGAGGAGGAGGACACGTTTTTTTTATTTTTTATAAATTAATTTAGCATATTGTCAATACATATTGACAATCAGAAAGGTCATAACCGAAATATTAGACAAAATACAGACAAAATAAAAATATTTGGCCAGATATGGAGAAAAACTGCACTTTTTGATTGGAGTATGACACTTTCTGTGATCGTAGTACCCCTGAAATATTGAAAATACGAACATTATAAAAATTACTTACCTGATTCACAAACAATAAAAGAAGCGTATCTTCTTGGGGAAGGCATAGGCTTACCTGATTCACAAACAATAAAAGACGCGTATCTTCCTGGGGAAGGCATAGGCGTTTTGGCAGCTTGTCCTTTTGCTTCATTTTACCCTTGTATAGAGGAGGAGGACACGTTTTTTTATTTTTTATAAATGACTCTTTCTGTGATCGTAGTAGAAGCGTATCTTCTTGGGGAAGGCATAGGCGTTTTGGAAGCTTGTCCTTTTGCTTCTTGTTGTAATAGCTTCTTCCCTATAGGGGAAATTCGCTAATTCCCTATAGGGGAAATTCGCTAAAACAACTCTTTTATGCAAGTTAACCCATTGGCGTAGACATACGAGACTATCTCGTAGCGCTGCGATGGGACTGTCTCGTGCTGTTACCGACGGCTTGGCCTAGTAGTTCAATGATTTGCCACCAGGCCGGTTGCTCAAGCGGTTCAATGAATCGCCGCCAGAGCCGTAGGCTTTAAGACTCAAACGAGCACTGGTCTGATGGTACTGCGCGGTCGTGTGGTCTAAATCATTGACTGACGAGCCAATGATTAGGACATACGCCGCGGCGCGGGTTCAATTCCCGCTCCATTAGCAAATTAGCGAACATTATAAAAATGACTTACCTGATTCACAAACAATAAAAGAAGCGTATCTTCTTGGGGAAGGCATAAACTTACCTGATTCACAAACAATAAAAGACGCGTATCTTCCTGGGGAAGGCATAGGCGTTTTGGCAGCTTGTCCTTTTGCTTCATTTTACCCTTGTATAGAGGAGGAGGACACGTTTTTTTATTTTTTATAAATGACACTTTCTGTGTTCGTAGTACCCCAGAAATATTGAAAATACGAACATTATAAAAATAAATTACCTGATTCACAAACAATAAAAGAAGCGTATCTTCTTGGGGAAGGCATAGGCGTTTTGGCAGCTTGTCCTTTTGCTTCATTTTACCCTTGATTGGAGTATGACACTTTCTGTGATCGTAGTACCCCTGAAATATTGAAAATACGAACATTATAAAAATTACTTACCTGATTCACAAACAATAAAAGAAGCGTATCTTCTTGGGGAAGGCATAGGCTTACCTGATTCACAAACAATAAAAGACGCGTATCTTCCTGGGGAAGGCATAGGCGTTTTGGCAGCTTGTCCTTTTGCTTCATTTTACCCTTGTATAGAGGAGGAGGACACGTTTTTTTATTTTTTATAAATGACTCTTTCTGTGATCGTAGTAGAAGCGTATCTTCTTGGGGAAGGCATAGGCGTTTTGGAAGCTTGTCCTTTTGCTTCTTGTTGTAATAGCTTCTTCCCTATAGGGGAAATTCGCTAATTCCCTATAGGGGAAATTCGCTAAAACAACTCTTTTATGCAAGTTAACCCATTGGCGTAGACATACGAGACTATCTCGTAGCGCTGCGATGGGACTGTCTCGTGCTGTTACCGACGGCTTGGCCTAGTAGTTCAATGATTTGCCACCAGGCCGGTTGCTCAAGCGGTTCAATGAATCGCCGCCAGAGCCGTAGGCTTTAAGACTCAAACGAGCACTGGTCTGATGGTACTGCGCGGTCGTGTGGTCTAAATCATTGACTGACGAGCCAATGATTAGGACATACGCCGCGGCGCGGGTTCAATTCCCGCTCCATGAGCAATCCCTATTAGGCTTTCAAATGTGTGGTAAAGCTGGTGGGAGGGCCCACCTAAAATAAACGGTGACCGGCTTGGGTGGAAGTTGACGGCATTTGTAGGTTTAATAGGGATTGCAGTGGACACCTGTTTTGCTTCATTTTACCCTTGTATAGAGGAGGAGGACACGTTTTTTTTATTTTTTATAAATTAATTTAGCATATTGTCAATACATATTGACAATCAGAAAGGTCATAACCGAAATATTAGACAAAATACAGACAAAATAAAAATATTTGGCCAGATATGGAGAAAAACTGCACTTTTTGATTGGAGTATGACACTTTCTGTGATCGTAGTACCCCTGAAATATTGAAAATACGAACATTATAAAAATTACTTACCTGATTCACAAACAATAAAAGAAGCGTATCTTCTTGGGGAAGGCATAGGCTTACCTGATTCACAAACAATAAAAGACGCGTATCTTCCTGGGGAAGGCATAGGCGTTTTGGCAGCTTGTCCTTTTGCTTCATTTTACCCTTGTATAGAGGAGGAGGACACGTTTTTTTATTTTTTATAAATGACTCTTTCTGTGATCGTAGTAGAAGCGTATCTTCTTGGGGAAGGCATAGGCGTTTTGGAAGCTTGTCCTTTTGCTTCTTGTTGTAATAGCTTCTTCCCTATAGGGGAAATTCGCTAATTCCCTATAGGGGAAATTCGCTAAAACAACTCTTTTATGCAAGTTAACCCATTGGCGTAGACATACGAGACTATCTCGTAGCGCTGCGATGGGACTGTCTCGTGCTGTTACCGACGGCTTGGCCTAGTAGTTCAATGATTTGCCACCAGGCCGGTTGCTCAAGCGGTTCAATGAATCGCCGCCAGAGCCGTAGGCTTTAAGACTCAAACGAGCACTGGTCTGATGGTACTGCGCGGTCGTGTGGTCTAAATCATTGACTGACGAGCCAATGATTAGGACATACGCCGCGGCGCGGGTTCAATTCCCGCTCCATTAGCAAATTAGCGAACATTATAAAAATGACTTACCTGATTCACAAACAATAAAAGAAGCGTATCTTCTTGGGGAAGGCATAAACTTACCTGATTCACAAACAATAAAAGACGCGTATCTTCCTGGGGAAGGCATAGGCGTTTTGGCAGCTTGTCCTTTTGCTTCATTTTACCCTTGTATAGAGGAGGAGGACACGTTTTTTTATTTTTTATAAATGACACTTTCTGTGTTCGTAGTACCCCAGAAATATTGAAAATACGAACATTATAAAAATAAATTACCTGATTCACAAACAATAAAAGAAGCGTATCTTCTTGGGGAAGGCATAGGCGTTTTGGCAGCTTGTCCTTTTGCTTCATTTTACCCTTGATTGGAGTATGACACTTTCTGTGATCGTAGTACCCCTGAAATATTGAAAATACGAACATTATAAAAATTACTTACCTGATTCACAAACAATAAAAGAAGCGTATCTTCTTGGGGAAGGCATAGGCTTACCTGATTCACAAACAATAAAAGACGCGTATCTTCCTGGGGAAGGCATAGGCGTTTTGGCAGCTTGTCCTTTTGCTTCATTTTACCCTTGTATAGAGGAGGAGGACACGTTTTTTTATTTTTTATAAATGACTCTTTCTGTGATCGTAGTAGAAGCGTATCTTCTTGGGGAAGGCATAGGCGTTTTGGAAGCTTGTCCTTTTGCTTCTTGTTGTAATAGCTTCTTCCCTATAGGGGAAATTCGCTAATTCCCTATAGGGGAAATTCGCTAAAACAACTCTTTTATGCAAGTTAACCCATTGGCGTAGACATACGAGACTATCTCGTAGCGCTGCGATGGGACTGTCTCGTGCTGTTACCGACGGCTTGGCCTAGTAGTTCAATGATTTGCCACCAGGCCGGTTGCTCAAGCGGTTCAATGAATCGCCGCCAGAGCCGTAGGCTTTAAGACTCAAACGAGCACTGGTCTGATGGTACTGCGCGGTCGTGTGGTCTAAATCATTGACTGACGAGCCAATGATTAGGACATACGCCGCGGCGCGGGTTCAATTCCCGCTCCATGAGCAATCCCTATTAGGCTTTCAAATGTGTGGTAAAGCTGGTGGGAGGGCCCACCTAAAATAAACGGTGACCGGCTTGGGTGGAAGTTGACGGCATTTGTAGGTTTAATAGGGATTGCAGTGGACACCTGTTTTGCTTCATTTTACCCTTGTATAGAGGAGGAGGACACGTTTTTTTTATTTTTTATAAATTAATTTAGCATATTGTCAATACATATTGACAATCAGAAAGGTCATAACCGAAATATTAGACAAAATACAGACAAAATAAAAATATTTGGCCAGATATGGAGAAAAACTGCACTTTTTGATTGGAGTATGACACTTTCTGTGATCGTAGTACCCCTGAAATATTGAAAATACGAACATTATAAAAATTACTTACCTGATTCACAAACAATAAAAGAAGCGTATCTTCTTGGGGAAGGCATAGGCTTACCTGATTCACAAACAATAAAAGACGCGTATCTTCCTGGGGAAGGCATAGGCGTTTTGGCAGCTTGTCCTTTTGCTTCATTTTACCCTTGTATAGAGGAGGAGGACACGTTTTTTTATTTTTTATAAATGACTCTTTCTGTGATCGTAGTAGAAGCGTATCTTCTTGGGGAAGGCATAGGCGTTTTGGAAGCTTGTCCTTTTGCTTCTTGTTGTAATAGCTTCTTCCCTATAGGGGAAATTCGCTAATTCCCTATAGGGGAAATTCGCTAAAACAACTCTTTTATGCAAGTTAACCCATTGGCGTAGACATACGAGACTATCTCGTAGCGCTGCGATGGGACTGTCTCGTGCTGTTACCGACGGCTTGGCCTAGTAGTTCAATGATTTGCCACCAGGCCGGTTGCTCAAGCGGTTCAATGAATCGCCGCCAGAGCCGTAGGCTTTAAGACTCAAACGAGCACTGGTCTGATGGTACTGCGCGGTCGTGTGGTCTAAATCATTGACTGACGAGCCAATGATTAGGACATACGCCGCGGCGCGGGTTCAATTCCCGCTCCATTAGCAATCCCTATTAGGCTTTCAAATGTGTGGTAAAGCTGGTGGGAGGGCCCACCTAAAATAAACGGTGACCGGCTTGGGTGGAAGTTGACGGCATTTGTAGGTTTAATAGGGATTGCAGTGGACACCTGTTTTGCTTCATTTTACCCTTGTATAGAGGAGGAGGACACGTTTTTTTTATTTTTTATAAATTAATTTAGCATATTGTCAATACATATTGACAATCAGAAAGGTCATAACCGAAATATTAGACAAAATACAGACAAAATAAAAATATTTGGCCAGATATGGAGAAAAACTGCACTTTTTGATTGGAGTATGACACTTTCTGTGATCGTAGTACCCCAGAAATATTGAAAATACGAACATTATAAAAATGACTTACCTGATTCACAAACAATAAAAGAAGCGTATCTTCTTGGGGAAGGCATAGGCGTTTTGGCAGCTTGTCCTTTTGTTTCATTTTACCCTTGTATAGAGGAGGAGGACACGTTTTTTTATTTTTTATAAATGACACTTTCTGTGATCGTAGTACCCCAGAAATATTGAAAATACGAACATTATAAAAATAAATTACCTGTTTCACAAACAATAAAAGAAGCGTATCTTCTTGGGGAAGGCATAGGCGTTTTGGCAGCTTGTCCTTTTGCTTCATTTTACCCTTGTATAGAGGAGGAGGACACGTTTTTTTTATTTTTTATAAATGACACTTTCTGTGATCGTAGTACCCCAGAACTATTGAAAATACGAACATTATAAAAGTAAATTACCTGATTCACAAACAATAAAAGAAGCGTATCTTCTTGGGGAAGGCATAGACGTTTTGGCAGCTTGTCCTTTTGCTTCATTTTACCCTTGATTGGAGTATGACACTTTCTGTGATCGTAGTACCCCTGAAATATTGAAAATACGAACATTATAAAAATTACTTACCTGATTCACAAACAATAAAAGAAGCGTATCTTCTTGGGGAAGGCATAGGCTTACCTGATTCACAAACAATAAAAGACGCGTATCTTCCTGGGGAAGGCATAGGCGTTTTGGCAGCTTGTCCTTTTGCTTCATTTTACCCTTGTATAGAGGAGGAGGACACGTTTTTTTATTTTTTTGGGGAAAATTACTTACCTGATTCACAAACAATAAAAGAAGCGTATCTTCTTGGGGAAGGCATAGGCTTACCTGATTCACAAACAATAAAAGACGCGTATCTTCCTGGGGAAGGCATAGGCGTTTTGGCAGCTTGTCCTTTTGCTTCATTTTACCCTTGATTGGAGTATGACACTTTCTGTGATCGTAGTAGTCCAGAAATATTGAAAATACGAACATTATAAAAATGACTTACCTGATTCACAAACAATAAAAGAAGCGTATCTTCTTGGGGAAGGCATAGGCTGACCTGATTCACAAACAATAAAAGACGCGTATCTTCCTGGGGAAGGCATAGGCGTTTTGGCAGCTTGTCCTTTTGCTTCATTTTACCCTTGTATAGAGGAGGAGGACACGTTTTTTTATTTTTTATAAATGACACTTTCTGTGATCGTAGTACCCCAGAAATATTGAAAATACGAACATTATAAAAATAAATTACCTGATTCACAAACAATAAAAGAAGCGTATCTTCTTGGGGAAGGCATAGGCGTTTTGGCAGCTTGTCCTTTTGCTTCATTTTACCCTTGATTGGAGTATGACACTTTCTGTGATCGTAGTACCCCTGAAATATTGAAAATACGAACATTATAAAAATTACTTACCTGATTCACAAACAATAAAAGAAGCGTATCTTCTTGGGGAAGGCATAGGCTTACCTGATTCACAAACAATAAAAGACGCGTATCTTCCTGGGGAAGGCATAGGCGTTTTGGCAGCTTGTCCTTTTGCTTCATTTTACCCTTGTATAGAGGAGGAGGACACGTTTTTTTATTTTTTATAAATGACTCTTTCTGTGATCGTAGTAGAAGCGTATCTTCTTGGGGAAGGCATAGGCGTTTTGGAAGCTTGTCCTTTTGCTTCTTGTTGTAATAGCTTCTTCCCTATAGGGGAAATTCGCTAATTCCCTATAGGGGAAATTCGCTAAAACAACTCTTTTATGCAAGTTAACCCATTGGCGTAGACATACGAGACTATCTCGTAGCGCTGCGATGGGACTGTCTCGTGCTGTTACCGACGGCTTGGACTAGTAGTTCAATGATTTGCCACCAGGCCGGTTGCTCAAGCGGTTCAATGAATCGCCGCCAGAGCCGTAGGCTTTAAGACTCAAACGAGCACTGGTCTGATGGTACTGCGCGGTCGTGTGGTCTAAATCATTGACTGACGAGCCAATGATTAGGACATACGCCGCGGCGCGGGTTCAATTCCCGCTCCATGAGCAATCCCTATTAGGCTTTCAAATGTGTGGTAAAGCTGGTGGGAGGGCCCACCTAAAATAAACGGTGACCGGCTTGGGTGGAAGTTGACGGCATTTGTAGGTTTAATAGGGATTGCAGTGGACACCTGTTTTGCTTCATTTTACCCTTGTATAGAGGAGGAGGACACGTTTTTTTTATTTTTTATAAATTAATTTAGCATATTGTCAATACATATTGACAATCAGAAAGGTCATAACCGAAATATTAGACAAAATACAGACAAAATAAAAATATTTGGCCAGATATGGAGAAAAACTGCACTTTTTGATTGGAGTATGACACTTTCTGTGATCGTAGTACCCCAGAAATATTGAAAATACGAACATTATAAAAATGACTTACCTGATTCACAAACAATAAAAGAAGCGTATCTTCTTGGGGAAGGCATAGGCGTTTTGGCAGCTTGTCCTTTTGCTTCATTTTACCCTTGTATAGAGGAGGAGGACACGTTTTTTTATTTTTTATAAATGACACTTTCTGTGATCGTAGTACCCCAGAAATATTGAAAATACGAACATTATAAAAATAAATTACCTGATTCACAAACAATAAAAGAAGCGTATCTTCTTGGGGAAGGCATAGGCGTTTTGGCAGCTTGTCCTTTTGCTTCATTTTACCCTTGTATAGAGGAGGAGGACACGTTTTTTTTATTTTTTATAAATGACACTTTCTGTGATCGTAGTACCCCAGAAATATTGAAAATACGAACATTATAAAAGTAAATTACCTGATTCACAAACAATAAAAGAAGCGTATCTTCTTGGGGAAGGCATAGGCGTTTTGGCAGCTTGTCCTTTTGCTTCATTTTACCCTTGATTGGAGTATGACACTTTCTGTGATCGTAGTACCCCTGAAATATTGAAAATACGAACATTATAAAAATTACTTACCTGATTCACAAACAATAAAAGAAGCGTATCTTCTTGGGGAAGGCATAGGCTTACCTGATTCACAAACAATAAAAGACGCGTATCTTCCTGGGGAAGGCATAGGCGTTTTGGCAGCTTGTCCTTTTGCTTCATTTTACCCTTGTATAGAGGAGGAGGACACGTTTTTTTATTTTTTTGGGGAAAATTACTTACCTGATTCACAAACAATAAAAGAAGCGTATCTTCTTGGGGAAGGCATAGGCTTACCTGATTCACAAACAATAAAAGACGCGTATCTTCCTGGGAAAGGCATAGGCGTTTTGGCAGCTTGTCCTTTTGCTTCATTTTACCCTTGATTGGAGTATGACACTTTCTGTGATCGTAGTACCCCAGAAATATTGAAAATACGAACATTATAAAAATGACTTACCTGATTCACAAACAATAAAAGAAGCGTATCTTCTTGGGGAAGGCATAGGCTTACCTGATTCACAAACAATAAAAGACGCGTATCTTCCTGGGGAAGGCATAGGCGTTTTGGCAGCTTGTCCTTTTGCTTCATTTTACCCTTGTATAGAGGAGGAGGACACGTTTTTTTATTTTTTATAAATGACTCTTTCTGTGATCGTAGTAGAAGCGTATCTTCTTGGGGAAGGCATAGGCGTTTTGGCAGCTTGTCCTTTTGCTTCTTGTTGTAATAGCTTCTTCCCTATAGGGGAAATTCGCTAATTCCCTATAGGGGAAATTCGCTAAAACAACTCTTTTATGCAAGTTAACCCATTGGCGTAGACATACGAGACTATCTCGTAGCGCTGCGATGGGACTGTCTTGTGCTGTTACCGACGGCTTGGACTAGTAGTTCAATGATTTGCCACCAGGCCGGTTGCTCAAGCGGTTCAATGAATCGCCGCCAGAGCCGTAGGCTTTAAGACTCAAACGAGCACTGGTCTGATGGTACTGCGCGGTCGTGTGGTCTAAATCATTGACTGACGAGCCAATGATTAGGACATACGCCGCGGCGCGGGTTCAATTCCCGCTCCATGAGCAATCCCTATTAGGCTTTCAAATGTGTGGTAAAGCTGGTGGGAGGGCCCACCTAAAATAAACGGTGACCGGCTTGGGTGGAAGTTGACGGCATTTGTAGGTTTAATAGGGATTGCAGTGGACACCTGTTTTGCTTCATTTTACCCTTGTATAGAGGAGGAGGACACGTTTTTTTTATTTTTTATAAATTAATTTAGCATATTGTCAATACATATTGACAATCAGAAAGGTCATAACCGAAATATTAGACAAAATACAGACAAAATAAAAATATTTGGCCAGATATGGAGAAAAACTGCACTTTTTGATTGGAGTATGACACTTTCTGTGATCGTAGTGCCCCAGAAATATTGAAAATACGAACATTATAAAAATGACTTACCTGATTCACAAACAATAAAAGAAGCGTATCTTCTTGGGGAAGGCATAGGCGTTTTGGCAGCTTGTCCTTTTGCTTCATTTTACCCTTGTATAGAGGAGGAGGACACGTTTTTTTATTTTTTATAAATGACACTTTCTGTGATCGTAGTACCCCAGAAATATTGAAAATACGAACATTATAAAAATAAATTACCTGATTCACAAACAATAAAAGAAGCGTATCTTCTTGGGGAAGGCATAGGCGTTTTGGCAGCTTGTCCTTTTGCTTCATTTTACCCTTGATTGGAGTATGACACTTTCTGTGATCGTAGTACCCCTGAAATATTGAAAATACGAACATTATAAAAATTACTTACCTGATTCACAAACAATAAAAGAAGCGTATCTTCTTGGGGAAGGCATAGGCTTACCTGATTCACAAACAATAAAAGACGCGTATCTTCCTGGGGAAGGCATAGGCGTTTTGGCAGCTTGTCCTTTTGCTTCATTTTACCCTTGTATAGAGGAGGAGGACACGTTTTTTATTTTTTATAAATGACTCTTTCTGTGATCGTAGTAGAAGCGTATCTTCTTGGGGAAGGCATAGGCGTTTTGGAAGCTTGTCCTTTTGCTTCTTGTTGTAATAGCTTTTTCCCTATAGGGGAAATTCGCTAATTCCCTATAGGGGAAATTCGCTAAAACAACTCTTTTATGCAAGTTAACCCATTGGCGTAGACATACGAGACTATCTCGTAGCGCTGCGATGGGACTGTCTCGTGCTGTTACCGACAGCTTGGCCTAGTAGTTCAATGATTTGCCACCAGGCCGGTTGCTCAAGCGGTTCAATGAATCGCCGCCAGAGCCGTAGGCTTTAAGACTCAAACGAGCACTGGTCTGATGGTACTGCGCGGTCGTGTGGTCTAAATCATTGACTGACGAGCCAATGATTAGGACATACGCCGCGGCGCGGGTTCAATTCCCGCTCCATGAGCAATCCCTATTAGGCTTTCAAATGTGTGGTAAAGCTGGTGGGAGGGCCCACCTAAAATAAACAGTGACCGGCTTGGGTGGAAGTTGACGGCATTTGTAGGTTTAATAGGGATTGCAGTGGACACCTGTTTTGCTTCATTTTACCCTTGTATAGAGGAGGAGGACACGTTTTTTTTATTTTTTATAAATTAATTTAGCATATTGTCAATACATATTGACAATCAGAAAGGTCATAACCGAAATATTAGACAAAATACAGACAAAATAAAAATATTTGGCCAGATATAGAGAAAAACTGCACTTTTTGATTGGAGTATGACACTTTCTGTGATCGTAGTACCCCAGAAATATTGAAAATACGAACATTATAAAAATGACTTACCTGATTCACAAACAATAAAAGAAGCGTATCTTCTTGGGGAAGGCATAGGCGTTTTGGCAGCTTGTCCTTTTGCTTCATTTTACCCTTGTATAGAGGAGGAGGACACGTTTTTTTTATTTTTTATAAATGACACTTTCTGTGATCGTAGTACCCCAGAAATATTGAAAATACGAACATTATAAAAATAAATTACCTGATTCACAAACAATAAAAGAAGCGTATCTTCTTGGGGAAGGCATAGGCGTTTTGGCAGCTTGTCCTTTTGCTTCATTTTACCCTTGATTGGAGTATGACACTTTCTGTGATCGTAGTACCCCTGAAATATTGAAAATACGAACATTATAAAAATTACTTACCTGATTCACAAACAATAAAAGAAGCGTATCTTCTTGGGGAAGGCATAGGCTTACCTGATTCACAAACAATAAAAGACGCGTATCTTCCTGGGGAAGGCATAGGCGTTTTGGCAGCTTGTCCTTTTGCTTCATTTTACCCTTGTATAGAGGAGGAGGACACGTTTTTTTATTTTTTATAAATGACTCTTTCTGTGATCGTAGTAGAAGCGTATCTTCTTGGGGAAGGCATAGGCGTTTTGGAAGCTTGTCCTTTTGCTTCTTGTTGTAATAGCTTCTTCCCTATAGGGGAAATTCGCTAATTCCCTATAGGGGAAATTCGCTAATTCCCTATAGGGGAAATTCGCTAAAACAACTCTTTTATGCAAGTTAACCTATTGGCGTAGACATACGAGACTATCTCGTAGCGCTGCGATGGGACTGTCTCGTGCTGTTACCGACAGCTTGGCCTAGTAGTTCAATGATTTGCCACCAGGCCGGTTGCTCAAGCGGTTCAATGAATCGCCGCCAGAGCCGTAGGCTTTAAGACTCAAACGAGCACTGGTCTGATGGTACTGCGCGGTCGTGTGGTCTAAATCATTGACTGACGAGCCAATGATTAGGACATACGCCGCGGCGCGGGTTCAATTCCCGCTCCATGAGCAATCCCTATTAGGCTTTCAAATGTGTGGTAAAGCTGGTGGGAGGGCCCATCTAAAATAAACGGTGACCGGCTTGGGTGGAAGTTGACGGCATTTGTAGGTTTAATAGGGATTGCAGTGGACACCTGTTTTGCTTCATTTTACCCTTGTATAGAGGAGGAGGACACGTTTTTTTTATTTTTTATAAATTAATTTAGCATATTGTCAATACATATTGACAATCAGAAAGGTCATAACCGAAATATTAGACAAAATACAGACAAAATAAAAATATTTGGCCAGATATAGAGAAAAACTGCACTTTTTGATTGGAGTATGACACTTTCTGTGATCGTAGTACCCCAGAAATATTGAAAATACGAACATTATAAAAATGACTTACCTGATTCACAAACAATAAAAGAAGCGTATCTTCTTGGGGAAGGCATAGGCGTTTTGGCAGCTTGTCCTTTTGCTTCATTTTACCCTTGTATAGAGGAGGAGGACACGTTTTTTTTATTTTTTATAAATGACACTTTCTGTGATCGTAGTACCCCAGAAATATTGAAAATACGAACATTATAAAAATAAATTACCTGATTCACAAACAATAAAAGAAGCGTATCTTCTTGGGGAAGGCATAGGCGTTTTGGCAGCTTGTCCTTTTGCTTCATTTTACCCTTGTATAGAGGAGGAGGACACGTTTTTTTTATTTTTTATAAATGACACTTTCTGTGATCGTAGTACCCCAGAAATATTGAAAATACGAACATTATAAAAGTAAATTACCTGATTCACAAACAATAAAAGAAGCGTATCTTCTTGGGGAAGGCATAGGCGTTTTGGCAGCTTGTCCTTTTGCTTCATTTTACCCTTGATTGGAGTATGACACTTTCTGTGATCGTAGTACCCCTGAAATATTGAAAATACGAACATTATAAAAATTACTTACCTGATTCACAAACAATAAAGAAGCGTATCTTCTTGGGGAAGGCATAGGCTTACCTGATTTACAAACAATAAAAGACGCGTATCTTCGTGGGGAAGGCATAGGCGTTTTGGCAGCTTGTCCTTTTGCTTCATTTTACCCTTGTATAGAGGAGGAGGACACGTTTTTTAATTTTTTTGGGGAAAATTACTTACCTGATTCACAAACAATAAAATTCTTGGGGAAGGCATAGGCTTACCTGATTCACAAACAATAAAAGACGCGTATCTTCCTGGGGAAGGCATAGGCGTTTTGGCAGCTTGTCCTTTTGCTTCATTTTACCCTTGATTGGAGTATGACACTTTCTGTGATCGTAGTACCCCAGAAATATTGAAAATACGAACATTATAAAAATGACTTACCTGATTCACAAACAATAAAAGAAGCGTATCTTCTTGGGGAAGGCATAGGCTTACCTGATTCACAAACAATAAAAGACGCGTATCTTCCTGGGGAAGGCATAGGCGTTTTGGCAGCTTGTCCTTTTGCTTCATTTTACCCTTGTATAGAGGAGGAGGACACGTTTTTTATTTTTTATAAATGACTCTTTCTGTGATCGTAGTAGAAGCGTATCTTCTTGGGGAAGGGATAGGCGTTTTGGCAGCTTGTCCTTTTGCTTCTTGTTGTAATAGCTTCTTCCCTATAGGGGAAATTCGCTAATTCCCTATAGGGGAAATTCGCTAAAACAACTCTTTTATGCAAGTTAACCCATTGGCGTAGACATACGAGACTATCTCGTAGCGCTGCGATGGGACTGTCTCGTGCTGTTACCGACGGCTTGGACTAGTAGTTCAATGATTTGCCACCAGGCCGGTTGCTCAAGCGGTTCAATGAATCGCCGCCAGAGCCGTAGGCTTTAAGACTCAAACGAGCACTGGTCTGATGGTACTGCGCGGTCGTGTGGTCTAAATCATTGACTGACGAGCCAATGATTAGGACATACGCCGCGGCGCGGGTTCAATTCCCGCTCCATGAGCAATCCCTATTAGGCTTTCAAATGTGTGGTAAAGCTGGTGGGAGGGCCCACCTAAAATAAACGGTGACCGGCTTGGGTGGAAGTTGACGGCATTTGTAGGTTTAATAGGGATTTCAGTGGACACCTGTTTTGCTTCATTTTACCCTTGTATAGAGGAGGAGGACACGTTTTTTTATTTTTTATAAATTAATTTAGCATATTGTCAATACATATTGACAATCAGAAAGGTCATAACCGAAATATTAGACAAAATACAGACAAAATAAAAATATTTGGCCAGATATGGAGAAAAACTGCACTTTTTGATTGGAGTATGACACTTTCTGTGATCGTAGTACCCCAGAAATATTGAAAATACGAACATTATAAAAATGACTTACCTGATTCACAAACAATAAAAGAAGCGTATCTTCTTGGGGAAGGCATAGGCGTTTTGGCAGCTTGTCCTTTTGCTTCATTTTACCCTTGTATAGAGGAGGAGGACACGTTTTTTTATTTTTTATAAATGACACTTTCTGTGATCGTAGTACCACAGAAATATTGAAAATACGAACATTATAAAAATAAATTACCTGATTCACAAACAATAAAAGAAGCGTATCTTCTTGGGGAAGGCATAGGCGTTTTGGCAGCTTGTCCTTTTGCTTCATTTTACCCTTGATTGGAGTATGACACTTTCTGTGATCGTAGTACCCCAGAAATATTGAAAATACGAACATTATAAAAATGACTTACCTGATTCACAAACAATAAAAGAAGCGTATCTTCTTGGGGAAGGCATAGGCTTACCTGATTCACAAACAATAAAAGACGCGTATCTTCCTGGGGAAGGCATAGGCGTTTTGGCAGCTTGTCCTTTTGCTTCATTTTACCCTTGTATAGAGGAGGAGGACACGTTTTTTTATTTTTTATAAATGACACTTTCTGTGATCGTAGTACCCCAGAAATATTGAAAATACGAACATTATAAAAATAAATTACCTGATTCACAAACAATAAAAGAAGCGTATCTTCTTGGGGAAGGCATAGGCGTTTTGGCAGCTTGTCCTTTTGCTTCATTTTACCCTTGATTGGAGTATGACACTTTCTGTGATCGTAGTACCCCTGAAATATTGAAAATACGAACATTATAAAAATTACTTACCTGATTCACAAACAATAAAAGAAGCGTATCTTCTTGGGGAAGGCATAGGCTTACCTGATTCACAAACAATAAAAGACGCGTATCTTCCTGGGGAAGGCATAGGCGTTTTGGCAGCTTGTCCTTTTGCTTCATTTTACCCTTGTATAGAGGAGGAGGACACGTTTTTTTATTTTTTTGGGGAAAATTACTTACCTGATTCACAAACAATAAAAGAAGCGTATCTTCTTGGGGAAGGCATAGGCTTACCTGATTCACAAACAATAAAAGACGCATATCTTCCTGGGGAAGGCATAGGCGTTTTGGCAGCTTGTCCTTTTGCTTCATTTTACCCTTGATTGGAGTATGACACTTTCTGTGATCGTAGTACCCCAGAAATATTGAAAATACGAACATTATAAAAATGACTTACCTGATTCACAAACAATAAAAGAAGCGTATCTTCTTGGGGAAGGCATAGGCTTACCTGATTCACAAACAATAAAAGACGCGTATCTTCCTGGGGAAGGCATAGGCGTTTTGGCAGCTTGTCCTTTTGCTTCATTTTACCCTTGTATAGAGGAGGAGGGCACGTTTTTTTATTTTTTATAAATGACACTTTCTGTGATCGTAGTACCCCAGAAATATTGAAAATACGAACATTATAAAAATAAATTACCTGATTCACAAACAATAAAAGAAGCGTATCTTCTTGGGGAAGGCATAGGCGTTTTGGCAGCTTGTCCTTTTGCTTCATTTTACCCTTGATTGGAGTATGACACTTTCTGTGATCGTAGTACCCCTGAAATATTGAAAATACGAACATTATAAAAATTACTTACCTGATTCACAAACAATAAAAGAAGCGTATCTTCTTGGGGAAGGCATAGGCTTACCTGATTCACAAACAATAAAAGACGCGTATCTTCCTGGGGAAGGCATAGGCGTTTTGGCAGCTTGTCCTTTTGCTTCATTTTACCCTTGTATAGAGGAGGAGGACACGTTTTTTTATTTTTTATAAATGACTCTTTCTGTGATCGTAGTAGAAGCGTATCTTCTTGGGGAAGGCATAGGCGTTTTGGAAGCTTGTCCTTTTGCTTCTTGTTGTAATAGCTTCTTCCCTATAGGGGAAATTCGCTAATTCCCTATAGGGGAAATTCGCTAAAACAACTCTTTTATGCAAGTTAACCCATTGGCGTAGACATACGAGACTATCTCGTAGCGCTGCGATGGGACTGTCTCGTGCTGTTACCGACGGCTTGGCCTAGTAGTTCAATGATTTGCCACCAGGCCGGTTGCTCAAGCGGTTCAATGAATCGCCGCCAGAGCCGTAGGCTTTAAGACTCAAACGAGCACTGGTCTGATGGTACTGCGCGGTCGTGTGGTCTAAATCATTGACTGACGAGCCAATGATTAGGACATGCGCCGCGGCGCGGGTTCAATTCCCGCTCCATGAGCAATCCCTATTAGGCTTTCAAATGTGTGGTAAAGCTGGTGGGAGGGCCCACCTAAAATAAACGGTGACCGGCTTGGGTGGAAGTTGACGGCATTTGTAGGTTTAATAGGGATTGCAGTGGACACCTGTTTTGCTTCATTTTACCCTTGTATAGAGGAGGAGGACACGTTTTTTTTATTTTTTATAAATTAATTTAGCATATTGTCAATACATATTGACAATCAGAAAGGTCATAACCGAAATATTAGACAAAATACAGACAAAATAAAAATATTTGGCCAGATATGGAGAAAAACTGCACTTTTTGATTATAAAAATGACTTACCTGATTCACAAACAATAAAAGAAGCGTATCTTCTTGGGGAAGGCATAGGCTTACCTGATTCACAAACAATAAAAGACGCGTATCTTCCTGGGGAAGGCATAGGCGTTTTGGCAGCTTGTCCTTTTGCTTCATTTTACCCTTGTATAGAGGAGGAGGACACGTTTTTTATTTTTTATAAATGACACTTTCTGTGATCGTAGTACCCCAGAAATATTGAAAATACGAACATTATAAAAATAAATTACCTGATTCACAAACAATAAAAGAAGCGTATCTTCTTGGGGAAGGCATAGGCGTTTTGGCAGCTTGTCCTTTTGCTTCATTTTACCCTTGATTGGAGTATGACACTTTCTGTGATCGTAGTACCCCTGAAATATTGAAAATACGAACATTATAAAAATTACTTACCTGATTCACAAACAATAAAAGAAGCGTATCTTCTTTGGGGAAGGCATAGGCTTACCTGATTCACAAACAATAAAAGACGCGTATCTTCCTGGGGAAGGCATAGGCGTTTTGGCAGCTTGTCCTTTTGCTTCATTTTACCCTTGTATAGAGGAGGAGGACACGTTTTTTTATTTTTTATAAATGACTCTTTCTGTGATCGTAGTAGAAGCGTATCTTCTTGGGGAAGGCATAGGCGTTTTGGCAGCTTGTCCTTTTGCTTCTTGTTGTAATAGCTTCTTCCCTATAGGGGAAATTCGCTAATTCCCTATAGGGGAAATTCGCTAAAACAACTCTTTTATGCAAGTTAACCCATTGGCGTAGACATACGAGACTATCTCGTAGCGCTGCGATGGGACTGTCTCGTGCTGTTACCGACGGCTTGGCCTAGTAGTTCAATGATTTGCCACCAGGCCGGTTGCTCAAGCGGTTCAATGAATCGCCGCCAGAGCCGTAGGCTTTAAGACTCAAACGAGCACTGGTCTGATGGTACTGCGCGGTCGTGTGGTCTAAATCATTGACTGACGAGCCAATGATTAGGACATACGCTGCGGCGCGGGTTCAATTCCCGCTCCATGAGCAATCCCTATTAGGCTTTCAAATGTGTGGTAAAGCTGGTGGGAGGGCCCACCTAAAATAAACGGTGACCAGCTTGGGTGGAAGTTGACGGCATTTGTAGGTTTAATAGGGATTGCAGTGGACACCTGTTTTGCTTCATTTTACCCTTGTATAGAGGAGGAGGACACGTTTTTTTTATTTTTTATAAATTAATTTAGCATATTGTCAATACATATTGACAATCAGAAAGGTCATAACCGAAATATTAGACAAAATACAGACAAAATAAAAATATTTGGCCAGATATGGAGAAAAACTGCACTTTTTGATTGGAGTATGACAATTTCTGTGATCGTAGTACCCCAGAAATATTGAAAATACGAACATTATCAAAATGACTTACCTGATTCACAAACAATAAAAGAAGCGTATCTTCTTGGGGAAGGCATAGGCGTTTTGGCAGCTTGTCCTTTTGCTTCATTTTACCCTTGTATAGAGGAGGAGGACACGTTTTTTTTATTTTTTATAAATGACACTTTCTGTGATCGTAGTACCCCAGAAATATTGAAAATACGAACATTATAAAAGTAAATTACCTGATTCACAAACAATAAAAGAAGCGTATCTTCTTGGGGAAGGCATAGGCGTTTTGGCAGCTTGTCCTTTTGCTTCATTTTACCCTTGATTGGAGTATGACACTTTCTGTGATCGTAGTACCCCTGAAATATTGAAAATACGAACATTATAAAAATTACTTACCTGATTCACAAACAATAAAAGAAGCGTATCTTCTTGGGGAAGGCATAGGCTTACCTGATTCACAAACAATAAAAGACGCGTATCTTCCTGGGGAAGGCATAGGCGTTTTGGCAGCTTGTCCTTTTGCTTCATTTTACCCTTGTATAGAGGAGGAGGACACGTTTTTTTATTTTTTTGGGGAAAATTACTTACCTGATTCACAAACAATAAAAGAAGCGTATCTTCTTGGGGAAGGCATAGGCTTACCTGATTCACAAACAATAAAAGACGCATATCTTCCTGGGGAAGGCATAGGCGTTTTGGCAGCTTGTCCTTTTGCTTCATTTTACCCTTGATTGGAGTATGACACTTTCTGTGATCGTAGTACCCCAGAAATATTGAAAATACGAACATTATAAAAATGACTTACCTGATTCACAAACAATAAAAGAAGCGTATCTTCTTGGGGAAGGCATAGGCTTACCTGATTCACAAACAATAAAAGACGCGTATCTTCCTGGGGAAGGCATAGGCGTTTTGGCAGCTTGTCCTTTTGCTTCATTTTACCCTTGTATAGAGGAGGAGGACACGTTTTTTTATTTTTTATAAATGACACTTTCTGTGATCGTAGTACCCCAGAAATATTGAAAATACGAACATTATAAAAATAAATTACCTGATTCACAAACAATAAAAGAAGCGTATCTTCTTGGGGAAGGCATAGGCGTTTTGGCAGCTTGTCCTTTTGCTTCATTTTACCCTTGATTGGAGTATGACACTTTCTGTGATCGTAGTACCCCTGAAATATTGAAAATACGAACATTATAAAAATTACTTACCTGATTCACAAACAATAAAAGAAGCGTATCTTCTTGGGGAAGGCATAGGCTTACCTGATTCACAAACAATAAAAGACGCGTATCTTCCTGGGGAAGGCATAGGCGTTTTGGCAGCTTGTCCTTTTGCTTCATTTTACCCTTGTATAGAGGAGGAGGACACGTTTTTTTATTTTTTTGGGGAAAATTACTTACCTGATTCACAAACAATAAAAGAAGCGTATCTTCTTGGGGAAGGCATAGGCTTACCTGATTCACAAACAATAAAAGACGCATATCTTCCTGGGGAGGGCATAGGCGTTTTGTCAGCTTGTCCTTTTGCTTCATTTTACCCTTGATTGGAGTATGACACTTTCTGTGATCGTAGTACCCCAGAAATATTGAAAATACGAACATTATAAAAATGACTTACCTGATTCACAAACAATAAAAGAAGCGTATCTTCTTGGGGAAGGCATAGGCTTACCTGATTCACAAACAATAAAAGACGCGTATCTTCCTGGGGA
Source organism: Flexamia atlantica (assembly GCA_035578135.1). Classification (NCBI taxonomy): domain Eukaryota; kingdom Metazoa; phylum Arthropoda; class Insecta; order Hemiptera; family Cicadellidae; genus Flexamia; species Flexamia atlantica. The sequence continues at coordinate 4,314,842 of JAQJVK010000019.1, forward strand.
AGGCATAGGCGTTTTGGCAGCTTGTCCTTTTGCTTCATTTTACCCTTGTATAGAGGAGGAGGACACGTTTTTTTATTTTTTATAAATGACACTTTCTGTGATCGTAGTACCCCAGAAATATTGAAAATACGAACATTATAAAAATAAATTACCTGATTCACAAACAATAAAAGAAGCGTATCTTCTTGGGGAAGGCATAGGCGTTTTGGCAGCTTGTCCTTTTGCTTCATTTTACCCTTGATTGGAGTATGACACTTTCTGTGATCGTAGTACCCCTGAAATATTGAAAATACGAACATTATAAAAATTACTTACCTGATTCACAAACAATAAAAGAAGCGTATCTTCTTGGGGAAGGCATAGGCTTACCTGATTCACAAACAATAAAAGACGCGTATCTTCCTGGGGAAGGCATAGGCGTTTTGGCAGCTTGTCCTTTTGCTTCATTTTACCCTTGTATAGAGGAGGGGGACACGTTTTTTTATTTTTTATAAATGACTCTTTCTGTGATCGTAGTAGAAGCGTATCTTCTTGGGGAAGGCATAGGCGTTTTGGCAGCTTGTCCTTTTGCTTCTTGTTGTAATAGCTTCTTCCCTATAGGGGAAATTCGCTAATTCCCTATAGGGGAAATTCGCTAAAACAACTCTTTTATGCAAGTTAACCCATTGGCGTAGACATACGAGACTATCTCGTAGCGCTGCGATGGGACTGTCTCGTGCTGTTACCGACGGCTTGGCCTAGTAGTTCAATGATTTGCCACCAGGCCGGTTGCTCAAGCGGTTCAATGAATCGCCGCCAGAGCCGTAGGCTTTAAGACTCAAACGAGCACTGGTCTGATGGTACTGCGCGGTCGTGTGGTCTAAATCATTGACTGACGAGCCAATGATTAGGACATACGCCGCGGCGCGGGTTCAATTCCCGCTCCATGAGCAATCCCTATTAGGCTTTCAAATGTGTGGTAAAGCTGGTGGGAGGGCCCACCTAAAATAAACGGTGACCGGCTTGGGTGGAAGTTGACGGCATTTGTAGGTTTAATAGGGATTGCAGTGGACACCTGTTTTGCTTCATTTTACCCTTGTATAGAGGAGGAGGACACGTTTTTTTTATTTTTTATAAATTAATTTAGCATATTGTCAATACATATTGACAATCAGAAAGGTCATAACCGAAATATTAGACAAAATACAGACAAAATAAAAATATTTGGCCAGATATGGAGAAAAACTGCACTTTTTGATTGGAGTATGACAATTTCTGTGATCGTAGTACCCCAGAAATATTGAAAATACGAACATTATAAAAATGACTTACCTGATTCACAAACAATAAAAGAAGCGTATCTTCTTGGGGAAGGCATAGGCGTTTTGGCAGCTTGTCCTTTTGCTTCATTTTACCCTTGTATAGAGGAGGAGGACACGTTTTTTTTATTTTTTATAAATGACACTTTCTGTGATCGTAGTACCCCAGAAATATTGAAAATACGAACATTATAAAAGTAAATTACCTGATTCACAAACAATAAAAGAAGCGTATCTTCTTGGGGAAGGCATAGGCGTTTTGGCAGCTTGTCCTTTTGCTTCATTTTACCCTTGATTGGAGTATGACACTTTCTGTGATCGTAGTACCCCTGAAATATTGAAAATACGAACATTATAAAAATTACTTACCTGATTCACAAACAATAAAAGAAGCGTATCTTCTTGGGGAAGGCATAGGCTTACCTGATTCACAAACAATAAAAGACGCGTATCTTCCTGGGGAAGGCATAGGCGTTTTGGCAGCTTGTCCTTTTGCTTCATTTTACCCTTGTATAGAGGAGGAGGACACGTTTTTTAATTTTTTTGGGGAAAATTACTTACCTGATTCACAAACAATAAAAGAAGCGTATCTTCTTGGGGAAGGCATAGGCTTACCTGATTCACAAACAATAAAAGACGCGTATCTTCCTGGGGAAGGCATAGGCGTTTTTGCAGCTTGTCCTTTTGCTTCATTTAACCCTTGATTGGAGTATGACACTTTCTGTGATCGTAGTACCCCAGAAATATTGAAAATACGAACATTATAAAAATGACTTACCTGATTCACAAACAATAAAAGAAGCGTATCTTCTTGGGGAAGGCATAGGCTTACCTGATTCACAAACAATAAAAGACGCGTATCTTCCTGGGGAAGGCATAGGCGTTTTGGCAGCTTGTCCTTTTGCTTCATTTTACCCTTGTATAGAGGAGGAGGACACGTTTTTTATTTTTTATAAATGACTCTTTCTGTGATCGTAGTAGAAGCGTATCTTCTTGGGGAAGGCATAGGCGTTTTGGCAGCTTGTCCTTTTGCTTCTTGTTGTAATAGCTTCTTCCCTATAGGGGAAATTCGCTAATTCCCTATAGGGGAAATTCGCTAAAACAACTCTTTTATGCAAGTTAACCCATTGGCGTAGACATACGAGACTATCTCGTAGCGCTGCGATGGGACTGTCTCGTGCTGTTACCGACGGCTTGGCCTAGTAGTTCAATGATTTGCCACCAGGCCGGTTGCTCAAGAGGAGGAGGACACGTTTTTTTATTTTTTATAAATGACTCTTTCTGTGATCGTAGTAGAAGCGTATCTTCTTGGGGAAGGCATAGGCGTTTTGGAAGCTTGTCCTTTTGCTTCTTGTTGTAATAGCTTCTTCCCTATAGGGGAAATTCGCTAATTCCCTATAGGGGAAATTCGCTAAAACAACTCTTTTATGCAAGTTAACCCATTGGCGTAGACATACGAGACTATCTCGTAGCGCTGCGATGGGACTGTCTCGTGCTGTTACCGACGGCTTGGCCTAGTAGTTCAATGATTTGCCACCAGGCCGGTTGCTCAAGCGGTTCAATGAATCGCCGCCAGAGCCGTAGGCTTTAAGACTCAAACGAGCACTGGTCTGATGGTACTGCGCGGTCGTGTGGTCTAAATCATTGACTGACGAGCCAATGATTAGGACATACGCCGCGGCACGGGTTCAATTCCCGCTCCATGAGCAATCCCTATTAGGCTTTCAAATGTGTGGTAAAGCTGGTGGGAGGGCCCACCTAAAATAAACGGTGACCGGCTTGGGTGGAAGTTGACGGCATTTGTAGGTTTAATAGGGATTGCAGTGGACACCTGTTTTGCTTCATTTTACCCTTGTATAGAGGAGGAGGTCACGTTTTTTTTATTTTTTATAAATTAATTTAGCATATTGTCAATACATATTGACAATCAGAAAGGTCATAACCGAAATATTAGACAAAATACAGACAAAATAAAAATATTTGGCCAGATATGGAGAAAAACTGCACTTTTTGATTGGAGTATGACACTTTCTGTGATCGTAGTACCCCAGAAATATTGAAAATACGAACAATATAAAAATGACTTACCTGATTCACAAACAATAAAAGAAGCGTATCTTCTTGGGGAAGGAATAGGCGTTTTGGCAGCTTGTCCTTTTGCTTCATTTTACCCTTGTATAGAGGAGGAGGACACGTTTTTTTTATTTTTTATAAATGACACTTTCTGTGATCGTAGTACCCCAGAAATATTGAAAATACGAACATTATAAAAATAAATTACCTGATTCACAAACAATAAAAGAAGCGTATCTTCTTGGGGAAGGCATAGGCGTTTTGGCAGCTTGTCCTTTTGCTTCATTTTACCCTTGTATAGAGGAGGAGGACACGTTTTTTTTATTTTTTATAAATGACACTTTCTGTGATCGTAGTACCCCAGAAATATTGAAAATACGAACATTATAAAAGTAAATTACCTGATTCACAAACAATAAAAGAAGCGTATCTTCTTGGGGAAGGCATAGGCGTTTTGGCAGCTTGTCCTTTTGCTTCATTTTACCCTTGATTGGAGTATGACACTTTCTGTGATCGTAGTACCCCTGAAATATTGAAAATACGAACATTATAAAAATTACTTACCTGATCCACAAACAATAAAAGAAGCGTATCTTCTTGGGGAAGGCATAGGCTTACCTGATTCACAAACAATAAAAGACGCGTATCTTCCTGGGGAAGGCATAGGCGTTTTGGCAGCTTGTCCTTTTGCTTCATTTTACCCTTGTATAGAGGAGGAGGACACGTTTTTTAATTTTTTTTATAAATTAATTTAGCATATTGTCAATACATATTGACAATCAGAAAGGTCATAACCGAAATATTAGACAAAATACAGACAAAATAAAAATATTTGGCCAGATATGGAGAAAAACTGCACTTTTTGATTGGAGTATGACACTTTCTGTGATCGTAGTACCCCAGAAATATTGAAAATACGAACATTATAAAAATGACTTACCTGATTCACAAACAATAAAAGAAGCGTATCTTCTTGGGGAAGGCATAGGCGTTTTGGCAGCTTGTCCTTTTGCTTCATTTTACCCTTGTATAGAGGAGGAGGACACGTTTTTTTATTTTTTATAAATGACACTTTCTGTGATCGTAGTACCCCAGAAATATTGAAAATACGAACATTATAAAAATAAATTACCTGATTCACAAACAATAAAAGAAGCGTATCTTCTTGGGGAAGGCATAGGCGTTTTGGCAGCTTGTCCTTTTGCTTCATTTTACCCTTGTATAGAGGAGGAGGACACGTTTTTTTATTTTTTATAAATGACACTTTCTGTGATCGTAGTACCCCAGAAATATTGAAAATACGAACATTATAAAAGTAAATTACCTGATTCACAAACAATAAAAGAAGCGTATCTTCTTGGGGAAGGCATAGGCGTTTTGGCAGCTTGTCCTTTTGCTTCATTTTACCCTTGATTGGAGTATGACACTTTCTGTGATCGTAGTACCCCTGAAATATTGAAAATACGAACATTATAAAAATTACTTACCTGATTCACAAACAATAAAAGAAGCGTATCTTCTTGGGGAAGGCATAGGCTTACCTGATTCACAAACAATAAAAGACGCGTATCTTCCTGGGGAAGGCATAGGCGTTTTGGCAGCTTGTCCTTTTGCTTCATTTTACCCTTGTATAGAGGAGGAGGACACGTTTTTTAATTTTTTTGGGGAAAATTACTTACCTGATTCACAAACAATAAAAGAAGCGTATCTTCTTGGGGAAGGCATAGGCTTACCTGATTCACAAACAATAAAAGACGCGTATCTTCCTGGGGAAGGCATAGGCGTTTTGGCAGCTTGTCCTTTTGCTTCATTTTACCCTTGTATAGAGGAGGAGGACACGTTTTTTTATTTTTTATAAATGACTCTTTCTGTGATCGTAGTAGAAGCGTATCTTCTTGGGGAAGGCATAGGCGTTTTGGCAGCTTGTCCTTTTGCTTCTTGTTGTAATAGCTTCTTCCCTATAGGGGAAATTCGCTAATTCCCTATAGGGGAAATTCGCTAAAACAACTCTTTTATGCAAGTTAACCCATTGGCGTAGACATACGAGACTATCTCGTAGCGCTGCGATGGGACTGTCTCGTGCTGTTACCGACGGCTTGGCCTAGTAGTTCAATGATTTGCCACCAGGCCGGTTGCTCAAGCGGTTCAATGAATCGCCGCCAGAGCCGTAGGCTTTAAGACTCAAACGAGCACTGGTCTGATGGTACTGCGCGGTCGTGTGGTCTAAATCATTGACTGACGAGCCAATGATTAGGACATACGCCGCGGCGCGGGTTCAATTCCCGCTCCATGAGCAATCCCTATTAGGCTTTCAAATGTGTGGTAAAGCTGGTGGGAGGGCCCACCTAAAATAAACGGTGACCGGCTTGGGTGGAAGTTGACGGCATTTGTAGGTTTAATAGGGATTGCAGTGGACACCTGTTTTGCTTCATTTTACCCTTGTATAGAGGAGGAGGACACGTTTTTTTATTTTTTATAAATTAATTTATCATATTGTCAATACATATTGACAATCAGAAAGGTCATAACCGAAATATTAGACAAAATACAGACAAAATAAAAATATTTGGCCAGATATGGAGAAAAACTGCACTTTTTGATTGGAGTATGACACTTTCTGTGATCGTAGTACCCCAGAAATATTGAAAATACGAACATTATAAAAATGACTTACCTGATTCACAAACAATAAAAGAAGCGTATCTTCTTGGGGAAGGCATAGGCGTTTTGGCAGCTTGTCCTTTTGCTTCATTTTACCCTTGTATAGAGGAGGAGGACACGTTTTTTTTATTTTTTATAAATGACACTTTCTGTGATCGTAGTACCCCAGAAATATTGAAAGTACGAACATTATAAAAATAAATTACCTGATTCACAAACAATAAAAGAAGCGTATCTTCTTGGGGAAGGCATAGGCGTTTTGGCAGCTTGTCCTTTTGCTTCATTTTACCCTTGATTGGAGTATGACACTTTCTGTGATCGTAGTACCCCTGAAATATTGAAAATACGAACATTATAAAAATTACTTACCTGATTCACAAACAATAAAAGAAGCGTATCTTCTTGGGGAAGGCATAGGCTTACCTGATTCACAAACAATAAAAGACGCGTATCTTCCTGGGGAAGGCATAGGCGTTTTGGTAGCTTGTCCTTTTGATTCATTTTACCCTTGTATAGAGGAGGAGGACACGTTTTTTTATTTTTTTGGGGAAAATTACTTACCTGATTCACAAACAATAAAAGAAGCGTATCTTCTTGGGGAAGGCATAGGCTTACCTGATTCACAAACAATAAAAGACGCGTATCTTCCTGGGGAAGGCATAGGCGTTTTGGCAGCTTGTCCTTTTGCTTCATTTTACCCTTGATTGGAGTATGACACTTTCTGTGATCGTAGTACCCCAGAAATATTGAAAATACGAACATTATAAAAATGACTTACCCGATTCACAAACAATAAAAGAAGCGTATCTTCTTGGGGAAGGCATAGGCTTACCTGATTCACAAACAATAAAAGATGCGTATCTTCCTGGGGAAGGCATAGGCGTTTTGGCAGCTTGTCCTTTTGCTTCATTTTACCCTTGTATAGAGGAGGAGGACACGTTTTTTTTATTTTTTATAAATGACACTTTCTGTGATCGTAGTACCCCAGAAATATTGAAAATACGAACATTATAAAAATAAATTACCTGATTCACAAACAATAAAAGAAGCGTATCTTCTTGGGGAAGGCATAGGCGTTTTGGCAGCTTGTCCTTTTGCTTCATTTTACCCTTGATTGGAGTATGACACTTTCTGTGATCGTAGTACCCCTGAAATATTGAAAATACGAACATTATAAAAATTACTTACCTGATTCACAAACAATAAAAGAAGCGTATCTTCTTGGGGAAGGCATAGGCTTACCTGATTCACAAACAATAAAAGACGCGTATCTTCCTAGGGAAGGCATAGGCGTTTTGGCAGCTTGTCCTTTTGCTTCATTTTACCCTTGTATAGAGGAGGAGGACACGTTTTTTATTTTTTTGGGGAAAATTACTTACCTGATTCACAAACAATAAAAGAAGCGTATCTTCTTGGGGAAGGCATAGGCTTACCTGATTCACAAACAATAAAAGACGCGTATCTTCCTGGGGAAGGCATAGGCGTTTTGGCAGCTTGTCCTTTTGCTTCATTTTACCCTTGATTGGAGTATGACACTTTCTGTGATCGTAGTACCCCAGAAATATTGAAAATACGAACATTATAAAAATGACTTACCTGATTCACAAACAATTAAAGAAGCGTATCTTCTTGGGGAAGGCATAGGCTTACCTGATTCACAAACAATAAAAGACGCGTATCTTCCTGGGGAAGGCATAGGCGTTTTGGCAGCTTGTCCTTTTGCTTCATTTTACCCTTGATTGGAGTATGACACTTTCTGTGATCGTAGTACCCCAGAAATATTGAAAATACGAACATTATAAAAATGACTTACCTGATTCACAAACAATAAAAGAAGCGTATCTTCTTGGGGAAGGCATAGGCTTACCTGATTCACAAACAATAAAAGACGCGTATCTTCCTGGGGAAGGCATAGGCGTTTTGGCAGCTTGTCCTTTTGCTTCATTTTACCCTTGTATAGAGGAGGAGGACACGTTTTTTTATTTTTTATAAATGACTCTTTCTGTGATCGTAGTAGAAGCGTATCTTCTTGGGGAAGGCATAGGCGTTTTGGCAGCTTGTCCTTTTGCTTCTTGTTGTAATAGCTTCTTCCCTATAGGGGAAATTCGCTAATTCCCTATAGGGGAAATTCGCTAAAACAACTCTTTTATGCAAGTTAACCCATTGGCGTAGACATACGAGACTATCTCGTAGCGCTGCGATGGGACTGTCTCGTGCTGTTACCGACGGCTTGGCCTAGTAGTTCAATGATTTGCCAGTAGTAGTGAAACAGGAATTCAAAAACATGAGGGGTGTGAGGGGTGTGATCACGTGACCTAACCGAAGGCGCCTAATTTAAACCTAACTTAAAGCGCCCTATTTTAACCTAACAAACCTAACTTAAAGCGCCCTATTTTAACCTAACAAACATAACTTTAAGCGCCCTATTTAACCTCACATAGCGTCCTTTAGCGGGCATATTCAACCTAATATAACCCAATTTCCCGTCATTTCTCAATTTTCAAACCTAACCTAAGGCTCCCTATTTAAACCCAACTTTAAGCGCCCTAACCCAACTTTAAGCGCCCTATTTAACCTCACATAGCGTCCTTTAGCGGGCATATTCAACCTAATATAACCCAATTTCCCGTCATTTCTCAATTTTCAAACCTAACCTAAGGCCCCTATTTAAACCCAACTTTAAGCGCCCTAACCCAACTTTAAGCGCCCTATTTAACCTCACATAGCGTCCTTTAGCGGGCATATTCAACCCAATTTCCCGTCATTTCTCGATTTTCAAACTTAAAAAATAAATACAATTAATTTGAACAGTTTGATGTTTTTAATTTACAGATGCATGTTAATGATCGTTACAAGAAAAATCTGGCCTATATAGTTGGGACATGATTTGTGTCCCAACCAAATCTGAGCGATTTTGGTGGGACCAAACCTTAAAGCGCCCTATTTAAACCCAACAACCCTAACTTTAAGCGCCCTATTTAACCTCACATAGCGTCCTTTAGCGGGCATATTCAACCTAATATAACCCAATTTCCCGTCATTTCTCAATTTTCAAACCTAACCTAAGGCCCCCTATTTAAACCCAACTGGGGTCCTAAAATGGGGTGGGACCCATATTGGGGCCCACCTAAAAACTGTTCAAAAATGAGTCATCTTTAGCGGGCATATTCAACCCAATTTCCCGTCATTTCTCAATTTTCAAACCTAACCTAAGGCCCCCTATTTAAACCCAACTTTAAGCGCCCTAACCCAACTTTAAGCGCCCTATTTAACCTCACATAGCGTCCTTTAGCGGGCATATCCAACCTAATATAACCCAATTTCCCGTCATTTCTCAATTTTCAAACCTAACCTAAGGCCCCCTATTTAAACCCAACTTTAAGCGCCCTAACCCAACTTTAAGCGCCCTATTTAACCTCACATAGCGTCCTTTAGCGGGCATATTCAACCCAATTTCCCGTCATTTCTCGATTTTCAAACTTAAAAAATAAATACAATTAATTTGAACAGTTTCCCTATTTAAACCTAACTTTAAGCGCCCTATTCAAACCCAACTTTAAGCGCCCTATTTAACCTCACATAGCGTCCTTTAGCGGGCATATTCAACCTAATATAACCCAATTTCCCGTCATTTCTCGATTTTCAAACTTAAAAAATAAATACAATTAATTTGAACAGTTTGATGTTTTTAATTTACAAATGCATGTTAATGATCGTTACAAGAAAAATCTGGCCTATATAGTTGGGCCCCGATTTGGGTCCCAACCAAATCTCGCACTTTTTACCCATCTTTGTCCACAACTTGAGTAATTACGATGCTCATCTGTTCGTCAAGTTATTGGGATTCGAACAGAACAAGATAGCGGTCTTAGCCACGACTGAAGAACGATATATATCTTTTGAACTCAAAGTAGAGGGTGGAGTAAACTTGAGATTTTTAGACTCATTTAGATTTATGAACTACAGCTTAGAAAGTCTCGCGAAGAACCTGACCAGAGATAAATTCAAACACGTAGCAAAGTTTTTCGAAAACGACAAGTTAGATTTAGTTTTGAGAAAAGGCATCTTTCCCTACGATTTTATGGATAGTATGGAAAAATTCGACTACCCGTCTCTGCCTTCCTAAAAAAATTTTGATAACGAATTGAATAAGACAACTGTTGAAGATGAAGATTACGAGCACGTGCGTAAAGTGTGGAATGAATTTGAGATTAAGAATATGAAGGAATACACGCTTTTGTACAACAAAACCGACACACTGCTATTGGCCGACATAGTTGAAAACTTCCGTGAAGTGTGCATGGACACTTACAAACTCGATCCCGCTTGGTATTTTACGAGTCCCGGTCTGGCTTGGGACGCCATGTTAAAAAAGACCGGTGTTGCTCTCGAGTTATTGACTGATCCCGACATGGAACTTATGATCACCAAGGGCATTCGCGGCGGAATTTCTCAGTGCTCCCACAGATATACTAGAGCCAATAACAGATATTTACCAGATTACGATCCTGAAAAGCCCGAAGAGTATCTCATTTATTTGGATGTAAATAATTTGTACGGATGGGCCATGTCGAAGTATTTACCTCAGAGCGATTTTAATTGGGTGGGTGAAGATGAATTACGAGATATCGAAAGTGATCTGCAAGATGGAAATTGGATCGACAACGAATCTGCATATGGTTTTATATTGGAAGTAGATTTGAAATACCCCAGGAAATTACACGACTCCCACAAAGACCTCCCGTTAGCACCAGAAAACAGATGCCCTCCCGGTTCGAATCAGAGAAAGCTTTTAACGACTTTATACGATAAAGATAAATACGTGGTGCACTACCAAAACCTACAGCTCTATTTGTCATTGGGCATGGAGTTAAAAAAGATCCACAGGGGCATTAAATTCCACCAATCGGCATGGTTGAAAGAATATATCGATATGAACACCGATATGAGGACAAAAGCGACCAACGAGTTTGAGAAAGATTTTTATAAACTGATGAATAACGCGGTGTTTGGTAAAACGATGGAGAACATACGTAAGCACGTAGACGTACGTCTGGCCACGCACGACAGGCAAATTGACAAACTAGTGGCCAGACCGAACTTTAAATCAGTCACCGTCTTCGCAGAGACATTGGCGGCCGTGCATATGGGCAAAACCAGATTATACTTTAATAAACCGATCTACGTAGGCATGTCAATATTAGATATTTCGAAGATAGCCGTTTATGACTTTCATTACAATGTCATGAGACCGAAATACGGTGATAAAGCCAGAGTTCAGTACACTGACACGGACAGCCTGACTTATAGCGTCAAAACAAAAGATATTTATGAGGATATAAAAAGTATGATCGACCACTTCGATACCAGCGATTACAAAGCGGATAACCCCTATAACATGCCGCGTGTGAATAAAAAAGTAATTGGCAAATGGAAAGACGAACTGGCCGGTGATGTTATGAATGAGTTCGTCGGGTTACGTTCGAAAATGTACGCCTACGACTCTGAGGGGGAGAGGAAGAAGAGGGAGGAGGAGAAGAAGAAGAATAAGAAGAAGGGGGATAAAAAAGAAAAAGGTGAGGGGATTAAAAAAGCTAAGGGGATAAAAAAGAATGTCGTTGACTTTCTGTCGATAAAAGACTATAAAAACTGTTTGTTTGATAAAGAAGTGAGTCGTAAGACCATGAACACCATTAGAAGCAAACACCATGATTTATATTCGATCAAACAGCGCAAGATAGCCCTCTCCCCCTCTGATGATAAGAGATTTATCTGTGAAGACGGCGTGGAGACTCTTCCCTGGGGCCACTACAATATCCCTATCGAGCATCTGATTAATATCGAAGCGAATGCCGCACTGGACATGGATTAGAAGGTACGAGTTTGTTTATATTTTAAATACTTATACATGACATATTTCGATCATTACTAAAAATATTATTTTTTTTCCCTCCTTATAAAGGGGTAACGAATCGTTACCCCCTTTGAATTATCGATTTTATCATGGATAAACTATTTTTTTCCTCTTCGAATTGTAAATTTTATAATTGATAAAAAAAATTTATTAAAAACAAAGATATAAATTCAGTACTAGACTTTGACTAGAAAATATGAGTTTTTTTCTCTAAAAACCTTTAAAATGACCCATTTTTGAACAGTTTTTAGGTGGGACCCCCCCTATCCAACAGAAAGGGTCCTATTTGTTTTGAATTATCGATTTTATCATGGATAAACTATTTTTTCCTCTTCGAATTGCAAATTTTATAATTGATAAAAAAAATATTTATTAAAAACAAAGATATAAATTCAGTACTAGACTTTGACTAGAAAATATGAGTTTTTTTCTCTAAAAACCTTTAAAATGACTCATTTTTGAATAGTTTTTAGGTGGGACCCAATATGGGTCCCACCCCATTTTAGGACCCCTGTCCAACAGAAAGGGTCCTATTTTAGGATTTCCATGTTTCTCTCATAACGTATGACGATAATTATGTTTCGTCATAAAGAAGTTCCCTGTCGAAGGTGGGAACTTTACCGTAGTGATAGGGCTTTCCACTAATACCCACCGACACTTAAAAAAGAAAAAAAATTCATCTTCAAATTCTAAGGTAAGATATATGTTAATTAAAAAAAATATTTAATGATTTTCTAACCCTTTATATTGTAGAGTTTATTTTTTCAAAAATATATATACATCTCAAAACATTCTAATTAAATTCCTTTCCAAATCGTAAGTGAAGCCGATCTCCGATACAACTACCACGTACGCTGTGGTCCCCTGATCCGCCACCGGACTGGCGACGGCGTTAGTAAAGTCCAATTTTATTTGAATATCTTTTCTTTTACTATCCATCGAGAACGGGCGATGATGCGTGTCGACGACCAACAACGGGTACTTGTCTATAAAATCCACGTCGCTTAAATAAACATCTTCGTCTCCATATAACACATTCCTTACTGAACAATAACTATCGTATAATATTCCATACTGTTTTTCATTTATCGCTAAATTTTGATTCTCCTTCGGATATAGTCGTCCGTTGATTTTGACACGATAGTTTTTGATGTTAACTCCATCGAATTGGCTCGGATCTTTCTCTTGATTGTTTTTGCGGCTAGTCTGTAAACCTATGATTATAAATCGCGGGTGGGATATATTTCGGAATATGTTGTATATATCAAAACTATATGACGAGCCTGTCACACCGAATTTTTTAATACATTGCCATTGGTAATAAGCGTACTTCAAATCACCTTTTTCACTCAACTTTTTCAATCCTTGAATGAGTGGTAATTTTTTCATCACATCATAATCTATAAGAGGGACTTTTAAAACAAAACTCGTGATTTTTATCTTAGCTTCATCCGCTGATTTCTGTGTCCCACCGACGGTTTCCTTCCAACGATATATCGCGTCATTATCTTCATTGCGTTTAAAAATTATCTCAAAACCTCCTTTAAACATAGGATATTTCAGAGCGTCAAAAAACCCTAAGCCCAGATGTGATAACGTACCTAGAGCTTCGAATCTACCCATTTTTTATTGAATTTTGATTTAAAACCGCTCGTATAATAAGTGTTCTCACCCGATTTGCTATATATTGTCAGTCCTTTGATTGTACTCGTAATACCCACTTCATCGACCCAATCAATCACTTGATTATGTTTTTTTCAATTCGATTCTTTTAAATAAAAATGCTGGAAAATTGTCAACTAATTTAATAGGATCAGCTTCATCATATTTTTCATCATTCGCTTTTTTCACAACTTCTCCTTGTATATGGAATAAAATCCTTCTATCATAAAACGAATCTCCATGATCTAATTTGAATGTCGTAAACTTATTAGGTGAATTAAAATTTAAATCAGATACCGGTAGGACGGTATTATATTCACACCGTTCAATCTTGTCTGACGCTTCTTCGTAATACTTTTCCATCTCTATATATATTTTAAAGTTTTTCTTTTCGAATAAAAAAAATAAAAAACATAATTTCAACTTAATAAAAAATATAAAATTAAAATAAAATTTAGAAATAAAAATATAATTTTAAAATCAATTTTAGAAATAAAAAATATTTATCTCCTACCGAACATGCGCATATATTTCTTTCTATCAGACATCGTCCGACCACATCTTATCGGCCATCTTCTGTTTTTTCACCAGCGTGCCGATGATCTCCTTATCATCGCTTTTCCTCTTCATTATATTATCTATATATAGGTTTCGGGTTCAGAGTTTCGCTTTTCAAAAATAAAGAAAAAAATAAATTTGAATAAAAATCTAAAAACGATGCATACACGTTATTTTTATAAAATATTATGTATATGAATCGTTTATTAAAAACGATGCGTACACGTGGTTTTTATAAAATAACGTATATGAATCGTTTATTAAAAACGATGCATACACGTGGTTTTTATAAAATAACGTATATGAATCGTTTATTAAAAACGATGCATACACGTGGTTTTTATAAAATAACGTATATGAATCGTTTATTAAAAACGATGCGTACACGTGGTTTTTATAAAATAATGTAAATGAATCGTTTATTAAAAACGATGCATACACGTGGTTTTTATCAAATAACGTATATGAATCGTTTATTAAAAACGATGCATACACATCGATTATCGTTCGATAACATCGTTTAACTCGTCTTTTAACTTGAACATGTATTTTCCGTTGTGCGCTTTCTTAGCGGTGTTTATTGTCAAAAATCCGAACGGTTCGCTCCAACACTTTTGACACATCTTTTCGAATTCATCAATCGTCATGTCCGATCCTACGAAATCGTCATAAATACGTTTCGTGTAGTGTTTGTTTTGTTTGAAGACGCATAGCAGGTTGACGTTGTTCCGTATCACTTGCATGTCGACTTTACCGTAGCTCTGACTGAGGTAGACGCAGGACAGTTTTTTATGTCTACCTCTGATGAAGTAGTCTTTTATCGCTTCTTGTTTTTCCATCAAACAGTCGTCGAACACCACGAGGGAGTTTTTCTTGCACTCGTCCAGTGGAGGTAAATCTTCGCAATTGTTAAAAAAGTATGCTATCTTCTTATTCAACTTGTTTTCAGCATCTATGTACTTTTCGCGTAATTCTACATAAGCCGGCTGTTCTATAGACTTACTGAACACATATAAATTTCTAAACACGAGACCGCGCGGATTATAAATAAAATTCAACAACAAGTTTGTTTTTCCACAGCCCGAGGAGCCTACTATCAGACAACGTAATGGTCGGGGTAGAAGGTTATCTTCGATCTTCTCTTCGTAATACGGGACGATATCCATCACTCTCTATGAGGAAAAAAATAATGCACCGGTTAAAAAAAGAAATAAAATAAATTACGAGAAATAAGAATTTATTAGGATGGGAAAATGTTTACTATTTATTTTCTCAAATCTTTGAAGAATTCTTCTACTAATTCTATGAAATTATACGGCGTGATTACAACATTATTGCGTGATTTATATGATATATTGCGGTATCTCATGATATCTTTTACACAGTTCAAAACGTTTATACTGTTCGGCACTTCATCTTTGTAAAACAAAAGAAAATAACCTTCATCGATTTTCTTTTTATAAACCGTAGAAAAATACCGATCTTCAGTTCTTACACAGTAGTATGTATAAATACCGTCTGCATAAGAATATCGTTTAAAGACGGCAAAGACGTGTCTTAGGTTCGATTTTTGAGGCATACAAGCTACTTTAGGTTTCATGTTTTGTATCGTATTGTTTAAACGACGATTTTCATTTTCCATATGATCGATCGATTCCATGAGCGTTACAATTTTATTTTTGAGTTTGTACTCACCGTATTTACGGATGGAAGGCAAAACGTCTTCGAAGACCCAACGTTTAAAGTCATTCGCCGATGGTAACCTCGATGAAAATATTAATTCGTATAATCCGGGCTCGGATATGTATACTTCTAAGCTTTTATTATCTGATAAGGGGTGGGACCCAAATTGGGGCCCAACTAAATCGGCCAGATTTCTCTTATAACGATCGTTAACGTGCGTTTGTAAGACCTTCTTCAGATTGGAATATCCTAATATTTCGGCTACATCTTTACCCTTAAACCAAGAGTTATTATCATCATCAAACAACACTGTAACCTCTCGATTATTAAAAATAAATTTACTCGCGATATCGTCCATGTAATCCTCATCTGTGTTGGACACATCAGAATTATAAGACGATGAAGAACTTTCGTCGGAAATCTCATCACTCGCAATATCCATATTATTATTGTTATTCATTTCGTACCTACTATAGAAAAAACAACCGATCGAACGTTAATGTTTTATTACGATCGAAAAAATAAAAAAATAAATTATATAGTTCGTACGATCGGAAACGTATTTATTTCACCACAACATCACTTCCGACAATGTTTTTTAACGAGGTTAATCAGGTCGAAATCGTCATCGTGAATTTTTATACATTTGCTTTTACGGTTAAGTCCTAAATTAGGATAAGTTGATATTATAAATAACGGTCCTAAATTAGGATGTGTTAAGTCCTAAACTAGGATAAGTTGATATTATGAATAACAGCCCCAAATTAGGACGTGCAGGTGGGGTTAGGTGGTAATGAAAAATTAAACCATCTACAGCAGACGGGTTTGAAAGCTAATGAAAAATCAACATTTTTGGACTGATTTAGGTGGGACCCGATTTGGGTCCCACCCCGTTTTAGGGGGTGGGACCTCCTAAAACAGGGTGGGACACGATTTGTGTCCCAACCCTTTTCGAGCGATAAAAGCTTAGTAAGGCTTATATTACAAAACCACGGGTCTAAAAATAAACAATTACGAGGACCTGTAGTTTTAAGGGGTCTATATTTTTAAGTGTTTTTTTTAAATAATCAAAACTCCGTCTTTTGCAGTTCCCTCTCGTAAAAACCACCGATTACTTCTTCACCGTCTAGAGCCTCGATTTTGTACGTGACGGGTTTGGTGTTTAAAACTTGCGCGATTACAAAAATTTCGCTAGTCCAGTTTTGTTTATATTTATTTCTAAATACGACTTTACTCGCTGTTATACGGACTCTGTCTCCGACGTCGAATTTCGGTTTTTTACGCGGCACTTCACTTTCGAGCTCCTGATACATTTTCAACAGATCGGACTCGTTGCTCTTATTGACATCGGCCGGACGCATTTTTATCGTGCTGTGGTAATCGTGTTTGTTGTATTCGTCGGTGAGCTCTTGTAAGACGTCGTACCATTTGTGCGAGTTTCTCACTTGGAATTTGACTCTGAATTTATCGTTTAACGTCCTGTGGTATCTCTCGATTATCGCCGACTTTTCCTCGCTCTCCGTATGGTACACTTTTATGCCGTGTTTTTTGAGCATGTCGTTAAAAGGTTTATTTTTAAACTCTGTCCCCTTATCCGTGTGCAGCAGTTCGGGCGTAGTGTGACCGTCCTTTTTCGCTCTCTCTATTATCCTCTCAAAAGCGGCCGTCACTACTGCGCCGTCTTTTTTCTTCAACGGTTCGGACCAGACGAATTTGCTAAAACAGTCTATCACGTTTAAGATGTATTTGAACCAGTAGTTCTCTCTGGCGAATTGTTTCATGATGAGCAGATCCGCGGCCCACAGATTATCCAGACCTTTCATGATTATCCTGCGTTTTATAAATTTTTTCACTACCGGTTTGTGCAGTTCTTTCGCCTCCACCACTTCGGGCGGCTCTTTGATAAACGAGTTTTTAACGCCGCCGCAGACCGCGCAATCGGAACTCGCCGACCATCTTTTATTTTTCGTTTTCACAATTTTCATGTTCTCTGACGCGGTCTGTGTTTTACACGTGCGACAGTAAGAATTCATCTCTTATATTAATGAAATTAAATTTTCGTTCGATAGAAAAAAATATCAATCATTTGGCAAGTTTTAATTTTTTATATGAATTCAAAATATTAATTTTTATACATAGATAATGGGGAATCACAAGAGGAAAATAAATTTGACTAAAGGTCAACTGAATAAGCTGCGGATAGCTCATAAGAAGCTTAAACGCGCAGTGCTTACTTTAACAAAAGATCAATTAAAAAATGGTAATACCGAAGTGTCACTCGATGGTGATCAAAACAAACAAGTGGAAAAAGCGTTGAAAAACAACAGAGGGACACGGTTGATTTTTGATTATTCACAGTTGAAGGAAATGATCGATGGAGGTCTTCTGAAGGAAGTTTTAGAACTGGCTGAAAACAATATTCCGTATTTTAAGAAATTCGCCTCACCTCTGATAAAGAATAAAGTGGCACCTGTGTTGAAGAATGATTTCGTGCCGTGGTTGAAAAATTTAATAGACAATGAACTGGACGAATTGATTAATAAAGATAAAACCGGAGCCGGTCTGGAGAAACGTGTAAGCAGAAAATTGCATAAGACTCTTAAAGATATTAGAGAGGATAAAAAAAACTAGTTCCGCTGACCATGTCCGAACTGGAGACATGGGCCAACAAGTTGAAAATCAACAATTTCCGTGGTGTTTTTATGCGAGAGTGTTTACCCGACAAGCCGCGCAAAAACGAGTGTGCTATTATTAATCTAGGTGATCTGGAGTCGGGCGGCACGCATTGGACTTGTTATATGAAAAAAGGTAATTATGTCATATATTTCGATTCGTTCGGTGAGGCGCCTCCACCTTTAGAATTGGAGAAATATCTAAACATGACTAAAGGTATTTTTTATAATCATATGAGATATCAAAATTATGACGATCCCCCGATATGCGGTCATTTATGTTTGGAGGTATTGCGACGTTTTTCCAGAGGACAGGATTTCAATACGATAGAACGTGCTTTACAAAACGATAAATACACATTTTTGAGATGGTTCGAATAATTTTTTTTTTCTCCCTCGCTCTTAATAAATAATCTTAACCGCAATTTAAAAAAGTATATATAGAGAAATGGTGTATTTCAGATTGACGGGTCAGAGTCCGCATTTGCAATTGAAGCTCGAAAACCCCATACACTTGAAAGAGGACGTGCGTTATTATCTAGCGCTCACGGGGTTTTCATTTCATAACTATTTTTATAACTTGAACGAGGAGGCTTCAATTACTTTTGCTATGGGGGAGATAAGTCGTCCTACACTAACTTTTAAAGCGGAGTTTTGGGATTTGAAAACCATGCAGAGAGAAATCAGGGAATTCATGAGGATTAATAAGTTTACACCGGCGATAGATGTGGAAAAGTTTAAGATTTTTCGAGACCCACAGTCTAAGATATGTATAAAATCTCCAGTCAAGTTCCATATAAACAACGAGCTGCGACGGTTTCTCGGATTTGATGAATTGAAAAAAGATGAAACCTTATTCGAATTACAGTTTACAGCGAACAAGATTTTATCAATATATGAGGAGGAAAGTAAATTACAAATCAGACCGTTCCACATGATCGAAGTGCATTGCGATTTAGTCGAACATTCGTATGTCAATCACGCGGAGCATCGGCACAGACACGATTTCTCCTCGTTGTTGTATCACTCGAGTCCGCGAGAACACAGAGATAAAATTTACGAGAAACCGTCCGTTTTAAATTACATACCGCTCAAACCTAACACGCAGACGATAAGAGAAATCAACATTTATCTGACGGATGAAAACTACGTTCCCCTGCAAAACGCTCTACCCGATTATATCATTTATTTAAAACTAGTCGATGAGTCGGAATTAAATATGAATTAGTTTTCGTCAAAAGCGATGATTTATTACATCTTTTGAAACGCTCTCATTTTTTTATTCGACTATGAAAATATATTTTTATATATAGACGGAAGAAAGATGGAAATGGAAAAGGATTATTATAAAGATATCCTCGACGAAGTGAATGGTAATTCTTTCGCGAAGATAAGTGATTTAGAAATCGATAAAAAATATTTGGTCAATAGCATAGAAAGAATTCATTATGCTTATGGTCTTAGAGTTTTGGTTACATGTGATGATGTGCGGTTTCAAGTACCCGAGAGTTGGAACGAGAGAATGACTACGAAAAATATAAACGCGCTATTGAAATCGGACCAACCGTTGTATGTGGTGTACCATGGAAAGATCCCATTGTTGAATGATAAGTTTAAACACGATATCAAGTTTGTGAGAGATTGAATATTCGTTATTATTATTTGATTATACTTGTTATTTTATTTATGATTTAATTTTTTTTCGTTCCTGGAATGTATTTTTGCACAACAGCTTAATAATTTATGTAGTGCGAATATAAGCGAATGTAATATATAGGTAACAAAAATGGAGTCTGTCACTTTTAAATATTTCAAATTGTCAGAGTTTCCTAAAATAGGACCCTTTCTGCTGGACAGGGGGTCCTAAAATGGGGTGGGACCCATATTGGGGCCCACCTAAAAACTGTTCAAAAATGAGTCATTTTAAAGGTTTTTAGAGAAAAAAACTCATATTTTCTAGTCAAAGTCTAGTACTGAATTTATATCTTTGTTTTTAATAATTTTTTTTATCAATTATAAAATTTACAATTCGAAGAGGAACCCGTCAGAGGTTCACCGGACGCGGCCGGTTGCGATTTGAAAAGCGCTTATGACTATGTAGTACCCGGTCGCGGTAAACAGTTGATAAAGACGGACTTGTCTTTTCAATTTCCCCGCGGATGTTACGGTAGAGTAGCACCTCGAAGTGGCTTAGCTGCTAAGCATTTCATCGACGTGGGCGCCGGCGTGATAGACTTTGATTATACAGGCGATTTGCGTGTGTTGTTGTTTAACCATTCGGATGATGATTTCATCGTTAAAAGAGGTGATCGAATCGCTCAGTTAATATTGGAGGTTTATAGAAACGATGTGCCGGTAGACGGTGGAATCGATATGCGGAATACGGAACGCGGAAGTAATGGATTCGGTTCGACCGGTGTGTAATGAATTTTTAATTACATACGATGATTTTAATTTATTTTTTATTTTTTTATTTTTTTACGTCTGAAATATATTTCTGCAAATCGGTTTAATAAAAAACTCGGTTGGAATTTAAATGATATACTATATAGATGAATAAAATGGAGTCTCATAACATGATTATTACTCTGGAAGGAAATATCGGTGCGGGTAAAACTACTTTTGCCACAGGCTTGTTTGATCGGTTTAAAAACCTAGGGTTTAAAACCGTCCACATACAAGAGCCAGTCGGCGCATGGCGGGATTTTCACGGTACGAATTTATTAGACCTCTTGTATAAAGATATCGAGAGATGGGCATTCACGTTTCAAGCCAACGCGTTAATTTATATGACGGAGTGCGATAAGAGAGCCGTTGAATATGCGAAGAAGGGTTATATCGTGATTAAAGAGCGCTCTGCGTTCACTGTAAGACATGTTTTTAATGAATATTACAAAAAGTTTATGACGCCCGCTGAGGTTCAAATTTTAACAGATCTAAGTAATAAGTATGTCGATCCGCGTAAGACTGCATTTGATGAGGGCAGTGTTAAAGATATTACCTTGTACTTGCGGACAAATCCAGGAAGATGTTTTTATCGCAATTTAAAAAGATGGCGTCCGGAAGAAGTAGGTAAAAAGAACCTTGTGGATGGAGAGTATTTAAAAGAATTGCATGCGATTCACGAGGCTGCTATTTCCAAGTCGATCGGGGAGGTTATTACAGTTTATGGAACTAAATTTGACCCCAATGATCCAAAGTCAGGTAGAATTTTAGGGAGTGACGAGTTTGTGTTTGATGCTTTAATGGACATTGGTGAGTTGGATGTTTTGGATAATATCGGTGATACTATAGGAATTAAAGTTAATCTAGAGGATTGTTGGACGTTTGAGGGAGATAAAATTACCCGTAAGAAATGTTAATTATGTTTTAAAGCGTTATAAATTGATTTTATTTTTTTTGTCAAGGTCTGTTAGGATAAAAATGCTTGCTAAAGGGCCCTATGTAAGGTTAAATAGGGTGCTTAAAGTTAGGGTTGTTGGGTTTAAATCGGGCGCTTTAAGGTTTGGTCCCACCAAAATCGCTCAGATTTGGTTGGGACCCAAATCGGGGCCCAACTATATAGGCCAGATTTTTCTTGTAACGATCATTAACATGCATCTGTAAATTAAAAACATCAAACTGTTCAAATTAATTGTATTTATTTTTTAAGTTTGAAACTCGAGAAATGACGGGAAATTGGGTTGGATATGCCCGCTAAAGGACGCTATGTGAGGTTAAATAGGGCGCTTAAAGTTGGGTTAGGGCGCTTAAAGTTGGTTTTAAATAGGGGCCTTAGGTTAAGTTTGAAAATTGAGAAATGACGGGAAATTGGGTTATATTAGGTTGAATATGCCCGCTAAAGGACGCTATGTGAGGTTAAATAGGGCGCTTAAAGTTATGTTTGTTAGGTTAAAATAGGGCGCTTTAAGTTAGGTTTAAATTAGGCGCCTTCGGTTAGGTCACGTGATCACACTCCTCACACCCCTCATGTTTTTGAATTCCTGTTTCACTACTACTTTTGCCACCAGGCCTGTTGCTCAAGCGGTTCAATGAATCGCCGCCAGAGCCGTAGGCTTTAAGACTCAAACGAGCACTGGTCTCATGGTACTGCGCGGTCGTGTGGTCTAAATCATTGACTGACGAGCCAATGATTAGGACATACGCCGCGGCGCGGGTTCAATTCCCGCTCCATGAGCAATCCCTATTAGGCTTTCAAATGTGTGGTAAAGCTGGTGGGAGGGCCCACCTAAAATAAACGGTAACCGGCTTGGGTGGAAGTTGACGGCATTTGTAGGTTTAATAGGGATTGCAGTGGACACCTGTTTTGCTTCATTTTACCCTTGTATAGAGGAGGAGGACACGTTTTTTTTATTTTTTATAAATTAATTTATCATATTGTCAATACATATTGACAATCAGAAAGGTCATAACCGAAATATTAGACAAAATACAGACAAAATAAAAATATTTGGCCAGATATGGAGAAAAACTGCACTTTTTGATTGGAGTATGACACTTTCTGTGATCGTAGTACCCCAGAAATATTGAAAATACGAACATTATAAAAATAAATTACCTGATTCACAAACAATAAAAGAAGCGTATCTTCTTGGGGAAGGCATAGGCGTTTTGGCAGCTTGTCCTTTTGCTTCATTTTACCCTTGTATAGAGGAGGAGGACACGTTTTTTTATTTTTTATAAATGACACTTTCTGTGATCGTAGTACCCCAGAAATATTGGAAATACGAACATTATAAAAATAAATTACCTGATTCACAAACAATAAAAGAAGCGTATCTTCTTGGGGAAGGCATAGGCGTTTTGGCAGCTTGTCCTTTTGCTTCATTTTACCCTTGATTGGAGTATGACACTTTCTGTGATCGTAGTACCCCTGAAATATTGAAAATACGAACATTATAAAAATTACTTACCTGATTCACAAACAATAAAAGAAGCGTATCTTCTTGGGGAAGGCATAGGCTTACCTGATTCACAAACAATAAAAGACGCGTATCTTCCTGGAGAAGGCATAGGCGTTTTGGCAGCTTGTCCTTTTGCTTCATTTTACCCTTGTATAGAGGAGGAGGACAGGTTTTTTTATTTTTTTGGGGAAAATTACTTACCTGATTCACAAACAATAAAAGAAGCGTATCTTCTTGGGGAAGGCATAGGCTTACCTGATTCACAAACAATAAAAGACAGGTATCTTCCTGGGGAAGGCATAGGCGTTTTGGCAGCTTGTCCTTTTGCTTCATTTTACCCTTGATTGGAGTATGACACTTTCTGTGATCGTAGTACCCCAGAAATATTGAAAATACGAACATTATAAAAATGACTTACCTGATTCACAAACAATAAAAGAAGCGTATCTTCTTGGGGAAGGCATAGGCTTACCTGATTCACAAACAATAAAAGACGCGTATCTTCCTGGGGAAGGCATAGGCGTTTTGGCAGCTTGTCCTTTTGCTTCATTTTACCCTTGTATAGAGGAGGAGGACACGTTTTTTTATTTTTTTGGGGAAAATTACTTACCTGATTCACAAACAATAAAAGAAGCGTATCTTCTTGGGGAAGGCATAGGCTTACCTGATTCACAAACAATAAAAGACGCGTATCTTCGTGGGGAAGGCATAGGCGTTTTGGCAGCTTGTCCTTTTGCTTCATTTTACCCTTGATCTGAGTATGACACTTTCTGTGATCGTAGTACCCCAGAAATATTGAAAATACGAACATTATAAAAATGACTTACCTGATTCACAAACAATTAAAGAAGCGTATCTTCTTGGGGAAGGCATAGGCTTACCTGATTCACAAACAATAAAAGACGCGTATCTTCCTGGGGAAGGCATAGGCGTTTTGGCAGCTTGTCCTTTTGCTTCATTTTACCCTTGATTGGAGTATGACACTTTCTGTGATCGTAGTACCCCAGAAATATTGAAAATACGAACATTATAAAAATGACTTACCTGATTCACAAACAATAAAAGAAGCGTATCTTCTTGGGGAAGGCATAGGCTTACCTGATTCACAAACAATAAAAGACGCGTATCTTCCTGGGGAAGGCATAGGCGTTTTGGCAGCTTGTCCTTTTGCTTCATTTTACCCTTGTATAGAGGAGGAGGACACGTTTTTTTATTTTTTATAAATGACTCTTTCTGTGATCGTAGTAGAAGCGTATCTTCTTGGGGAAGGCATAGGCGTTTTGGCAGCTTGTCCTTTTGCTTCTTGTTGTAATAGCTTCTTCCCTATAGGGGAAATTCGCTAATTCCCTATAGGGGAAATTCGCTAAAACAACTCTTTTATGCAAGTTAACCCATTGGCGTAGACATACGAGACTATCTCGTAGCGCTGCGATGGGACTGTCTCGTGCTGTTACCGACGGCTTGGCCTAGTAGTTCAATGATTTGCCACCAGGCCTGTTGCTCAAGCGGTTCAATGAATCGCCGCCAGAGCCGTAGGCTTTAAGACTCAAACGAGCACTGGTCTGATGGTACTGCGCGGTCGTGTGGTCTAAATCATTGACTGACGAGCCAATGATTAGGACATACGCCGCGGCGCGGGTTCAATTCCCGCTCCATGAGCAATCCCTATTAGGCTTTCAAATGTGTGGTAAAGCTGGTGGGAGGGCCCACCTAAAATAAACGGTAACCGGCTTGGGTGGAAGTTGACGGCATTTGTAGGTTTAATAGGGATTGCAGTGGACACCTGTTTTGCTTCATTTTACCCTTGTATAGAGGAGGAGGACACGTTTTTTTTATTTTTTATAAATTAATTTATCATATTGTCAATACATATTGACAATCAGAAAGGTCATAACCGAAATATTAGACAAAATAAAAATATTTGGCCAGATATGGAGAAAAACTGCACTTTTTGATTGGAGTATGACACTTTCTGTGATCGTAGTACCCCAGAAATATTGAAAATACGAACATTATAAAAATGACTTACCTGATTCACAAACAATAAAAGAAGCGTATCTTCTTGGGGAAGGCATAGGCGTACGAGACTATCTCGTAGCGCTGCGATGGGACTGTCTCGTGCTGTTACCGACGGCTTGGCCTAGTAGTTCAATGATTTGCCACCAGGCCGGTTGCTCAAGCGGTTCAATGAATCGCCGCCAGAGCCGTAGGCTTTAAGACTCAAACGAGCACTGGTCTGATGGTACTGCGCGGTCGTGTGGTCTAAATCATTGACTGACGAGCCAATGATTAGGACATACGCCGCGGCGCGGGTTCAATTCCCGCTCCATGAGCAATCCCTATTAGGCTTTCAAATGTGTGGTAAAGCTGGTGGGAGGGCCCACCTAAAATAAACGGTGACCGGCTTGGGTGGAAGTTGACGGCATTTGTAGGTTTAATAGGGATTGCAGTGGACACCTGTTTTGCTTCATTTTACCCTTGTATAGAGGAGGAGGACACGTTTTTTTTATTTTTTATAAATTAATTTAGCATATTGTCAATACATAGTGGACACCTGTTTTGCTTCATTTTACCCTTGTATAGAGGAGGAGGACACGTTTTTTTTATTTTTTATAAATTAATTTATCATATTGTCAATACATATTGACAATCAGAAAGGTCATAACCGAAATATTAGACAAAATACAGACAAAATAAAAATATTTGGCCAGATATGGAGAAAAACTGCACTTTTTGATTGGAGTATGACACTTTCTGTGATCGTAGTACCCCAGAAATATTGAAAATACGAACATTATAAAAATGACTTACCTGATTCACAAACAATAAAAGAAGCGTATCTTCTTGGGGAAGGCATAGGCGTACGAGACTATCTCGTAGCGCTGCGATGGGACTGTCTCGTGCTGTTACCGACGGCTTGGCCTAGTAGTTCAATGATTTGCCACCAGGCCGGTTGCTCAAGCGGTTCAATGAATCGCCGCCAGAGCCGTAGGCTTTAAGACTCAAACGAGCACTGGTCTGATGGTACTGCGCGGTCGTGTGGTCTAAATCATTGACTGACGAGCCAATGATTAGGACATACGCCGCGGCGCGGGTTCAATTCCCGCTCCATGAGCAATCCCTATTAGGCTTTCAAATGTGTGGTAAAGCTGGTGGGAGGGCCCACCTAAAATAAACGGTGACCGGCTTGGGTGGAAGTTGACGGCATTTGTAGGTTTAATAGGGATTGCAGTGGACACCTGTTTTGCTTCATTTTACCCTTGTATAGAGGAGGAGGACACGTTTTTTTTATTTTTTATAAATTAATTTAGCATATTGTCAATACATATTGATAATCAGAAAGGTCATAACCGAAATATTAGACAAAATACAGACAAAATAAAAATATTTGGCCAGATATGGAGAAAAACTGCACTTTTTGATTGGAGTATGACACTTTCTGTGATCGTAGTACCCCAGAAATATTGAAAATACGAACATTATAAAAATGACTTACCTGATTCACAAACAATAAAAGAAGCGTATCTTCTTGGGGAAGGCATAGGCGTTTTGGCAGCTTGTCCTTTTGCTTCATTTTACCCTTGTATAGAGGAGGAGGACACGTTTTTTTTTATTTTTTATAAATGACACTTTCTGTGATCGTAGTACCCCAGAAATATTGAAAATACGAACATTATAAAAATAAATTACCTGATTCACAAACAATAAAAGAAGCGTATCTTCTTGGGGAAGGCATAGGCGTTTTGGCAGCTTGTCCTTTTGCTTCATTTTACCCTTGTATAGAGGAGGAGGACACGTTTTTTTTATTTTTTATAAATGACACTTTCTGTGATCGTAGTACCCCAGAAATAGGCGTTTTGGCAGCTTGTCCTTTTGCTTCATTTTACCCTTGATTGGAGTATGACACTTTCTGTGATCGTAGTACCCCTGAAATATTGAAAATACGAACATTATAAAAATTACTTACCTGATTCACAAACAATAAAAGAAGCGTATCTTCTTGGGGAAGGCATAGGCTTACCTGATTCACAAACAATAAAAGACGCGTATCTTCCTGGGGAAGGCATAGGCGTTTTGGCAGCTTGTCCTTTTGCTTCATTTTACCCTTGTATAGAGGAGGAGGACACGTTTTTTTATTTTTTTGGGGAAAATTACTTACCTGATTCACAAACAATAAAAGAAGCGTATCTTCTTGGGGAAGGCATAGGCTTACCTGATTCACAAACAATAAAAGACGCGTATCTTCCTGGGGAAGGCATAGGCGTTTTGGCAGCTTGTCCTTTTGCTTCATTTTACCCTTGATTGGAGTATGACACTTTCTGTGATCGTAGTACCCCAGAAATATTGAAAATACGAACATTATAAAAATGACTTACCTGATTCACAAACAATAAAAGAAGCGTATCTTCTTGGGGAAGGCATAGGCTTACCTGATTCACAAACAATAAAAGACGCGTATCTTCCTGGGGAAGGCATAGGCGTTTTGGCAGCTTGTCCTTTTGCTTCATTTTACCCTTGTATAGAGGAGGAGGACACGTTTTTTATTTTTTATAAATGACTCTTTCTGTGATCGTAGTAGAAGCGTATCTTCTTGGGGAAGGCATAGGCGTTTTGGCAGCTTGTCCTTTTGCTTCTTGTTGTAATAGCTTCTTCCCTATAGGGGAAATTTGCTAATTCCCTATAGGGGAAATTCGCTAAAACAACTCTTTTATGCAAGTTATCCCATTGGCGTAGACATACGAGACTATCTCGTAGCGCTGCGATGGGACTGTCTCGTGCTGTTACCGACGGCTTGGCCTAGTAGTTCAATGATTTGCCACCAGGCCGGTTGCTCAAGCGGTTCAATGAATCGCCGCCAGAGCCGTAGGCTTTAAGACTCAAACGAGCACTGGTCTGATGGTACTGCGCGGTCTTGTGGTCTAAATCATTGACTGACGAGCCAATGATTAGGACATACGCCGCGGCGCGGGTTCAATTCCCGCTCCATGAGCAATCCCTATTAGGCTTTCAAATGTGTGGTAAAGCTGGTGGGAGGGCCCACCTAAAATAAACGGTGACCGGCTTGGGTGGAAGTTGACGGCATTTGTAGGTTTAATAGGGATTGCAGTGGACACCTGTTTTGCTTCATTTTACCCTTGTATAGAGGAGGAGGACACGTTTTTTTTATTTTTTATATATTAATTTAGCATATTGTCAATACATATTGACAATCAGAAAGGTCATAACCGAAATATTAGACAAAATACAGACAAAATAAAAATATTTGGCCAGATATGGAGAAAAACTGCACTTTTTGATTGGAGTATGACACTTTCTGTGATCGTAGTACCCCAGAAATATTGAAAATACGAACATTATAAAAATGACTTACCTGATTCACAAACAATAAAAGAAGCGTATCTTCTTGGGGAAGGCATAGGCGTTTTGGCAGCTTGTCCTTTTGCTTC
The DNA here is from genome assembly GCA_035578135.1 of Flexamia atlantica. Classification (NCBI taxonomy): domain Eukaryota; kingdom Metazoa; phylum Arthropoda; class Insecta; order Hemiptera; family Cicadellidae; genus Flexamia; species Flexamia atlantica. The sequence continues at coordinate 4,343,714 of JAQJVK010000019.1, forward strand.
ATTTTACCCTTGTATAGAGGAGGAGGACACGTTTTTTTTATTTTTTATAAATGACACTTTCTGTGATCGTAGTACCCCAGAAATATTGAAAATACGAACATTATAAAAATAAATTACCTGATTCACAAACAATAAAAGAAGCGTATCTTCTTGGGGAAGGCATAGGCGTTTTGGCAGCTTGTCCTTTTGCTTCATTTTACCCTTGTATAGAGGAGGAGGACACGTTTTTTTTATTTTTTATAAATGACACTTTCTGTGATCGTAGTACCCCAGAAATATTGAAAATACGAACATTATAAAAATAAATTACCTGATTCACAAACAATAAAAGAAGCGTATCTTCTTGGGGAAGGCATAGGCGTTTTGGCAGCTTGTCCTTTTGCTTCATTTTACCCTTGATTGGAGTATGACACTTTCTGTGATCGTAGTACCCCTGAAATATTGAAAATACGAACATTATAAAAATTACTTACCTGATTCACAAACAATAAAAGAAGCGTATCTTCTTGGGGATGGCATAGGCTTACCTGGATTGGAGTATGACACTTTCTGTGATCGTAGTACCCCAGAAATATTGAAAATACGAACATTATAAAAATGACTTACCTGATTCACAAACAATAAAAGAAGCGTATCTTCTTGGGGAAGGCATAGGCTTACCTGATTCACAAACAATAAAAGACGCGTATCTTCCTGGGGAAGGCATAGGCGTTTTGGCAGCTTGTCCTTTTGCTTCATTTTACCCTTGTATAGAGGAGGAGGACACGTTTTTTATTTTTTATAAATGACTCTTTCTGTGATCGTAGTAGAAGCGTATCTTCTTGGGGAAGGCATAGGCGTTTTGGCAGCTTGTCCTTTTGCTTCTTGTTGTAATAGCTTCTTCCCTATAGGGGAAATTCGCTAATTCCCTATAGGGGAAATTCGCTAAAACAACTCTTTTATGCAAGTTAACCCATTGGCGTAGACATACGAGACTATCTCGTAGCGCTGCGATGGGACTGTCTCGTGCTGTTACCGACGGCTTGGCCTAGTAGTTCAATGATTTGCCACCAGGCCGGTTGCTCAAGCGGTTCAATGAATCGCCGCCAGAGCCGTAGGCTTTAAGACTCAAACGAGCACTGGTCTGATGGTACTGCGCGGTCGTGTGGTCTAAATCATTGACTGACGAGCCAATGATTAGGACATACGCCGCGGCGCGGGTTCAATTCCCGCTCCATGAGCAATCCCTATTAGGCTTTCAAATGTGTGGTAAAGCTGGTGGGAGGGCCCACCTAAAATAAACGGTGACCGGCTTGGGTGGAAGTTGACGGCATCTATATATTAATACGCAAGCGGGTTTCTTTTCACAGTCCAACCGCAACAACGGCTGGACCGATTCTAACGTTTGAGGTGTCAAATTAAAGGGATTTGTACGTAGATTTGTCAACAAGCCTCAGAATTTTAAATAAGGGCGTCACTAAAGTACAGTAAAGGGCTGAAGTTTCGGAACAGTGGCGCTATTCATCGACATTTGGGCAAGCTCAGTTTACTTTGTCTACAAACTGAACATATGGCCAAGCTCTGAAATAGTTCTACAGGTAAACCATAGATGTTATATTAGCACTGACTTAATGTATGATATAATTAATTTTCGAAAAGAGTTTTTATTTTTACAGCTGCTTTGGCTTTGTTTTCAACAGTTTTCTTTGTAATTTGTAGTTTGCAGTTTGAGATTTATTATGTAATTTAGGTTATGTTATTAAGTGTTTAAAGGTCTTAAGCATTGCAGTTATAAGTTTAAAATGTAGTTTACGATATCTCATAGTGTTTTTGAAGTTATATTAACCTTAGCCAATCTATTTTTTGGATTTTGTGCATTTATAATGCTACCAATAAGACGAAGACGAAAATTGACCGGTCGGAGGAGTCGGAGAGTACACGATCGCAACCGCTGGCATCACCCTCCCGATGTAACATTTAATGCTCCTTCCAACCTCAGACCAATGAACAAAAAATATTTTCATTGCGGTGGGTTACATTTCGAGAAACGAGAAGTCTTTGATGAAATGAATATAGCCCTTTGATTAAACTTTAAAAGTATATAAGTAGGCTGATGTTAATTCTTCATTCTTTTACTATATGATTTCTGCTCGATTTCGAGCAACGTGTTATCTAGTTTGTAGGTTTAATAGGGATTGCAGTGGACACCTGTTTTGCTTCATTTTACCCTTGTATAGAGGAGGAGGACACGTTTTTTTTATTTTTTATAAATTAATTTAGCATATTGTGAATACATATTGACAATCAGAAAGGTCATAACCGAAATATTAGACAAAATACAGACAAAATAAAAATATTTGGCCAGATATGGAGAAAAACTGCACTTTTTGATTGGAGTATGACACTTTCTGTGATCGTAGTACCCCAGAAATATTGAAAATACGAACATTATAAAAATGACTTACCTGATTCACAAACAATAAAAGAAGCGTATCTTCTTGGGGAAGGCATAGGCGTTTTGGCAGCTTGTCCTTTTGCTTCATTTTACCCTTGTATAGAGGAGGAGGACACGTTTTTTTTATTTTTTATAAATGACACTTTCTGTGATCGTAGTACCCCAGAAATATTGAAAATACGAACATTATAAAAATAAATTACCTGATTCACAAACAATAAAAGAAGCGTATCTTCTTGGGGAAGGCATAGGCGTTTTGGCAGCTTGTCCTTTTGCTTCATTTTACCCTTGTATAGAGGAGGAGGACACGTTTTTTTTATTTTTTATAAATGACACTTTCTGTGATCGTAGTACCCCAGAAATATTGAAAATACGAACATTATAAAAATAAATTACCTGATTCACAAACAATAAAAGAAGCGTATCTTCTTGGGGAAGGCATAGGCGTTTTGGCAGCTTGTCCTTTTGCTTCATTTTACCCTTGATTGGAGTATGACACTTTCTGTGATCGTAGTACCCCTGAAATATTGAAAATACGAACATTATAAAAATTACTTACCTGATTCACAAACAATAAAAGAAGCGTATCTTCTTGGGGAAGGCATAGGCTTACCTGGTTCACAAACAATAAAAGACGCGTATCTTCCTGGGGAAGGCATAGGCGTTTTGGCAGCTTGTCCTTTTGCTTCATTTTACCCTTGTATAGAGGAGGAGGACACGTTTTTTTATTTTTTATAAATGACTCTTTCTGTGATCGTAGTAGAAGCGTATCTTCTTGGGGAAGGCATAGGCGTTTTGGCAGCTTGTCCTTTTGCTTCATTTTACCCTTGTATAGAGGTAAAATGAACATTATAAAAATGACTTACCTGATTCACAAACAATAAAAGAAGCGTATCTTCTTAGGGAAGGCATTTGCGTTTTGGCAGCTTGTTCTTTTGCTTCATTTTACCCTTGTATAGAGGAGGACACGTTTTTTTATTTTTTATAAATGACACTTTCTGTGATCGTAGTACCCCAGAAATATTGAAAATACGAACATTATAAAAATGACTTACCTGATTCACAAACAATAAAAGAAGCGTATCTTCTTGGGGAAGGCATAGGCGTTTTGGCAGCTTGTCCTTTTACTTCATTTTACCCTTGTATAGAGGAGGAGGACGTTTTTTTTATTTTTTATAAATGACACTTTCTGTGATCGTAGTACCCCAGAAATATTGAAAATACGAACATTATAAAAATGACTTACCTGATTCACAAACAATAAAAGAAGCGTATCTTCTTGGGGAAGGCATAGGCGTTTTGGCAGCTTGTCCTTTTGCTTCATTTTACCCTTGATTGGAGTATGACTCTTTCTGTGATCGTAGTACCCCAGAAATATTGAAAATACGAACATTATAAAAATGACTTACCTGATTCACAAACAATAAAAGAAGCGTATCTTCTTGGGGAAGGCATAGGCGTTTTGGCAGCTTGTCCTTTTGCTTCATTTTACCCTTGTATAGAGGAGGACACGTTTTTTTTATTTTTTATAAATGACACTTTCTGTGATCGTAGTACCCCAGAAATATTGAAAATACGAACATTATAAAAATGACTTACCTGATTCACAAACAATAAAAGAAGCGTATCTTCTTGGGGAAGGCATAGGCGTTTTGGCAGCTTGTCCTTTTGCTTCATTTTACCCTTGATTGGAGTATGACACTTTCTGTGATCGTAGTACCCCAGAAATATTGAAAATACGAACATTATAAAAATGACTGACCTGATTCACAAACAATAAAAGAAGCGTATCTTCTTGGGAAAGGCAAAGGCGTTTTGGCAGCTTGTCCTTTTGCTTCATTTTACCCTTGTATAGAGGTAAAATGAACATTATAAAAATGACTTACCTGATTCACAAACAATAAAAGAAGCGTATCTTCTTGGGGAAGGCATAGGCGTTTTGGCAGCTTGTCCTTTTGCTTCATTTTACCCTTGTATAGAGGAGGACACGTTTTTTTTATTTTTTATAAATGACACTTTCTGTGATCGTAGTACCCCAGAAATATTGAAAATACGAACATTATAAAAATAAATTACCTGATTCACAAACAATAAAAGAAGCGTATCTTCTTGGGGAAGGCATAGGCGTTTTGGCAGCTTGTCCTTTTGCTTCATTTTACCCTTGATTGGAGTATGACACTTTCTGTGATCGTAGTACCCCAGAAATATTGAAAATACGAACATTATAAAAATGACTTACCTGATTCACAAACAATAAAAGAAGCGTATCTTCTTGGGGAAGGCATAGGCGTTTTAACAGCTTGTCCTTTTGCTTCATTTTACCCTTGTATAGAGGAGGAGGACACTTTTTTTTATTTTTTATAAATGACACTTTCTGTGATCGTAGTACCCCAGAAATATTGAAAATACGAACATTATATAAATGGCTTACCTGATTCACAAACAATAAAAGAAGCGTATCTTCTTGGGGAAGGCATAGGCGTTTTGGCAGCTTGTCCTTTTGCTTCATTTTACCCTTGTATAGAGGAGGAGGACACGTTTTTTTTATTTTTTATAAAATAATTTAGCATATTGTCAATACATATTGACAATCAGAAAGGTCATAACCGAAATATTAGACAAAATACAGACAAAATTAAAATATTTGGCCAGATATGGAGAAAAACTGCACTTTTTGATTGGAGTATGACACTTTCTGTGATCGTAGTACCCCAGAAATATTGAAAATACGAAAATTATAAAAATGACTTACCTGATTCACAAACAATAAAAGAAGCGTATCTTCTTGGGGAAGGCATAGGCGTTTTGGCAGCTTGTCCAGAGGCACCTAAAATTGAAAAATTAATTATTAATCTAAACGCTAAAATAATAAATAAATTTACTTCTTACGAATCAGGTTAATTATCTGCTGGGGACCCAAATTGTACAAACGAGAATCGACGATACAGTACCACAATAAATAAGAAAATACCCCCGTTGCAGCAGACTGCATACTCAGCGAATTTCAAATGCAAAACAACATATTTCAATCCAACATAGCGAGATTTGATATGTTTTGGTTAGCTCCATAAGAATAACATGGGGAATGAGTATGCAGGTTTGCTGCTACAGGTATATTAAGACTGGGTGGTTTTAATTTATTATTTAGTAGACCTGAACTAGAAGAAGCTAATTAACAAAAACGTTATCATAGTCTCGGGCTTAGGTCTTACCATGAGACCTACGGTAATAGCTTCTTCCCTATAGGGGAAATTCGCTAATTCCCTATAGGGGAAATTCGCTAAAACAACTCGTTTATGCAAGTTAACCCATTGGCGTAGACATACGAAACTATCTCGTAGCGCTGCGATGGGGCTGTCTCGTGCTGTTACCGACGGCTTGGCCTAGTAGTTCAATGATTTGCCACCAGGCCGGTTGCTCAAGTGGTTCAATGAATCGCCGCCAGAGCCGTAGGCTTTAAGAAAGGTCATAACCGAAATATTAGACAAAATACAGACAAAATAAAAATATTTGGCCAGATATGGAGAAAAACTGCACTTTTTGATTGGAGTATGACACTTTCTGTGATCGTAGTACCCCAGAAATATTGAAAATACGAACATTATAAAAATGACTTACCTGATTCACAAACAATAAAAGAAGCGTATCTTCTTGGGGAAGGCATAGGCGTTTTGGCAGCTTGTCCTTTTGCTTCATTTTACCCTTGTATAGAGGAGGAGGACACGTTTTTTTTATTTTTTATAAATGACACTTTCTGTGATCGTAGTACCCCAGAAATATTGAAAATACGAACATTATAAAAATAAATTACCTGATTCACAAACAATAAAAGAAGCGTATCTTCTTGGGGAAGGCATAGGCGTTTTGGCAGCTTGTCCTTTTGCTTCATTTTACCCTTGATTGGAGTATGACACTTTCTGTGATCGTAGTACCCCTGAAATATTGAAAATACGAACATTATAAAAATTACTTACCTGATTCACAAACAATAAAAGAAGCGTATCTTCTTGGGGAAGGCATAGGCTTACCTGGTTCACAAACAATAAAAGACGCGTATCTTCCTGGGGAAGGCATAGGCGTTTTGGCAGCTTGTCCTTTTGCTTCATTTTACCCTTGTATAGAGGAGGAGGACACGTTTTTTTATTTTTTATAAATGACTCTTTCTGTGATCGTAGTAGAAGCGTATCTTCTTGGGGAAGGCATAGGCGTTTTGGCAGCTTGTCCTTTTGCTTCATTTTACCCTTGTATAGAGGTAAAATGAACATTATAAAAATGACTTACCTGATTCACAAACAATAAAAGAAGCGTATCTTCTTAGGGAAGGCATTGGCGTTTTGGCAGCTTGTTCTTTTGCTTCATTTTACCCTTGTATAGAGGAGGACACGTTTTTTTATTTTTTATAAATGACACTTTCTGTGATCGTAGTACCCCAGAAATATTGAAAATACGAACATTATAAAAATGACTTACCTGATTCACAAACAATAAAAGAAGCGTATCTTCTTGGGGAAGGCATAGGCTTACCTGATTCACAAACAATAAAAGAAGCGTATCTTCTTGGGGAAGGCATAGGCGTTTTGGCAGCTTGTCCTTTTACTTCATTTTACCCTTGTATAGAGGAGGAGGACACGTTTTTTTTTATTTTTTATAAATGACACTTTCTGTGATCGTAGTACCCCAGAAATATTGAAAATACGAACATTATAAAAATGACTTACCTGATTCAAATTGTACAAACGAGAATCGACGATACAGTTCCACAATAAATAAGAAAATACCCCCGTTGCAGCAGACTGCATACTCAGCGAATTTCAAATGCAAAACAACATATTTCAATCCAACATAGCGAGATTTGATATGTTTTGGTTAGCTCCATAAGAATAACATGGGGAATGAGTATGCAGGTTTGCTGCTACAGGTATATTAAGACTGGGTGGTTTTAATTTATTATTTAGTAGACCTGAACTAGAAGAAGCTAATTAACAAAAAAGTTATCATAGTCTCGGGCTTAGGTCTTACCATGAGACCTACGGTAATAGCTTCTTCCCTATAGGGGAAATTCGCTAATTCCCTATAGGGGAAATTCGCTAAAACAACTCGTTTATGCAAGTTAACCCATTGGCGTAGACATACGAAACTATCTCGTAGCGCTGCGATGGGGCTGTCTCGTGCTGTTACCGACGGCTTGGCCTAGTAGTTCAATGATTTGCCACCAGGCCGGTTGCTCAAGCGGTTCAATGAATCGCCGCCAGAGCCGTAGGCTTTAAGACTCAAACGAGCACTGGTCTGATGGTACTGCGCGGTCGTGTGGTCTAAATCATTGACTGACGAGCCAATGATTAGGACATACGCCGCGGCGCGGGTTCAATTCCCGCTCCATGAGCAATCCCTATTAGGCTTTCAAATGTGTGGTAAAGCTGGTGGGAGGGCCCACCTAAAATAAACGGTGACCGGCTTGGGTGGAAGTTGACGGCATTTGTAGGTTTAATAGGGATTGCAGTGGACACCTGTTTTGCTTCATTTTACCCTTGTATAGAGGAGGAGGACACGTTTTTTTATTTTTTATAAATTAATTTAGCATATTGTCAATACATATTGACAATCAGAAAGGTCATAACCGAAATATTAGACAAAATACAGACAAAATAAAAATATTTGGCCAGATATGGAGAAAAACTGCACTTTTTGATTGGAGTATGACACTTTCTGTGATCGTAGTACCCCAGAAATATTGAAAATACGAACATTATAAAAATTACTTACCTGATTCACAAACAATAAAAGAAGCGTATCTTCTTGGGGAAGGCATAGGCGTTTTGGCAGCTTGTCCTTTTGCTTCATTTTACCCTTGTATAGAGGAGGAGGACACGTTTTTTTTATTTTTTATAAATGACACTTTCTGTGATCGTAGTACCCCAGAAATATTGAAAATACGAACATTATAAAAATAAATTACCTGATTCACAAACAATAAAAGAAGCGTATCTTCTTGGGGAAGGCATAGGCGTTTTGGCAGCTTGTCCTTTTGCTTCATTTTACCCTTGTATAGAGGAGGAGGACACGTTTTTTTTATTTTTTATAAATGACACTTTCTGTGATAGTAGTACCCCAGAAATATTGAAAATACGAACATTATAAAAATAAATTACCTGATTCACAAACAATAAAAGAAGCGTATCTTCTTGGGGAAGGCATAGGCGTTTTGGCAGCTTGTCCTTTTGCTTCATTTTACCCTTGATTGGAGTATGACACTTTCTGTGATCGTAGTACCCCTGAAATATTGAAAATACGAACATTATAAAAATTACTTACCTGATTCACAAACAATAAAAGAAGCGTATCTTCTTGGGGAAGGCATAGGCTTACCTGGTTCACAAACAATAAAAGACGCGTATCTTCCTGGGGAAGGCATAGGCGTTTTGGCAGCTTGTCCTTTTGCTTCATTTTACCCTTGTATAGAGGAGGAGGACACGTTTTTTTATTTTTTATAAATGACTCTTTCTGTGATCGTAGTAGAAGCGTATCTTCTAGGGGAAGGCATAGGCGTTTTGGCAGCTTGTCCTTTTGCTTCATTTTACCCTTGAATAGAGGTAAAATGAACATTATACAAATGACTTACCTGATTCACAAACAATAAAAGAAGCGTATCTTCTTAGGGAAGGCATTGGCGTTTTGGCAGCTTGTTCTTTTGCTTCATTTTACCCTTGTATAGAGGAGGACACGTTTTTTTATTTTTTATAAATGACACTTTCTGTGATCGTAGTACCCCAGAAATATTGAAAATACGAACATTATAAAAATGACTTACCTGATTCACAAACAATAAAAGAAGCGTATCTTCTTGGGGAAGGCATAGGCTTACCTGATTCACAAACAATAAAAGAAGCGTATCTTCTTGGGGAAGGCATAGGCGTTTTGGCAGCTTGTCCTTTTGCTTCATTTTACCCTTGTATAGAGGAGGAGGACACGTTTTTTTTATTTTTTATAAATGACACTTTCTGTGATAGTAGTACCCCAGAAATATTGAAAATACGAACATTATAAAAATAAATTACCTGATTCACAAACAATAAAAGAAGCGTATCTTCTTGGGGAAGGCATAGGCGTTTTGGCAGCTTGTCCTTTTGCTTCATTTTACCCTTGATTGGAGTATGACACTTTCTGTGATCGTAGTACCCCTGAAATATTGAAAATACGAACATTATAAAAATTACTTACCTGATTCACAAACAATAAAAGAAGCGTATCTTCTTGGGGAAGGCATAGGCTTACCTGGTTCACAAACAATAAAAGACGCGTATCTTCCTGGGGAAGGCATAGGCGTTTTGGCAGCTTGTCCTTTTGCTTCATTTTACCCTTGTATAGAGGAGGAGGACACGTTTTTTTACTTACCTGATTCAAATTGTACAAACGAGAATCGACGATACAGTTCCACAATAAATAAGAAAATACCCCCGTTGCAGCAGACTGCATACTCAGCGAATTTCAAATGCAAAACAACATATTTCAATCCAACATAGCGAGATTTGATATGTTTTGGTTAGCTCCATAAGAATAACATGGGGAATGAGTATGCAGGTTTGCTGCTACAGGTATATTAAGACTGGGTGGTTTTAATTTATTATTTAGTAGACCTGAACTAGAAGAAGCTAATTAACAAAAAAGTTATCATAGTCTCGGGCTTAGGTCTTACCATGAGACCTACGGTAATAGCTTCTTCCCTATAGGGGAAATTCGCTAATTCCCTATAGGGGAAATTCGCTAAAACAACTCGTTTATGCAAGTTAACCCATTGGCGTAGACATACGAAACTATCTCGTAGCGCTGCGATGGGGCTGTCTCGTGCTGTTACCGACGGCTTGGCCTAGTAGTTCAATGATTTGCCACCAGGCCGGTTGCTCAAGCGGTTCAATGAATCGCCGCCAGAGCCGTAGGCTTTAAGACTCAAACGAGCACTGGTCTGATGGTACTGCGCGGTCGTGTGGTCTAAATCATTGACTGACGAGCCAATGATTAGGACATACGCCGCGGCGCGGGTTCAATTCCCGCTCCATGAGCAATCCCTATTAGGCTTTCAAATGTGTGGTAAAGCTGGTGGGAGGGCCCACCTAAAATAAACGGTGACCGGCTTGGGTGGAAGTTGACGGCATTTGTAGGTTTAATAGGGATTGCAGTGGACACCTGTTTTGCTTCATTTTACCCTTGTATAGAGGAGGAGGACACGTTTTTTTATTTTTTATAAATTAATTTAGCATATTGTCAATACATATTGACAATCAGAAAGGTCATAACCGAAATATTAGACAAAATACAGACAAAATAAAAATATTTGGCCAGATATGGAGAAAAACTGCACTTTTTGATTGGAGTATGACACTTTCTGTGATCGTAGTACCCCAGAAATATTGAAAATACGAACATTATAAAAATTACTTACCTGATTCACAAACAATAAAAGAAGCGTATCTTCTTGGGGAAGGCATAGGCGTTTTGGCAGCTTGTCCTTTTGCTTCATTTTACCCTTGTATAGAGGAGGAGGACACGTTTTTTTTATTTTTTATAAATGACACTTTCTGTGATCGTAGTACCCCAGAAATATTGAAAATACGAACATTATAAAAATAAATTACCTGATTCACAAACAATAAAAGAAGCGTATCTTCTTGGGGAAGGCATAGGCGTTTTGGCAGCTTGTCCTTTTGCTTCATTTTACCCTTGTATAGAGGAGGAGGACACGTTTTTTTTATTTTTTATAAATGACACTTTCTGTGATAGTAGTACCCCAGAAATATTGAAAATACGAACATTATAAAAATAAATTACCTGATTCACAAACAATAAAAGAAGCGTATCTTCTTGGGGAAGGCATAGGCGTTTTGGCAGCTTGTCCTTTTGCTTCATTTTACCCTTGATTGGAGTATGACACTTTCTGTGATCGTAGTACCCCTGAAATATTGAAAATACGAACATTATAAAAATTACTTACCTGATTCACAAACAATAAAAGAAGCGTATCTTCTTGGGGAAGGCATAGGCTTACCTGGTTCACAAACAATAAAAGACGCGTATCTTCCTGGGGAAGGCATAGGCGTTTTGGCAGCTTGTCCTTTTGCTTCATTTTACCCTTGTATAGAGGAGGAGGACACGTTTTTTTATTTTTTATAAATGACTCTTTCTGTGATCGTAGTAGAAGCGTATCTTCTAGGGGAAGGCATAGGCGTTTTGGCAGCTTGTCCTTTTGCTTCATTTTACCCTTGTATAGAGGTAAAATGAACATTATAAAAATGACTTACCTGATTCACAAACAATAAAAGAAGCGTATCTTCTTAGGGAAGGCATTGGCGTTTTGGCAGCTTGTTCTTTTGCTTCATTTTACCCTTGTATAGAGGAGGACACGTTTTTTTATTTTTTATAAATGACACTTTCTGTGATCGTAGTACCCCAGAAATATTGAAAATACGAACATTATAAAAATGACTTACCTGATTCACAAACAATAAAAGAAGCGTATCTTCTTGGGGAAGGCATAGGCTTACCTGATTCACAAACAATAAAAGAAGCGTATCTTCTTGGGGAAGGCATAGGCGTTTTGGCAGCTTGTCCTTTTACTTCATTTTACCCTTGTATAGAGGAGGAGGACACGTTTTTTTTTTATTTTTTATAAATGACACTTTCTGTGATCGTAGTACCCCAGAAATATTGAAAATACGAACATTATAAAAATGACTTACCTGATTCACAAACAATAAAAGAAGCGTATCTTCTTGGGGAAGGCATAGGCGTTTTGGCAGCTTGTCCTTTTGCTTCATTTTACCCTTGATTGGAGTATGACTCTTTCTGTGATCGTAGTACCCCAGAAATATTGAAAATACGAACATTATAAAAATGACTTACCTGATTCACAAACAATAAAAGAAGCGTATCTTCTTGGGGAAGGCATAGGCGTTTTGGCAGCTTGTCCTTTTGCTTCATTTTACCCTTGTATAGAGGAGGACACGTTTTTTTTATTTTTTATAAATGACACTTTCTGTGATCGTAGTACCCCAGAAATATTGAAAATACGAACATTATAAAAATGACTTACCTGATTCACAAACAATAAAAGAAGCGTATCTTCTTGGGGAAGGCATAGGCGTTTTGGCAGCTTGTCCTTTTGCTTCATTTTACCCTTCATTGGAGTATGACACTTTCTGTGATCGTAGTACCCCAGAAATATTGAAAATACGAACATTATAAAAATGACTGACCTGATTCACAAACAATAAAAGAAGCGTATCTTCTTGGGAAAGGCAAAGGCGTTTTGGCAGCTTGTCCTTTTGCTTCATTTTACCCTTGTATAGAGGTAAAATGAACATTATAAAAATGACTTACCTGATTCACAAACAATAAAAGAAGCGTATCTTCTTGGGGAAGGCATAGGCGTTTTGGCAGCTTGTCCTTTTGCTTCATTTTACCCTTGTATAGAGGAGGACACGTTTTTTTTATTTTTTATAAATGACACTTTCTGTGATCGTAGTACCCCAGAAATATTGAAAATACGAACATTATAAAAATAAATTACCTGATTCACAAACAATAAAAGAAGCGTATCTTCTTGGGGAAGGCATAGGCGTTTTGGCAGCTTGTCCTTTTGCTTCATTTTACCCTTGATTGGAGTATGACACTTTCTGTGATCGTAGTACCCCTGAAATATTGAAAATACGAACATTATAAAAATTACTTACCTGATTCACAAACAATAAAAGAAGCGTATCTTCTTGGGGAAGGCATAGGCTTACCTGGTTCACAAACAATAAAAGACGCGTATCTTCCTGGGGAAGGCATAGGCGTTTTGGCAGCTTGTCCTTTTGCTTCATTTTACCCTTGTATAGAGGAGGAGGACACGTTTTTTTATTTTTTATAAATGACTCTTTCTGTGATCGTAGTAGAAGCGTATCTTCTTGGGGAAGGCATAGGCGTTTTGGCAGCTTGTCCTTTTGCTTCATTTTACCCTTGTATAGAGGTAAAATGAACATTATAAAAATGACTTACCTGATTCACAAACAATAAAAGAAGCGTATCTTCTTAGGGAAGGCATTGGCGTTTTGGCAGCTTGTTCTTTTGCTTCATTTTACCCTTGTATAGAGGAGGACACGTTTTTTTATTTTTTATAAATGACACTTTCTGTGATCGTAGTACCCCAGAAATATTGAAAATACGAACATTATAAAAATGACTTACCTGATTCACAAACAATAAAAGAAGCGTATCTTCTTGGGGAAGGCATAGGCTTACCTGATTCACAAACAATAAAAGAAGCGTATCTTCTTGGGGAAGGCATAGGCGTTTTGGCAGCTTGTCCTTTTACTTCATTTTACCCTTGTATAGAGGAGGAGGACACGTTTTTTTTATTTTTTATAAATGACACTTTCTGTGATCGTAGTACCCCAGAAATATTGAAAATACGAACATTATAAAAATGACTTACCTGATTCAAATTGTACAAACGAGAATCGACGATACAGTTCCACAATAAATAAGAAAATACCCCCGTTGCAGCAGACTGCATACTCAGCGAATTTCAAATGCAAAACAACATATTTCAATCCAACATAGCGAGATTTGATATGTTTTGGTTAGCTCCATAAGAATAACATGGGGAATGAGTATGCAGGTTTGCTGCTACAGGTATATTAAGACTGGGTGGTTTTAATTTATTATTTAGTAGACCTGAACTAGAAGAAGCTAATTAACAAAAAAGTTATCATAGTCTCGGGCTTAGGTCTTACCATGAGACCTACGGTAATAGCTTCTTCCCTATAGGGGAAATTCGCTAATTCCCTATAGGGGAAATTCGCTAAAACAACTCGTTTATGCAAGTTAACCCATTGGCGTAGACATACGAAACTATCTCGTAGCGCTGCGATGGGGCTGTCTCGTGCTGTTACCGACGGCTTGGCCTAGTAGTTCAATGATTTGCCACCAGGCCGGTTGCTCAAGCGGTTCAATGAATCGCCGCCAGAGCCGTAGGCTTTAAGACTCAAACGAGCACTGGTCTGATGGTACTGCGCGGTCGTGTGGTCTAAATCATTGACTGACGAGCCAATGATTAGGACATACGCCGCGGCGCGGGTTCAATTCCCGCTCCATGAGCAATCCCTATTAGGCTTTCAAATGTGTGGTAAAGCTGGTGGGAGGGCCCACCTAAAATAAACGGTGACCGGCTTGGGTGGAAGTTGACGGCATTTGTAGGTTTAATAGGGATTGCAGTGGACACCTGTTTTGCTTCATTTTACCCTTGTATAGAGGAGGAGGACACGTTTTTTTATTTTTTATAAATTAATTTAGCATATTGTCAATACATATTGACAATCAGAAAGGTCATAACCGAAATATTAGACAAAATACAGACAAAATAAAAATATTTGGCCAGATATGGAGAAAAACTGCACTTTTTGATTGGAGTATGACACTTTCTGTGATCGTAGTACCCCAGAAATATTGAAAATACGAACATTATAAAAATTACTTACCTGATTCACAAACAATAAAAGAAGCGTATCTTCTTGGGGAAGGCATAGGCGTTTTGGCAGCTTGTCCTTTTGCTTCATTTTACCCTTGTATAGAGGAGGAGGACACGTTTTTTTTATTTTTTATAAATGACACTTTCTGTGATCGTAGTACCCCAGAAATATTGAAAATACGAACATTATAAAAATAAATTACCTGATTCACAAACAATAAAAGAAGCGTATCTTCTTGGGGAAGGCATAGGCGTTTTGGCAGCTTGTCCTTTTGCTTCATTTTACCCTTGTATAGAGGAGGAGGACACGTTTTTTTTATTTTTTATAAATGACACTTTCTGTGATAGTAGTACCCCAGAAATATTGAAAATACGAACATTATAAAAATAAATTACCTGATTCACAAACAATAAAAGAAGCGTATCTTCTTGGGGAAGGCATAGGCGTTTTGGCAGCTTGTCCTTTTGCTTCATTTTACCCTTGATTGGAGTATGACACTTTCTGTGATCGTAGTACCCCTGAAATATTGAAAATACGAACATTGTAAAAATTACTTACCTGATTCACAAACAATAAAAGAAGCGTATCTTCTTGGGGAAGGCATAGGCTTACCTGGTTCACAAACAATAAAAGACGCGTATCTTCCTGGGGAAGGCATAGGCGTTTTGGCAGCTTGTCCTTTTGCTTCATTTTACCCTTGTATAGAGGAGGAGGACACGTTTTTTTATTTTTTATAAATGACTCTTTCTGTGATCGTAGTAGAAGCGTATCTTCTAGGGGAAGGCATAGGCGTTTTGGCAGCTTGTCCTTTTGCTTCATTTTACCCTTGAATAGAGGTAAAATGAACATTATACAAATGACTTACCTGATTCACAAACAATAAAAGAAGCGTATCTTCTTAGGGAAGGCATTGGCGTTTTGGCAGCTTGTTCTTTTGCTTCATTTTACCCTTGTATAGAGGAGGACACGTTTTTTTATTTTTTATAAATGACACTTTCTGTGATCGTAGTACCCCAGAAATATTGAAAATACGAACATTATAAAAATGACTTACCTGATTCACAAACAATAAAAGAAGCGTATCTTCTTGGGGAAGGCATAGGCTTACCTGATTCACAAACAATAAAAGAAGCGTATCTTCTTGGGGAAGGCATAGGCGTTTTGGCAGCTTGTCCTTTTACTTCATTTTACCCTTGTATAGAGGAGGAGGACACGTTTTTTTTTATTTTTTATAAATGACACTTTCTGTGATCGTAGTACCCCAGAAATATTGAAAATACGAACATTATAAAAATGACTTACCTGATTCACAAACAATAAAAGAAGCGTATCTTCTTGGGGAAGGCATAGGCGTTTTGGCAGCTTGTCCTTTTGCTTCATTTTACCCTTGATTGGAGTATGACTCTTTCTGTGATCGTAGTACCCCAGAAATATTGAAAATACGAACATTATAAAAATGACTTACCTGATTCACAAACAATAAAAGAAGCGTATCTTCTTGGGGAAGGCATAGGCGTTTTGGCAGCTTGTCCTTTTGCTTCATTTTACCCTTGTATAGAGGAGGACACGTTTTTTTTATTTTTTATAAATGACACTTTCTGTGATCGTAGTACCCCAGAAATATTGAAAATACGAACATTATAAAAATGACTTACCTGATTCACAAACAATAAAAGAAGCGTATCTTCTTGGGGAAGGCATAGGCGTTTTGGCAGCTTGTCCTTTTGCTTCATTTTACCCTTCATTGGAGTATGACACTTTCTGTGATCGTAGTACCCCAGAAATATTGAAAATACGAACATTATAAAAATGACTGACCTGATTCACAAACAATAAAAGAAGCGTATCTTCTTGGGAAAGGCAAAGGCGTTTTGGCAGCTTGTCCTTTTGCTTCATTTTACCCTTGTATAGAGGTAAAATGAACATTATAAAAATGACTTACCTGATTCACAAACAATAAAAGAAGCGTATCTTCTTGGGGAAGGCATAGGCGTTTTGGCAGCTTGTCCTTTTGCTTCATTTTACCCTTGTATAGAGGAGGACACGTTTTTTTTATTTTTTATAAATGACACTTTCTGTGATCGTAGTACCCCAGAAATATTGAAAATACGAACATTATAAAAATGACTTACCTGATTCACAAACAATAAAAGAAGCGTATCTTCTTGGGGAAGGCATAGGCGTTTTGGCAGCTTGTCCTTTTGCTTCATTTTACCCTTGATTGGAGTATGACACTTTCTGTGATCGTAGTACCCCAGAAATATTGAAAATACGAACATTATAAAAATGACTTACCTGATTCACAAACAATAAAAGAAGCGTATCTTCTTGGGGAAGGCATAGGCGTTTTAACAGCTTGTCCTTTTGCTTCATTTTACCCTTGTATAGAGAAGGAGGACACTTTTTTTTATTTTTTATAAATGACACTTTCTGTGATCGTAGTACCCCTGAAATATTGAAAATACGAACATTATATAAATGGCTTACCTGATTCACAAACAATAAAAGAAGCGTATCTTCTTGGGGAAGGCATAGGCGTTTTGGCAGCTTGTCCTTTTGCTTCATTTTACCCTTGTATAGAGGAGGAGGACACGTTTTTTTTATTTTTTATAAAATAATTTAGCATATTGTCAATACATATTGACAATCAGAAAGGTCATAACCGAAATATTAGACAAAATACAGACAAAATTAAAATATTTGGCCAGATATGGAGAAAAACTGCACTTTTTGATTGGAGTATGACACTTTCTGTGATCGTAGTACCCCAGAAATATTGAAAATACGAACATTATAAAAATTACTTACCTGATTCACAAACAATAAAAGAAGCGTATCTTCTTGGGGAAGGCATAGGCGTTTTGGCAGCTTGTCCAGAGGCACCTAAAATTGAAAAATTAATTATTAATCTAAACGCTAAAATAATAAATAAATTTACTTCTTACGAATCAGGTTAATTATCTGCTGGGGACCCAAATTGTACAAACGAGAATCGACGATACAGTACCACAATAAATAAGAAAATACCCCCGTTGCAGCAGACTGCATACTCAGCGAATTTCAAATGCAAAACAACATATTTCAATCCAACATAGCGAGATTTGATATGTTTTGGTTAGCTCCATAAGAATAACATGGGGAATGAGTATGCAGGTTTGCTGCTACAGGTATATTAAGACTGGGTGGTTTTAATTTATTATTTAGTAGACCTGAACTAGAAGAAGCTAATTAACAAAAAAGTTATCATAGTCTCGGGCTTAGGTCTTACCATGAGACCTACGGTAATAGCTTCTTCCCTATAGGGGAAATTCGCTAATTCCCTATAGGGGAAATTCGCTAAAACAACTCTTTTATGCAAGTTAACCCATTGGCGTAGACATACGAAACTATCTCGTAGCGCTGCGATGGGACTGTCTCGTGCTGTTACCGACGGCTTGGCCTAGTAGTTCAATGATTTGCCACCAGGCCGGTTGCTCAAGCGGTTCAATGAATCGCCGCCAGAGCCGTAGGCTTTAAGACTCAAACGAGCACTGGTCTGATGGTACTGCGCGGTCGTGTGGTCTAAATCATTGACTGACGAGCCAATGATTAGGACATACGCCGCGGCGCGGGTTCAATTCCCGCTCCATGAGCAATCCCTATTAGGCTTTCAAATGTGTGGTAAAGCTGGTGGGAGGGCCCACCTAAAATAAACGGTGACCGGCTTGGGTGGAAGTTGACGGCATTTGTAGGTTTGTATAGAGGAGGAGGACACGTTTTTTTTATTTTTTATAAATTAATTTAGCATATTGTCAATACATATTGACAATCACAAAGGTCATAACCGAAATATTAGACCAAATACAGACAAAATAAAATATTACAATTAAAAATTGAGAAATGTAAAAAAAATTGTTACGTCAAAGGGTTAAAAACAAAATCTTAATATGCAGGTTTTACTATTCAGTTGAACCAATATTTAAACAAGAAATACCTATTTGGTATATAGAATTAGAATACCAAGAAAATTGGTACATACGTGTAAATTGGTAATCACTCGGACGAGTTCGTCAACCAGCCCGATCGGACCACCGGAAGGGGGGGTAAAGGGGGATAAACCCCCCAAAAATGGGTTTTTTGAGTTTTTTGCATAGAAAAATCAAATTTATCGAATTTTTGTTGGCACCATTGAATTCAGCTCAAAAGAACAAACAATTTAGTATTTTGAATCACTGCTCTATGTCCATTGGTTACCGAGATATTGAAAGTGGTAAACACAGTACGTTGTCCCAATGTTAACCTTATGAGAAATAAGTAAAATTCTATATCTTGGTTATTTCTCAACATATCTTGATAAAATTTGGTAAGTAGCTTCTTCTAGTTCAGATCTACTAAATAATGAATTAAAACCACCCAGTCTTAATATACCTGTAGCAGCAAACATATTGGATTGAAATATGTTGTTTTGCATTTGAAATTCTCTGAGTATGCAGTCTGCTGCAACGGGGGTATTTTCTTATTTATTGTGGTACTGTATCGTCGATTCTCGTTTGTACAATTTGGGTCCCCAGCAGATAATTAACCTGATTCGTAAGAAGTAAATTTATTTATTATTTTAGCGTTTAGATTAATAATTGATTTTTCATAGTCTCGGGCTTAGGTCTTACCATGAGACCTACGGTAATAGCTTCTTCCCTATAGGGGAAATTCGCTAATTCCCTATAGGGGAAATTCGCTAAAACAACTCTTTTATGCAAGTTAACCCATTGGCGTAGACATACGAAACTATCTCGTAGCGCTGCGATGGGACTGTCTCGTGCTGTTACCGACGGCTTGGCCTAGTAGTTCAATGATTTGCCACCAGGCCGGTTGCTCAAGCGGTTCAATGAATCGCCGCCAGAGCCGTAGGCTTTAAGACTCAAACGAGCACTGGTCTGATGGTACTGCGCGGTCGTGTGGTCTAAATCATTGACTGACGAGCCAATGATTAGGACATACGCCGCGGCGCGGGTTCAATTCCCGCTCCATGAGCAATCCCTATTAGGCTTTCAAATGTGTGGTAAAGCTGGTGGGAGGGCCCACCTAAAATAAACGGTGACCGGCTTGGGTGGAAGTTGACGGCATTTGTAGGTTTGTATAGAGGAGGAGGACACGTTTTTTTTATTTTTTATAAATTAATTTAGCATATTGTCAATACATATTGACAATCACAAAGGTCATAACCGAAATATTAGACCAAATACAGACAAAATAAAATATTACAATTAAAAATTGAGAAATGTAAAAAAAATTTTTACGTCAAAGGGTTAAAAACAAAATCTTAATATGCAGGTTTTACTATTCAGTTGAACCAATATTTAAACAAGAAATACCTATTTGGTATATAGAATTAGAATACCAAGAAAATTGGTACATACGTGTAAATTGGTAATCACTCGGACGAGTTCGTCAACCAGCCCGATCGGACCACCGGAAGGGGGGGGTAAAGGGGGATAAACCCCCCAAAAATGGGTTTTTTGAGTTTTTTGCATAGAAAAATCAAATTTATCGAATTTTTGTTGGCACCATTGAATTCAGCTCAAAAGAACAAACAATTTAGTATTTTGAATCACTGCTCTATGTCCATTGGTTACCGAGATATTGAAAGTGGTAAACACAGTACGTTGTCCCAATGTTAACCTTATGAGAAATAAGTAAAATTCTATATCTTGGTTATTTCTCAACATATCTTGATAAAATTTGGTAAGTAGCTTCTTCTAGTTCAGATCTACTAAATAATGAATTAAAACCACCCAGTCTTAATATACCTGTAGCAGCAAACATATTGGATTGAAATATGTTGTTTTGCATTTGAAATTCGCTGAGTATGCAGTCTGCTGCAACGGGGGTATTTTCTTATTTATTGTGGTACTGTATCGTCGATTCTCGTTTGTACAATTTGGGTCCCCAGCAGATAATTAACCTGATTCGTAAGAAGTAAATTTATTTATTATTTTAGCGTTTAGATTAATAATTGATTTTTCAATTTTAGGTGCCTCTGGACAAGCTGCCAAAACGCCTATGCCTTCCCCAAGAAGATACGCTTCTTTTATTGTTTGTGAATCAGGTCAGTCATTTTTGTCATCATCTGGCTTTTTCTTGGGTCTTCTTTGCAGCAATGGAATTACACTCCAAGTTATCATAGTCTCGGGCTTAGGTCTTACCATGAGACCTACGGTAATAGCTTCTTCCCTATAGGGGAAATTCGCTAAAACAACTCGTTTATGCAAGTTAACCCATTGGCGTAGACATACGAAACTATCTCGTAGCGCTGCGATGGGGCTGTCTCGTGCTGTTACCGACGGCTTGGCCTAGTAGTTCAATGATTTGCCACCAGGCCGGTTGCTCAAGCGGTTCAATGAATCGCCGCCAGAGCCGTAGGCTTTAAGACTCAAACGAGCACTGGTCTGATGGTACTGCGCGGTCGTGTGGTCTAAATCATTGACTGACGAGCCAATGATTAGGACATACGCCGCGGCGCGGGTTCAATTCCCGCTCCATGAGCAATCCCTATTAGGCTTTCAAATGTGTGGTAAAGCTGGTGGGAGGGCCCACCTAAAATAAACGGTGACCGGCTTGGGTGGAAGTTGACGGCATTTGTAGGTTTAATAGGGATTGCAGTGGACACCTGTTTTGCTTCATTTTACCCTTGTATAGAGGAGGAGGACACGTTTTTTTATTTTTTATAAATTAATTTAGCATATTGTCAATACATATTGACAATCAGAAAGGTCATAACCGAAATATTAGACACAAAGGCCAAATAGTACTGTTAGCTGGAGATAGTAGCTAGATTTCAAATCAGTTGGTATTGTAATTCTTAGCCAAATAGTACGTCGGGTACATGGTTCTAAATCATTGACTGACGAGCCAATGATTAGGACATACGCCGCGGCGCGGGTTCAATTCCCGCTCCATGAGCAATCCCTATTAGGCTTTCAAATGTGTGGTAAAGCTGGTGGGAGGGCCCACCTAAAATAAACGGTGACCAGCTTGGGTGGAAGTTGACGGCATTTGTAGGTTTAATAGGGATTGCAGTGGACACCTGTTTTGCTTCATTTTACCCTTGTATAGAGGAGGAGGACACGTTTTTTTTATTTTTTATAAATTAATTTAGCATATTGTCAATACATATTGACAATCAGAAAGGTCATAACCGAAATATTAGACAAAATACAGACAAAATAAAAATATTTGGCCAGATATGGAGAAAAACTGCACTTTTTGATTGGAGTATGACACTTTCCCAATTTGTAGGTTTAATAGGGATTGCAGTGGACACCTGTTTTGCTTCATTTTACCCTTGTATAGAGGAGGAGGACACGTTTTTTTATTTTTTATAAATTAATTTAGCATATTGTCAATACATATTGACAATCAGAAAGGTCATAACCGAAATATTAGACAAAATACAGACAAAATAAAAATATTACAATTAAAAATTGAGAAATGTAAAAAAAATTGTTACGTCAAAGGGTTAAAAACAAAATCTTAATATGCAGGTTTTACTATTCAGTTGAACCAATATTTAAACAAGAAATACCTATTTGGCTGAAAATTACAGCAACTGATTAGAAAACAAGCTGCTATCTCCAGCTAACAGCAGTATTTGGTTCAGCAAATACTGAAAATAAAACCTTATAAAAATTACTGACCTGATTCACAATGAATAAAAGTAGATTCTATTTTTGGGGCAGCAGGCACAGGCATTTCCTCAACTTGTCCAGAGACACCTAAAAATGAAAAAAATGAATGAAAAAAAAACAACATATTTCAATCCAACATAGCGAGATTTGATATGTTTTGGTAAGCTCCATAAGAATAACATGGGGAATGAGTATGCAGGTTTGCTGCTACAGGTATATTAAGACTGGGTGGTTTTTTCCTAATCCTGGCCTAGAGCCTTTCCTGAAAAAACTAACCATATGAATAATAAAATAGTTCTAGAATTCTGTAACATAACTATTTACTGAAATAATAAAGTAAGTAGTCCTTTCAAACTTCAGAATTCAATGGTGCCAACAATAATTCGATAAATTTGATTTTTCTATGCAAAAAACTCAAAAAACCCATTTTTGGGGGGGTTTATCCCTCTTTACCCCCCCTTCCGGTGGTCCGGAAGTTCGCTAAAACAACTCTTTTATGCAAGTTAAAAACAAAATCTTAATATGCAGGTTTTACTATTCAGTTGAACCAATATTTAAACAAGAAATACCTATTTGGCTGAAAATTACAGCAACTGATTAGAAAACAAGCTGCTATCTCCAGCTAACAGCAGTATTTGTTTCAGCAAATACTGAAAATAAAACCTTATAAAAATTACTGACCTGATTCACAATGAATAAAAGTAGATTCAATTTTGGGGCAGCAGGCACAGGCATTTCCTCAACTTGTCCAGAGACACCTAAAAATGAAAAAAATATTTCCCTATAGGGGAAATTCGCTAAAACAACTCTTTTATGCAAGTTAACCCATTGGCGTAGACATACGAGACTATCTCGTAGCGCTGCGATGGGACTGTCTCGTGCTGTTACCGACGGCTTGGCCTAGTAGTTCAATGATTTGCCACCAGGCCGGTTGCTCAAGCGGTTCAATGAATCGCCGCCAGAGCCGTAGGCTTTAAGACTCAAACGAGCACTGGTCTGATGGTACTGCGCGGTCGTGTGGTCTAAATCATTGACTGACGAGCCAATGATTAGGACATACGCCGCGGCGCGGGTTCAATTCCCGCTCCATGAGCAATCCCTATTAGGCTTTCAAATGTGTGGTAAAGCTGGTGGGAGGGCCCACCTAAAATAAACGGTGACCGGCTTGGTTGGAAGTTGACGGCCTTTGTAGGTTTAATAGGGATTGCAGTTAAAAACAAAATCTTAATATGCAGGTTTTACTATTCAGTTGAACCAATATTTAAACAAGAAATACCTATTTGGCTGAAAATTACAGCAACTGATTAGAAAACAAGCTGCTATCTCCAGCTAACAGCAGTATTTGGTTCAGCAAATACTGAAAATAAAACCTTATAAAAATTACTGACCTGATTCACAATGAATAAAAGTAGATTCTATTTTTGGGGCAGCAGGCACAGGCATTTCCTCAACTTGTCCAGAGACACCTAAAAATGAAAAAAATGAATGAAAAAAAACAACATATTTCAATCCAACATAGCGAGATTTGATATGTTTTGGTAAGCTCCAAAAGAATAACATGGGGAATGAGTATGCAGGTTTGCTGCTACAGGTATATTAAGACTGGGTGGTTTTTTCCTAATCCTGGCCTAGAGCCTTTCCTGAAAAAACTAACCATATGAATAATAAAATAGTTCTAGAATTCTGTAACATAACTATTTACTGAAATAATAAAGTAAGTAGTCCTTTCAAACACTAATAAGAAATATTTTAAATAAATCAATTCTGGACAGTAGTAATATTATTAAAAAATAAAACTTACTGGTCTTCGCCGCACGCACAAATCCCATGATCCCACCCATGATTGTCCAACGTGGGCCAGGCAGGTTAGTGATATGGAGATCCTGATAAGACAGAATAATGCAATGATCTGACATGCTTTAGAACTGGGGGCAAAGTTTACTTGTAGGACCTATTTGAGCTGCAGCTATGATTCATTGATTTTTCCCCTTTCTGTTCTCAAATGGATGAATAGTTCAAATAACTCTATAATTATTATATATAGAATAAATAATAATAATAATAATAATAATAATAATAATAATTTATTTTGCCATTAACAAATGTATTGCATAGGCTAACATGGTGCTTAGGTCTATTTTGTTATTATATATTAAATAATAAATAAATATATTAAGTTGTACATCTTTTTGTTTCAATATCTTGATGTTATTTCAATATTTTCTTAAAAAAAATCTTCAACTTTATAAAATATTCCGTCCATGAGAATAATTTTCAATTTTTTCTTGATTTTTTTAATGTCTTCTTCTTTTTTTAGATGTGATGGTAATTTATTATATAATTTGATTCCTTTGTATTGAATACTTCCCTTGAAGAGAGAGGTTCTATGAGCGGGTATTTCAAGGTTTTGATTTGAACGAAGATTTAATAATTTTGGAGTTTCGAAATAAGATTGTTTCGTAAATATATATTGAAGGTAATGTCATGATTTCAAAATTTTTAAAAATATGTTTACAAAAATAGCTTAATTGTCTTGCATGAGAGTTTAAATTGCATAAGAAATCACAAGTTTAATACTTGTTCTTTTAAAAACCAACGGTGTAAAAATGGTGGTGTACCACCATTACTGTTATAGGGATGATAGGACTCCACTGAAATTTTCCATACATGAGAATTTATCAGATACTCATGATAATCCACAGAAATGATCATACGAAACAGGCTGGAGATCAAAGTGTAATAATTGTTCAGCCTTCCCCAAGAAGATACGCTTCTTTTATTGTTTGTGAATCAGGTCAGTCATTTTTATAATGTTCGTATTTTCAATATTTGTAGGGAGGGATGCATAAATTCTCACTGACTCCATTGACCGAAGGCAATTGGACACAAAGGCCAAATAGTACTGTTAGCTGGAGATAGTAGCTAGATTTCAAATCAGTTGGTATTGTAATTCTTAGCCAAATAGTACGTCGGGTATATAACCAGATATGGAGAAAAACTGCACTTTTTGATTGGAGTATGACACTTTCTGTGATCGTAGTTGATGCCAAAAGGAAACGTTTTAGTCGGTGAGCCACTTAGAAATCCGCGGCTAACACCAAAATGGCGGCCATTAACTTGTGACCCCAAACTATGCAAAAATCAAGATGGAGTGTAATTCCATTGCTGCAAAGAAGACCCAAGAAAAAGCCGAAGTAATGTTCATTGAAAATATGATCAAACAATTATATTGTGAAAAAGACGACCTCAGCATGAAGGCCTACAGCGTCCACCGAATTTTAACAGAAATATGGCGGTATTGCATGGGATTTTCTATACAGAATTGTTGCAGAAGACATTGAAGAAATAATGACGGGAAAATACAAATGGATAAACAACAAGTTAGACCATTTAATCAAAAAAATAACCAGTTAATAATAACAGTTAACAGTTTTAATAATTGGCATAGTTTCTTCCACAAGCAAAGAGGTAAGACATTCTATCAAACATTTATTTACAAAATTAATATTGTTTCTGTTATGTATTTATCCTTTATTCTGTTCCTTTTAATATTTATTGTAATCACCTGTTATGAAATGTTGATTATAAAGATTGTAAATAAATAAAGCAGTTTTCAAAATGGAACAAAAACATGAGTATATACTTCAATAAAGTGAACTATATTAATTAGTATATAACAGTTTTCGTGGCGACGTAGGTAAATGTACTTTTATTATTTCTCATTTAATTTTGATAGAAACTTATTTTTTTCATGATTACAAGTTAAATGTCATGCTTAATTTTTGATCATGTGCAATGTTTTTTTTTAATTAATTTGTTTACACTTATTGCTTTGAATTTTTTAATTTGTTTTTATAAGTTTTCAATTTAAGATGGCAGAAGAGAACATAGTCGCATTAACAAATGCAATAGCCAGTTTAGTCAATAAATTTGAGTCTGTTACAACAGCTCAGCTACAGCAATCCAAAAACTCAAATCTAGAATCAGTTCCAACCATGGTTCAAACTTCACTTTTGTCTTTTGAAACATTTGATGACTCAAAAGAAACGTTCAAATCCTACAAGGAAAGGCTAGAGAATTTTTTTGTGTTGAAATTAGGTCCTGAAGTAGTAGAGAACGTAAATGAAATAAAAGCTAGGGTTTTGATAAACTGTATAGGACCTAAACACTACCAACTTCTTTCAAGTCTAACAGCTCCTGCTCTACCATCAACAAAGACGTATCCTGAACTGATTGGATTACTTCAAAACCATTTATGTCCCACTCCTAACATATATACTGAACAACACAAGTTTCTAAGTCGCGTTCAATTGCCTGGGGAATCTATTGCAGAATTTATTGCAGCTTTACGCAAACTCACAGTTACATGTGATTTTACTTGTGAAAATGTTGCTTGTGGTAAATCAAATGCAAACCAGTTCATGCGTGCTCAGTTTATTCGAGGATTAAACGACCCCTACATACGGGAAAAACTCTTACAGGAAAAATCCTTAACATTCGATAAGGCTTGTGAAATTTCTTTGGCCTTAGAGGCTTCAAAACAAGGAAACAAAGAAATATCTGCTTCTTCTTTGGATAGGGAAGTAAATAAACTTTCCAAAAGGGCTGTAAACACCCCTATGGTTTCGAAATTTGGCGGTAAACCACGCTCTCAATCGTCAACTGACCTAGACGATCTGGGTATAAATGGGCTTTGTCTCAGGTGTGGTTACAATAATCATCTAGCTCATGAGTGCAGGCGCAATAAGAAAACCCTCAAATGCCACTCTTGTGGACTTTTCGGTCATGTTACTAAAGTTTGCATACAAACGTTAATGAAAAATCCAAAATCTAATAAACAAGAGAAACGCAATGTTAAACTTGTTAGGGGTGATGATGATGAATATGACAGAAATTCTGAACCGTGCTCAGACAATGAAAATCAATATAAAATCAATGAAATTATTGATATTAACTACACCAATTCATTTAAATCGGACGATTTTTCTAAGTTCATGGTCCCCATAAAAATTGGTTCTCAAACAAAACTATTCGAGGTTGACTCTGGTAGTCCAGTTACCATCATGAACAACCGGGAATTCCAAGAACTAAAATTAAATGTAGAACTAAGAAAAACTAATGTGCGTTTCCGAACTTTTACGGGGGAAGGTTTTACTCCACTGGGAACCGTTAAAATACCAGTAAAATATAATGACAAACAGTCTATTGAAGAACTTTATGTGGTCGACACACCTTCCTCTGCGATCCTTGGCCGTGCTTGGCTTAGACACTTAAACATTAGTATCAACAAATTAGAGTCTCTTATTGTTGATGAGAGTTTCAATGGTGAAAGAATTAAGAAAGATATTTTCGAGTCTTTTAAAGAAGTATTCCAAAATAAGGTTGGTCTTATTCCTAATTACCAATGCACACTGAAAACAAAAGAATCAATTACACCGGTATTTTCTAAAGCGCGTCCGGTTCCATATGCGCTTAAAGAAAAAGTAGAGAAAGAACTTGATAGCCTAGAAAATCAAGGAGTAATCTCTAAAGTTCAACATTCAGAATGGGGTTCTCCTCTTGTGGTTGTTCCAAAGCCGAATGGTGATGTCAGATTATGTATTGATTTCAAATTAACACTCAACCCTCAACTAATCGATGCTAGATACCCAATTCCCAGGATTGAAGACATCTTCAACAAAATGAAAGGAGGAAAATATTTCTGTACACTTGATATACATAAAGCGTATCTTCACCTAGAAGTAGATGAAGCTAGTAAGCGATTACAAACATTTACTACACATAAGGGAACGTATCAGATGAATCGCCTAGCATTTGGAGTAAAGACTGCTCCAAATGAATTCCAGAAATTCATGGAGGATGTAATCTGCGACATTGAGGGTGCAGCTGTTTATTTTGATGATATAATAATTCAAGGTTCAACAGTTGAAGAGTGCAAGGAAAGACTGATAAAATGTCTAAAGCGCTTGCAAAGCTTGAACTTACACTTAAACATTGACAAGTGCCAATTTTTCAAACAAGAAATCAAGTACCTTGGACATATAATAACGGCTGCGGGATTAAAGAAATGTCCTGACAAAGTGAGAGCAATCAAAGAGGCCCCCCGACCCACTAACGTTGATGAACTTCGCAGTTTCCTCGGTCTCATAACATATTATTCCAAGTTCATACCTGATACATCGACAATACTACAGCCTTTGAACCAACTATTGGGAAGAAATTGTAAGTTCAATTGGACAAGGAAATGTGAGATGGCTTTTAGGAGAATAAAGGAAGAAATTATAAGTGAACGAGTTCTAGTACCTTATGATCCAAAATTACCCTTAAAACTTGCGACGGATGCAAGTCCTGTAGGGCTATCAGGGGTTTTGTCACATGTCATACAAGGAGTTGAACATCCTATTGCTTTTATTTCTAGATCATTATCAACATCCGAGAAAAACTACTCCCAGCTAGATAAAGAAGCAACTGCTGTTTTCTGGTCTTTTAACAAATTTTATCAATACTTATTCGGTAGAAAGTTTGTTCTTGTAGTGGACAACAAACCTTTACAGTCAATATTTAGTCCCAACAAATCATTGCCAGCTACTACAGCTTCCCGGCTACTTCGTTACGCTACATTTTTGTCTGGTTTTGACTATATAGTAGGACACAGAAGATCAGAAGACCATGGGAATGCCGATTATCTATCAAGATCCCCTTTGCCGATGAAGCCAACACAAACTGATGAAGAAACTGAACTAAGCGAACAAACGATAAATGCTATCTCAGACAATGTAATTACTCATGAAGTCATCGTCAGGAAAACAGATGAAGATCCACAACTTTCTGCATTAAAATGTGCTTTGATGTCCGGTAAGGAACGTAGCGCTGAATTCAACCTTCACAAAGGGGCAATTTTTAGAGGACAAAGAGTTGTTATTCCAAGTCAATTGCAACCCCAAGTGTTATCTCAATTACATGAAACACATGTAGGAATTGTGAAAATGAAAGCTCTTGCTCGGAGATACTGTTACTGGAAGAATATCGATAGAGACATTGAAAACACAGTAAAGAGTTGCAAGGCATGCTGCGATATCAAAGGGGTACCAGCTAAAGCTCCCTTACATGTTTGGGATGAGCCTGAAGAAAATTGGCAGCGAGTCCACTTAGATTACGCAGGACCATTCAAGGGACACCATTTTTTGGTTTTAGTTGATGCAAAATCAAAGTGGCCCGAAGTTAAGATGAAAAGTGCGTCTCCAACCACCGCTAGTACAATTGAGATCCTTAACGAAGTATTCTCAAGAAATGGATTGCCTGAAATTCTTGTCAGCGATAATGCTTCAATTTTCACTTCTTCTGAGTTCAAAGAGTTCTGTTGCCGAAATGGCATTAGACAACGTTTTATTGCACCCGGACACCCGAGTACAAATGGACAAGCAGAACGCTATGTTCAAATAATAAAACAAAAACTGAAAGCAGTAGAGGAGGACAAATGTCCACTCTACCAAATTCTCAATGCAATATTGTTCAGATTTCGAGCAACACCGTTGGCCAATGGAAGAACCCCTTCTGAACAATTTCTTGGGAGAAATGTTCGAACAAAACTTGACCTACTGAAACCAAGATCATCTGATAAGAATCGGGCTTCTCAACCTCAATACAAGTTTTCTTTAAATGTGGGAGAAAGAGTCCAGGTCAAAAATTACTCCCCTTCAGCAAAATGGTTATATGGCACAGTGGTTGAGAAACTAGGAAGATTGCATTACCTCATTGAGCTGGATAGAGGATACACAGTCAAACGACATATAGAGCAAATTAGAAGATGCGAAGTAGAACCTCAGCCAAATGATTTGTCACCACAATTACCAAATAAGACAAGTACGCCTACTGAACACTATCATCATCAACCAATATCTACATCAGTTAGAAATCAGGATATAGAGGAAAATGTGAATCACCCAACACCTCTTGAATCCGGATGTAGGGAAGAAGAAGCTGAAGAAATTATCACGGATGGTATGTCAAGACAATCTATCACGGATGAGACGTCAAGACAATCTGATATTATAAATCAAGAGACAAGTCGAAACTCCCTACAACCTGCATTGCGTCGTTCCAATCGGGTTAGACGACCGGTGGAGAGATTGAATCTGTGAAGAGATTTCTAACTTTTATCTTGTTCATTAAAGGTGGGAGAATTGTTATGTATTTATCCTTTATTCTGTTCCTTTTAATATTTATTGTAATCACCTGTTATGAAATGTTGATTATAAAGATTGTAAATAAATAAAGCAGTTTTCAAAATGGAACAAAAACATGAGTATATACTTCAATAAAGTGAACTATATTAATTAGTATATAACAGTTTCAAAGACTTCAAATCATAAAATATCAACTAGTTAAATATTTTCAAATAATGTTTCACTAAATTTTCTTTTAGGGATATTTGTAAAGTCCCACCGTTAGAGTTATTTGTTACATGATTGTAAACTTTTGTATTATGGACATTTAAATTTTATCAGAATGTCTATACTTTGAGATTTACACATTTATTACCTATTTAGGATTAATAGTTTAAAACTTAGGGAGTAACTGGAATATTAAAAATTAATTATATGTCCACTGTAATCAATGGAAATAATTTTTATAAATACATGGCTTCTGATTGGTCGGGCGTGGGCCAATCAGAAGGCGAACCGCGGGGATAAAAGAGGGGTCGTCACAATGAACAGCGCAGTTAACAGCATGCCTTACTAACGGTAGCATTGGGGGTGCTTGGGTACTAACAATTATGAATTAAGTTAGAATTAAGAATTGTCACTAAGTTAGTTATCCAATGAAATGTTTCTATTAAATTAGTTAAAATAATGTATACGTAGAAATAATCTTTAGATTAGTATTAAGTAAACTGTGAACTTAGAATTCTTGTCAATAGTCCAGAGGAACGAAGCCCTAGAGGCGGGTATTGACCAGAGGCTTGCAACAAGATTCTAAGACAAGTGTTTAACAATTTGTAAAAGCTTATTATTAAGTGAAGTTTGGATCGTGTTTTGAAATCTGTTGTTATTTTTTTTCACAATTTAATCTCTGACGTCATGAGTTCAGCATTTAATAAAAGTATTGATTCTGATTGACCGCTTATGATTTAATTCTTTTTCCAATTAATATGAGGTGTTCAATATGCGATGAATTGTATTCAAAACTTAATTGTATTTGAAACCAAGAGTACGCAGTGGAAGAGTGACAGTCCTGCGGCTGGGACGCGGTTGGCGGCAGCTTTGCGGCACATAATCGGTGGCTCAGTTACGGTGCATTTTCGAGGGCCCGCTTATCACTCCGGCACAGTTACGCCGTCTACCTGATCTTCGTGGCTCAGTTTCAGTGCACTGATTTAGATTTTTAGTGGAGGTTAAGAGGAAGGGAGCACTGATAGTACTCAGAAATATTTTTTATTTAATTTCAGAAAATTATTGGCAGCACCTGAGGCCGCGCCTCCAATGGGGTCCTCCGGCACCACCCCGCCCCGGCCGCGGCCCTCCACCGGGGCCCTCCGTCGCCGCCCCACCCCGGCCGCGGCCCTCCACCGGGGCCCACCGGCGCCGCCCCACCCCGCCCGCGGCCCTCCACCGGGGCCCTCCGGCAGCGCCCCACCCCGACCGCGGCCCTCCACCGGGGCCCTCCGTCGCCGCCCCACCCCGGCCGCGGCCCTCCACCGGGGCCCTCCGGCAGCGCCCCGCCCCGATCGCGGCCCTCCACCGGGGCCCTCCGGCAGCGCCCCACCCTGGCCTTGGCCCTCCACCAGGAACTGATATTTTTCAAAATAACCTCTACATTGTACCAAAACAACCTCTTCAAAAACCTTAGACAATGTAGGGAGCAAAGCCACCGGTCGATAATTTGTTGGTTCAGTCCTGTTACCATTTTTGAATAAAGGACAGATCACAGCATATTTCAACTTTTCCGGGAAACAGCCAGTTAATAATGACAAATTAATAACATGTGTCAGGGGCCTGAGCAAAATTTTTGTATTTGAAATTTTGTACAGAACTTTTACTATTGTGATTTACTTAGGTATAAGTTTTTTAATTGTATTTATTGATTAATTTATTGATTGATAATTAATTTTATTTATTGATTGTATTAATTGTATTTTGATGGCTACCAACTCTGCTTTTTGTATTTGAAATTTTGTACAGAACTTTTACTATTGTGATTTACTTAGGTATAAGTTTTTTAATTGTATTTATTGATTAATTTATTGATTGATCTCAAAGATCTCGGCATTTTAACGCTGGCAAGGCTTATTGGTTTTGAAGCCTGTATGTTTGTAAAAAATAACCAGAATCAGTTTGTTCACAATGGTTTCTTCCATAACTATCCAATAAGGTCGAGGAACTTATTAACTGTTTTGGAGCACTCGACTACAAAATTTGAGAAAGGGCCTTACCACATCTGTAGTAGCTTCTTCAATAGACTTCCTCAGAGAATCCGAGAAGAGCAGAGTATTTTAGTTTTTAGAAGAAAATTAAAAGAATTTTATTCAAATAAATTTCATTACAATTTAAATGATGCGCTGGGAGGTTAAATTATTGTTATTTATTTATAAGAATCTTGTATATATCTACTCAAAAAATGTAATTACTTCGGTATATATTATTGTGACGTGTTCCACTGTAAAATGCATTGAGAACGAATAAAATGAGTTTGAGTGTAAGTTATTAAACAGTATACAATTTATTGATATTGAATCCCCAAAAAAAAGAAGTCTTGAGTTAGGTGAGAAACAAGGGGTTCCTGGGTGTTGGAAAACCACCTTCAAAATTGATTATCATAGAGAAGGTGATCTAGTGCTACTCCCATTTAAAGATGAAGCAGTTGACTTCTGTAAGCGGCTAAAATAGAGGGATCCAAAACAAACACAAAACAAAACCACAAGAGACTCGTGGAGAACAATTTGTTAGAGAACAACCCTTCTGAACTTTGGACTCTCTTATCGTGTGGCCCCCACACACAGTCCACTGCCGGCCATCATGGCAACCTCATCAGCAATAAGCCACCAGCTTTATTTCTAATTTTACATTGTACAAGTTCTTTTTGCTTCGGCCAAACTCTTATTAAACTCAATAAGGATCTTTTGTTTTCTTATTATTGAGAGGATACGTTTAATTTAAATCACTAAAAACTTTTAAAAAAGACAGTGAAAAAGTGACTAATATTGGACAAGACGCTTCCACGTCGGCCTACAAATCGCAACAACAGGTGGGGTACCCCAGCCAGTTAGTCGTCAGTCAACGCTTCCTACAACCAAAAGAAGGTCGGTGAAAAAATTGATTTTATCCTCTCAGAACTTTAAAATCAGTGACAAAAATTCATCAAATAATAAGATTTTATAATATCACCAACGAACTATTTTTCTCATATCAATCATCATTTCACAATTACAACACAATTCACTCTTTCATAATGAACTTAACTGATCATAAAAAGGGGTAGGTATAAGAGAGTAATTGTGGACGAAGCTCTGACGTTACAGTCAGGGGAGATTCCTTTTGATCTGCACTAGCTGAATCTCCGAAAGCTTTATCGATTGGCGATGAAAACCAAATACCCTATTTCAACAGGACCTTCACTAAATTATTTTAGGCTCAGAAATAAATGTTATGACCAAACTGATGGATTAGCGATGGGAAGCCCGCTCTCAGCCATATTATCAGAAGTGTTTTACAACATCATGAAGAAAATATTTTGGGGAAATTAAGACAAGCTCATGAAATACTATTGTATTGCAGATATGTGGACGATATTATAATTATATTCAACTAAACCGAAGAAAATTAAGCAGATAAAATGATGAAGATCTTCAATGAGCACCACCCAAAACTTGCATTCACTAAGGAATTTGAAGAAAACAGCAAAATAAATTTCCTGGACCTTACATTGAGAAGTAAACAAGATAAGATCGAATTCGAAATTTACAGAAAACCTACCCTGACAAGCACAACAATAAACTTCAAATCCATACATCCCAAAAGCCACAAGACCGCAGCATTTTGATCAATGCTATATCGAGCCTACAAGATACCTCTAAGTGAAGAAAACAGAAGAAAAGAATTAAAAACTATAAAAAAAAATTGCCAGAGGAAATGTATTCTCAAGTACTGTAATATG
Organism: Flexamia atlantica; assembly: GCA_035578135.1. NCBI lineage: Eukaryota > Metazoa > Arthropoda > Insecta > Hemiptera > Cicadellidae > Flexamia > Flexamia atlantica. The sequence goes on from JAQJVK010000019.1 coordinate 4,378,468, forward strand.
GTTTATGATATCGGAATTAAAGTACAACGAAAGATAAATAACCAAGAAAAACCTCGTAGAACAACCACATTGGAAAAAGAAGAAGAGAAAACAAACAAATTTGCATTATTTAACTTCACAAGAGAAAATATACAGAAAATAACATACAGATTCAAGAAATATGGGGTCAACATAGCCTTCAAAACACAGAACACCATGAATAGAATATTGAATCCCAAAATAGAAAATTGCAACAGATTCGATACACCTTCAATATACCAGATTAACTATAGTTACTGTGATAATTTTTACATTGGACAGACTGTCAATTGTGTCAAGAGATTCAAGAACCATGAACCGGCTTGGAAAAACAACAAACCAGAAATATCGAAAGTCGCAAAACACCTTTTAGAAAATGGCCACTCGATAGGAAAAATAGAAGAATCACTCGATATCATCAAGAATTGCAAAAAAGGGAATGTTATGAATGTGAGGGAAGAATGATTTATTTTTAAAGAAAAATGTAAGGAAAGAGACAAATTAATGAACGAACAAGTAAACTTCGACTCGAGCGGAACCTACAGAAACCTGTTTTCGGTACAACTTCCGGCGATCATTAGGATATAAGCAGGGCCGCCATCTTGATCCTGCCAGTCTCTCATTGGGCCTGATGATGGTTGGTGTGACCAACCGAAATCGATCGCCATTTTCCACCGTTTATATATATTTACCGTCTTGTATATGGGTACAGTATAAGTGTAAATATATTTTAAGCATTGTAAGACGTCTTTTATTTATATTCAGTGTATAGAACAACAAGTATCATGCTAATCAAGAAGTTATTTAGTGATGCCAATCAGGCAAAATTAGCAATGTCATACAGAGATGTCAGAATCAAACTAAAATTGATATATACTTCAACAAAGAATGCCTAAGAAATAAAGTGACCCCAAACTATGCAAAAATCAAGATGGAGTGTAATTCCATTGCTGCAAAGAAGACCCAAGAAAAAGCCGAAGTAATGTTCATTGAAAATATGATCAAACAATTATATTGTGAAAAAGACGACCTCAGCCTGAAGGCCTACAGCGTCCACCGAATTTTAACAGAAATATGGCGGTATTGCATGGGATTTTCTATACAGAATTGTTGCAGAAGACATTGAAGAAATAATGACGGGAAAATACAAACGGATAAACAACAAGTTAGACCATTTAATCAAAAAAATAACCATATAGAATAAATGTTTCTGTCTAACGACATACACCAATTTCAGAAGAAAGTAATTAACTTAACGAACATCCAACTAAATAATGAAGAAAATAAAATTTTAGGCTACGGATTGAAACATAATTTTTACGTCAACAAGAAAACAGAAAAGGATCTACTGGCTATGGATATTGAAGCAAACGTGAGACAACTCAAAAATCTAGACCAGGCCGCCGTGCGCCAAGAAGTCACTAAAAATATCCTACCTAACAGAGTACCGACATGCCAAAGCAGCAAAAGTAGGGGGGTTTGGTCACCGCTGGGTCCGAGCTGACTCAGCGGTTTTTAAAATGCTGAATTGCAGATTTGGAATTGGTAAAAACTGATTTGAATTGAGGAAAAATCTTTCAAGGTACTTTATTTGTCCGTAAGTTTCGAAAGATTAGTTTGGTATTATTTAATAAACAGACAATACAAAGTAAACAAATTATAAACCAAATTTTGTAATAAACTATTATATTGATCCGTAAGTCCCGGCCGCGATGTCGGAGCAGCGCGGCGCGGCGGCCGGACGGCTACTGCGGCCGACATGTGACACCGCGCGGCTGGTCAGCGCTTCTCACGCCGCGGCCGCGGAGTTCATTCACGGCTCTCGGTCGTTCACATAGATCTCGGATGACCAGCTGGTAATCATTGATGAAGATTGAACATCAGTTGCTCGCTTTGCATCGAAGAGGAAACATTGCTGCTCTAGTCAAGCTAACAAAGTTTATAAACAGTTTTAATAATTGGCATAGTTTCTTCCACAAGCAAAGAGGTAAGACATTCTATCAAAGATTTATTTACAAAAGTAATATTGTTTCAAAGACTTCAAATCATAAAATATCAACTAGTTAAATATTTTCAAATAATGTTTCACTAAATTTTCTTTTAGGGATATTTGTAAAGTCCCACCGTTAGAGTTATTTGTTACATGATTGTAAACTTTTGTATTATGGACATTTAAATTTTATCAGAATGTCTATACTTTGAGATTTACACATTTATTACCTATTTAGGATTAATAGTTTAAAACGTAGGGAGTAACTGGAATATTAAAAATTAATTATATGTCCACTGTAATCAATGGAAATAATTTTTATAAATACATGGCTTCTGATTGGTCGGGCGTGGGCCAATCAGAAGGCGAACCGCGGGGATAAAAGAGGGGTCGTCACAATGAACAGCGCAGTTAACAGCATGCCTTACTAACGGTAGCATTGGGGGTGCTTGGGTACTAACAATTATGAATTAAGTTAGAATTAAGAATTGTCACTAAGTTAGTTATCCAATGAAATGTTTCTATTAAATTAGTTAAAATAATGTATACGTAGAAATAATCTTTAGATTAGTATTAAGTAAACTGTGAACTTAGAATTCTTGTCAATAGTCCAGAGGAACGAAGCCCTAGAGGCAGGTATTGACCAGAGGCTTGCAACAAGATTCTAAGACAAGTATTTAACAATTTGTAAAAGCTTATTATTAAGTGAAGTATTGAACACTTAGAAATCTTGCCAATAGTCCAGAGGAACGAAGCCCTCGAGGCGGGTGTTGACCAGAGGCTTGCAGCAAGATTCTAAGACTAACTATTTTGAAACAATTACTTTCAAAATTAATGTTAAAAATTATTTGATGACTAAATTTTTATAACATAGAATTTTTGCTAACAGTCCAGAGGAACAAAGCCCTTGAGGCGGGTTTTGACCAGAGGCTTGCAGCAAGATTGTTTTATAATTATTCAAAATTCATGTTAAACAATGTGTAAAAAATTATTATAAAGTGGATTATTAACACTTAGAAATTTTGCCAATAGTCCAGAGGAACGAAGCCCTAGAGGCGGGTTTTGACCAGAGGCTTGCAGCAAGATTATTTTATAATTATTTAAATTTCAAGTTAAACAATGTGTAAAAACTGGATTGTATTAACACTTAGAAATCTTGCTAATAGTCCAGAGGAACGAAGCCCTAGAGGCGGGTGTTGACCAGAGGCTTGCTGCAAGATTCTAAGACTAACTATTTTGAAACAATTACTTTCAAAATTAAACGTTAAAAATAAAAATTATTTAATAACTAAATTTATATGACATAGAATTCTTGCTAACAGTCCAGAGGAACGAAGCCCTAGAGGCGGGTGTTGACCAGAGGCTTGCAACAGAATTCTAAGACAAATTACTTTGAAAAATATTACTTTAAAATTAATGTTTTAAGAAATCAATAACTATTTAATAACTAAATCATCATGATTGAAAAAGTTCTTGCCAATAGTCCAGAGGAACGAAGCCCTAGAGGCGGGTTTTGACCAGAGGCTTGCAGCAAGATTGTTAAATAATTATTTAAAATTCATGTTAAACAACGTGTAAAAGATTATTATACAGTGGATTATTAACACTTAGAAATCTTGCCAATAGTCCAGAGGAACGAAGCCCTAGAGGCGGGTTTTGACCAGAGGCTTGCAGCAAGATTATTATATAATTATTTAAAATTCATGTTAAACAATGTGTAAAAGATTATTATACAGTGGATTATTAACACTTAGAAATCTTGCCAATAGTCCAGAGGAACGACGCCCTCGAGGCGGGTGTTGACCAGAGGCTTGCAGCAAGATTCTAAGACTAACTATTTTGAAACAATTACTTTCAAAATTAATGTTAAAAATTATTTGATGACTAAATTTTTATAACATAGAATTTTTGCTAACAGTCCAGAGGAACAAAGCCCTTGAGGCGGGTTTTGACCAGAGGCTTGCAGCAAGATTGTTTTATAATTATTCAAAATTCATGTTAAACAATGTGTAAAAAATTATTATAAAGTGGATTATTAACACTTAGAAATCTTGCCAATAGTCCAGAGGAACGAAGCCCTCGAGGCGGGTGTTGACCAGAGGCTTGCAGCAAGATTTTAAGACTAACTATTTTGAAACAATTACTTTATAAATTAATGTTAAAAACTATTTTATAACTAAATTTTTATGACATAGAATTTTTGCTAGCAGTCCAGAGGAACGAAGCCCTAGAGGCGGGTTTTGACCAGAGGCTTGTAGCAAGATTATCAGACATTTATTTAAAATAATGTTAAACAATTTGTAAAAGATTTTTATTAATTGAAGTATGAACACTTAAACATCTTGCCTATAGTCCAGAGGAACGAAGCCCTCGAGGCGGGTTTTGACCAGAGGCTTGCAGCAATATTCTAAGACTAACTATTTTGAAACAATTACTTTCAAAATTAATGTAAAAATTATTTGATGACTAAATTTTTATAACATAGAATTTTTGCTAACAGTCCAGAGGAACGAAGCCCTAGAGGCGGGTTTTGACCAGAGGCTTGTAGCAAGATTATCAGACATTTATTTAGAATAATGTTAAACAATTTGTAAAAGATTATTATTAAGTGAAGTATGAACACTTAAACATCTTGCCTATAGTCCAGAGGAACGAAGGTGGGTGTTGACCAGAGGCTTGCATCAAGATTATTTTATAATTATTTAACTTTCAAGTTAAACAATGTGTAAAAGATTATTATAAAATGGATTGTATTAACGCTTAGAAATCTTGCTAATTGTCCAGAGGAACGAAGCCCTAGAGGCGGGTGTTGACCAGAGGCTTGCAGCAAGATTCTAAGACAAACTATTTTAAACCAATTAATTTCAAAATTAATGTTAAAAAGTAGTTATTTCATAACTAAATTTTTATGAAATTGAGTTCTTACCAAAGTCCAGAGGAACGAAACCCTAGAGGCGGGTGTTGACCAGAGACTTGCAGCAGGATTCTAAGAAAAAATACTTTAAAAGATTGACTTATGAAATTAATATTTGAAAGATTGTAACTTTTATTTTTATTACTAATGCAAAAGAAAATAAAAAAATTCAATAATTGATTAATAACTGAAAAACAAAATGTTCATGACAATTAAGCAAGATATAAATTTTATCCTTGTTAAAATCCCAACGTAATGAAGCCTTTTGATCTGATTTATTGTTTAAAGTAAAAAGAAAATCAGCCTAACTAATTGCTTGTTTCATAACAATGGTTTACACTCACATACCAATATGAGATTTTCTTAAAATTACAAATAATAATATTACAAACCAAACTTTCAAATTTAAATAATGACACTCAACATTTTCAAACAAATATTATCATTTTAATTTTGTCATTACCGATCGAATAACGAAGTCTGTTGTAAAAATTTTAAGTTGAAAAATAAACATGGTTTCTACGACTTTAATGAACATTTGTTAAAATAAATAAGTAATTAATTCATTATTAGATTTTTTGGTAATGATAATGAACTTATTTCCATTCCTTCAATTCCTTCCATTCCTAATTTGTGAGCTTGGTCATGTCTGTTTGCAAATAGATTTTCCTTTATTGTGCACCTTTTTGCTTAATGCAATAATAAAAAATTATCATTAATATCGGACATGGTTAAGCACACTTTAAGCCCCGAATGAGGAAGCTGTTGCTTACGGATCCACCTCATTCGGGGCTCTATTTTTTTAATAATCGAGTGACCTTGACATACATTTTATAAAATAGAAAGATATATTAATTTTAAATTTTGATGATCTAGCATAAAAGTGGGGATGCTAAAGGGTATAAAGGGAGAGATTGTCAGCGGTAGTAGTACTATCCTGTTGTCTGTTGCAGCATGATGGAGGATCCTTGTCTGAGGAAATCGACAATGCCACGGCCTGTGCTTGCCCCTAGTAAAAATTCGATAGAAACAAACATGGAAAATCAATTAGAAAAAGATTTAGAAATAAGTGACAGTGAGATAAACGAGACAACAACATCAGTTCAAGATTTACTTTCCCTGATGGTGGAGGAAGCAGTAGGAGAAAGCCTGGAGAAGAAGAAAATTGAAGAAAAGTTGGAAAGAGATGAATCGGAAAAGATGAAAAAAGAAAATCAGTTGGAGAAAAAACATTTAGAAGGAAAACCAGAGAAAAAAATGACAAAGAAACGGATTTTGAGCAAAGAATTTGTATCGGATGAAGAAGAAAACGTGGACGAGCCTCCAAGGAAAACCATTTTGATTTCACCTAGAGGCAAAAACCAATGCCGTCACATTTATGTGAACAAACCCAGAAAAGGTGAGAGATGTACAAACCTCACGGACCATCACTTTTGCTCATCACACTTGAAAAAAGAAGAGAAAAAAGAAGGTTTGAAAGATAAAATCAAATTGGCTCACGACCAAAAGGAACTTAGAGATGTAAAAATAGCCAATCAGGAAATAACAACGAAGCTTGATTACATACTCAAACAATTGCCTGAAAACGAGAAAAAAATTAAAACAAAAATTGAACAATTGGAAAAAACGATTGAAAAATTACAAAACAGTGAACAAACCACCACAAGTCGAGAAGTCGTTGTCAAAAAAAGATTCATAAACTGAATAAAAAATTGTCCTACAAAGTCATGGATTATGATGGGAAAAGAGAAATGAAATTGGCTGCAAATCAAAAGATAATTATTTTATTATTGCCGAAGAAAATGCAAGTTCCGGAAAATCCAATTGGAAAAACATTTAAATTCATTACTCCCAAAAACCAATTTGATTTTGTTTTGTGAAAATCTGAGCAAAAAAAGTTGTATATAGATGTGATACAGTCAAACTTATACGTAGTCAAACTTAGTAAAAAACATAAAAAATAAAAAAAATAAAAATCGAAGAAAAAAAACAAAAAAAAACTGTCGTGTGAGTGGCTTTAGCCTACCTCACACCTGATGAGACCCAATAAGGTCGAAACAGTTTTTTTTAAACCATATCAAATGTTGATAGCAGGTTAAATTATTATGATAATGTGGAGGGGATGGTGGCTGTAAAAAGGGTGGGGATTTATTATATATAGGGGGCTTAAAGTTAAATTAAGTCACTTCGTTGAAGACTGTTAATGGTAAACGATGCATCTATGTCCTGAGTGTAATGATGAATTTGATGACGAATGGTTACTTATCGCACATATAGATTTATTTCATCAAAGTACAAATTATCATGAAGAAGAGACAGTATTTGATTGTTTTAATGAAGAAGAACCGAGAAATTCAAGCTACCTTTGCCACTTCTGTGGGGAATTATTTGAAGATAGTATTTCATTTGATATTCACAATGAATGCTATCATAAAAATGAGAACTCGTTTGAGCCCATGCAAGTTGATGAAGTTTCAAACGGAGAGACAGCATGTCCGGCTACAACCTCCAATAATAAACAAATAAGACCAAGAGATGATGCGAGTAGTAATTACCAGGGAAGGAAGACAGGTAGTGGAATTAAAACCAATGATAGTGGAGGCTTATGTAAAGGTCAGTCTGGACAAGACAAAACAGGTTTTATCGAGACATATGCTGAATCACTTGATGGAGTTGTTGTTAGACATTGCAGAATCAGAAACGTAAACAATAACAAGGTAGAAACATTTTTAACAAATAGTGAAACAGTAATTAATAACACACTGAAAACTTAATTGAAACGACTTAACTGTGTAAAATTTAACATCGTATTAGATGCAACATTTACAAACACTGATGGTGAGACATCTCAAAGAGGATTTATTGCAAGGAGTAGATCTATAATCAAAACATCAAACCTAGAAGAAATTGTGCAGGAATGCTTCCAAGAACTTATAATCAAGTTAACAGAACACGAATCGAGAGGATCCGGGTGGTCTTTACTGCAAATCAACTCAATGGATGTTAGAGTTCATAAACAGGGATATGGAGATAGAGGAAGTAGTTATATCCCCCTTCCAAAAAAATCTCGAACACTAAATCCTGTATAAATGTGCAAAATCAAAACAATGAATGTTTTAAGTATGCAATGCTAACAAAATTTGTCCTCAATGAACCAAATTTTCAACCTAAATGTGTAACCAAGTTCACACCTTTTTTTAACAAATACAATTTCAAAGGAGTTGACTATCCAGTTGGCTTTAAGGATATTGTCAACTTTGAAAAAAACAATATTGGTGTGTCAGTAAACGTTTTTGGTCTAGACGACAGGCACAATGTTTATCCTTTAAAAATTGTAACTACAGAACTTAGAGATCATACTGATCTACTGTTGCTTAAAGATGGAGATGTATCTCATTATGTTTACATCAAAGACTTCAACCGCCTTGTTGCTCGTCAGCTTCGAAAAAAAAACAAACACGCTTTGATCGTATGCAAACGATGCCTCTGCTTTGTAAATAAATCAAACAAAAGACATGGAGTAAATTGGTTAGCTGAACATCTAAGAATATGTGGTAAACATTCACAGGTGAGAATTGATTTACCGTCTCAAGATAAATCTAATTTGGTTTTTAATAAAGTGAGTCATCAATATAGAATACCAATAGTTATCTATGCTGATTTTGAAGCAACATTATTACCCGTTGATGATGTAAATGATACAGGTTCTCGATGCAAGTATCAAAAACATGAACCTAACAGTTATGCAATTTTATTAAAGTCGACACTTACTGATAACCACTTGGAACACTATGGTCTATCATCAAAGCCAAAGGTATACAGGGGGGAAAATGCAGGTAAACACTTTATTGATGATTTATATGATATTACTGCAAAAGTAGAAATATTATATAGCTACATCGTTCCGATGGAAGACTTGAACGTTGATCAACAAGCGATACACAATGCAGCAACACATTGCTATATTTGCAATAAAATTTTCACAGAATTAAATCCAAAAGTAAGGGACCATTGCCATTTATCGGGCCGATATAGAGGCCCTGCATGTAATTCATGCAATATCAATTACAAAGTACCAAAATTCATTCCTGTAATACTGCATAATTTACAAAAATATGACTCCCATATGATTATTCCAGAGCTCGGAAGGGATAATGGATCTATTGACGTTTTGGCGACAACAAATGAAAATTTTATAAGCTTCAGCAAGAAGGTTGGAAAGATGAAGCTCAAATTCATTGATTCGTTCAAATTTATGTCCTGCAGTTTACAGAAACTAACTGAAAATCTTCAAAGAAGTAACTTAGTTGAGACAAAAAAACTGGTGCCTGAAGATAAGCTGGACTTAGTCATAAGGAAAGGAGTTTTTTGTTATGACTACAATGACTCTCTTGAAAGATTTAAAGAGACATCCCTACCTCCAATTGAAAGGTTTTATAGTAAGCTTTCTGAGGAAGAAATCGATCCCAATGATTATCAACACGCATGTCGTGTTTGGGAAGAGATGAAGTTTAAAACTTTAGGTGAATACAATGATTTCTATGTCTCGTTAGATGTGACTTTATTATGTGACATAATGGAGGAATTCCGTAATACATGCTTTAAAGCATATGGTCTTGACCCTCTATATTACTGCACAGCACCCGGTCTGGCCTGGCAAGCCATGTTAAAGGAGACTAAATGCAACCTAGAGTTGTTAACTGATATTGATATGATTCTAATGATTGAATCTGGAATTCGAGGTGGTATAACCCAGAGTGTTACCAGAAGAATGAAGGCCAATAACAAGTATCTTTCTGATTATGATAAAAATAAAGAGTCTATATTCTTAGCCTACTTTGATGCTAATAATTTATATGGTTGGGCCATGTCGAAACCGCTACCGTACGGTGAGTTTAAATGGGTTGACCCTTGTGATGTAGGTGATATCCTTCAAATAAAACCTTATGGAGAGGTTGGATATATTTTAGAATGTGATATTGAATATGATAAGAACTTACATGACCATCACTATGATTTACCTTTGTTGCCAAGATCTGAAATTCCTCCTGGGAAGAAACATCCAAAACTTATGACAACCCTATGTCACAAAACTAAATATGTAGCTCATTATTGTGTCATACAACAAGCGATTAAATTAGGACTGAAGGTTACAAAAATTCATAGAGCCATTCAGTTTAAGCAATCTTGTTGGTTAAAGCCTTACATCGATTCAAACACTTCGAGAAGGACGAAAGCAAATTCCGCATTTGAAAAGGACTTTTACAAATTAATGAATAATGCTATATTTGGAAAAACGCTTGAAAACAAAAGGAAGCATAAAAATGTCAAATTAATATGTGACTCGAAAAAACTGGTAGCAAAACCTAACTTTAACACGTCTATTATTATCAATGAAAATTTAGTTGCAGTCTGCATGAACAAAACTTGCGTAAAAATGGACAGACCGTTGTATGTAGGAATGAGTATTTTGGATATCTCGAAGACCCACATGTATGACTTTCACTACAACAAAATGGTTAAACACTTTGGAAGGGAAAACATCGGAATTTGCTACATGGACACGGACTCGTTCGTTTACTGGATATAAAACAGAAGATATGTACTATGATTTGAAAGTATTTCCTTATAATAATGACTTTGATTTTTCTGATTACCCCACGAATCATTCACTGTACCATGATAAAAACAAAAAGGTATTAGGGAAATTCAAGGATGAAGCAAATGGCGAATTGATTAAAGAAATAATAGCTTTAGCTTCAAAAATGTATGCCATTGACTTTGCGGAATCTCACTGCATTAAGAAAGCAAAAGGAATAAAGAACATGTATGTAAAGAAAAGAATTACTTTTGATCATTATAAAAAATGCCTGGAAGAACATATCACATACACTGCAACGTTTAATAGTATTCGAAGCTTTAACCATCAATTATTTACTGTCAGAGAAAGTAAGAAGTCCCTCTCTCCTTATGATGATAAACGTGTTATTTTAGAAGATGGTGTCCATACCTTGCCATACGGGCACTACTCTCTTCATTGATATCATGAATACGGTTATATTTACGATCGAAACATGAATGATATTGCAGTGTGGTTCAGGTTTCTGAGCAGTAAAGGTTGTATTACTTCAAATATGAGTTTTACAAAACAGGATATCGTTAATGAGCTACACAAACCTGCAAGAAGGCATTTCCCTAGACGAAACACTGTATTGAAGGGTTTAAATGACTTATATCAATCAGATCTCGTTGAAATGAAACCGTACAGAAGTATAAACCAAAACTATAAATATATATTGACGTTAATTAACTGTTTCACTAAAGTTGCACTTGCAGCTCCGCTTAAGGATAAAAAAGGAGAAACAGTATCAAATGCAATAGAAAAAATCATCAAAATAAATAACATAAAGATGAATCACCTGCAAACCGATAATGGAAAGGAGTTCTTCAATAAATTATTTTCAAACCTCATGAAACGGCACAACATAAACCATTATTCTACAAAAAGTGAAAAAAGGCAACCATTATAGAAAGATTTAATAGAACGCTAAAAACTTTGATGTTCAAGCAGTTTTCTTTAAGAGGAAATCACGTTTGGTATGACATTCTTTCCGAGCTCATCAAAACCTACAACAATAAATTCCATAGGACTATTGGAATGAGGCCAGTTGAAGTAAACAAAAGTAATGAAGATTTAGTTAGGAAGAGAATAAAGAAACAAACTGCACCTGCTGAAGAAAAGTCTCCACCTGAGAAGTTTTTCCCAGGAGATAAAGTTAGAATTAGCAAGTACAAAAACCTATTTAGCAAAGGATATTTACCGAATTGGACCAATGAAGTATTTGAGGTCTATAGAGTACAGCCTACAAATCCCGAGACATACATCCTTAAAGATAATAGAGGGGAAATACTTCAAGGCAGTTTCTATGGTCATGAAATGTTAAAATCAAAGATTGGTGACATATATCTCGTTGAAAAAATATTAAAAAGAAAAAAAGATAAAGTGTACGTTCGGTGGTTAGGATTTAACAAATCACATGACTCTTGGGTGTCTAAAAAGGACTTGATATAAGAGTCTTAATTATTCCATCTCCAGTGTTCTTTGAATGTACATTGTTGGGTAAAAAAATGAGTTTTAGGATAATGCAACAAGAAAAAAAATTGAACGTCCTTAACATTGATGATTTAACAGTTGATAATGTAAGATCGAGAAATAGTAGTAAGCATGGGAGTTTATTTCCAGATTCGATTAGATGTATTATATCAGGTCCATCGAACTCCGGAAAAACAAATGTTGTTTTTAATCTTTTAACACAATCAAATGGTCTGCATTTCAACAATGTATACATCTTTTCAAAGTCGTTGGACCAGCCAAAATATCAGTTGTTGGAAAAAATTTTAAAGGATGCTGGTGAAATTGGATACTACAAATTTTGTTCAAGTGAAAATGTCATTGCACCAAACAAAGCTAAACAGTATTCAGTTTTTATATTTGATGATGTCTCGTCAGAGAACCAAAAGTCAATATCAAATTACTTTGCAATGGGAAGGCACAACAACATAGACTCAATATATATTGGTCAGACGTACAGCAAAATTCCAAAACAATTAATCCGGGATAATGTAAACTTGATTGTGATTTTCAAACAAGATGATTTAAATTTAAAACACATTTACAATGATCATGTTGGATGTGACATGACGTTTTCGAAATTTAAAGAGTGTTGTTGTCAAGCATGGAGCCAAATGTACGGGTTCTTAGTTATAAGCAAAGACCATCCACTTCTAGAGCGTCGGTACAGAATTGGGTTTGATCAATATATTATGTTATAATATCTAACCCAAACCATTTACATATATACCATTACTGAGTGAACATGGCTGATCAAGAAGATTTGATTGGGAAAATAAAATTCCTCAGTGATTCAATACGAAAAAAGACACGTGATTTAAAAGTAGGAATTCAGGAAAGGGAACGGTATTTGGAAACTACATTTAAACCTGTAATCAACCCTATAAAGGAAATCTCAAGAAAAATGGAAATGCAAACCAAAAAGAATGATGATTTAGACAATATTTTGCCAGTTGATAAAAAAAATGTATCAGAAGGGGAACTTTCGCCTACAGATGATAACTATTCTACTACTTCTAATAGTTCAGCTGATAAAGATATAACCGAAGAAAATGATATCGAAAGTGAAAGAAAAGAAGGGATTGAAGTTAGTGAAAATGAAGATGATGCGGATGAACAACCAACAACTGAGGTTACAGATAAGTCTATTACTAATGTCAGTAACATAGCTATAGATATCGGTAAAAAAGGACTTTTAACAAGAAAATGTATATTGAAAATGCTAGAAGGAAACATACCGAAGAGGAAATGTCACGTCTATGGTGCTAGAGCGGAAAATGATAAAATTATGATTGGTAATAGTGTTATTTCCACGGATGATATGGATAACATAACAATTAAAGGAAAAACATATTCTGATACACCAGGTCTTTTTGAGCTGATCTTTAAAACCAATCCCGCAAGATACACACCTAAGGATCTTATTAATTTTAAACAAATTATCAAACTTACAAATGCACACAGAAAGGGTTACTCATCTACTGCTCCAATATATCGCAATAAATCTAAGAAATATGAAAAGATTATTGTAAAATTATTTCCCCCAAGAAATGCTAAGTCTGGCCATGGAATGCTAATGAAAAATGCCTACGAAACAAACATTATATACTACAATAATGTCAATAAACTCGTAGGATGCGTTTACTTTATGAAGCTAAGCAGGCAGGACATACTGGGCTTGATAGTGAAATTATAGCTCTAACTCAAGAACTTCGGAATCAGGGATATATAATTTAGTAAACCTTTTCAGAACATTCAGTTGTGTTTAAGCTCAATACATGATATCACATATAAGAAAAATCAGTGCTTTGTAATGGTCAGTTGTAGGCAGGAGCTTCACAAGAAAGGAGGTGGTATAACTTCTGCTCTTGTATCAGCAGGTGAAACTATTCATCGCAAAATTCCAATTGGAAAACTTGTTAACACAGCGATTGATGTGTTACCTACTGAGCTTCATTTGCCTGGTGGCTACCAATATTGTGGTCCTGGAACAAGACTGAAAGAAAGGTTGAGCCGTGGAGACCCTGGAATAAATAAACTAGATCGAGCCTGCAAAGACCACGATATAGCTTATTCAAAATATTCTGACACCTTTAATAGGACTGTGGCTGATAGGACTTTGGCTGAGAAAGCCTGGGAGAGAGTGAAGGCTGAAGATTCAAGTTTTGGTGAACGAGCTGCAACTTTAGCAGTATCAGCCGCAATGAAAGCGAAAACTGCTATAGGAGGAGGAAGAAAAAATCCAAAGCAAAACGAAGAGTGGCAGGAAAGCGAGGAGGAAACATCAAAAGAAAGAAATGTAATAAGAAAAAAAAAACAAACCCAAAAATACATCGGTGTGGACCATGATAAAATCAGGAAAAGGTCTATACCTAAGACCCTACAACAGTGTGTAAAAAGTAAGCAAAACAAACTTATTATTCCAAATATAGCTTTATCCAACGAAGAACTAATGGCTTATGCAACATGTTTGAAAATTCCTTTCTTCCGAGGTGTTTTCATGAGAGACACATTGCCAGAAAAAAATTGGGAAAATGAAACTGGCATTGTTAATTTAGATAACTCAAGTGGTCCTGGAATTCATTGGGTTTGTTACAAGAAGTTAAAAAATAAAGTATATTATTTTGATAGTTTTGGGAACCTACCTCCACCTCTAGAACTTCAAGAATATTTTTCTGGTGTAGATGAAGTATTTTATAACTATGACAGGTTTCAAAGCTATAATACATCAGTATGTGGTCATTTATGTTTGGAGTTTTTAGCGACAAGCGTTAGTATGCTTTAAGATGTCATCATATACGGTATCAATCAGTGGAAAAACATCAAATTTGCGGACAACTATTTTCCCTCCATTACATCTTCAAAGAGATAAAAACTGGGAAGCCAGTCTTTTGGATTTCACAACATACAATTCTATTCCAAACATAACTGAAGATGTCAATAACAAATTTTACTATTACAAGGAGAGAGATTCTAATGGGAAATTAAAATTTATGGAAACAATCAAGTTGGATACTGGTTCTTATGAAGTTGAATCTATCAATGAAGAACTACAAAAGCAAATGGGCAAAGATAATATTGAAATTAAAGCTAATAACAGTTCACTTCGGACTGAGATTAAATCAAGATTTTACATTGATTTCAAACAACCTCATTCAATTGGAATGTTTTTAGGTTTCCCTCCTTCAACAGATATACTTGAACCAAACAAAACACACATAGGAGCAGATACAGTTAATATAATAAAAGTTAATACTATCAACATAATGTGTAAAATTGTTCATGGATCATATAAAAATGGAGCAAACCATCATATTTTACATACACTCTACCCAACAGTTGCAACTGGATTTAAAATAATTGAGAAGCCTCATAACCTTGTATACCTACCATTAAATACCACTTCCATCTCGGACATTGAGGTGAACATACTAGATCAAGACGATAATCCTGTGGACTTCAGAGGCGAAGAAATATCATTAAGGTTGCACATTAGAGCTGCAAAGTAACAAAACTTTTATGGGGCTAAGCTTTATAAGAAGGGGCTCTCCAAAGGAAGCTCTCATTTCTCCTGGAACTAGCAGCCAGCTAACAAGAGAAAACATAAGGTTCCTGGAAGAAATTGGTTTGACTGTAAATGATCATGGATATATTGGACATCCGTCAAGGACCGCTGTTCGACGAGACCCTTTGGGAAAAGGAATACCACACCCATCATCCCTACGCTTCATCAAAATTAGGAAATAACGATGAAATTCGTATACCTATCCAACAACAGGATGCTTATACTTTACCTTGTGAAAGTTATCTATACATAGAAGGAAAAGTAACTAAAAAAGACGGGAAAACAACAGGATCAACTGTACCATTTATAAACAACGCTATGGCATTTCTATTTGAAGAAATTAGGTATGAACTATCAGGGATCACAGTAGATTCTACTAAACGAGTGGGAATTTCCAGTACCCTAAAGAATCTTGTTTCTTTGTCACCTAAAGAAACCAATAGCCTGCAAACTTCTGGTTGGGTGTTACCTACTAATAACTCTTTCACGCCATCTGATAATGGTTATTTCGATTTTTGTGTTCCACTTTGGATGCTTCTAGGACTTACAGAAGACTACAAAAGGATAATAATTAATGTCAAACATGAACTGGTTTTGCTTCGTTCATCTACAAACAATGATTTAATTGTTGCACCTGTTGGAACTACTTCAGATAAGTTAGAGTGGAATTTTTTTCTAGACAAGATTGTTTGGAGGGTACCTCATTTGAAAATCGCTGATGAACATCGTTTACCTCTTTTGAAACAATTGAATTCAGATCGGGAAATAATGCTACCCTTTCGGAGTTGGGAAATGCATGAATATCCTTCACTACCAACTACACAAAGACACACATGGAGCATAAAAACTTCTACTCAACTTGAAAAACCAAGATATGTAATATTTGCAATGCAGACTGGAAGAAAAAATGAAATAACTAAAAATGCAGGAATATTTGATCACAGCAATCTAACAAATATCAAGTTGTTTTTGAATTCACAATTTTTTCCATATGACAATTTGAACGTTGCGTTCACGAAGAAAAGATACACCCTACTGTATGATATGTATGCAAGATTTCAATCATCATACTATGGTAAAACAAACACACCCCTACTTGACCCTGAAAAGTTTGCTTCTGATGCACCGTTAGTTGTAATCGACTGTTCAAAGCAAAACGAGTCACTGAAATCATCAACGGTCGATATTCGTTTAGAACTTGAATTTGAAGATAATATCCCTCCAAATACTACAGCATACCGTTTGATCTTACACGATTCTATCGTTACATACACACCACTTACAGGGATCGTTAAAAAGGTGCTGTAATGTGACACCCATCCCCTCCTAATACGCCTTCGGTATATAAAAGAGAGCACACATTGAAACGACCAGTTTCTAGATAACATTCATTGTGGAAACATTAATTTGAAAACCATGGAGCCCATAGACAACGAGTGTGGGGGATTAGAAGAATTAGCTTTTTCTTTGAAAGGGAATCATTTCCTTGAAGATTCAGAAAGTTTAAAAAGAAAAATATGTAAAGACAATTTGGAAGATGCCATAAATGTAAGTGAAGGATCCCAAAATAATGAAGAAATCAACAAAAAAGCTATGAAAACCTTAACTAAACGAAGGAAAAAACAAGAAGTGTTCATGCCTTTGTACATGTTAAACGAGATATTTTTACGAATCGTGTATCCTCTGTCAGTATGTGCAAACAAAAATGTTAC
The DNA here is from genome assembly GCA_035578135.1 of Flexamia atlantica. NCBI lineage: Eukaryota > Metazoa > Arthropoda > Insecta > Hemiptera > Cicadellidae > Flexamia > Flexamia atlantica. The sequence continues at coordinate 4,395,799 of JAQJVK010000019.1, forward strand.
TGTTGGATTCTGTAAGTTCTTGAACTACAGCCCAGGTGTATTACTTAATCATGGAGAGAAACAAATCGTAATTTACGAAAATGCGTGGATGTCTTTCAGTAAATCCATGCAGCTGATTCATTGTTACCTAATTAATCAAGTTTATGGGAAGAAAACAAATATCTCCATTGAAAACTCCGATATTGAAGTTAGCAATATGAAAGTTCGAGGTGAATTATTTGTACGAGTTAGAAACCTTTCTTCACACGATGACAAAGTGTCACTGAACAGAAATGAATTAGAAATATTCCTGAGTGCTGTACCTGCTATTGCAGGTCGTTTTCTTGTTAGTACATGCAGCAACTGGAGTCTTCTAAAACCACCATTAAAGATTATTTGGTGAGCACAATTGAAAACGAACAAGATTCTCCTTTGATCTATAGCCCATTAGATACTTCAATATACAACAGATTGCCTCAAGAAGTTTATTTGTTTCGAAATATGAAATTTACTTTCCCTCAGAACGAGAAACGTGATATGACTGAAATTGACGAGTTTATTACGTTCAAAGTTGAAAAGGAAAGTGATGAACCCCTTGATTTAAGTAATCGAGAAGCTTTAACACAAAACGTTTAGTAAGTGGTGGGGGTAAAACATATAATTAAGATGAGTTGTATGAAATTTCAGATCTCTGCGATTCTTCATGATGGACACACAAAAGTACGGGTGGGAACAATTTCCTAGTTTATCTAATAACTCATGTGTTATCGAGTTTCAAGCATTCAGAGGAAACAATAATGAATTTATTGTAAAAGAACTCGTCATTTTAGATCTAAAATCTAATGTAACAAACTATTTTCTTTTTAAGCCTCCATTTCCATTCCATCATCTTAATGAAAAGAATGCAAGAACCAACAAATGACTTTCAAATCACTTTCATCATCTATCTTGGCATAAAGGGTTCACAAATTACAGCGAACTTGAAAACATTTTGATGCAATACTGTAATAAGTACAAACATATTTTTACCTCAGGGCTAGAAAATGTGAATTTTTCTCATTATATGCCAGTTCAAAAGTAACGATCTATAACATTAACAGAAAAGAACAAAAAGTCCCTGGGATATGCATTGGAGTTAGATGTAACAAACATAAGTTTTCTAACTGTGCCGTATCTAATGCTTATGGGTTAAAAGCTGTACTAAACAGTCAAGTTAAATCAGTTGTAGTGGAGGGGATGAGTGGTGGGGGTAAGGAGCATAAATAGAGGTAAAGAACCAGGAGTTCACCATTACCACTCCACCAACCCCAACATCAACAGTAAACCCAGCAGCAATGAGTGACTCGAAATTACAGACCCTAGTGGACATATTCAACCAACATTCAAAATCAAGCGTACTACAAACTAAAAAATGTTCTGAACTGAAGGAAAAGAAGCAGTACATAGTTCACTATTTGAAAAAAGTGGATACATCTGTTGGAGACGGAATCATTGCAGCATTGAGTGAAGCACCTTACAAAGGAGGAGACACACCGAGATTTCAAGTTTATCTTCCAAAACGATTTGTAACATTACTTCAATACGAAGATGTAGAATCAATTGAAGCTGGAAAACTTTGCCTTGTCTCTCATGGTCAGACAGGAAATAACTCTACAGAATTAACACTTCATTTGCTCTAGTAATGTATATTATTGTAAATTGTATATGGTTGTAAATTTTATATGTGGTAGTAATTGTAGTCCTTGTAGATTTTAGAATGATTTTGTATTATGTAATAAAAAAAATAAAAAAATAAAAAAAACAAAAAATAAACATATTGACCGGGCTGAGTAGGTCAATATGTTTATTTTTTAAAAACTGCCACAGATGACCTTGACCTAATTTCAATATTGAATATATTTATTTTACTAATAGTTGAGGATTCAGTATTAAAATGAACGTTGACAAGTTCGGATGTCATGAAGACTATGTTCTTCGGAAAAGAAAAATCATTAGATCCCATGAAAGTTTTCAAGTGAACCACACAGGTAATTATGATATGAAGAAACAAGTTTTACAAAACGTTGGTGAACCGATCTTAGAAAATGATGCTGTTAATCTAGGATACTTGAGAAATAACTATTTGATAAAATATCGGAATGGGTCATCAAATGAACTTTACAGAGATGAGAGCTTTGATGCTTCTAATTGTAAAATTAAAAATGTAAGAGATGGGGTGAACGACACTGATGCTGTAAATCTTAGAACTCTCAAACGAGAATTAAATAAAATGGTGCAGGAGCAAAACAGATTACTGAAGGAAAACCAGCAACAATATGAAAGATTAAGTATTCTATTATTTCAACATGTACATAGATCAACTGGAAAAACATCAACTAACAATTGATGAAGTGTTAAATTTCATAAAACTGCTGACACCTAAAAATTAATGCAAAAATATTTATGATTGGAACCAAATAATTCTCTCTCTTACACAACGTCCGAGAATACACATCAGGGAGACGTGTTGCTTAACAGCGAACAATTTTAAATAATTTTTATTAATATTAACCATATATATACATTTCTGAAAAGGAAAACTTACGGTTATTTACATCAAAATTGTCTAAATAAATTTCAACCTCATGTCTCAAAGAGAAGAAAGACCGATCCAAGTTCCAGACATAACATCGACTTCAGAAAGCTATTCTTCATCAACAACAACTCAACATCAGCGGTCTCATATTCGAAGAAATAGTCCTATACAAGACCAGCAAGTCACATCAACCACCAAAACCCCTCCTGTTTTTGATCGAGCAGTTGTTGAAGCACTTGAGCGTTTAATAGGAGTATAACTAATAATAAACATAATTTTACTTTGTTGTAAACATTATTAAAATTAAATTAAAGCCACATTACATATCAAGACATTTTTCGTCTTGATATGTAAAATATTTTTTAAAAACTCAACAGATTGGCCTTGAACTGTAACCAGTTTTTACCAATTCCAAATCTGCAATTCAGCATTTTAAAAACCGCTGAGTCAGCTCGGACCCAGCGGTGACCAAACCCCCCTATGAAGACATGTCTCGGAATAAAAAAAAAACTGAATGTAAATAATGCCATAGCAGTAAAAGCAGACAAAAGATACATTAGCAACACAGTAGTCATCATAGATAAAGAAAACTACATCAAGAAAACGGAAGAATTCATTAAAGATAATAACTTCAAAGAACTCCCAAAGGATCCTACAGAGAAATATCAAAAAGAGCTATCAGACATTGTGAAGAAATGTACCGAAGTGATTCCAGGAGAATGTAGGTTAAAAATGAACATAATGAACTCCCAGGCACCTGTGATGAGGGTAATTCTAAAAATATATAAGAAGGATGTACCAACCTTAACTTCAAATAAGTGCCCCGACGTACAATATGTCCAAAATATTATCAAGAAGTTTGTACAGTGATCTGGAACTTGAAAACAAATATAATGTGGAAAATAGTTATGAATTTACCGATAAAGTAAAGAAGATTAATATGAAGCAAAATAGTCGGCTAGTTTCATTTGACATTTCAAATCCATATACGAATATTCCTTTGAAAGAAACAATAGAATTGATCAAGAAAAAGCTTATGAACAACGGATTAGATAATGGTTATGTTAATCAGCTTGTGAGAGTATTGAAAACTGTATTGAAACAAAATTATTTTAGGTTCTACAATAAATTTTATGACCAAACTGATGGATTAGACTATAACACGATTTTTAAATTCTAGGCTATGGGATTATAGGCTATAACAACACACCGATTGGAAGCCCGCTCTCAGCCATATTATCAGAAGTGTTTTACAACATCATGAAGAAAATATTTTGGGAAAATTGAGACAATATCATGAAGTACTATAATATTGCAGATATGTGGACGATATTATAATTATATTCAATGAAACCGAAAAAAATGAAGCAGATAAAATTATGAATATCTTCAATAACCACCACCCAAAACGTGCATTCACTAAGGAATTTGAAGAAAACAGCAAAATAAATTTCCTGGACCTTACATTGAGAAGTAAACAAGATAAGATCGAATTCGAAATTTACAGAAAACCTACCCTGACAAGCACAAGAATAAACTTCAAATCCATACATCCCAAAAGCCACAAGACCGCAGCATTTTGATCAATGCTATATCGAGCCTACAAGATACCTCTAAGTGAAGAAAACAGAAGAAAAGAATTAAAAACTATAAAAAAAAATTGCCAGAGGAAATGTATTCTCAAGTACTGTAATATGGTTTATGATATCGCAATTAAAGTACAACGGAAGATAAATAACCAAGAAAAACTTCGTAGAACAACCACATTGGAAAAAGAAGAAGAGAAAACAAACAAATTTGCATTATTTAACTTAACAAGAGGAAATTTACAGAAAATAGCAAACAGATTCAAGAAATATGGGGTCAACATAGCCTTCAAAACACAGAACACCATGAATAGAATATTGAATCCCAAAATAGAAAATTGCAACAGATTCGATACACCTGCAATATACAAGATCAACTGTAGTGACTGTGATAATTTTTACATTGGGCAGACTGTCAATTGTGTCAAGAGATTCAAGAACCATGAACTGGCTTGGAAAAACAACAAACCAGAAAGATCGAAAGTCGCAAAACACCTTTTAGAAAATGGCCACTCGATAGGAAAAATAGAAGAATCACTCGATATCCTCAAGTATTGTATAAAAGGGAATATTATAAGTGTGTGGGAAGAATTATTTATTTTTAAAGAAAAATGTAGGGAAAGAGACAAATTAATGAACGAACAACGAACAAGTAAACTTCGACTCGAGCGGAACCTACAGAAACCTGTTTTTGGTACAACTTCCAGCGACCAATAATAGGATATAAGGAGGGCCGCCATCTTGATCCTGCCAGTCTCTCATTGGGCCTGATAATGGTTGGTGTGACCAACCGAAATCGATCGTCATTTTCCATCTTTTATGTATATTGACCGTCTTGTATATGGGTACAGTATAAGTGTAAATATATTTTAAGTGTTGTAAGACATCTTTTATTTATATCCAGTGTATAGAACATCACGTATCATGCTAATCAAGAAGTTATTTATTGTCTATTTACAAGATCGGGAATTTTATTCAAAGCCTTACAAAACAAAATTAAGTCTAACTCAACATGAGTGACTTCTTTTTAGTTCAAAAAGCAAACAATGAGCTTTAACAGTATCGGGTATTTTATTTTCAAAATCTGTTCTAGATATTTACGAAAAGGAACTTAAGTATAACTCAATGAGAGTGACTTGAAAAACTGATTGTCTTAGATGAAAGATTTTTAAAAGTATCCAAAAGAAGGTAATGGTTTCGACGTAAACATCATAAGATGTTCTTCAGAAGTCACGTGTTTAAAAGCAAAGTAATATGAAACCAGTGGCTGGTAGGGGCAAAAGCCCCTAAAAATAAAATGAAAAATGCTGAATATTTAATGTTTGCTTCACACTCACAAACCAGTTAAAGTGTTGGTAGTTTTAAACGTTTAATAAAGATATTTTGACATTTGTTAGTACGTATCAGAATTTTAAAAAGGGCCTTGTTACTTCAGTATTGTAAGTGGCTGAAGTTTTTGGTACAGTGGCGCTATTCGACGATCTTAAAAAAATGCAGTTCAGTTTGTTTTTAAGTAAACAAAGAATTTCACAGTTTGAAGAATTTCTTTAGGCCAACCATAGATTGCAGCACTTAAATTACTTCCCAAGGAAAGTCAACTTTTCAACACAAAAATGTAAACAAGTTGTGTGCAGCAATATGTACAACGGAACATAAAGTTGATTAAAGTTGATTTTTTTAAGTAAAAAAAGCGTCATTTGTTATAATCCGTAAATGAATAACGTAAACGAACTTAACCCTTTATAATTTTAAATTATGGATATACTCAACCCCCTAATAATAAAATAGGAAAATTTTGAGGGGAAAATATTTAATTCTGATAGTACATTGAACGTGCATGTTTATCTGCCTTTTGAAAAAAATTATATGTCAACATCTAGCATATGGCTTTGATTTGAACATCAGCACCATATGTGTAATGTCAACAAAGCAGACGTTTTTCAATCCAAATGTATCTTAAATGGAAGATATTTTTGGTTAGTTCTAATTTTCTGGTAGATTTGGGCAAAATTTGCTATTTTCTCCGACCCCTGGGAATAAGACCTTTAATTTGAGCCCACTCCCATCATCCTTCGAGCTGTCAAACTATCAACATTTTGATTTTAAAAAATCGCTTGCAAAATTAATAATATAGATGGTAACTTCTGCACTTTACCTAAAAATTGTAAACAAACAGCTTTTTAATGCTGTATATTTTTCTGTTTTTAGGCTTTAAACCTCACTTTAAAAACGAAAAGCAAACAATGAACACCGGGCATTTACAATATCAGGCATTTTATTTTATAGTCATTTACAAACAAAAAAAATAAGTCAAACTCTATGTGAGTGACTTAATATGTGAATAAGGAATTTAAAAAATGTATGGATTACGAATTATCAAGGGAAATCAATTTAGGCTATAGAGGATATGAATGAGGGGAATGGGCTCAGGTCTTGCTCCATATGAGGTCATAATTTAAGACCTTGATCATGAAAATCGATCAAGTCTGTTAGGGGAACAGACTCGAGGAAAAAACAAAAATTTTCAATATAAGATTATGAGATTATGATTTCCAGTTTCCAGGAAAGGAGGTTGGTCAGCTATTGTCATGTACCGTGCGGCAGTCACAGGGGGGGGGGGGGGTGAAATATTGTCAATATTTCAGAATTTGATAATGGAAAGGGGTGTGTTAGAATTTATGGGCTCTGAATAGGCTACATTTATAGACTAAAACAGATCTTTAAACAATTACACATCATTCAACAACGTGATATGAAGAGAAACAAAATTAAGATATTTACGAAACAAAATTAAGTCTAACTCACGAAGAGTGACTTAAATTATGAATAAAAAATGATGGAATAAGAATCATAAAGGGGAAGTAATTTGAGCTATTGTGGGATTGGAGGGAGAGGATGGAGTAGGGTTCAGCCCCGGGAGGTCTGGGCGGCGCGGCGAGCAGTTTAACGTCTTACTCAGGACGGAACCGTTCATTATCAAATTTTTTAGGCCTTCTGAACATGTGATGTATTGAAAACTTTTTTACGAGTGAGAAAACACATGGATAAAAATTAAAAAAGGTCCTCCTTATCTAGTCAAGATAAGGTCAAAGGTCAAGATCAAGATTATCGAATTAGTTAATATTTGATCATGTTTTTAAAGATTTGACATTATGATATTTGATACTAGTTTAAATATAGATTAATGGATATTAAAAATAGAAAACTATTGTAAATGTTTTACAATTTAATTATAGGATAAAAGAAAATATAACAAGGGCTTCCCAACAAATATACACTTTATTTTATTCAATTATACATGGACTTTTCAACATTTAAATATAAATGTATAAGCAAAAATAAAGGCTGTAACAATAAAAATAACAAATCGCAAAATACAAAAATAAATTTGAAATACACTATTAAAAAAGTTAAAATTATACATCTGTAGTTTCTACATTCTGTAGTTATAAATTGATATTTCTTTTTTGCACGAGTGAAGAAGCATCACCTCTCCTCTGGAGCCAGCAGCAATGATCTTCATTTGAAGTACTCTCCCAGCCGTAGGGATCCGTACCTGTTAAAAGCAAACTTGTTAAAATAGTTTATAAAACAGTGAAACATCTAAACACATTTAAAAAATAAATCTGAGCAAACTTATTTTAAAACCGGGACCGCAGCAGCCACTGCGTATTCCAACCAAAATATGCACAACAATGAGTGAGACGAAAGCCTCGCTCTGACTAAGACCTGCTGACTAACTTTGTCAGGATTATCGAATTATAGCCCAATAATCGATGGCAGCTGATTTCAACCTCGAACCTTTGTAAAATGTTCTCAGGATCACGCTTGGGTTTGATCCAGCGACCTGCGTAATACAAAGGCAGCACTTTACCTCTGCGCTAGGTAAAGTGGACCTAGGCACTACCTACGCAGCCAGACATGAAATATCTGCCTGGGCCTGAAATTTCTGTTGATATATCCAGAAATTTGATGGTAAATACAATTTTCACAGTCTTTTGTCTCAGGCAACGAAGTCGGTACAATGTTTTAGGAGTTTTAAGATCTAAAGAAAGATTAACGAAGTTTTAAATATATACAAATAAACATAAAAAAGGTTTCTACATCCCAACAAGTATACTGTAAAAATTGAAGAGGGTGCTCCAGTTGTGAAACATCCCGGCAATCATCACTGGCTCAATGGATCAAGCTGTTAGCTGTTTAATTTCCAGCTCATTCGAGAGAACAAAAGTATCTTAAAGTTACTGTGAGCACAATTTCCATATGAAAAATTAGTAGGAAATTTTGTAAAATTACAAAATTCTCAAGCTTTAGCCTAAAATTGTTTATCGGTTAAACATCAATAAGAAAGATTTAAACCTTAAAATCACTAGTCTCTTAAGTTGTTTCGAAGGAGCTGTGAACAAAAAATGTTATTAATCAGTAAGACTGTTGCTGCTCGGGTCAGTAGCACTATATTACTCTGATTTAAAAAAAGTCATAGTAAAATAATAGATATTCTGTGGTTAGTTTTCTACAACTGATGTCAAATCCAAAAGAATTAATTTTTAAAAAGAATAAAAAATGAATAAGCGGGGAAATAAGATTTCTTTGCTGCCTCCAGAACTGAGTGTCCACTCCTGAGTCCCGATCATGTATTTCATTCTCATAGCGTTTCAAAATGGCAGTGTCCATTGGAAATCCCGCCAAACACTGATGAACTGATCATCAGGCTTTGGGACCAGAAAAGTTTCCTCCATGTCGAATTAATGCCTGGATCAGATAAAAATGATTCTAAGTCTATAGTGACAGACTTGACACGCTGTACATAACACGTGAGGTGGAAAAATCAAATAACAGACAATGTTCTTCCTGAGCCGTGGTGAAGGCCACCCTTGTAGCAGCAGCAATAGAAATTTCTTGCCTGAAGAGGTACATTTTTGGAAGGAGCAAAAATAACATATTACGTTTAATTTCTACTCGACGGTAAAGAGGTGACACTATTCTGAAACGCTGTAAGAAAAAAATTAGAAACCGGTTTTAAGAGAGACTGATCGGAGGTTTCGGCCTTCCGCATTCCTGGAGTCAGAACGAGAAATCATTTATTAGCCATATTCCTTGAGAACAGATTAAAAGTCAAAAATGCAAAAATGTGGGGTGTTTCTGTTCAGGGTGACTAAGTAGATTTCTGATTTTAAAATTCCAGTACATTTCCAGTACTTGCAGTATATTTTTGTACAAAATTCCAGTATCACAATCGGACAGGAGCCATTAATGTATCGGAGTGCCATTAAAAACACTTATTTTATTGATAAATTTATCCTTTCAAAATTCTTAAATATAATCGATATATACTTTTCAACAATAATAAAATCGGTTTGAAAACATTGAAATAACTTATCAAAACTTTTTATATCCATGTCATTGAATCACTGACAAAACTGTATTTTACCGTCCGACTCATTTAATAAAATTCAAGTGTACAATTAACATTCAAAGTATTAAAACTATATCCTGGAGCTTCACTTGCCGTGTAAAGTCGAAGTCGATGTTGGAGTGGTGGGCCTGCACCAGGACCCAGACGCCCCAGAGGAAGTGGGCGGCCAGGGCGAAGCGGGTGACCTGGCGGAGGAGGTCGGCGACCTCGGTGACCTCGGGGTCGCGACCCAGGTACTCGGTCAGGTAAACTGTGAGCCACGCGCGCTGGAGCTCGGGGTCCGGGTACTGGGAGAAGTCCACGTCACTCACGCCTGCGCCAGACCAGACATTGCACATACATCCTATTACTTTAAATGAGTAATTTTTGTATATCATATAAATCCTATCTGGAAAACGGCTCAAACGATTTTAATAAAATATTGCACATAAGTGTATTTTTTGTTTTTAAGTTCACCTATGTGGTTGAATTTGCTGTAGAAACACAAATTTTTTAGAAAAATTAAATTTGAAGTTGGTTTTTTACATAGGGTCATATAAGTTGAGTGCCAATAACAACGAAAAAGTAAACAAAGAATCATCCAGCTTAAAGAATCAAGCCGCTTAAAAACTTTTAAAGCACGTTGCCAGTAGAGTGGAGTAGAAGAGGGATAGGCCTAACACAATTGAGTACAGATTGCTCGTGGAGTATTATCCCCATCAGATAGATTCTAAAAATCCCAAACAGGCAAACAGCTGTGTTTTAAGTTAATTTGAAATAAATAATATCGAAGCAACAAAATGTATTTGGTTACGTAAAGGTGACTTTATGCTTTAGATTTATTAAATTTAAATCATCAGTTTAATATTTCTTCAAGTTTGCAAATACAATTTATGAAATAGAGATAAGCAAATGCAGTTCTAGAGATACCTGTTGTTATACACAAGTGTAATGCTTAAAGTAGTAATATAATAAGGCACTAGCCTACATTTGAAAATAACAAATTGTATTTTGATAATAATGTAGGCCTACATTAAAACTTTAATAACCAAAATTACATTACAGAGAGTAAAAAATAGCAAAGTATGATCTAATGTTTAATTTAGGTTATTAAAGTTATAATGTACATTATTAGCAAAATATAATTCGTTATTTTCAAATGTATGATAGTGCCTTAATACATTAATACTTTAAGCATTACTCTTGTGTATATCAACAGGTATTTGTAGAACTGCAGGCACTACCAATGTATACAGAACCCTCTAAGTAGGGACACCTTATGGAAAAATGTAGTTCCCGCCGCCGAAAAAGAGATGGCGCCTTTTTGTCCGATTGAAATTGTTGTAGGAGTTTACGGATCAAGCTGACTTTCCAAAGTCAAGCAGCTGGTTGTAATATTTTGACAGTTGTATGTTATTGTTTTGTGTTGTTGTGTCTTTTACCATAATGTTTACCTGTTTTGTTTACAAACACTCTCACTTTGACACTTTGGATAGCGAATAGAAGCGCCGACTATACGGGGCCAGCTTGAACTATTCCATGCATCAGCGCTAATTTCTGCTCTGCTTTTCGGCAGCGGAACTAAACAAATTAACATTGGATGTCCCTACTTAGAGGGTTCTGTATACATTGGCACTACAATCTTTTAAGCTTTTAACATACTTAAATACTGATTGGCTATTATCAGTATTTAAAGTATCAGTATTTCAGGATTACATATTAATAATAAAATTTATATCAGTTAGTCGTTAGTTTTAACATTAACAATAAATTAGGTTTACTTTGAATTGTCTTTTAAAATAAATTATTTTTATTTTTAATCTCACATATAAAAATTACTATATTTTATTTTGGAAGACAATTCAAAGTAAACATAAATATAAGACTTATTGTTAATGATAAAAATTAACGACAACTAATATAAACTTTATTATTAATCTGTATCCTGAAATACTGACATAATTTATGTTATAATGTTATGGACAAAAGGAATATTGTATTGCTACTCCAATTTTTCGATAATCAGATTATCTAAAAGAATTTCTGGGATTTTGTACAGAACAAATCGACGCCTAGAAATAAATTTTTCTACACATATTTGGTATCAAATTAAAGCTATTATTCTATGTAAGCGCCTTTTTTTAGTTTGAAAATTAAACCCATAAAACGCCTCCGTACAGGAGGCTTTCAAATTGTAGCGAAAGTGCTACTATCTGTTGAAAACCCTAAGTTATTCTAATTTTCATTTGTTTATAGCGAAACAGATGGTAAGGATCTCAAATAGTTACGTAGTTGTACCACAGAATGCAGGGTTAGCAAAAGTCATGATAACCTATAATATAGAAGTTTTTAAAAAACATCAGAGAATAACCTATTTTCATTACAAGGAAGAGTCCCTACTCTATTGAATCTAAGACCAGACCTCTATCATCAAATACCGTACTCAAATGCCAATAATATCAAATGTGCCAATTACACAAGTCCGGTATGGAGATTGAAATGAAATGAAATGAAATGAAAAAATGAAATGAAAAATTCTTTATTTAGCCAGGCAAAGTTAGGGCCACATGGCCCTTTCTTACACTTAACCTGCCTTAACACATGGAGAGACATAAGTTTCATTTAACTTAACTATTCATAATCTATATATACAACAAAGCAAGAAAAAAAAAAAAAATATTATACTTCACTCATTCACTCAAACATTCATCTGTCAACAACCCCGCGCGAGACAACCCGCCTAGGACACACCAGCCAAGGACAACCGCTCAAAGAATAATTTTTTCAGCGCCCCCACAAACCGACAACGACTTTCAAGGGATCGCAGGGAATCGGGTAAATTATTCCAAAGACGGCAAGCAGTCACGACAAATGCCCTGTCATAGGCTGAAACCCTATGCTGAGGCATACGCAAAGTGAGGGAAGCAGAACGAGTATTTCTTAGACTACCTTGAGATATGAATTTAAAATCATTTACAAAATATCTAGGAAAACCAGTTTTTAATATCGAAAACACAAGTGAAAGAATTTTGAGATTGTGAAACTTATAACAGATCTCAGTCTTTAATAAACCGACCTTTAATTGTGATGCCGAATGAAAATAAAGAAATGTTCAACTGATGTCTTTGCCATCAAACTACTCATGATTGAGTGTAAAGCAAAGACAAGCATCCTGTTTGACACAAATAGAGAAATAAAAGAAAAGAAAAATTAAATTTTATTTTATACATCACAAAAAAAGAGGTTATTGACTTTGAAGATGGCATAAACTGCCGAAACATGTCATAAAAAAATTATAGCGACAAATGTAAATTAATAAGGGTATTTTGTTAAGAAATGTTTTTAATAATTATTATTGTAACAGCCCTAACTGATCAACTGATACAATCCTACTAGTATATAATATTATAAATGTGAAAGTATGGATGTTTGTGTGAATATCTGTCTTTCCACGACGTGAAAATACTGGACCGACCGAGCTGAAATTTTGTGGGAATAGAGCCACCATAAATGGACAAGGGTCTATTTTTATTTTCAAACCCCACTAGGGTTTTGCACCACTGGCTTTCAAAGTTGCTGTTTTATTCTCACGGAAAAACACATTTTATAAGGATGGAAAGATTCAAAACACAGAAATGTAAACACCTGAGGGTACTAATTTGACAGTTCTAAGAGCAGTGGCAAGATCAGCTGTTTAAAGCTATCTACCATGAGCGAAGCCACGGCGACTGCTTGTTTTTTCATAATCTGGAAAAACGAAGGGATGGTTCGGCCGCCCTACCTGCGTTGTTTCTCGGGGTCGGAGCGCCCGGAGCCTGGGCGGGGGTGAGTCGCTCGGGTCGCTCAGTGGCAGGCGGCGAGCGACCGGACGCTCTCCACAGTCAGCACCTCCCCGGCACGTAGCCGTACGCCAGGACCCCGCCCCCTGCAACAGCTGCGGCCGACGATGGGTAGGGGTGGGTCGAAACAACAAAATTTCAGAATTTTGAATTGTAATAGGTCTCAAAAGTTGTAAAATAGTGTGTAGAGTACTGAAAAAATAACTTTAAAAATCATTTAAGATCTTCCAGCCGCACAATGAACTTAAGAGGAGGTTGGATAGACGGGTGCTGCTAATAGAATGATGCGGCGAAGCTTGAAACTATATTGCTCCGCCGTATATAATGCACGAAATAGTGCCGTTTGCCGTGTGTTGAATGGCTAATTTTCATCACAAGTCAGCTGATCGCTAGCAATTCCTTTAAATCAGCGAGAACAGAAGCTCAAATTTACCTTGAATTTTCGCTTTACATGCTTTTTGGTATGCGAGAATTTCTCGTTGTTATTAATTAGATAATTTCGAAAGCCGAATATTAGAAATCTTAATTAAATTATCTACCGGATGTAGGAAGCCGATTTTCGATAAATTTGATAAATGACGTTAAAAAAACACTATCAAAAGTTATTTTTTCGATTTTACAAAAAATGGCTAGTTTATGTGAAAATGTAATTCCTACGTCCGGTAGAGTTTAAAAAGAGCTTTAATTTGACATATAAACTTTAGTTTTCCGTCCAAAAATAAACGAGAAATCCCGCATACCAATTAACATTGGTTCATATGGAGTATAAATCCAATATGGCCGCCAACTCCAAAAATTCACAGCGAATTCAAGAAACACTGTCGTAGCAGATTTGGAACAGAAAGGAAGACAGACGCACAAGGTGATGAAAGAAATAATCAGAATAGAGATAACGGAGAACCTTCGAAAAAGGGATTAAACAGAAGAAGCTGAATTAAATTAAACAGTTTAAAAGCTGTTTACAAAAGGACAAGGAACTATCATTTTGGCCGTAAAGTACACATTATTCCAATAAAATGTAGATAGTATTGGACACCCGAATGCAGTAATTTGCAAGATGGACCAAATTTGTAGTTATTGCATAGCACAAAGATTAATTCAAAAAGAAAACGCATATTATGTGCTGTTTGAAAGGGAAACTAAGACTGCCACCACCAAATATGCAACCCCCGGCTCTATCAAGTATAATATGTATGGAGAAACATCATAATATATTGAATTTTAGAATACGTTAGACGTTATAATTCTTGCTTCCAAATTACATCATTTGGGCTACTATTTAGGCCTTCATAAGATTTTTCAAGCCAGCGAAGTGGGTTAACAACAGCTAGTATGTTCAATAAAAATGTAAATTTTTATGTTCCAGAGAATTAATGAATGAATGAATGAAAAGAAAGTTTATTCCTCCAAATAAAGACAATACATTGGTTATACAACTGCTTACTTTTATAATCTTATGATAAACACAATTAAAATTTTATCTGGAAAAAGCCCACATGGGTGTTAAAGCCTGTGCGTGGGCTCGTTGTTTCTTCAAACTAGATGGGAGATTCTTGTTGTAATTTTATGAGGATTAATTAATTATAATAAAAAAATATATATCTAACTTAATTAATGACTGAAAGTTCTACAGGCTAAGAAAATATATTTTGCCAAGAGAGCAAAGTAAGGTTATAACTAGTGAAAGAAGATTGAAATTGGATTGGGAAAAATCTGAGATTGTATGAGCTTGGGTGGAGGGAATTAATGTAGAGGTAGAGGAAGGAATTAATGGAAATTAATGTAGAGGGAAATCTACATTAATTACTTAGATTCCCCTCTGGTCACGAAAATTTACATTTCTATAATATATTATAATTAAAACTTGACCTTACAACAGGCCTCATTTCTTACAACCAATGAAATTGAAAAGAAAATTATAAAACATAAAATATATTCATAAATTAATAAAAACCCTAATGTGAAATCATAAATTATACTTACTAACACGTCTATCCTTGTCTGGTGTCTCATTTAAAATGAACGCTTGGGGTTAGGAGGGGGGAATGCCAGACTATTCAGGTAGATAAGAACAGCAGGGTACATAGTTCAGAACAAAGACTGTGGTAGCTATTCTTATTATTTCCTGTTCAATGTCTCTGTTTTATTTGAATTTAAAAATAGTCATAGTGGAGGCCAGGATAAGCCAACTGGAAAAAATAAATTATTTGACGCCAAGAAAAAAAATATACAAAATGATAAATTCATTTATATGATAGTTTTATCTTTGGTATTTGAATTTTTAATAAATAAAATTTGTTGTTTGTTAAATTTACTTTTTGGCTTGCAAAGTAATATACAGGATGTCCAATTTAACTGTGCCACCACTGGCATCTCTCTCCCTGTATTTTGTCTTTTTTGGATTCTATGATTAATTTTAAAAACTTTTTATCCTTTGGCACTTTTTTATAAACTCTATGGTTAAGGAGATATGATCAGTTAAAGTTTGATTTTTCCCCATTTGAGTTTCATTCGTGAAAATGTATATTTCTGAATGTTCTTGTTCCCCATAAGGGATGGCACAATTAAAATGGACATAATGCACTTCAAATGGAAAAAACAAACTTAAACTGTTCATATCTCTTTAATAATAGGGTTTTGGAAAAAAATGTCAAAGAATAAAAAATTCTTAAAACTAATCGTAGAATCATACAATCACATAAAATACATTGTGGGTGTTCCATAAGAACAATTGAACTTGTTTACCATATTAAAAATAGCAGGCATATACAAATTGGAATTCATTATTTTTATTGTAATAAAAATAATTAAAGAGTTTTCCATCTACTGTAAAGTTTCCTCTGAAGCTAACAGTTTCTGAGATGTCAATGGTGGCTCAGTTAAGTCGGACACCAAGTATAAATCATAAAAAAACTTCTAATATGTCAGGTGATTGTGATTAGTTTAAAAATACAATGCCAAAGTTCTTTTTCAAACTTAAGAGGGAAGCGGCCCAGTGTAGTGGTAGAATGCGGGACTAAGGTCCTTAGGGTCCTGAGTTCGAATCCGCCAATCACGAGTGGCAATTTGCTTTGTGTTAATGCCTTAACCTTATGGCAAGGTTATAGGAATCATGGTGCAAGGAAAAAAAAAGGTGTGTGCACTGTCAACTGGTGTGACATAGTTGGGCTCACCCCCACAAAAATGGACATTGCTTGCTGCCACAAAAATGGAAACTTCGGGGATTTTGCACAATAGTGCATCAAATCTCACCTATATGAAGCCCCAAACCAAGTTTTATTAAGATATGTTGAGAAATAACCGAGATATAGAATTTTACTTATTTCCCATAAGGGTAACATTGGGACAACGTATTGTGTTTACCACTTTCAATATCTCGGCACAGAAGAATCAGATCAGTATACTTCATCTGTGATCTCGGTAACCAACGAACATAGAACAATGATTCAAAATACTAAATTGTTTGATTTTTCGAGCTGAATTCAATGGTACAACTAAAATTTGATTTTTATTTTTTATATAAATACCCCCGTCGCAGCAGACCTGCGTACTCAGCGAATTTCCATAGGATTTATTTTGTAATGTGAGCATTCAACTTGTTTGACGGAAGTATCATTTGAGTACATTAAGTAAATGATATACTAAAAACGCATATTTAATCATTCATGAGCTTTTAACATGAGGAAAATTAACAAAGAGACCATATTGGTTTTCATTAGTAATACATACACTTTTGTATTTTATATAATTCTTAGTCTTTTAATTTTTAATAACTGTAATCTTGTTATAGAATATAAATGTCAACAAACATATAACCAATGAACTCAAAACACTCAAAACAAACAAATAATTTAATCTCATGAAAAAATTAAATTCAATCATATGGGCAGTTTTATAGTAATCAAAACATCCCTGTTGCAACAGACCTACATCTGCAGCCAATTTCAATAAAACATATTATCAATCCTCATAATTGTAAACATACCTTATATTAAGCTACATTTTCAGCCAGTTTAGACCAAGACATCCCCCCTCCAAATGCTCTTACTTTCTTTATTAAATTTAAAAATAATTTGTATTCAACGATTCAAAATAAACACAAATAAAATATTCAACACCTGCAAATTCAATCATATGGTTCAGAATTGTATTTTTTTTAAATCTCAAATCAGGGTGACTATACTTTTTGGAGGGAAAAATCAAAAACAATATTGGACAACGTACTGTGTTTAGCACATCCAATATTATACAAAATCTAAGCAACGGATTGACATTGAATAATAATTCAAAATGCTAAATTGTTTGTTTTTTTAAGCTGAATTCAATTTTGACAATTAATTTTAAAAATAATTAGTAAAAAGGTGTTAAATCTTGAAAATAAATTTTATTTTGTGAAAAAACCTTCTTAGAGTAAATCAATCTTGCTGGTTTTCGAACTCGAAGTCATGAATGAAGCTTTATACATTTGTTCCAAATTTCATCAAGATCGGACCTTTTTTACAAAAGTTATCGCGCCTACGTACAGGTATATATATATATATATATATGTATATATATATATATATATATATACACATATATATGAAAATGAACGAACGGTGTTTTTGGGGTCTGGGGACCTCAAAATGAAAAAATAACATGGTCCCGGGCTTAAGTCTCACCGTGCTGCCTACGGTAATAGCTACTTCCCTATAGGGGAAATTCGCTAAAAACTAAAAAAAAACCATTTTTGGGGGGTTTATCCCCCTTTACCCCCCCCCCCTGTCTTGGTGGTCCGATCAGCCTGGTTTACGAACTCGTCCAATTGATTACCACTTTACATGTCTTTATATATATATAGATAGATAGATAAAAATTCGAACGAATGTTGTGTTTTGCTTCTGGGGGCCCCAAAACAAAAAGTTATCACGGTCTCGGGCTTAGGTCTTACCATGAGACCTACGGTAATAGCTTCTTCCCTATAGGGGAAATTCGCTAAAAGTCCCTAACCTAACCTGGAAGTCAGTCGAGCCTACCTTGAAGGTGACGTCTTCCAAGTTCCACCTCGGCCGGATGAGCTTGAGGACTTCCGCCGCTCCCGCCTCCAGCCGGTCGGCTTCCACGGTGATGTCCAGGTGAGGCGACGACGCGGCCATGGTGTCTACTGTCGCTGTCGCTGTCGCACTAGGCCGCTGACTGCTACACGTCCGCCGCTCCCGCCTCCATCCGGTCGGCTTCCACGGTGATGTCCAGGTGAGGCGACGACGCGGCCATGGTGTCTACTGTCGCTGTCGCTGTCGCACTAGGCCGCTGACTGCTACACGTCCGCCGCTCCCGCCTCCAGCCGGTCGGCTTCCACGGTGATGTCCAGGTGAGGCGACGACGCGGCCATGGTGTCTACTGTCGCTGTCGCTGTCGCACTAGGCCGCTGACTGCTACACGTCCGCCGCTCCCGCCTCCATCCGGTCGGCTTCCACGGTGATGTCCAGGTGAGGCGACGACGCGGCCATGGTGTCTACTGTCGCTGCCGCTGTCGCACTAGGCCGCTGACTGCTACACGTCCGCCGCTCCCGCCTCCAGCCGGTCGGCTTCCACGGTGATGTCCAGGTGAGGCGACGACGCGGCCATAAACAATAATTCCGCCAATAGCGCACTCACTCACCCGCCGTATTTGCTGCTCACGATTGTAGTAGTGTAATCCACGTCGTCGTTGATTTCCTCCCCTCCTCTGCCAAAACTATGAACTCAAGCTTCATCATGTCCCTCACTACCTCTAAAAATGTGTTTAGCATAATATTTTGCGTTTTGAAATCAAAGAAATCTTCCCCCGGAAAGATTTTGAAAAAATTAGAGTTACATGGGCAAAACCTGTTTATGGAAATTGTTTAATACCTCTTTGAACTTGTAAAACGGTGTAATTTTTCTCGATAAATAGTTTTTTAATATATCGAACATATCGATATTTATCTCCCGATATAATGTATACATCGATATTAATAGTTGCGATATATAGCTTTTTTTCAACATTTGCCATCTCTAAAGGTCAGGGTCAGCGGGTTGGCAGATCCCAAAGAATGAATCAATTGTTGCAGGCGCGATGAGAGGGGGCCGCGTCACGGCGGCGGCGACGGCGGACGTGTAGCAGTCAGCGGCCTAGTGCGACAGCGACAGCGACAGTAGACACCATGGCCGCGTCGTCGCCTCACCTGGACATCACCGTGGAAGCCGACCGGCTGGAGGCGGGAGCGGCGGACGTGTAGCAGTCAGCGGCCTAGTGCGACAGCGGCAGCGACAGTAGACACCATGGCCGCGTCGTCGCCTCACCTGGACATCACCGTGGAAGCCGACCGGATGGAGGCGGGAGCGGCGGACGTGTAGCAGTCAGCGGCCTAGTGCGACAGCGACAGCGACAGTAGACACCATGGCCGCGTCGTCGCCTCACCTGGACATCACCGTGGAAGCCGACCGGATGGAGGCGGGAGCGGCGGACGTGTAGCAGTCAGCGGCCTAGTGCGACAGCGACAGCGACAGTAGACACCATGGCCGCGTCGTCGCCTCACCTGGACATCACCGTGGAAGCCGACCGGCTGGAGGCGGGAGCGGCGGACGTGTAGCAGTCAGCGGCCTAGTGCGACAGCGACAGCGACAGTAGACACCATGGCCGCGTCGTCGCCTCACCTGGACATCACCGTGGAAGCCGACCGGCTGGAGGCGGGAGCGGCGGACGTGTAGCAGTCAGCGGCCTAGTGCGACAGCGACAGCGACAGTAGACACCATGGCCGCGTCGTCGCCTCACCTGGACATCACCGTGGAAGCCGACCGGATGGAGGCGGGAGCGGCGGACGTGTAGCAGTCAGCGGCCTAGTGCGACAGCGACAGCGACAGTAGACACCATGGCCGCGTCGTCGCCTCACCTGGACATCACCGTGGAAGCCGACCGGATGGAGGCGGGAGCGGCGGACGTGTAGCAGTCAGCGGCCTAGTGCGACAGCGACAGCGACAGTAGACACCATGGCCGCGTCGTCGCCTCACCTGGACATCACCGTGGAAGCCGACCGGCTGGAGGCGGGAGCGGCGGACGTGTAGCAGTCAGCGGCCTAGTGCGACAGCGACAGCGACAGTAGACACCATGGCCGCGTCGTCGCCTCACCTGGACATCACCGTGGAAGCCGACCGGCTGGAGGCGGGAGCGGCGGACGTGTAGCAGTCAGCGGCCTAGTGCGACAGCGACAGCGACAGTAGACACCATGGCCGCGTCGTCGCCTCACCTGGACATCACCGTGGAAGCCGACCGGCTGGAGGCGGGAGCGGCGGACGTGTAGCAGTCAGCGGCCTAGTGCGACAGCGGCAGCGACAGTAGACACCATGGCCGCGTCGTCGCCTCACCTGGACATCACCGTGGAAGCCGACCGGCTGGAGGCGGGAGCGGCGGACGTGTAGCAGTCAGCGGCCTAGTGCGACAGCGACAGCGACAGTAGACACCATGGCCGCGTCGTCGCCTCACCTGGACATCACCGTGGAAGCCGACCGGATGGAGGCGGGAGCGGCGGACGTGTAGCAGTCAGCGGCCTAGTGCGACAGCGGCAGCGACAGTAGACACCATGGCCGCGTCGTCGCCTCACCTGGACATCACCGTGGAAGCCGACCGGCTGGAGGCGGGAGCGGCGGACGTGTAGCAGTCAGCGGCCTAGTGCGACAGCGGCAGCGACAGTAGACACCATGGCCGCGTCGTCGCCTCACCTGGACATCACCGTGGAAGCCGACCGGCTGGAGGCGGGAGCGGCGGACGTGTAGCAGTCAGCGGCCTAGTGCGACAGCGACAGCGACGCGGCCATGGTGTCTACTGTCGCTGTCGCTGTCGCACTAGGCCGCTGACTGCTACACGTCCGCCGCTCCCGCCTCCAGCCGGTCGGCTTCCACGGTGATGTCCAGGTGAGGCGACGACGCGGCCATGGTGTCTACTGTCGCTGCCGCTGTCGCACAGGCCGCTGACTGCTACACGTCCGCCGCTCCCGCCTCCATCCGGTCGGCTTCCACGGTGATGTCCAGGTGAGGCGACGACGCGGCCATGGTGTCTACTGTCGCTGTCGCTGTCGCACTAGGCCGCTGACTGCTACACGTCCGCCGCTCCCGCCTCCATCCGGTCGGCTTCCACGGTGATGTCCAGGTGAGGCGACGACGCGGCCATGGTGTCTACTGTCGCTGCCGCTGTCGCACTAGGCCGCTGACTGCTACACGTCCGCCGCTCCCGCCTCCATCCGGTCGGCTTCCACGGTGATGTCCAGGTGAGGCGACGACGCGGCCATGGTGTCTACTGTCGCTGTCGCTGTCGCACTAGGCCGCTGACTGCTACACGTCCGCCGCTCCCGCCTCCAGCCGGTCGGCTTCCACGGTGATGTCCAGGTGAGGCGACGACGCGGCCATGGTGTCTACTGTCGCTGTCGCTGTCGCACTAGGCCGCTGACTGCTACACGTCCGCCGCTCCCGCCTCCAGCCGGTCGGCTTCCACGGTGATGTCCAGGTGAGGCGACGACGCGGCCATGGTGTCTACTGTCGCTGTCGCTGTCGCACTAGGCCGCTGACTGCTACACGTCCGCCGCTCCCGCCTCCATCCGGTCGGCTTCCACGGTGATGTCCAGGTGAGGCGACGACGCGGCCATGGTGTCTACTGTCGCTGTCGCTGTCGCACTAGGCCGCTGACTGCTACACGTCCGCCGCTCCCGCCTCCATCCGGTCGGCTTCCACGGTGATGTCCAGGTGAGGCGACGACGCGGCCATGGTGTCTACTGTCGCTGTCGCTGTCGCACTAGGCCGCTGACTGCTACACGTCCGCCGCTCCCGCCTCCAGCCGGTCGGCTTCCACGGTGATGTCCAGGTGAGGCGACGACGCGGCCATGGTGTCTACTGTCGCTGTCGCTGTCGCACTAGGCCGCTGACTGCTACACGTCCGCCGCTCCCGCCTCCAGCCGGTCGGCTTCCACGGTGATGTCCAGGTGAGGCGACGACGCGGCCATGGTGTCTACTGTCGCTGTCGCTGTCGCACTAGGCCGCTGACTGCTACACGTCCGCCGCTCCCGCCTCCATCCGGTCGGCTTCCACGGTGATGTCCAGGTGAGGCGACGACGCGGCCATGGTGTCTACTGTCGCTGTCGCTGTCGCACTAGGCCGCTGACTGCTACACGTCCGCCGCTCCCGCCTCCATCCGGTCGGCTTCCACGGTGATGTCCAGGTGAGGCGACGACGCGGCCATGGTGTCTACTGTCGCTGCCGCTGTCGCACTAGGCCGCTGACTGCTACACGTCCGCCGCTCCCGCCTCCAGCCTGTCGGCTTCCACGGTGATGTCCAGGTGAGGCGACGACGCGGCCATGGTGTCTACTGTCGCTGTCGCTGTCGCACTAGGCCGCTGACTGCTACACGTCCGCCGTCGCCGCCGCCGTGACGCGGCCCCCTCTCATCGCGCCTGCAACAATTGATTCATTCTTTGGGATCTGCCAACCCGCTGACCCTGACCTTTAGAGATGGCAAATGTTGAAAAAAAGCTATATATCGCAACTATTAATATCGATGTATACATTATATCGGGAGATAAATATCGATATGTTCGATATATTAAAAAACTATTTATCGAGAAAAATACACCGTTTTACAAGTTCAAAGAGGTATTAAACAATTTCCATAAACAGGTTTTGCCCATGTAACTCTAATTTTTTCAAAATCTTTCCGGGGGAAGATTTCTTTGATTTCAAAACGCAAAATATTATGCTAAACACATTTTTAGAGGTAGTGAGGGACATGATGAAGCTTGAGTTCATAGTTTTGGCAGAGGAGGGGAGGAAATCAACGATGACGTGGATTACACTACTACAATCGTGAGCAGCAAATACGGCGGGTGAGTGAGTGCGCTATTGGCGGAATTATTGTTTATTATTTGTTTGGGTAGTTAATCAAATATAACATCATGCGGTAAAGTAAACACAAATTTACACGTAAAAGACCTCGAGAAACGTAAATAAAGCTTTGACAGTTCAACAAAAACATTTCATTCTGTCATTTCAGCTGATGTTAAGCAGAAAATTTTATGAGTTTACAGTTTTTGCCGTCCGCCGTATTTCGTGCTAACTACACTAGTCTGGGAGCAAAAAAATACTAAACCAAAACAAAATGTGGGTTGATATTACAAACAATGTTATCTCTTTGAATAACAATCAATAAATATGTGACAGGTTTTTTGGTTTAGCATGTAACGTGTGACTGACAAAAGAAATTCGTAGTTGTATCAATTGATAATCTCTTAATATGTAGGCCTATTTCCCCTCCTCGAAAAATCCAAATTCATCTGGGTTTGTAAACAGCCAAGCTTCATTATGTGCCTCACTACCTCTAGCGCCTGTAAACACCCAAGCTTCATTATGTGCCTCACTACCTCTAGCGCCTGAAAACAGCCTCAGTAACACTACAACCTCTTTAAAATTTGTCTACAAAAACCTTTTTGCTCAAGTTGATATGAATCGGAAAAGGAGCACCGATACAACGATCGTATCGGAACCAAAATATCGTCATACTTTTTTCGGATGGATCTAAAATATCGAAATGAGTCCCCGGAAATTCGTCCGTGGACTGTGGACGAGTTTCTCACGGCAGAAATAGACAGGAAACACATTGTTTGTTGCGTCTGCCTCATGACAAACATGGTAAATTTGTTTTCGGCACGAGATTATTAGTTTAATATATTTAAATATATATTAAATATGGACTTTGAAGATGGCTTAAATTGCCGAAACACGTCGTCATAAAAGTTATCCTATACTCTAATACGAGCGATGTTATCTTGCTTGCGTGCTTGCTTTCTTGGTTGCACGATTATTTCTAAAACGGCTACGAGGATATCCTTCAAATTTTGGAAATAACTTATTTTTGGCTCAAAAACGTGATTTATGCAGTCTACTCCGCATGAGAAAATCTAATAACGTAATAAAATGAATTTTAAAGTTGCAAAATTTTAACATTGGCCTTATGAGTTGCCACGATAGCGACGAAAATAAACAAGGAAAGTGTAAACAAATGAAGTAATCATAACAGCTGTTTGGAATCTACAGCCATCAAGGAAAAATACAGTGAGTCGGGTGAAGAGTTCATGGAGCAATAAAAAAGGTTTCTATTTTTCATTTTTATGACGTTAAAATATTTTATAGTAACTGGATGAACTGGTTAACATGAAATAACATCGAGCAAGGTTCGGTCCACCAGGTACTAATAAAAATAAGAATAAATAAGGGTGTTTTGTGTAAATATGTTCTTATTAATAAGTAATATATCGTATGTAAGGCGATTTTTTGAATCAAAATTATGAGCGTTTGGCCTGAGGGCAGGTACGCCCTCTGGGATCGCGAATAAAATTCGGAACACACATAATAAACCGATATGACACCTCCGACAAGAGCGCTGGGAGTGACAGCGGCTCAGCTAGTCGCCAGTGACGGGGCGCCGGCAAAGCCCGCGGCTGGCGCACCGAAATTGCGCCCCATAACAAACTGACGAAAAAGGTTCGCTAATCCCTAACCGATATTGCGCCCCGAGGGTGGCAGGTACCTGAGGACCGCAACACCACGCAATGACTCAGGAATGTTACCCTCCTCCCCCCCCACCCACCGCTTGACCGGTTAATGAACCACCAAATAGGTATTGACCATTTTGGGGCCTTAAAGTAATAGTACTAACAATAATAGATTGATTATAAAACGTAAGACTATGAACGTAAATATAATAACTATCTAGAAAAATAAATATTAAAACACGAGAAGTGGTTGATAAAAGGGTTAACATCGGCATATAGAACGTTTAATCAAATAGTTATCCGAACGTGTTGTGGCGCGCGGCGGCGCCGTCATAGAGGTTTCAAAAAAATATATGTTACGTTTCAACTATTTTTCTGAAAAGTGGTAACAATAAAAAAAATCCTGACCAAAAAATAAAAAATTTCGTCGCTTAGTAACTTTTTCATGTCATGAATATAAATTTAATTAATTTTCAATGATTTAATTACTTATTGCAATTACAGTAGGCTATAATTTTTGTCGACTTAAAAATCATACCGTTAGTGAGCAGCACTAACAGACATCCTCTTTGCCAAATTTGGTAATATTTTGTTGACTGTAAGTGTATCTAACCGCAGTTTATTTGAAAAGCGCGCATTAAAATTTTTTAGCGTTCTGATCCGTGGCTGTTGCCCACAGTCAGGCCGCGGACCGGCTTCACAACAATCAATGCTACGGGAAAACAGATTTCCCCTCTATTATCTGTGCTCGCTGCTCTGCGGATTAGGAAGTGTAGGAAGATTAGGAAAACTGTATGAATTTTCAGATTTAGCTGACTCCGTTGCTCACTCGCCACTTCCCTCCAAGCGGCAACTATGAAGGGTTTTGAAAGAATTCCTGTGTTCCGACTTCAATGGCGAGGCGAGGAGTCAGTGCTTGCCTCCCTCATGTGATTCTAGGAAGGGCTGCGGCGCAATTTCGGTGTACCCCTGGGACAAGATTTAGGGTCGGGGCGCAATTTCGGTGTCTACCTGGATTTTGGGGCGCAATTTCGGTGCGCCCGCCTGCGGCGAGGTGTTGCGTCCGCAACGGCTCCCGTGGAGCTTTTAGCGAATTTCCCCTAAAGGGAAGAAGCTGTTACCGTAGTACTCATGGTAAGACCTAAGCCCGAGACCATGATAACTTTTCGTTTTGGGGCCCTCAGAAGCAAAAAACATTATTCGTTCATTTTCATACATATACTATAAATGTCTTTAAGCACGATAACTCACGTAAAAATGGTCCGATCCTAATGAAATTTGGCATGGATGTGTAAAGTAGTAATTATTCGGACGAGTTCGTAAACCAGTCCGATCGGACTACCGGAAGGGGGGGGGTAAAGGGGGGTAAACCTCCCCAAAAATGTTTTTTTTAGTTTTTTACATAGAAAAATAAAATTTATCGAGTTTTTGTTGGCACCATTGAATTCAGCTAAAAAAACAAACAATTTACTACATTGAATCACTGCTCTATGTCCATTGGTGACCGAGATATTAAAAGTGGTAAACGCAGTTCAATGTCCCAATGTTAACCTTATGGGAAATAAGTGAAATTTTTTATCTCGGTTATTTCTCAACATATCTTGATAAAACTTGGTAAATGGCTTCTCCTAGTTCAGATCTACTAAATATTGAATTTAAACTACCCAGTTTTAATATAACTGTAGCAGCAAACCTGCATACTCATTCCCCATGTTATTCTTATGGAGCTTACCAAAACATGTCAAATCCCGCTATGTTGGATTGTAATACGTTGTTTTGCATTTGAAATTAGCTGAGTATGCAGGTCTGCTGCAACGGGGGTATTTAAATGATTCGAAGTACTAAACGTGTGTTTTGGCAGCTTCTGACGGCGCTTAGGGAGCATTTTTAAATAGTTAAATGTGCATAATTTACCTTTTTGAGGCGTTTGCTGGGATCGTTCGAAGTGTACGACGGCAATATCGAAGCGATGGTTCTGCAATCGCTATTTTTATACAGCAATACGCACTGTTGTTATGGTACTTTAGATAGCCCGAATTAATCGTTTTATAGATCGAGACTTCGCCACATTAATCTGGATAACCTTCTTGAAACCTGTTTTTGAGTCAGAAATTCGTTATTTCCAAAATTAAAAGGAAATACTCGGAGCCGTTTTTGAGATATTGTAGCCTAATTGTGCAAGGAAGCGAAATAACATTACTCAAATATAAGGGTAGTACCTAGTGGACTGATCCTTGCTCGGTACTATTTCAAATTTACCAGTTCATACAATACTACTATAGAACATTTCAGTGTTGAAGTTTTCATTAATACACTTCTTATTTCTTCATGAAATCTTTATCCCACAAACTGTTTATTTCATAGATGGCTTTAAAATTTAGTCAGATTTTATGATGTATTTTTTCTTTTACATTTTGTTGCTTGTATGGCAATTCGGAAGACAAAATGTTATTTTTTCAACTTTAAAATTAATTTTATTAGCGAGAGCGAGAAAGACGCTTTACACGCGGAATGCGTACTAATTTTTCCCTACAACTGCAGTTTTAATTTCCCAATCGACAATTACAATCACAGTTACTCACGTCTATTGTAGCCGAATGCGCCATTATGATTGCATAAATTCGCATTCGCATATTTCTTTTCGTAAAGGTTTATAGATTTACGAGGTAATAAGTTTCATGAAACTTATTTCACTAATTCACTAATATCAGGTGCACTTTAATTTCCATTCCGTACACTTAGTTTATATGATAGTGATAGTAAATAATAAATTTTGTTTGCTTAGCTTTAGCACCTACATTAAATAAAGTAGTGTAAAAGTGCCTGAATCTTACAAGAGGACAACTTTACAAACTGCTAGAGACAGTTCTCTTTCCCCGCACACAGGTCTGTAGTCGTTGCGGGGAAATAATTCCAATGACAACATAGAATATAAATTTTTACTGTACTTAAAAGAGGAATAAATATTTTTTGGATTTGAATTTGAATTTGAAGGTGGAGTAAGACCGAATTTGTCATCACGTATTACATCCATTTTAGCTGAATGCGCCATTTTGAGGTTATAAACAAGTCGAGCCCAGTCGGAAGCGGGAAGGAGCGCTGTAGCGCGCCGAGTAACAATGCAAAATCAGCTGGCGAGCGCTAAAGACTTTGGCGCTCGCTCCAAAGAGTTAGATGTCAAGAGCATTTTAATGAATATTTACAGAAATTATAGTAATATCTTTCAAGAAATCTTCCACTCTCACAACACTAGGTATTCTTCGAGAGTTGGAATCTCAGTCTTACAAATTAATTATACTTTGTCTACTACTAATTCATTTTATATTTCTCACATAGTTTATCGTAATATTTGCAACTATTTTGAATGTCCTTCACTCAAACTTTTTTAAATTCGAGTCAAAGAACTTCTCAATAGTCTAGGTAGGGATGAGGCCGATCATCACGGCTGATTACCGGCGCGACTGACCCCGACCCTTGTACTGTGCCCCCCCCCCCGCCGGGCGCACCTCGCTCTCCGCTGGCCGGCATGAGTCCAAGCAAACGTGGCTCTCACCAGCTTTTTTGCACTGATAACTGTTGTTCCCTGTTTTTTTTTTACTCCACAATATCTTCTACTTAATAAATGAAAAGTAAAACTCTTTTGATTTTGAGTTACAATTTTTTTCCTTGTTAATAAATTTTGTTCATTCTACTACTTTTTTCGTAATAAATTAATTGCGGGCTTAACTTTTCTTAACGCAACTCAACAGTAGACGCACAGGCAGCACCTGCCAATGTCTGCTGGTTCCTTGAGGCTAACAAATAAATAAATAAGGCTCACGAATAAATAAATAAAGGCTACATAATGAAATGTTATTAGTTAAAGTTGCCTGCTTAAAAATATGTTTAGTTAATAATACTTTATTTCATTGTACTGTGAAGTAGCTTAAGTTTTTTTTGATGGAAAAAACTATGATTTTTCATTCATCCACTCATTCATTCATTCATTCAATTTAAAAGACTTAATCGCTCGCTTCTCAGTAAACAGCTGTTATACGATTGGTTTTCGGTGCGTAAACTGACACTTTAATCGCGGTTGTAGGAAAAATATATTACATGTCCGGCTTTCGCTAAAATATGACCTTTTGCAAAGATACACTATCGCCACGTTCCCGCGGCCTGAATGCGGTGAATTCGCGTGTCCGTAGGCATAATATATTTTCTCTTTTCTTTTGGGATAATATATTTTCACGATCGTATTTTACTGCCATCCGCGTTTATTAGCCGATTAATTTTAAGTTACTCCCGCCGTTTGTGGATTACCAAGTGTTATGTAGTAATTATAAATCGCACAGTGACGGCATCAGGGGCCCTATTTTTTTAACGGTTGAGAGTTGAGTGAGTCACTCGTCAAGTCACCTAACAGCTGATGGTAGTTTTGTTTAAACCTCCACGTGGGATGTCAACGTTGCAAACTATACATCTGTCAAACTAGAAAGCCAAATGTAAACACTGACCAATTTAAGGAATTATCTAATTTTTCGTAGCTTTAACTAGACTATCTTGGTATATTTATAGGTAAATTTAGTTGTAAGGCATTTTATAAATAAATAGTTCAAAGGCTAGCCGAACGCTTTTAAATATTTAGTATCGAAAAGTAAACATAATCTAATTGGAAAAGCTTTCCATGATTACTATTATTACGTCCTCTAAAAGAAAATAAGATGAACTTGTTTCCTGTCAACTCACCCGTTTTTACTCAACAGCCTATTGCTTGGTGGGTAAAAATGGTTAGATTGTTGAAATACTCAATGTATATTATGGCTGTATTAAAATTATGAATTTTTAAGAAAAAGTGCCTATTGAATTGATATTCGCAGATATTGTGGCTGAATTCATAAAGTTAGATAGGAATATTTTTATTTTTATCTGTGAATTAATTTCATGATTAGAAACGAATAACTTGAGGGATGAGTGACTCACTCAACCGCCAACTCACCCATATCAAAAATAGAGCCCCAGCTGCCGATTACAAAAAAAGAAAAAACACTGATACCACGATACCGACACAAAAACAATGAAGCTAATTAATTGTTATCTCATAAGAAGGGGAAAACACTAGTTACACACCTGTGAAGTTACACACGCGAAAAGGGTATTTTTTACTCTTCTACTTTTGTTTTTCTTTGAAGAAACAAGAACGGTGAACGTATTTTATGAATTCTATCATAAAGTTCTATGTATTTCTGACACATTCGACTATTATTTGTACTAATGAATTGAATAGGTGCCTGAGCCATTAACGAAAATTATTATACAGTAATTATAGAGGTAGTGAGGGACATGATGAAGCTTGTGTGTTTATAAACAAAACCAGATGAATTTTGATTTTTAGAGGAGGGGTAATAAATAACAAACGATGACCAAATGAATTAGTTGTGTCAATCATCTGTTACATACTAAAGTAAAAACATTTCACCTGTTTATTGATTGTTATTCAACGAGCAAAACATTGTTTCCGATATTTAACCACACTTTGTTTTGGTTTAGGATTTTTTAGCTACCAGACTAGTAGCATAATTACATGGCTCTGTTAACTTCCACGTCATCCATGATTTCCTACCCTCCTCTACCGAGACGTCAAACTCAAGCGTCAACATATACAGGGTGTTGATAAAAAACCCTTCAGGACTTCGGTATATGGTTATTAATATCAAAACTAAGATAAAAGTTCCTGTAAACATGGCTCCTAAAGTGCTCGGTTATCCGTCTGTCGTATGTGTATCGTATCCGTATGTGTTTTTAACATGATTTTGCATAACTTTGGAACTACTAAAGATATCAACTTCAAACTTAGTTCGTATATGCTGACTAATAGGACCTATTTTGGTGCGGTGTATCAAGTTTCTACTTTGTACCATTTCAAAATTGCAGCCATTTTTATATTTTAAAACTTAATATCTTAAAAACCGTAAATTTTACAAAAATTTTACTAGAGACAAAAAAGTTACAAAATTTTATCTCTTATAAAACCATATAAAGATTATTAAGATAAAACAATTAACGGAGTTATTGTAATTTTGCTAACAGAATTAAAGCAAATTTGCTGTAACTGCCATAAGACAAGCATGTATTCTGTTGGAAAAATTGCAATAACTCCGTTATTTGTAGTTCGATCTTAATAGTCTTTTTAGGGTTATGTAGAAAACAAAATTGCGCAGCTTTTTTGTCTCTTGTACAATTCTTGTAAAATTTACGGTTGTTAAGACAATAAGATTTAAAATATAAAAATGGCCGCCATTTTGAAATGGTACAAAGTAGAAACTTGATACTCCGCACCTAAATAGTTGCTATCAGTCAGCATATAAGAACAAAATTTGATGTTAATATCTTAAGTAGTTCTAAAGTTATGAAAAATCATGTTAAAACACATACAGACCGACAGATGGATAACCGCAACTTTTTTCTTAGTAGTTAGAACTTTTTTCTTAGTTTTTATGTAAGTAACCACATCCTGAGGTCCTCAAGGGATTTTTTTATCAACAACCTGTATACATCACTACCTATATATAACGCTGTCCTCCTCTTTCTGTAAATATCCTCCTTTTAATACCCAACTGTCCTTCCTGAAAAAGTTGCTGCGGCAGGTAAAGGTCGAGCCGATGCTCTCATTGGCTGCAATTGATCCTTCCTCGAGCATTGTCGACCCGCGACCCGCGACCGCGCTGTGTATCGTTTGGTATCGAACTGTCGAACATGCTGTTTTCAAACCATCGATGTTCGTTTCTACCGTCGATGTTTTCCTCTCATCGATGTTTTGGTATCTATGTGTTTTGAAACGGAATTTTAAAATAGATTTTGTCTTTTATACCGATCTCTGAGTATTTATATTAAATTGGCCTAATGTTAAATTTCTATTTTGATTTCGTATACGGTATAATAATAAGCCTAGTAATAATAACATTTATTTTTCAGAATAGTTAAAAACTTTGTGGCTTTTTACGATGTAATATTTATAAATATAAATTAAATACTCGTAACTTATTTAACATGGATTACACTGAACTATCATACATATGATATGAAATAACGCATTTGTTAGCGAATTTCCTTAAAGGAATAAGCTATTACCGTAGGTCTCATGGTAAGACGTAAGCCCGAGACCATATTAACTTTTCATTTTGGGGCCCCCATAAGCAAAAAACACTATTCGTTCGAATTTTTACTTTCTCCCCCCTATACATAGTATATGGAGAAAGTATTGTTTTCGTCAAAATTTTCGAATTTGAGTTGTTAGTGGATATATTTGTTTTAGTGCTCCCTGAATCCAAAAAAAGTGGTTTTCGGCCTGGTGCCGGTGCCTGTGCCTGTGTGTGTGCGTGTGCGTGTGCGTGTGCGTGTGCGTGTGCGTGTGCGTGTGCGTGTGCGTGTGCGTGTGCGTGTGCGTGTGCGTGTGCGTGTGCGTGTGCGTGTGCGTGTGCGTGTGCGTGTGCGTGTGCGTGTGCGTGTGCGTGTGCGTGTGCGTGTGCGTGTGCGTGTGCGTGTGCGTGTGCGTGTGCGTGTGCGTGTGCGTGTGCGTGTGCGTGTGCGTGTGCGTGTGCGTGTGCGTGTGCGTGTGCGTGTGCGTGTGCGTGTGCGTGTGCGTGTGCGTGTGCGTGTGCGTGTGCGTGTGCGTGTGCGTGTGCGTGTGCGTGTGCGTGTGCGTGTGCGTGTGCGTGTGCGTGTGCGTGTGCGTGTGCGTGTGCGTGTGCGTGTGCGTGTGCGTGTGCGTGTGCGTGTGCGTGTGCGTGTGCGTGTGCGTGTGCGTGTGCGTGTGCGTGTGCGTGTGCGTGTGCGTGTGCGTGTGCGTGTGCGTGTGCGTGTGCGTGTGCGTGTGCGTGTGCGTGTGCGTGTGCGTGTGCGTGTGCGTGTGCGTGTGCGTGTGCGTGTGCGTGTGCGTGTGCGTGTGCGTGTGCGTGTGCGTGTGCGTGTGCGTGTGCGTGTGCGTGTGCGTGTGCGTGTGCGTGTGCGTGTGCGTGTGCGTGTGCGTGTGCGTGTGCGTGTGCGTGTGCGTGTGCGTGTGCGTGTGCGTGTGCGTGTGCGTGTGCGTGTGCGTGTGCGTGTGCGTGTGCGTGTGCGTGTGCGTGTGCGTGTGCGTGTGCGTGTGCGTGTGCGTGTGCGTGTGCGTGTGCGTGTGCGTGTGCGTGTGGTGTGTGTGTGTGTGTGTGTGTGTGTGTGTGTGTGTGTGTGTGTGTGTGTGTATATGTCTGTGTGTGGATGTATGTGTGGATGTAAACAAAGCTAGAGACGACACTAGTGGTCTGATTTTCATGAAATTTGGCATGTAGGTATAAAGCCGTGGTATCTCCAGGCGTATTTTTCATTTTTTTGAATTTTTGATTTTTAAGGGTATTTACCCCATAAAAACCCATAAAAAATGACAAAAATTCAAATTTCTAAAAAACGGCTCAAACGATTTTGATAAAAATTTCATGGTTTTTAGTGCTTAAGATGACAAACAAAATGACACCACCCGCATGTCTGTAAAAATTCAGGTTCAGAAGTTATGGGGGTTTAAGTGTTAAAAAATTCATATTTTTCTAATTTCACAAAATCCTTAACTTCTAAAGAAAATATACTTGCAACCATTAAATTTGACTTGAAAAACTAAATAATCCAGTATTTTTATTCATTTGTTTACGTCAACTGGTTGCGGAGATAATTGATATTTTAATTCGGCGGTAAACGCAGTACGTTGTCCGATGTTATTCTTATGGCAAATATTTAAAAGCCGATATCTCCGTTATTTACTAACCGATTTTGATAACATTTGGTATATATTTGCGTGATAATTAATTGTTAATTTGTTTTATTTCACTAAATTTGTTTTCTGGTTTTAAATGATTTGAAGGGAGAAAGTATGTGTACTGATACCGTTTATTTTATATATATATATATATATATATATATATATATATATATATGTCTGTTAACACGATAGCGGCCGTAAATATGGTCCGATCTTAACGAAATTTGGTACAGACGTGTAAAGTGGTAATCACTCGGACGAGTTCGTGAACCAGCCCGATCGGACCACCGGAAGGGGGAGTTAAAGGGGGGTAAACCCCTCCCCCCAAAAAATGGGTTTTTTTTTAGTTTTTACATAGAAAATTAAAAATTATCCAATTTTTGCTAGCACTATTGATTTCAGCTCAAAAAAACAAACAATTTAGTATTGAATCACTGCTCTATGTCCATTGGTTTCTGAGATATTGAAAGTGGTAAACACAGCACGTTGTCCCAATGTTAACCTTATGGAAAATAAAGAAAATTCCATATCTCGCTTATTTCTCAACATATCTTGATAAAACCTGGTAAATGGCTTCTTCTAGTTCAGATCAACTAAATATTGAATTAAAACCACCCAGTTTTGATATACCCGTAGCAGCAGACCTGTATACTCATTCCCCATGTTATTCTTATGGAGCTTACAAAAACATGTCGAATCTCGCTATGTTGGATTGAAGTATGTTGTTTTGCAATTGAAATTCGCTGAGTATGCAGGTCTGCTGCAACGGGGGTATTTTTTATTGTATTTGACACCAAATATTATTTTGACATTATCCGACTTGAACATATTATATCCATGCATTATTTTGAAAATGAAAATCGGTATATCGAGATTAGAAACTTAGATATTGAAACTATAGTTGAAAACAACGACGTTTCTCGCTAAAAGAACATATATGTTTTTGAACCGATGTTTTTGCAACATCGATGGCATGAGTTCGATGAACTATCGATGTCCGAACACTCCGCTGTGACTGTGACTGACTGCACCGACAACGCGGTAGCTATCGACTTAACATTTTGCGTTTGCATGCGAATCGCCCCTATCTTTGACTGGCTAAATATCCGTATCACTAAACTTGGAGAACTCATATTGGTGTCTAATTGTAACAATTTTCGTCTACTTTAGCTCCATAAATGGTTTAATTCAAGTAAAACTGCGTCCTTAGAGGCGATTTTTACTTTCTCCCCGTATACATAGTATATGGAGAAAGTATTGTTTTCGTCAAAATTTTCGAATTTGAGTTGCTAGTGGATATATTTGTTTTAGTGCTCTCTGAATCCAAAAAAGTGGTTTTCGGAGTGGTGTTGGACTGACCGTATGTGGATGCAGGGCCGCGACAAGGGATTTTTCTGGGACATGCGAGAGCCTAAATTGGCGCCCTTTCACTAGATTTAGGTATCAGTTACCCACCACCCCTCAGGGTGGTTAAAGCTATCATTTGCAAAATTAAATAGAATATTTTGAAGTTACTGTGTTGAATTTTATTCATCACATATTTAAAGGTTTTTTATTGATAGATAGACTACGGGTTTGTATTGCTGGATATATTAAGACAAATTAAATTATCTAAGTAAGAACAGGCACACCGCTAATCGGGCGATTCTTGCTTCAACTTGAAAAAAATTAACATTAGAGCCCAGTCAAATTAGACCAATCTAAGAAGGAATATACTAAACAGCTAAAACTATCACAGTTGTTCGTTACCCGGCCCATTTAAACCACTTGCAAAAGTCCCTGAGGAAGAGGTTGAGTTTGAGTTTCTAGAAGCTTTTAGTTCCCCAGGTCTTGGTTTTGAATCTTGAAATTTATTTTGAAAACGAAATTGCAAATTTAATTTAATTATAAAGGTATTGCTAAAATGAAACTGTGGTGAAAACGGAACTCATTTACTTCACCCATTCTTTTCAAATTGACATTCATTTTGTTCGTTACTGCAGCTACAATTCACATATCCAAAAATTTACATTTTGAGTTATTTGAAAGCAATGATTACTCCACGGGCGTGGGTAAACGGCCACTAATTTAAAATGTTTGCGAGTTTTAAACACTTTTAAAAGACGCCACAGGTGTCAGTATGCTCCAACAAAAAAAGCATTTTGCTCTTTGAATAGTTTGAAACGTCTCCACCGGCACCGGCAAACACCTCCTAAACCCACATTACGCACCTTGATTAATTTAAAAAGGGCTCCAGGCGCCGGGGCTGGCTAACACCTCCTAAATGGCGACAACTCGATCATGTTATAGCGCGTTGAACGATTTGTAAATGCTCCCCCGGGAGCCAACCAAACTCGCCAAATTACATGATTTACACTTTGAACCATATAAAAACGCTCAACGAGCCCCGGTAGTTGGAGTACGCCACATAAATTAAAATTTGGCAAGTTGAACAATTTTGATAGACTCCTTGAAGTCGGCAAACACCACAAAACATTAATTAATTTAGCTCTTTAACAAATTTAAAATGCTCCACAGGCGCCGGAAAACGCCCCCAAGACGAATATTTTGCACGTTAAACAAAATTGTAAAATACTACCCGTGTGTCAACAAAGTTCGCCAAAGTACATGTTCAGCACTTTAAAGACTCCTCGGGCGCCACTGCGGACTCAACACCGCGCCGGCTTCGGTGGCGCCCTCTCCCAGTCGGCGCCCCATGCGGCCGCATGTTTCGCATGGCCCTTGTCGCGGCCCTGTGTGGATGTGTAGATGTAAGCAAAGCTAGAGACGACACCAGTGGTCCGATGTTCATGAATTCTGGCATGTAGATATAAAGCCTTAGTAATTATTACTGGTATTTTTAGCGAATTTCCCCTATAGGGAAGAAGCTGTTACCGTAGGTCTCATGGTAAGACCTAAGCCTAAAACCATCATAACTTTTCTTTTTGAGGTCCTCAGATGGCAAAAACACCATTCGTTCACTTTCATAAATATATATATATATATCTATATATATATCTATATAAATCTCTATATATATATCTATATATATTATTTTAGTTAACATTATTAAGTTAAGAAACAAAGTACCCTTTTTTGAAACATTTTTTATTTCGACGACTAGTTTCGATACATTAGTTCATTTTCAAGTCATCTTTAAAAGAATTATTTTTATTTTTATAGGCAATTTTTACTTCGGTATTTTTGAAAGTCTTACGGAATGCTTTATTAAGTGTGGTGTTATGAGGTAGGCATATGTATTCATATTTCTTCTTTTCATTGTCATTGGCATTATTTCTTTCTTTTTCGAGTTTTTTTTTCTATCATTGATGGTTTATATCCATTCTTTATTGCTAGGTATAATATTGTATCTTTTTCTCTTTTAAAATCTTCTTTTTTCATGGGGACTGTTAACAAACGGTGTATTAAAGAATGGAATGTTGTTAATTTATGAGACCACGGGTGGTTGGAGTCTGCCGGAATAATTACTTCTGTTGTTGTTGCTTTTCTATAAATAAACTAATGTATCGAAACTAGTCGTCGAAATAAAAAATGTTTCAAAAAAGGGTACTTTGTTTCTTAACTTAATAATGTTAACTAAAATAATAATAACAGTAGCCCTATTAACCAACCTTTATACAATCTATATATATATATGTGTCTTTAAGCACGATAACTTGCGCAAAAATGGTCCAATCGGAATGAAATTTGGCATAGACGTGTAAAGTAGTAATTATTCGGACGAGTTCGTAAACCAGCCCGATCGGACCACCGGAAGGGGGGGTAAAGGGGGGTAAACCCCCCCAAAAATGGGTTTTTTGAGATTTTTACATAGAAAAATAAATTTTTTCAAATTTTTATTGGCACCATTGAATTCAGCCCAAAAAACAAACAATTTAGTATCTTGAATCATGGCTCTATGTCCATTGGTTGCCGAGATATTGAAAGTGGTAAACGCAGTACGTTGTCCCAATGTTAACCTTATGGGAAATAAGTAAAATTCTATATCTCGCTTATTTCTCAACATATCTTGATAAAACTTGGTAAATGGCTTCTTCTAGTTCAGATCTACTAAATATTGAATTAAAACCACCCAGTTTTAATATACCTGTAGCAGCAAACCTCCATACTCATTCCCCATGTTATTCTTATGGAGCTTACAAAAACATGTCAAATCTCGCTTTGTTGGATCGAAATATGTTGTTTTGCACTTGAAATTCGCTGAGTATGCAGGTCTGCTGCAACGGGGGTATTTTTCATTTTAGCGAATTTCCCCTATAGGGAAGAAGCTGTTACCGTAGGTCTCATGGTAAGACCTAAGCCTAAAACCATCATAACTTTTCTTTTTGAGGTCCTCAGATGGCAAAAACACCATTCGTTCACTTTCATAAATATATATATATATCTATATATATATATCTATATAAATCTCTATATATATATCTATATATATATATATATGTGTCTTTAAGCACGATAACTTGCGCAAAAATGGTCCAATCGGAATGAAATTTGGCATAGACGTGTAAAGTAGTAATTATTCGGACGAGTTCGTGAACCAGCCCGATCGGACCACCGGAAGGGGGAGTTAAAGGGGGGTAAACCCCCCCCCCAAAAAATGGGTTTTTTTTGAGTTTTTACATAGAAAATTAAAAATTATCCAATTTTTGCTAGCACTATTGATTTCAGCTCAAAAAAACAAACAATTTAGTATTGAATCACTGCTCTATGTCCATTGGTTTCTGAGATATTGAAAGTGGTAAACACAGCACGTTGTCCCAATGTTAACCTTATGGAAAATAAAGAAAATTCCATATCTCGCTTATTTCTCAACATATCTTGATAAAACCTGGTAAATGGCTTCTTCTAGTTCAGATCAACTAAATATTGAATTAAAACCACCCAGTTTTGATATACCCGTAGCAGCAGACCTGTATACTCATTCCCCATGTTATTCTTATGGAGCTTACAAAAACATGTCGAATCTCGCTATGTTGGATTGAAGTATGTTGTTTTGCAATTGAAATTCGCTGAGTATGCAGGTCTGCTGCAACGGGGGTATTTTTTATTGTATTTGACACCAAATATTATTTTGACATTATCCGACTTGAACATATTATATCCATGCATTATTTTGAAAATGAAAATCGGTATATCGAGATTAGAAACTTAGATATTGAAACTATAGTTGAAAACAACGACGTTTCTCGCTAAAAGAACATATATGTTTTTGAACCGATGTTTTTGCAACATCGATGGCATGAGTTCGATGAACTATCGATGTCCGAACACTCCGCTGTGACTGTGACTGACTGCACCGACAACGCGGTAGCTATCGACTTAACATTTTGCGTTTGCATGCGAATCGCCCCTATCTTTGACTGGCTAAATATCCGTATCACTAAACTTGGAGAACTCATATTGGTGTCTAATTGTAACAATTTTCGTCTACTTTAGCTCCATAAATGGTTTAATTCAAGTAAAACTGCGTCCTTAGAGGCGATTTTTACTTTCTCCCCGTATACATAGTATATGGAGAAAGTATTGTTTTCGTCAAAATTTTCGAATTTGAGTTGCTAGTGGATATATTTGTTTTAGTGTTCTCTGAATCCAAAAAAGTGGTTTTCGGAGTGGTGTTGGACTGACCGTATGTGGATGCAGGGCCGCGACAAGGGATTTTTCTGGGACATGCGAGAGCCTAAATTGGCGCCCTTTCACTAGATTTAGGTATCAGTTACCCACCACCCCTCAGGGTGGTTAAAGCTATCATTTGCAAAATTAAATAGAATATTTTGAAGTTACTGTGTTGAATTTTATTCATCACATATTTAAAGGTTTTTTATTGATAGATAGACTACGGGTTTGTATTGCTGGATATATTAAGACAAATTAAATTATCTAAGTAAGAACAGGCACACCGCTAATCGGGCGATTCTTGCTTCAACTTGAAAAAAATTAACATTAGAGCCCAGTCAAATTAGACCAATCTAAGAAGGAATATACTAAACAGCTAAAACTATCACAGTTGTTCGTTACCCGGCCCATTTAAACCACTTGCAAAAGTCCCTGAGGAAGAGGTTGAGTTTGAGTTTCTAGAAGCTTTTAGTTCCCCAGGTCTTGGTTTTGAATCTTGAAATTTATTTTGAAAACGAAATTGCAAATTTAATTTAATTATAAAGGTATTGCTAAAATGAAACTGTGGTGAAAACGGAACTCATTTACTTCACCCATTCTTTTCAAATTGACATTCATTTTGTTCGTTACTGCAGCTACAATTCACATATCCAAAAATTTACATTTTGAGTTATTTGAAAGCAATGATTACTCCACGGGCGTGGGTAAACGGCCACTAATTTAAAATGTTTGCGAGTTTTAAACACTTTTAAAAGACGCCACAGGTGTCAGTATGCTCCAACAAAAAAAGCATTTTGCTCTTTGAATAGTTTGAAACGTCTCCACCGGCACCGGCAAACACCTCCTAAACCCACATTACGCACCTTGATTAATTTAAAAAGGGCTCCAGGCGCCGGGGCTGGCTAACACCTCCTAAATGGCGACAACTCGATCATGTTATAGCGCGTTGAACGATTTGTAAATGCTCCCCCGGGAGCCAACCAAACTCGCCAAATTACATGATTTACACTTTGAACCATATAAAAACGCTCAACGAGCCCCGGTAGTTGGAGTACGCCACATAAATTAAAATTTGGCAAGTTGAACAATTTTGATAGACTCCCTGAAGTCGGCAAACACCACAAAACATTAATTAATTTAGCTCTTTAACAAATTTAAAATGCTCCACAGGCGCCGGAAAACGCCCCCAAGACGAATATTTTGCACGTTAAACAAAATTGTAAAATACTACCCGTGTGTCAACAAAGTTCGCCAAAGTACATGTTCAGCACTTTAAAGACTCCTCGGGCGCCGCTGCGGACTCAACACCGCGCCGGCTTCGGTGGCGCCCTCTCCCAGTCGGCGCCCCATGCGGCCGCATGTTTCGCATGGCCCTTGTCGCGGCCCTGTGTGGATGTGTAGATGTAAGCAAAGCTAGAGACGACACCAGTGGTCCGATGTTCATGAATTCTGGCATGTAGATATAAAGCCTTAGTAATTATTACTGGTATTTTTAGCGAATTTCCCCTATAGGGAAGAAGCTGTTACCGTAGGTCTCATGGTAAGACCTAAGCCTAAAACCATCATAACTTTTCTTTTTGAGGTCCTCAGATGCCAAAAACACCATTCGTTCACTTTCATAAATATATATATATATATATCTATATATCTATCTAATATATATACGGCCGCTTGTGTAACTGATTAAGGATACGAATTCTTTTTTACTTCCAGATGAGCTAGGAACTTGAAATTTGGCACGGACGTTCCTCATTAGTTCAAACTACGGGGAAAAATATCAAAACCCACAATTTTAAATTTTAACTCCCTCAAAAAAATTATTAAAAAATCGTTAAAATAAGCCTTTTTCAAACAACTGTTATTTTGAGCTCTAGTGGCCGAACGGATGGTCCTATCGAAAAACGGACTGCACCACGTGTCATGGATTTTTCACGATCTACAACTTTGGTCCTATGACTTTTTGCCCTATCTCGTCTCCTTCACCCTTAGATCGCTCTAGAAATTCCAATTTTCGAAGATTTTCCTTTGGTTTTCCAGCTCCAGTTGGCTTGATATAAACGTATAGGGCAGAAATTTGGTTCAAATCGTCTTTATAGCATATTCGTTACAAATCACCTACAATATAATTAGTTCTTAACGTAAAAATGCATCTAAAGCTAAAAAAGTCTTGAAAATTTACCTCGTTAAACCCACCTCA
This sequence comes from Flexamia atlantica, assembly GCA_035578135.1. NCBI lineage: Eukaryota > Metazoa > Arthropoda > Insecta > Hemiptera > Cicadellidae > Flexamia > Flexamia atlantica. Next base: position 4,437,284 of record JAQJVK010000019.1, read on the forward strand.
CATGTTCTTTTAAGTTGCTGTTTAATGCAGGTTTCACAACTGCTAATGTGTTTCTTATCGGTAAAAATAATAATGAATAACTTTTATTAATAAATATTCTTTACAACTAAAGTTGATGTTTTAAGCCTGAAAATACTTCAATCATATGATTCTTTCATGTGCTAATTGTATTTAAAACAATGATTTTAATTTTAGGTTCTCGCTGTGCGGTAGTGCAGTACGTGCCCTTGTAAGACTTATCTGGGCCTGTGGTTCTCTGGTTCAGTTTTACCGCGCTTAGATATAGTTCTATTCTACCTTATCGTGAAATTGCAATACTTTTTTGTCGACTTGAAATTTCTCCAATTTTTTCTACGTACAATTTTAATTTTAGAACACCCGCCGAAACAAAATATTTGTATTATTTAAACCTAAATATTTTCAAACTAGCGTCTAGTGGGGCTCGTCAAACAGTGAAGAGAACCTGTCGACGCGTCGGAGTGGGGGGACCGCCCCTCCCCTCCCGCTCTCACCACCTATCCGTCAAACCGACACCGACGCAAACAACAACTGCAGACGACAGACGGCATTATGTGTTTGTAACTGTATTATTATCAGTAATTAATTAATTGGCGTTCCGTAACTTATTATGTTATCCTTTTAACGTGAGTTTAATGAACAAATAAGGTATATCAGATAAAGTTATAATAGTCATATTAGCTACCTTGATTCACGGCCGTGCCGCGCGCGCGGTGAAATTTCTTGGAACTCAATCGCGCGCTATTTAGAAATAATTGTTATCTTACAAAATTAAAGTATGAACTCACACATAATATTATTTATGTACTATTTATTCAACCATTTCCTTCATAAGGAAAATTTACAAGCCTTAAAAAGACTAAAATATCATTAAATAAACCATAACACATATTCCCGCGCCCGCACGAATCACGGAACGCGCGCATTCTTATTACGTGCTATTTAGAATTACTTAATGTCATAATTTACCAAACTAGATTATTAACCCTTACATACCGCATATGTACCATGTATTCGTCTAATTCTCACATAATAAGATTAATAAGCGTTAAAAAGATTAAAATGTCAACATGAATATTCCCGCGTTCACGATTCTCGGAAAGCGGGCATTCATGTTTACACTTGTTTTTGACAAATAAGTATTGTTATATTTTACAAAAATGCGGTATCAACTCTTACGTAATACTAGTGTATAAATTATTTGATCGTTACATAAAAAATACCATCCCTTTCCATTCCATACCATACCATACCATTCCTTTAAAGTATCAACACAGATACTGACGCACGTATTTCCGCGCGCTTCAATTTGAATTCGCGCGCTTTACCGCCCCTCCCATCATTGACCCCCCACTCTGCCGCGCCAAGTGGTTCTCTTCAACAGATGACGAGCCCCACTAGACGCTAGTTATTTTCAACACATCTTTAAATATTGCCTTCATTCCGTGTAATGCAGTGTTTTAGTACCAGTAACAACTATTATGTTTGTTGTTAGCAAAAGAGTAACAAACTCACTCTATTAATGCCCTATTAATATAATGACGGGTGGTCAATAAAAAAATCTTCCAATCTCAAAAAACCGATCTTTGATTTTTTTATTACTCAGTTATTCTTAAGCGAATATTGTAGAGTACGACTCTTAATTTAATGCCATGTTTTCTGACAAAGGTGGTTATCGAAGCAAAAACCTTACTCTTCAGGTAACTCAACGTCCAAAACTCAAAGGGTGTTATGTTTGGAGACTGATATGCTCTTGTTAGGAGTCACTGCCAAACAAACATTGCTTAGAATTAACATAATATTTTTTTCGTATTCTGTTTCCGCCTGGAAATCCGAAATAATTTAAACCACCAGCGTTACTGAAAATGGCATTAAATAATGAATAGTTCACATCAACATTCACGTCCCTAACTAATAAATGGCTAAGCTGTAACAAAATATGACTTAACTAGTTATCCTATCGAAAAACAAAGATCAATACTGTATTTAAATAAATTTTTCAACAATTTATGTTTTTATTTTCGGATATTTTGCTCGATCTCACCTCTTTCACCCCTAACATGGGCCCTTAACAGGTTATTTTCCACTTTATCTTTTGGTTTTTCTTTATTTGTTGGTTAATTTTTAATCTTGATTATAAGTTTTGACATGACGAGAGTCAGTTTTACCGTCCAGTTTTACGCCCCATCAAAGGTCATTCGCCAGTTTCTTCGGTTTCAACTCCTAAAAGAGTCCTAAAGTTGAACTTTCATCAAATTTGAACTTTCCTCGTGGGGTTTTCTAACATATTCTTAAATGATAGACCCAAGTTTTGACTTGGTATTACTCAGTGTCCCCGCCCACGCTTAAGCGAAGTCATTGGCGTTCTCTCACCCCTTTCAACCCCTATATACAACCAATAAATGAAGCAAATTAAACTATTTTCAAATGTTTGGCATTGTTATTTCTATACAAATACTTATGCCTAACCCCCTGGCCCCCGACCCTCTACCCCTTCAAATAATTAACAACCACCAAACTAGTGGTCCTTTTTTTTCTATTGAAAAACAAAGCTCAATACTGTATTTAAATTAGTTTTTCTACAAATTTGGATTTTTATTTTCGAATATTTTGCCCTATCTCACCTCCTTTACCCCTAAAATGGGCCCTGAAATAAATTTGTTTGTAAATTTCCACTTTGGTTTTTTGGTTTTTCTTTATTTGTGAGTTTATTTTTTATTTCGATTCAAAGTTTGACATGGAGAGAGTCAGTTTTACCGCTCAGGTTTAGGCCTCTATCAATGGTCATTTGCCAATTTATTTCGTTTCAACCCCTAAAAGAGTTCTAAAGTTTAACTTTAATTAAATTTTAATTTTCCCCGTGGTTTTTTCTAATATCTTCTTAAAATGAGAGACCCAAGTTTTGACTTGGGATTACTCGGTGTCACCGCCCACGTTTAAGCGGAGTTTTTGGCCATTTTTCACCCCATTCAACCCCTACAAACAACCAAAAAATGAAGCAACTTATACTATTTTCAAATGTTTGACATTGCTATTTCCAAACAAATACTTTTGCCTAACCTCCTGGCCCCCGGACCCTCTCCCCGTTCAAATAATTAACCTTCCACAACCAACAACCCCCACCACCAAACATCCCCCTAAACCCCAACATACCTTTGTATGTAGTTTTATTAACTTTCCCTTGTGACTTTAATATCCAAACCCCCCTCACTCGAGGGATTTTTACCCCTCAGGTTTGTCAGAGGTCATTCGCCGATATTACCCCATTTTAACTTTTAAAATACTTGTCTTAAGTTGAACCTTTATTTTTTGAAATTTTCTCTTGTTAAAAAAATTATTATTTGATTGAGAGGTCCAGAAGGGATTTTTTATTGTTACCTCCCATGAATAACCCTAAGTTATTTGTCATTTCTAAACGCTTTCGACCCCTAATCCCGCCAATAAAAAAAGAAAAATCAAGTACTATTCAAAAGTTTGGCAATACTATTTTAAAACAACAATTTTGTCTCACACCTGGCCCGGTATTATCAGAGGCAAAAGCTACTCGCCAACTTAACCCCATTTCAACTCCATGAAAAAGTTCTCTAAATCCGAACCTGCAATGAGTTTACAATTTCTCTGGTGGTTTTTACCATGTTAAGATATCTTGAGGTAGGAATTTCAACCAAAACAATTAAATAAATTTGGTCTTGTGTCTTTTCAAAATCAAAACCCCCTTCTTTGGGACTAAAAATGGGAGGTCTGGGGGCGGAGTATTGTTCAACTGCGGGAGAACACAAACGGGGGCCTGGGGGCGAAGCCCCCAGCGAGCGAAGCGAGTCTATATATATATATCTATATATATATCTATATATATATATGTGTCTTTAAGCACGATAACTTGCGCAAAAATGGTCCAATCGGAATGAAATTTGGCATAGACGTGTAAAGTAGTAATTATTCGGACGAGTTCGTAAACCAGCCCGATCGGACCACCGGAAGGGGGGGTAAAGGGGGGTAAACCCCCCCAAAAATGGGTTTTTTGAGATTTTTACATAGAAAAATAAAATTTTTCAAATTTTTATTGGCACCATTGAATTCAGCCCAAAAAAACAAACAATTTAGTATCTTGAATCATGGCTCTATGTCCATTGGTTGCCGAGCTATTGAAAGTGGTAAACGCAGTACGTTGTCCCAATGCTAACCTTATGGGAAATAAGTAAAATTCTATATCTCGCTTATTTCTCAACATATCTTGTTAAAACTTGCTAAATAGCTTCTTATAGTTCAGATCTACTAAATATTGAATTAAAACCACCCAGTTTTAATATACCTGTAGCAGCAAACCTCCATACTCATTCCCCATGTTATTCTTATGGAGCTTACAAAAACACGTCAAATCTCGCTATGTTGGATCGAAATAAGTTGTTTTGCACTTGAAATTCGCTGAGTATGCAGGTCTGCTGCAACGGGGGTATTTTGAATTTTTGATTTTAAAGTATATTTACCCCATAAAAATTACAAAAATCCAAATTTCTCAAAAACGGCTCAAACGATTTTGATAAAAATTTCACAGTGTTTAGTGCTTAAGATAGCGAACAAAATGACACCACCCGCATGTCTGTAAAAATTAAGGTTCAGAAGTTATGGGAGTTAAAGTGTTAAAAAAGTCATATTTTTCAAATTCTACAAAATCTGTAAATTCTAAAGAAAATATACTTGCAACCATTAAATTTGGTTTGAGAAACTAAATCATCTAAAGTTTTGAATCATTAGTCTACGACAACTGGTTGCGGAGATAATTGAAATATTTGGGTCGGCGGTAAACGCAGTGCGTTTTCCAATGTTATTCTTATGGCAAATATTTAAAAACCGATATCTCCGTTATTTACTAACCGATTTTGATAAAATGTTGTATATGTATTTGTGTGGTTATTAATTGTTTTTTTGTTGGTTTGTTTTGTTTCATCATACAAGTTTTTTAATTTTAAATTACTTTAAATGTGTCAGTTTCCTCAGTTTCCTGATACCGTTTATTTTATATAAACAAATAAGTACCGTAATTTATAGTTCATCCGTTTTATAGCTAGTTTTGAGCAATGGGAACAGTTTTTACACCTTAAGAAATTGGAATGGAATGGAGTGAAAGTTCAGAACACCACAGCTGATGTCAAGTTGTAATAGCCTGACACGTTGGGGTTTTTTAACAGCTGTTCATTTATATAATTATTGTGGTTTGTAGATAAATACAGTTGTTTGTTGAAATTAATTAATTAAATCAAAATAAATTAACTGTCCCGGATTATTGGAAATAAACAATGATCGACAACTCAGGCAACTGAGTTGGCCATAGCTCAAGATAAAACCATTGTTGTGAGGTCAATGATTAAATTGACTATATAACTGAAGGCCTAGTAGTTTTTCGAATACTACGGAAGTAGTGGAGTAGCACAGGTTTTCAATGTTGCAAACTTGGATTTAAATTACTTTAAAAGATGCTGACAAAAAAACAGAATATGGTGCGCGTTTGCGAGGTTTTAATTGACTGTCCTAGGATGTGTTTGTCAAGCAGGGGTCAACGGTCAGGCCGCCCAGCGCGATAACGGCCTCGGTCTCCTCCGAGCCCAAATACAGAAATCACTTCTACAAGGTTTTTTTAACGAATTTCCCCTATAGGGAAGAAGCTGTTACCGTAGTACTCATGGTAAGACCTAAGCCCGAGATCATGATAAATTTTCGTTTTGGGGCCCTCAGAAGCAAAAAACATTATTCGTTCATTTTCATACATAGCCTATACTATACATGTCTTTAAGCACGATAACTCACGTAAAAATGGTCCGATCCTAATGAAATTTGGCATGGATGTGTAAAGTAGTAATTATTCGGACGAGTTCGTAAACCAGCCCGATCGGACTACCGGAAGGGGGGGGGGGGTAAAGGGGGGTAAACCTCCCCAAATTTTTTTTTTAGTTTTTTACATAGAAAAATAAAAATGATCCAATTTTTGTTAACACCATTGAATTCAGCTAAAAAAAACAATTTAGTATTTTGAATTACTGCTCTATGTCCATTGGTTACTGAGATATTAAAAGTGGTAAACACAGTATATTGTCTCAATGTTAACCTTATGGGAAATAAGTTAAATTCTATATCTCGCTTATTTCTCAACGTATCTTGATAAAACTTGGTAAACGGCTTCTTCTAGTTTAGATCTACTAAATATTGAATTAAAACCACCCAGATTTAATATACTCGTAGCAGCAAACCTGCATACTCATTCCCCATGTTATTTTTATGGAGCTTACAAAAACATGTCAAATCTCGCTAAGTAGGATTGAAATATGTTGTTTTGCATTTGAAATTCGCTGAGTATGCAGGTCTGCTGCAACGGGGGTATTTTGTGGTAAGGGCCACGTAACATTGGTCGAGTAACTCGGCCGAGTTGCTGTATGATCAGCTGATTCCTATTGTTTAGAATTGTCAACTCGACTCGCCTTTTAAAAAAGGTAGGTTTACATTGGTCGAGTCTCACTCGCCTGGTTAACTCGCCCTTCACTCGAACAAAGTGTGTCGTGGCCCAAAGGGAAGTTGTATTAAAAAGGTGTGCGTTTTTTTTTTTAATTTCTGAGACACGTTACAATAAATAATGTTTGAAATATGAAAGAAATTTGTTAGACAAAAAGGTTTTGAGCACTTGAGAAACTATAACGGTACCTGCATTGCTAGCAAAAGGGATTTTGTCAGGATACATTGTTCTTTCAAATGCTGTATCAGAATTTTTATAGATAGGCCTAACTGAAACCTCGTTTGCTATACTTCAAGTAAAAAGTTCTTTTTAGTTATTAAAGACACATAAATATTTATATCACTCCATCTTTTCCATAGTTTGAGGTTATTTATTATCACATCTCTAAAAAAGATTTTTTTGTTATATATTTTAGAAACCATTAAAAACTTAGTTTTGTTTTTGTTTACAGTTACAAGAATAAAAATGTACCTGTGTGAATAACTCAAAGGAATTATTTTAATCATGATTTGAGTCAGGTAATTGGTCATGGCTTATAGTCGGTGTTTTCATTTAATTTCCAAACCCAGGTAAGCCTTAAACACAAGTTAGGCTTGAAATACCCCCGTTGCAGCAGACCTGCATACTCAGCGAATTTCAAATGCAAAACAACATATCTCAATCCAAAATAGCGAGATTTGACATGTTTTTGTAAGCTCCATAAGAATAACTTGGGGAATGAGTATGCAGGTGTGCTGCTACAGGTATATTAAAACTGGTTGGTTTTAATTCAATATTTAGTAGATCTGAACTAGAAGAAGCCATTTACCAAGTTTTATCAAGATATGTTGAGAAATAAGCGAAATATAGAATTTTACTTATTTCCCATAAGGTTAACATTGGGACAACGTACTGTGTTTACCACTTTCAATATCTCGGTAACCAATGGACATAGAGCAGTGATTCAAAATACCAAACTGTTTGTTTTTTTGAGCTGAATTCAATGGTGCCCACAAAAATTCGATAAATTTTATTTTTCTATGTAAAAAATTCAAAAAACCCATTTTTGGGGGGGTTTATCCCCCTTTACCCCCCCTTCCGGTGGTCCGATCGGGCTGGTTCACGAACTCGTCCAATTGATTACCACTTTACACGTCCGTACCAAATTTCATAAAGATCGGACCATTTTTGCACCCGCTATCGTGCTAACAGACACATAGATATATATATATATATAAATTCAAACGAATAGTGTTTTTTGCTTCTGGAGGCCCCAGAACGAAAAGTTATAGTGGTCCCGAGCTTAAGTCTTACCATGAGATCTACGGTAATAGCTTCTTCCCTATAGGGGAAATTCGCTAAAATATATCAAATTAAGAATTATTGTGAGTTTAGTAAAAGGTTTTCTTTCTTATTTTTTTGGTACAATTTATTTGTATATCTGCTCTTAGTTCAGTAACTCTTTTAAGTTTAATTACCTCCAAATTGTGATTTGTATTTGAGTAATGATAATAATTTTTTACCATTATGTAGAAACATGATGACTATTATATTACAAACTTTAAAAAAAAAACTCGACTCGAATAAAGCTTTGAACTCGCGGGTATTTTTCAAAAATCGACTCGACTCGACTCGTCTTCAAAAATCACTACTCGCACACCCCTACTTACCATCCAAAGTCAATGGATGCGACTTTAAGAATTTATTTAGTAACAACAAACAAAAGTGATGGTACGACTGTTGCAGGGGTTTGGCGATAATCCCCTTCACGTGCCGATCTTGTACGAACCTTTCCCGGCCTCCAGTTTGAAATATCGCTATTGGTCACAATATAGATTTTTGTATTACAGACCGAGATGTCCCATGCATTACGACTAATGTCAATTTTAGCATTGGGCTACGGCTTTTGACTCGACCTTTACCTAATGTAAGGCCTTCGGTTCCTTCGTATTTTCACTGTTTTAACTGATACAATTTATAATTGGCTTTTGCAACCTGTTAGGTAAGGGAACAAAATAAAACGGATAATTCAAAGTAACTTAACTCAAAACGAAAATGTAACTTACTTCGCCCACGCTAAAAATTTGAAACAGGTGTTTTTGTTACTGTACTCTTGTTTGTATCTGTCATTTGGAATTGGTTTTATTTGTTTACATTGTCTGCTCGGGTGGATATGTTGTTACAGCCAACTTACATAATATGACGACGATCAGGGGCGTACCCAGGGGGGTATCGGGATATACATCCCCCCCCCCCGAAATCTTTGGGCATTTTTGGAAATTTTTGGGAAGCTTAATAACTCGTTCAGAATGAAGGTGACTGCCGTAAAACAGAGAACACTAAACATTAATTACTCAATAAACTTTAATATGGGTTTGAAATAGTTAAATTATATTATAGTGTAGGGGCATTTGTAAATAAAGGAAGGTCCGTGGGATTTTAAAGGAAGCAATTGTATGATTGGTGGCGATGGATAGGTAATAACATGAAGAATCGTGTACTACCGGGTGTTTTGCCTGAAAGTGTGGCAGAGCTGGTGTATGACGTCATACTTCCAAAATGGCCGCCAACGGTGACATTGATGCCTTTCTAGCGCTATAACTTGTTTATGGTTGATTTTAAGAAAATTCTTTAAATGAAGTTTTTTATTAATAACAAGATAAGGAACAAAAAAGGTTCTTACAAAAATTTTTGATATATCTACCCAATGTTTAGATATAAGTTGATCAAACATAGTATACCAGGTATCCCCCCCTAATTTTAGTAGTCCCCCCCTAACATTTTCCTATATTTTTTCAAATCTCAGTTCCACACCACCCCCAAACATTATTGGGTAGTTAATACCTCATTTTGAGGGGATACCCAATTTTGGCCGCCATCTTGGATCCGCCATGTTGGATCCAAAATATTTTTTCTAGTATAAAAGTGGTGTTGCGACCCATTATTTCGAACTAAATTTTTTTACTGATTACAATGTCGCAATCCGTTTTTCAATATCTCAATTGGTTCTCATGATACGAGCACTTTTAATTAATTTATTTTCAACCAATTTAAACATTATAAATTGATAAAATAGGCCCATAGCCACAAAATAATGCTAGATAGAGACGAATAACCACCATCAGTCAATGCTGAGCGATTTACACTTAAATTTCACCAATTTAAATTTTTGGCGGCCATTTTGGAAGTATGACGTCATACACCAGCTCGGCCACACTTTCAGGCAAAACACCCGGTAGTACACGATTCTATATGCCATTACCTATCTATCGCCACCAATCGTACAATTGCTTCCTTCAAAATCCCACGAAATTACATATGCCCCTGAACTATTATTTTAAAGATAATTGATTCGGGGATTATATATTGGACTAGCAGTTGCCCGTGGCTTCGCTCACGATAACAATTTTAACACCCGCTGCCTAAATAAAGATGGTGCCACATACTGAGTTTATGATTAAATAGATAAGGTACAAAAACTCTTGGTAACTTTAATATAGTACATATCACCTAAAAGAAAAAAGTCAACCATAAAACCATGATAAAAGGAACCAAACTATAAAAATCAGCTGTAGAGACCTATCTGTATGTGAAGCTTAAACCGCCTTCTTGACTAAATGAAAATTGACAATGTAATCGAAAGATCATCCATTTAATTATACAGAAGGACTTTAGACCGTTGAACCCACCGAAAAACCCAGAAAACCTTGAATTTTGAAAAACCCGTTCTCAGCGGATGCTTACGCCGAATAGGAACGTCCATGAAAAGTTTCAAGGTTCTAAGTCAAGTTCAAGTAGTTTGGGCTATGCGATGATAGGTCAGTGGTATTTGACAAATATAAAGTAGATATACTTTTATCAGCCAGAAAGATTTTTAGGAATCCGCTAAGAACGCAGGTCTACTGCGATGGAGTACTTAGAAATATTAGTAGGGGGTATTGGTAGGTTCAACCCCAGCAGGGTGGTGGTGGTTGGTCTAAAAATAGAACCCCCCCCTCCCCCCCCTCCCCCCCCTCCCCCCTCCCCCCCCGATGGGACCACCCACGAAGCCTAGCAAGTTATTTTTTTTTATTGAGGTTATGTAACTTTTTTTTTTTTTTTGAGCTTACGTAATCTTTACCTAACCTAACCTAACTTAACCTAACGTTCACTTTTTGGTGACGTCATAGAGGTCAATGACCTTTCAACCTTAGGCCCCCCCCGGCTAAAAATAGATTTCTAAAAATAGCTAACCTAACCTAACCTAACTTAACATAACTTAACCTAACATTGCTTCAGGACAATATTCCGTGCCAATTCGATGAACTTTTCTTCTACAGGACAAAAATGATGGAACGACATGAAGCAATACAATCAATATACCAAGCATATCCCGCTGCTGACTTAAATGAAATAGAAAGAGCTTTTGATGAGATGCACAAAAAGGAAGAGTACAACATTGAATATGTAGAATTATGGATATCATTCGGCGCTGATCAGTTGTACCTGCATGAAATCAATAAATACTGGTCAACGAAATAATACTTACCTTGAATCCTCTCCCTCCTTCATCAGCAAAATGGCCTTTTTTAAAGGGCACCATAAACTTTTAGATTAATTAGAAATAAGGCGGAATATGGCGCTCGCTTGCGGTCGCTCTGACAGCCTTCTGCCAAGAACAACTTCAGGTTGATGGCTTGTTACATCATAGTACTTAAGGGTAGGTGGCTTATCTAAATTAAAAAGTCTAAATACATGCCTAGCGAACACTACTTGCAACTAGGGAAAACAACCGGCAGAGTGTTGATTGATTCTGAGAGAAGGGTTTTCCAAAAGGGAAACTAGTAAGTCAACAAATAACTGTTTGTAAGAGAGAAAGTGACTAAAGATAAACATCGACAAATAGCTCGAGGTAGGATGAGATAATCAGAGGGATTGGTTAGACTTTCCTTGTGTTAGAAATAGCAATAACCTTCCACTAACGTCACGTGACTCCCCCCCACCCCCCCTCCCCCCCCTCCCCCCCCTCCCCCCCCTTGCGCAACATTAAGGAGTGGAGACAAAAAGGTGGTGGTGAAACGTAAAAGATTGGCTGAAACACCTGAGAGATGTGGAAAGTTACAAAATCAGAAATGAGGTTAACAAGACAAAATTAAACTGAGGAGTGTATTTACGAGCAATGGAATGTGGACAAGAATGTACTAGAAAGCTAGACTGATCGGGGAAAGTCCGGCGCCGCTCACCTAACTGTGGAATGCGGTCAAGAAAGCTAGACTAATTGGGGAAAGTCTGGCTTAATGGTGAAAGTCTGATGCTACATAGCTGCGCTGTGACCCCCCCTCCCCCCCCCCATACCAGTCAGGTCATTGACAGGATTATCGAAAGTAGACCTATTAGCAAAACTATAATCAGTGCTTTTTACTGGTGGAATTAGAAAGCTGGGGCTATTAGCAGGTATTAAGGGAACAATGTCTTGTTGGTTCTGGTTATAGCTGGAAATCTAGAAACTTCTGGGCAATGACCGTTTGGTCACGTAGACCTGCTTTCACCGTATACTGACCTCACTGTTTCTAGCTCAGTTTAGTTTGGGAGTTTGCGACGTTCAGTCAGCAAGTGTGCATGTGTTCTGTGCTGTGTACTCTTTGTGTCACAACACCCAGTGCTACATCATCTTTATTTCTTCAATCACTGCGTAAGTTATTATATTATTTATTTTAATTTATTTTTTCTTTTATTATAAATTTTTAATCCTAAACTTTCAATGTGGCTTTTAAATGTGTGAATGATGATATTAATTTTTGAATAACTATCAATTAGCTTAATTTTACTTTCATATGTTTCACAAAGTAATTTGACTTAAATTGAAGAAAATTATGAAAACTTAGAGTTTTAAAATGAAATAAGAATTTATTTTATTTTTATTTATTTATTTTTTTATTTATTTTTTTTTTGAAAATCACTTTTAACTTAATTGAGTTTAAATGTTTCATAAATCACTTTTCAGTTTTAATGATAGTTGTCATAATGATTAAAAGAATTTATTAAAGGATTTAGTTGTAAAGTAGTAAATGACTTAGAGTTTATTGTTAGTTTGTTAAAAATGAATATTAAGAATTTAATATTTTTGAAAAATCATGTTTAACTTTAAATGTTAGTTTGAAATAGAAAAAATATAAGTAAATGTAGAAAAATCACTTTAACTTAATTGAATTAAAATGGTTATAATTAGTCCTGAACCCCCCCCCCTCTGTAAAAATAGAATCAGGACTTGTAAAAATTTTCAGATTTGAAATGCTGTTCTTGTATTATATAGTTGCATGATAGTTTTAAGTTAAGTTTGTACAATCCGGCTGGCATATAACCGGGGGGCGGCTAGACACTGTATAGATTGGATATGTTTATATCAAAATTGTAGTTAAATAACTACTACTATACAGTGTTGGGCTCAGGTCAAACTCGGGTCAGTTCAAGGATTTTACAAACTTGTGTGCATGATAGAAATTAATAAATAGCATAAGTTCTTATGAAAGTGTTCAGTCTGCATCGAGACAATGTAGAGAGAGTGTCACGTCGCATAGGTTTCTACGTACAGCGAGGTTTGTTTTGTGATTTCAGGATGGAGTTCCACTGCGACGTCTGCGGCAAGTCCTACAATAGCCGATATGCGCTTCTCCGTCATCAGGCGGAGCATAATGCTTCGAAGCTGGACTGTGTGCTCTGCGGCTACTCCACTACTCGTAGGGACTTGATGAAAAAGCACAATTCGACAGTGGGACACCAAAAGCGGTCTACAGGGGTGCAGCCGCCTCCACCAGAGCCTCGCTTCGCCTGTGGAGTGTGTGATACCTCTTTTACACTGGAGAAGAACCTCCAGCAGCATATGCGGGAGCAGCATGACCCGGACGTCGAGAGGAACTTCCGCTGTCAGTATTGTGGACGGCAATTCTCTCGGCGTGGGAACCATGCGACGCATGAGGAGTTTCACTGTCCCGTGAAGAGGGAAGCAGTGTGGGGTCCGTCAGTGTCTTTCTCAGCTTCCCGGCCAGGGGTGAAGCGTCCGCACCCGCAGCAGCTGGAGGAGTCGCCGCAGCCTGAAGAGGAGTCACCGCAGCCGGGACCGTCTTCAGAGCCTTCGCCGGGACCTTCTTCAGTGCCTTCACCGGGACCTTCTTCTTCGGAGCCTCAGCCTGAAGAGGAGTCACCGCAGCCGGCACCGTCTTCAGAGCCTCAGCCTCGCGTGGTGAGTGTCGCCGACGACGACGACGACGGCCCGACCTTTGTGCGTGTGGAGGTCGGGTTCGGCAATAGGCTCCAAACATTCGCGCTGAAGGAGCCTATGCCGGCACTCAGGACAATCCCCGAGGTGATGAGAGACTTAAGGTGCCTGTTAGTTAGATTGTTAAGGAATGCGACCGAGGAACACCCTAATATTAAAGTGAACTTGTTCCTCGAGTGCGAGTTTGTTGATATTACCTGTGAGAATAAGTGTAAGCGGGCATTCAAGACCAAGAATGCTCCTCTCGAAAGCACGAGCGACTTTGAACAATTTGTTGAACTGTCCTTTGAAAAGCTCGTGCATGAGAAGGAGCAATGCGAAATGGTAGGCTCCGGTTGGACATACCTGCGCGTGACGAACTTGGAAGTGCGAATAAACGGGTATAGTCCATTGGGCGGTTGAGCGCGACACATTCCACTGCCCAAATCGCTCGAGGGTACGTGAAGTGTATTGAATGTGATGAACAAGGATGACAACTGCTTCGCCTACGCTATGCTAAGCAAGTTTGTTGTGTCACACCCCGAGCGGCCGGAGTCTTACCCGCAGGCCTTGTTTGCCCGCTACAATTTTGAAGGACTCCAGTTCCCCGTTGCACCCAAAGACATTGCACGGTTTGAACGAAACAATCTTAATGTTAGTGTGAATGTCTATGCACTCGAGGTTATGTATATAGAAGCGCTAGGGTGTTCCCGGTACACTGTGTATCCGCTGCCACGACGTGAGCGAAAACTGTATCTATGTAAGCGGTGTTTCGCACACTTCATTTTGATCGCGAAAACATGGAGCAGCATCGACGGTACTGCGGAGTGGAGGTGCCGCTTCGCATAGACCTCGCTGCGAAGAAGACCATCCAGTTCAGCCACCTGGAGTTCAGCAGGAAGGACCGCTTCACCATCTATGCGGACTTCGAGTGTGCTCTGCAGCCTGCAACGGAGGTGTCCAACGTCGAGCGTCTCGCATCCATGTCCCGTATATATGCGTGTTTTAAATATAAATACCTCTAGTCATAGTCTAGTTTGTTATTCAATCAAATTGATTTGTAAATATGTATCTGTAAATATGTAATGTCAAATGTAAATATGTAATGTGAAATGTAAATATGTGTTAGTGTGGAAGAAGTTATGATTCTAATGTAAATACTAACCCGTCGTTTCGATGGGTACAGATACCAACCCCGCCGTTTTGGCGGGGTTAAGCAGTTTGTACTGAAAGTCAGACCACTGTAAATATTTGTCATAATAAAATGTAAAAGCAGACCTGTGTAAATATTAGTCTTATTGATTTGTATAAAGTCAGACCATTGTAATGTAAATACTAACCCCGTCGTTTTGGCGGGGTTAAGCAGTTTGTACTGAAAGTCAGACCATTGTAAATATTTGTCATAATGAAATGTAAAAGCAGACCTTATGTGTAAAAGCAGAAATGTGTAAATATTAGTCTTATTGATTTGTATAAAGTCAGACCATTGTAATTATTTATCATAATGAAATGTATTAAAAACCAATGTAAATATTAGACGTATCAAAATGTATAAAGTTAGTCCTTTTGTAAAATGGTTATAATGTGAAATGTGAAGTTTGTAATAATTGATTGTAAAAATTGATGAGTGTACATACTGATGAGTGTAAACACTAATGAATGTAAATAAATATACATTCTAAATATCCATAAATGGTTCTTACTTATTTACCCATGTTTATGTCTATAAAAAATACAATGTCCAGAGATTGATAAAGAGTAAATTTGATTAATTTATAACTTGTCATGCAGTCATACTGTTTTTAAATGAGAAAGTATAAACTTTATAACAATGATTGCTTTTCTTTCTCCAGGATAGTACCATTTTGGTCTATCAATTCTGTTTAAAATATAAATGTAAACATCTACTTAAGTTAGGATAGGTTGATTATTTAAAGGAAGACTCATTTCAGTAATGGATTGTGATAAAAGTAACTAACTCTGGACTCTTAAGACTATAAAGAACAAGGTACAATGACAAGACAGTGGTTAATGATATACACATTTTTATTTTTCAAAAAACCTTATATCTAACAATAATGGTTATACAAAAATTAGATGTAGAATTCTGCGAAGAGCATCTGGACCAGCATATCGTTCTCAGCAGTGGAGTCCCCGAAGAGTTGGACGAAATCATTCATCTTCATGTCATAGTTGGTACGGCAGTACAGGTAGGTCAGACAGTAGTGGCCGCAGACCGAAGTATCCAAGTCTTGTAGACGGTACTTGTTGTAGGTGTAATGCAACATATGCCCATTGATGTTACGTCTCAGAAATTGTTGAAAATCGCTATGATACGGAGGTCTGCCAAAACTGTCGAAATATTCAACAACATAACTGTTATTGTTGCTGGTATCTTGTCCTCCAGCTCTGTAGAATGCCACCCAATGTTCTCCACTATGTGTATGCGGTTGGGTGTTTACCACTAATGCAGATGACGGAGCAATATGTCTCGGTAGACGATCTGATGCAAACACTCCGACATGTTGTACATTCGGTAATTGTAGTAAATATTTTCTTATAGTTGTGGTATTCATTCTTGTGAAACTGTAGTCAGATCCAAGCTGGTATACACTGATTTAGTCGTTGTAGTCTTTTTGTGGTTTTGTTCGTTGTTGTGGCGACGAGGACAGCAACAATAACACGTTCCACAATGTGACTCTTTAGCTGTTAGTAGTAGCCAGCCACGTAGCAGTGTGCAATTGACCAAAGCACAACGGTGTTGTACACTTTTATGCTGACCGCAACGTATCGTATTGGTGGACAATAGATTGCCAATGGTGGACAATGATCCGCATCCAATATCACCCATGTCAACTACTAGCACTTTGTCATTGTTTGTTATAAGTTGTTTCATGGTATATTGTTTCTTTTCCGATCCTTTTACGTACACAACTGATTGGTTATTGAGACATGTACGTAGTTTATCAATCAATACATGGTACGATATATCACCATGATTCCAGTCAATACCGTGACAGTGTTTGGTTAACCAGTAACTTTCTCGAAGTTTTTCTTCAGACAAAAAGTCACGATCAAACGGTGGACGAGCAATGTGGTGAATCAGTAGTGTTCCAGTACACACATCAATAACACTGACTTCTTTTACTATATAATAATTACTGTTGTCTTTGAAACATTGTAAATCCAACACCACAGACGACTGACACAATTGATGTTCTGCCGACATGTTTACTGTAACACTGTCAGTGATGTACTGGCTGTAATGCACTAGTTGACTGTGCTTTATACATTTAGCCGGCATAGTCCACCGATACGTTACGATGTCGATCAATCTCAATGACATTGTCCAGTTCTGCATAGACAATAATGTTGACTGATTCGGTCAATGCTTCGCTGAATCCAATCTCGATGCGTAGATTTCCATTGCGTACCAGGTTCCAATGGCT
Source organism: Flexamia atlantica (assembly GCA_035578135.1). Classification (NCBI taxonomy): domain Eukaryota; kingdom Metazoa; phylum Arthropoda; class Insecta; order Hemiptera; family Cicadellidae; genus Flexamia; species Flexamia atlantica. The sequence goes on from JAQJVK010000019.1 coordinate 4,454,469, forward strand.
GGACCCGTTAGCGCTCAAGTCAGGTGTTAAGTCAAACGCTAACAGACAATAACCTTTTTCGAAATCTTGTCTGCTGATATCATTACCGGTATTGTCAAAATGTATTCCGGTACCGCTGAACAGTGTGTGATACGATAGCGCATAGGCAACATCCGTATCATTACCAAACACTGGCTGTAATGCTTTCATCGGCACTTGTTCACCATCCAAGTACAGTGCGAAATAATTCATCTTGAAATGTTGGAAATTAAATGGATTTTTCTTGTAGTCTCCGTTGAATGCTTGATTAGTAATCATGCCGACAATTACACGTTTTGGTAACTGACCCAAGTACACACTGTCCAATGTTTTGTTCAGTATGCCAGCGGGTAATGTGATTGATTTCACTTCAACACGTGTGATCGGATATTTGGCAGCACCACTCTCGAGTGTTTTACTATGTGCCAACAGTACGCTCGGATTGATTTTACAACGACGTACAAACAGATTTGTCTCTTTGATATGTACTTTATATGTTGTGTTATTGTCCGACATGATGGCAAATGCGTTCCTCGATCTGATCAAACGTAAACGCATCTCTACACCGTTTAACATGAACTTGTTCTGATTGCACAAGTCAATGTGTAGATGACCGATCATGTCTGCATAATGACTCTTTTCAGTAAATTTTCGCCGTTGTACCAGTCCTTCATTTTCTTCTTTACATTTATCCATGTTATTAGAGTCATCTTCGTAGAATAACACACTTGTCATGTGTGACTTTTTAGCATCATGTCCGTAGTTTAAAAGGTTTTCCAAATACGCACGATAGGCGTAGGTATTGTTTTGCGGTGACACTAGTTTATTATTCAAGTGTAAATCCACTTGGCTAAATAGCGAATGTAACCAGTTATTAACCGGACCAAATTCCTTAATCGCATCAGCAGCTGTAAATCTTGTTCCATCTTCTTTGACAATAGTGGCTTGTACGTGTAATAGTGTTTGTGATAAGTCCGTATATTCATCACCATGTCCGGGTATGACAAATTCAATAGGTGAGTCATCCGTCAATGACGATATGGGTTTATATTGCACCCATTTACCACTGTCAATGCTGGTCTGTGTCGGTGGTAGCGAGAATAAGTCCAATTCCGTCTTTGTACATTCGCATGATTTCTGGTGAATAAATGACATCTTTGTTGCTTAAGAAAATATATCAATCTCTCTACTTCTAGTAATCTTCTTTTTATGTTGCACTTGTCGCTTGAGTTTTCGTTTTGTATTTTTACGTTTCTTTACTGCTGCTGTCTTACACTTCCTTGCAGGAGACGTCCGTGCTCGAAGGAGTTTCGCCAAAGACTGAGGTGTTACTCGTGTGATGCGCCTCTTCTTATAGCTTCCACTGCTGTTGCTGTCGCTGCCGCCAATGCCAGTGCCGTGTCCGTATCCGCCGCCATGTAGAATGCGATCCAGTTTGTCGTCAGCTCGACGTTTAAGTCCACCAGTAAATTGTTTAAGACGTTCATTCGCTGCATTTCGTGGGTTCATAGTACCATCAGCTATATCACTGAGAAACCCAACACCTGAACGTAATGCCTCCTTGCCCACAGCAGTTGCACCTGACTTGATTAATGGCATGACTGAACGAACAAGTCCACCAAGAAAACTTCCAATCCCATGTCCACGTTGATACGGTGCACCTCTATACACTGATACAATACCACTACTACCGCCAAATTGTTGATCACGGTAGTATTTGAGGTAGGGATCGTTAAGATTCATTATACTGTTGTAACTGCTGGTACTCTGCGGAGGTGAAGTTTCATGTACGTAGTACCGAACTCGAATGGCAAGTGATGACCTTTGTCGTCCCTTAAATCAATTTCCACACTCTCGAACGAGCTCTTTATGACAGGCATGTAGTGCGGTGAAGTGAAATGCACAACCTTATGAGACCCGTATTTATAGTCAGTGGTGTCAATGTTGACTATTTTTAACAGTGGTGCTACAGTGTCACCCACTAATTGCGGTTCTACAAGGTCACAATAGACATAAATGTCTGCTGGAATACCAGCTAATAAGTTTGGTGGTCTTGTAGCTTTCCTATGTCTTTTCACATCCACATTATTTACATCATATCCTAACTGTAACGCTAAAGTGGGGCTAAGTTCAAGTTGTGTTAGTGTATCTGTCATTGTAATCAATTCAACCTTTTTTGTATCACTATCATACTCGAACTCAATACTGTTAAGTTTAAGTTTTGTATTCCCGTTAATTGCTGCTAGCAATTCATTGATATCTTTGTAATTGCCAGACTCCACTTTAGCTACAGTCAAATTTGTATTAGTAACTTCATTATCTTCAATTTCAGCAGTTGGTTTTGTGTAAATATATATGTTAGCATCATTACCAACTGTTAAAAACGAGCATGGATAGTGTGCTTCAACTAGTGCTATTTCCCAATCTGCTCCGTCACCACCAGGCAAATGTATTGTTGATGGAAAATGTGTCACATAATGAGTCACTGTATTGTTCGGATGGTAGTCCATCGAACTATTGCTAGGCAGTGTCAAATAAAACTGATTATGTCTAGACAGTGACATGACGGTTAGGTTAGGTTAGGTTATTTGTTTCACTTCAGATGCAGGTATCCAAGAATTAAATTCGTCTCCGTAACCTACCCACTTGACGAGGTAACGCTTACTGCGACCTCTACCCTTGGTGTCAAGTATTTTATCAATTTGGTACAATCGATCCGGTCCTATTGTCACCTTTTGTAGCTCATGTTCATAGAAACGACCGACTAAGGGTTTACCATTCAAGTCCCTTATTATATACAATGGTAGTGGTTGTGATCCGTATTCTCGATCAATAACAAAAAATTCTTTACTCCAATTGGTCTCGTAGCCTTTTGCAAATGTACCTTTCTCTTTAGCAATACGCACTGTATCACCCGGTTTGAACTTTGGTTTTTTACGTTTTGGTAATGAGCTGTCTTTGTACATATGACTCCATACTTGGTACACTGTACTTTTGTTTGCTTTCACAACGTCCATCGGACATAAACCATTACCCAAACTTCGGTGTGCACTGTTATTGTAAGCATCAACCAATTCATCCAACACATCGATATAACGAAATGTGTTTTTATATGTTAAATATCGCCACATACGTGTTTTCAGTGTGCGATTGACTCGTTCGACAACAGCCGCTTTAACATCGGGGTTTTGTGTAGTGACATATTTCACATGATAATCTCTAAACACACGGTTCACTTTTGCACCTATAAACTCTGTTCCTTTGTCAGTTTGTAAACAACATGGTGGTACAGTGTAAGGACTGTTAAAAACTCGTTCGAATGCTGCTGCCACTTCTTCACCGCTCTTACGTTTTAATGGTTCCACATATAACCGCTTACTAAACACATCAATCACTGTTAGCAAGTAATTGTAGCCATCATTATATGAACTAAGTCCTCGCATATCATTCAGGTCGGCTTGCCATAATTCATTAGGTCCAAACACGACATATCTGTTACGTGGAAATCGTTTTCGAACAGGTTTGTGTAATGTATAGGTGTCTTGGGTGCGTAACCATTCGATAACTTGTCGTTTTGTTTTGTTCTTTTTCTTCTTACTTCGACGTAATGCTCTGACAAGTGGGCTAATACCACCAAACGAGCCTGGGTTTGCAGGATCATAATACACTTTCTCTTCCATCACTGTTCGTGACTATAGTGTAAATGACTATCACATACCAAGTACACCTATACTTATACATTTTAATCTATAGTGAATGCATCCCACTGTAAAGGTTTTCCTCTTCGTGCTCCTGCCCTTGACCTTAATCTATGGGCTATTGGCGTTGGGCTCGGTGTTGGCGGATAATATAACGAGTGGTGTGGTGTTGAAGGAGTACGCTGTCTTGATGGTGAAGGTGTAACCAAACCTTCTTCCAAATATGGTTCACGACCAATATACTGTCGAGCTTGTGCATTGCTTACGTACTCGGTCGGTACGTTCATATCATTTAATGCATCCAATACTTCATGCCAGCCTGTGGGTACATTTTCCAGTCTTCGCACTCGTACAATTGCATGTAACACATCAATAATGTTCGAACCAGGTATTCTAGTGTTATGAACAATAACCGTACCATCAGGGTCCCATGTGATTATCTGTTTGTTACGTTTTATAAATCTTAACAAGTTGCGTACATCCTTTTGATACGTGGCAGGAAATGTTTGTACAATATCCTCCTCATTATCCTCTTCTTGTATAATTGGTAAAATGATAGGATTGCGTTTTTGTGAACTAAAATATAAAAACCTCTGTAATACTTGTTGATACTGTTTCCACTTTTCACTGTCATCCAATGTTTTGTCTTGTAATATACGATGCATTTCAGCATCCAAACTATTAGTATTAACCGTTGATGATTGAGTTAGTTTTGATTGTGAAGCAGTAGCAGCAGGTGTTGGCTCACTATGTATTCGATCAAATAGCTCTTGCGGAACAACAACCATCTTCTTTGAATATTCCAAATTTGATCTATCCATTTTTCTAACTAATCGCACTATTAAGAACTGTTTGTAATACAGTACTTAATAACAGTGGTAATAGAAATCCACCACCGTGTTGTACAAGATATTTACGTTTCTTGCTCCAATTCTCACCACGTTTCACTAGACGTCTGAGCACCTTTTTATGTTTACGCAATTGTCGTTTTTGTTTGTCTGTTAACTGGATATTACCACGTAACAAGTTGTATGCGCACTCGCACACTGATCTGATACGACTGACGTCACAAGCCTTCAACAGTGCTTTACGTTCCTTCGGTGTAGCGTGTATCAGTGCCGTTAACAGAGCAGCGTCTTTCTTCACACACTGTGACATTACGACTGAGTGACTGGTCTCTAGTGTACCCCTTTTATTTATACTTTTTTGGTTGATAAACATACTGTTGTTTTTCATCAGGTAATATACCCGTACGTATACGCACCTCGTCTGGTGTGGACTGTTTTAAATCCAACAACAAATAACCATGCGGAGTACGTGTAGCATCAGCATACGCTTCTTCAATAAACCTTGTATTTTCCGGATACACTTGTCGGGCTAAATGTTTTATTTGAGCCCGGTCTCTTGGATTTTTAAAAAGCACTATATAATGAGCATTTAGTGAAATGTCTCTTTGTCCTCGCCCTTGGTGGAAAATGTTTTGTGTTATAAAAAATACACTCAAGTTCCTATGGTGAGAGCCCTTAGTAAACAAGTCCACTATTGTATTGGATCCTGAGGTGGCTGATGATTCACGCATCATATCATCAACAACTACCAAAGTGGGTGTACCATCAAAGTCCTCCATATTTGGTAACCCTTCCCTATATTGCACATTACCACTATCACTTACACCAGGATTTAAACCCGGGGAATGATGCCAGTAAATATTATTGAACTTTGTATCACACATAAAATCCAAATACTTAATAAATCTGGCTACAAAATATGATTTCCCCGATCCAGAAGGCCCGGCCACTATGGTTGAAAATGGATGTTGCCACCTCAAGTCCATTTTGTCAACTGAACACAACTACACACTTACCATCACTTTTATAAACTTTAAGCATAGTTTCTTAAACAGGGATTCAGGTTTAATAAATAAAAAGACAGTTTAATCTGTTGATGTATATTTGCTTACGAAAACTATCAGATTTACAATTCTTTAGTGAAGTCTTGAAGCTTCTTGCTTTACAATGTACATTATTTCCCTCCACATTTCTTATTAATTATATCTTCAATGATATTTACAAAGTTATGGCGAGTCAAGACTTGATTATATTTGGATTCATAATGCATACCAAATTTTCGCATCACTTCTTTAGCTTTATTCAAGATATTTATGCTATTAGGAACATTTTCCCTGAAGAAACATATTTCAAACACTTTTTCTTTAGCTTTCTTCAATGCACATTTAAAGTTTCTTTTTTCAGTACGAATACATTTGTATTCGCTCAAACCATAGATATCTAAGAGGGTTTCCTTAAACAATACACAAAAGACATGTTTCAAGTCTTCATCTTGAGGTAATACAGCTACCTTCAATGACTGTTCAGACAGAGTCTTTCTCAATATGTCTGCAGTAGTTTCCAACCGCTTATTCACAAGAGTCAGCTGTTGGTTGGTTTCAAGTGACTTTGTAAGTGTTTGTAACAGTTCACTATTCTGCTGTTTTAGTTTGTACTCTCCATGTTTACGGATTGAAGGTAACACTTCTTTTGTGACCCATTTTCTAAAAGCATTAGCCTCAGGTTTTTTCGATGATAAAATCAATGAGTATAAACCACTTTCATTAATAAAAACAGACGATTTCTCATTTCCTTTTAACCCCGCCAAAACGGCAGGGTTTATATTTTCATATGTGAGCTTGTCATCATCATCAACATGATTTCTAACTGCTTTATTTGTATCTAAATAACCAAGTACTTCAGCAACTTCTTTCCCCTTGAACCAGGGGTTATTATCACTATCAATTAATATAGTGATTGGTTGATTTTTAAACACATAAGCAATAAGGATAGACATATTTCCTCAAATGTAAAAGTGAGGTTATGTTATACACCAAGCACAGCAGTACAGCTCTAGTTCAGACATCCGCACTAACTGAGCTCCAAGACTAGACTGATCAACAAAAAGCAGATTCATGTATATAAAAGCTGTGTCACCATACAGCAATCAGATGTTACAAACACACTCTTCAGCTTTGGTAATTTAAATTTTCCAGTACCATAATTTTTGGTAGAAATCCCGTACGCAATACGATAATATTGTACGGATACGATAATTATGTAAACAGTCTCATTAAGCATATCAATTAAGCTAATTTACATATTAATTTGCTCATTAACATATCAAAGTTCAATTCCTAACACCATAAGACTAAAAAAAAGGTTGTTTTCCCTAGTTGCAAGTAGTGTTCGCTAGGCATGGACTTTTTAATTTAGATAAGCCACCTACCCTTAAGTACTATGATGTAACAAGCCATCAACCTGAAGTTGTTCTTGGCAGAAGGCTGTCAGAGCGACCGCAAGCGAGCGCCATATTCCGCCTTATTTCTAATTAATCTAAAAGTTTATGGTGCCCTTTAAAAAAGGCCATTTTGCTGATGAAGGAGGGAGAGGATTCAAGGTAAGTATTATTTCGTTGACCAGTATTTATTGATTTCATGCAGGTACAACTGATCAGCGCCGAATGATATCCATAATTCTACATATTCAATGTTGTACTCTTCCTTTTTGTGTATCTCATCAAAAGCTCTTTCTATTTCATTTAAGTCAGCAGCGGGATATGCTTGGTATATTGATTGTATTGCTTCATGTCGTTCCATCATTTTTGTCCTGTAGAAGAAAAGTTCATCGAATTGGCACGGAATATTGGCCTGAAGCAATGTTAGGTTAAGTTAAGTTAGGTTAGGTTAGGTTAGCTATTTTTAGAAATATATTTTTAGCCGGGGGGGGAGGGAGGGGGCCTAAGGTTGAAAGGTCATTGACCTCTATGACGTCACCAAAAAGTGAACGTTAGGTTAAGTTAGGTTAGGTTAGGTAAAGATTACGTAAGCTCAAAAAAAAAAAAGGTTACATAACCTTAATAAAAAAAACTTGCTAGGCTTCGTGGGTGGTCCCATCGGGGGGGGGGCTAAGGTTGAAAGGTCATTGACCTCTATGACGTCACCAAAAAGTGAACGTTAGGTTAAGTTAGGTTAGGTTAGGTAAAGATTACGTAAGCTCAAAAAAAAAAAGTTACATAACCTCAATAAAAAAAAAACTTTCTAGGCTTCGTGGGTGGTCCCATCGGGGGGGGGAGGGGGGGAGGGGGGGGTTCTATTTTTAGACCAACCACCACCACCCTGCTGGGGATGAACCTACCAATACCCCCTACTAATATTGCTGCCCCCCCCTCCCCGCACGAGGCATTTTTATTTGGCCTCTCTATACTACACATGCCAGCACATTCCAGCGCCCCCGCCGATAAAACCCCTAAGGGTGTCCCTGCCTGGGAAGGCTTATACTCAGTAGGCCTATCGTTGAATCTGTGCTATTTTAGGTGAATGTACCCAAGCGAGAATGAACGGGCTTTCATAGCTCTATTATAGAAGTCTGTGCTATTATATTGACCGTGCGTACTTAGTGAATCTTAAAGCAGTTTCCTGTTTCATGAAAGTTTATGTACGTAGAGTAGAAAATGCCTTGATTAAATGCCATCAAAGTATTTTCTAATGTTTTTAGGGTCTATTTTGAACAACAACAAAATAACATAGCCGTCCCGCAATTTTTTAAAAATGGATTACCTTAGATCGTTCATTAACAGCTGTTATAAGGAAGGAAGGACTTTTAAGTAGCTCTAGTCAGTGTTTTATTTTATTTTTTACAGACAGCTGGTTTTACACTATAGTCACTGTTCGTGACTATAGTGTAAATGACTATCACATACCAAGTACACCTATACTTATACATTTTAATCTATAGTGAATGCATCCCACTGTAAAGGTTTTCCTCTTCGTGCTCCTGCCCTTGACCTTAATCTATGGGCTATTGGCGTTGGGCTCGGTGTTGGCGGATAATATAACGAGTGGTGTGGTGTTGAAGGAGTACGCTGTCTTGATGGTGAAGGTGTAACCAAACCTTCTTCCAAATATGGTTCACGACCAATATACTGTCGAGCTTGTGCATTGCTTACGTACTCGGTCGGTACGTTCATATCATTTAATGCATCCAATACTTCATGCCAGCCTGTGGGTACATTTTCCAGTCTTCGCACTCGTACAATTGCATGTAACACATCAATAATGTTCGAACCAGGTATTCTAGTGTTATGAACAATAACCGTACCATCAGGGTCCCATGTGATTATCTGTTTGTTACGTTTTATAAATCTTAACAAGTTGCGTACATCCTTTTGATACGTGGCAGGAAATGTTTGTACAATATCCTCCTCATTATCCTCTTCTTGTATAATTGGTAAAATGATAGGATTGCGTTTTTGTGAACTAAAATATAAAAACCTCTGTAATACTTGTTGATACTGTTTCCACTTTTCACTGTCATCCAATGTTTTGTCTTGTAATATACGATGCATTTCAGCATCCAAACTATTAGTATTAACCGTTGATGATTGAGTTAGTTTTGATTGTGAAGCAGTAGCAGCAGGTGTTGGCTCACTATGTATTCGATCAAATAGCTCTTGCGGAACAACAACCATCTTCTTTGAATATTCCAAATTTGATCTATCCATTTTTCTAACTAATCGCACTATTAAGAACTGTTTGTAATACAGTACTTAATAACAGTGGTAATAGAAATCCACCACCGTGTTGTACAAGATATTTACGTTTCTTGCTCCAATTCTCACCACGTTTCACTAGACGTCTGAGCACCTTTTTATGTTTACGCAATTGTCGTTTTTGTTTGTCTGTTAACTGGATATTACCACGTAACAAGTTGTATGCGCACTCGCACACTGATCTGATACGACTGACGTCACAAGCCTTCAACAGTGCTTTACGTTCCTTCGGTGTAGCGTGTATCAGTGCCGTTAACAGAGCAGCGTCTTTCTTCACACACTGTGACATTACGACTGAGTGACTGGTCTCTAGTGTACCCCTTTTATTTATACTTTTTTGGTTGATAAACATACTGTTGTTTTTCATCAGGTAATATACCCGTACGTATACGCACCTCGTCTGGTGTGGACTGTTTTAAATCCAACAACAAATAACCATGCGGAGTACGTGTAGCATCAGCATACGCTTCTTCAATAAACCTTGTATTTTCCGGATACACTTGTCGGGCTAAATGTTTTATTTGAGCCCGGTCTCTTGGATTTTTAAAAAGCACTATATAATGAGCATTTAGTGAAATGTCTCTTTGTCCTCGCCCTTGGTGGAAAATGTTTTGTGTTATAAAAAATACACTCAAGTTCCTATGGTGAGAGCCCTTAGTAAACAAGTCCACTATTGTATTGGATCCTGAGGTGGCTGATGATTCACGCATCATATCATCAACAATTACCAAAGTGGGTGTACCATCAAAGTCCTCCATATTTGGTAACCCTTCCCTATATTGCACATTACCACTATCACTTACACCAGGATTTAAACCCGGGGAATGATGCCAGTAAATATTATTGAACTTTGTATCACACATAAAATCCAAATACTTAATAAATCTGGCTACAAAATATGATTTCCCCGATCCAGAAGGCCCGGCCACTATGGTTGAAAATGGATGTTGCCACCTCAAGTCCATTTTGTCAACTGAACACAACTACACACTTACCATCACTTTTATAAACTTTAAGCATAGTTTCTTAAACAGGGATTCAGGTTTAATAAATAAAAAGACAGTTTAATCTGTTGATGTATATTTGCTTACGAAAACTATCAGATTTACAATTCTTTAGTGAAGTCTTGAAGCTTCTTGCTTTACAATGTACATTATTTCCCTCCACATTTCTTATTAATTATATCTTCAATGATATTTACAAAGTTATGGCGAGTCAAGACTTGATTATATTTGGATTCATAATGCATACCAAATTTTCGCATCACTTCTTTAGCTTTATTCAAGATATTTATGCTATTAGGAACATTTTCCCTGAAGAAACATATTTCAAACACTTTTTCTTTAGCTTTCTTCAATGCACATTTAAAGTTTCTTTTTTCAGTACGAATACATTTGTATTCGCTCAAACCATAGATATCTAAGAGGGTTTCCTTAAACAATACACAAAAGACATGTTTCAAGTCTTCATCTTGAGGTAATACAGCTACCTTCAATGACTGTTCAGACAGAGTCTTTCTCAATATGTCTGCAGTAGTTTCCAACCGCTTATTCACAAGAGTCAGCTGTTGGTTGGTTTCAAGTGACTTTGTAAGTGTTTGTAACAGTTCACTATTCTGCTGTTTTAGTTTGTACTCTCCATGTTTACGGATTGAAGGTAACACTTCTTTTGTGACCCATTTTCTAAAAGCATTAGCCTCAGGTTTTTTCGATGATAAAATCAATGAGTATAAACCACTTTCATTAATAAAAACAGACGATTTCTCATTTCCTTTTAACCCCGCCAAAACGGCAGGGTTTATATTTTCATATGTGAGCTTGTCATCATCATCAACATGATTTCTAACTGCTTTATTTGTATCTAAATAACCAAGTACTTCAGCAACTTCTTTCCCCTTGAACCAGGGGTTATTATCACTATCAATTAATATAGTGATTGGTTGATTTTTAAACACATAAGCAATAAGGATAGACATATTTCCTCAAATGTAAAAGTGAGGTTATGTTATACACCAAGCACAGCAGTACAGCTCTAGTTCAGACATCCGCACTAACTGAGCTCCAAGACTAGACTGATCAACAAAAAGCAGATTCATGTATATAAAAGCTGTGTCACCATACAGCAATCAGATGTTACAAACACACTCTTCAGCTTTGGTAATTTAAATTTTCCAGTACCATAATTTTTGGTAGAAATCCCGTACGCAATACGATAATATTGTACGGATACGATAATTATGTAAACAGTCTCATTAAGCATATCAATTAAGCTAATTTACATATTAATTTGCTCATTAACATATCAAAGTTCAATTCCTAACACCATAAGACTAAAAAAAAAAGGTTGTTTTCCCTAGTTGCAAGTAGTGTTCGCTAGGCATGGACTTTTTAATTTAGATAAGCCACCTACCCTTAAGTACTATGATGTAACAAGCCATCAACCTGAAGTTGTTCTTGGCAGAAGGCTGTCAGAGCGACCGCAAGCGAGCGCCATATTCCGCCTTATTTCTAATTAATCTAAAAGTTTATGGTGCCCTTTAAAAAAGGCCATTTTGCTGATGAAGGAGGGAGAGGATTCAAGGTAAGTATTATTTCGTTGACCAGTATTTATTGATTTCATGCAGGTACAACTGATCAGCGCCGAATGATATCCATAATTCTACATATTCAATGTTGTACTCTTCCTTTTTGTGTATCTCATCAAAAGCTCTTTCTATTTCATTTAAGTCAGCAGCGGGATATGCTTGGTATATTGATTGTATTGCTTCATGTCGTTCCATCATTTTTGTCCTGTAGAAGAAAAGTTCATCGAATTGGCACGGAATATTGGCCTGAAGCAATGTTAGGTTAAGTTAAGTTAGGTTAGGTTAGGTTAGCTATTTTTAGAAATATATTTTTAGCCGGGGGGGGAGGGAGGGGGCCTAAGGTTGAAAGGTCATTGACCTCTATGACGTCACCAAAAAGTGAACGTTAGGTTAAGTTAGGTTAGGTTAGGTAAAGATTACGTAAGCTCAAAAAAAAAAAAAGGTTACATAACCTTAATAAAAAAAACTTGCTAGGCTTCGTGGGTGGTCCCATCGGGGGGGGGGGCTAAGGTTGAAAGGTCATTGACCTCTATGACGTCACCAAAAAGTGAACGTTAGGTTAAGTTAGGTTAGGTTAGGTAAAGATTACGTAAGCTCAAAAAAAAAAAGTTACATAACCTCAATAAAAAAAAACTTTCTAGGCTTCGTGGGTGGTCCCATCGGGGGGGGGGAGGGGGGGAGGGGGGGGTTCTATTTTTAGACCAACCACCACCACCCTGCTGGGGATGAACCTACCAATACCCCCTACTAATATTGCTGCCCCCCCCTCCCCGCACGAGGCATTTTTATTTGGCCTCTCTATACTACACATGCCAGCACATTCCAGCGCCCCCGCCGATAAAACCCCTAAGGGTGTCCCTGCCTGGGAAGGCTTATACTCAGTAGGCCTATCGTTGAATCTGTGCTATTTTAGGTGAATGTACCCAAGCGAGAATGAACGGGCTTTCATAGCTCTATTATAGAAGTCTGTGCTATTATATTGACCGTGCGTACTTAGTGAATCTTAAAGCAGTTTCCTGTTTCATGAAAGTTTATGTACGTAGAGTAGAAAATGCCTTGATTAAATGCCATCAAAGTATTTTCTAATGTTTTTAGGGTCTATTTTGAACAACAACAAAATAACATAGCCGTCCCGCAATTTTTTAAAACTGGATTACCTTAGATCGTTCATTAACAGCTGTTATAAGGAAGGAAGGACTTTTAAGTAGCTCTAGTCAGTGTTTTATTTTATTTTTTACAGACAGCTGGTTTTACATTATATGAAATGTCATGGTTTTTTCATCTGTTTGGATATAAACATTTCATCACTGATAATTCTGGCATAAGGATATTAATAATATGTGATCTTGAGAGGGTCTGTGCGCGGCCTTGGTCTGTGATGAAGTCCGAGGGTCAGATCAGGATGAAAATATCGAAAATCCTGATAAATGTATAATGAATGGGAAAATATTAACTTTATAAAGTACATGTCAATTGAAAAGAAATATTATAAACCAAAACATAAAACTGAATGAAATCATAAAACATGTGTAACGACGAATCCATCAGTGAAGGAAACTACCATCTGCTTGGAACGCTGAAAATATAAACAAAACGTCATCCCCTTGAATTATGGGGAAATTCAAAACAAACTTGGTCAAAATCAAATAAAACTCGGTTTTTAGAAGCATGCTATTTAATTTCAAAACGACGTATGCTAGTTTTAAGTGGTCTAAAGCCTTCTCATATGTGCATAAAACACAGGAAAAAAGTTTCAGCCATAACAGTACTCTAGTTTTTGCGTGAAAAGCGGTCTAAAGTGTGATTTTGAGCGTTACCAACACACATCGTGACATAAATTGAGATAAGGCTTGATTCGGATTCTCTGACCTTCAAAACGCAAAAGTAACCAAAAACTTCATAATTCTGAGCAATGTACAGACAAAACTCTAATTTTATTTAAATAGATTACTGTATTTTTACCTACTGTGGTAATCCTGCAGTAATTGGCGGGAGCAGGCAAGCAATAACTTCTGAGACAACACTGGCCATTAATGGTGTCCGTGATATTGCTGCCATCGCCATCGTCGTCAGATGTGGCAAAAGAATCATCATATTACGTGAAATATTCATGGTAAAAAAATCACGATGTTAAAATGCGACATACGAATATTATCGTCTTCTCACGGCCGTGTACTTTACACTATTCGTCTACCAGACAATCTCGTAGCAGCATCGCGGCAGACGAAAATCGTCTGTCTACGTTGTGTGAAAGGTGAAAAGTCTCGCCGTCAAATCTAGGTATAGATTTATGATGTCTGCCAAATTTCGGAGATCAAACTTTTTGCAGTGGTCTTCACTATTCGACGTACCACTATCATGTGATAATTACTTACCTTCGATGCTTGCATGTTCCACATAGCTTTGCCGTTGCGTTCTGGGACTTGAGAAACACGACAGAAGAGAGAAAACCTGCATTTTCTAATTCTATTTATCAAACTCGCTCAGATAATCTAGGATCTGGATACTTCATGTCCAGAAGGTCCAAGGCGTGCAAATGAGAATGTGAGATATATTTTTACTTTGAAATTAGATAGAAAATAATTATTTTTTTCCAAGGTTAAGAACGTATAATTCTTGAATTCCTTTCTCATCTGTCTTTTAATGTTGGGCCAACTTTATAAATATGCTATTTATAAAGTTGAGTAAAAACATGTTGCTAAAATTCCTATGTGATCTAAAATTTTCAGAATTCAATCTGTGAGCAGCCTAAAAATTAGTTCAAATTTCGGGAATTATTCTGTTTGTTGTTAGCCTCTGGATTGCCTAAGAACGCGAATTTACAGTAGTAATTTATGAAAATTTCCCGGGGGAGGGCATTCCATAGCACCCGATGTACCCCCCCCCCCCCCCGAAAATAAATCCTGCGTACGCCACTGACGACGATGACAAACAAACTCACAAACTTTCACACTATAAAAAGGACTAGCAATGGAGCAATGACCAGGAAATTAAAATTTAAGGATTGCAAAATTAAATTGCTGATACTTTAGAAAAGTGAAAAATAATCCATAAGAAAATAACCGTCGGTAAATATGCATGTATTAAATAAGTTAATAAGTCGTTTGAGTTGGCCTCATCAAGGCCGTATGATTTGAACTTAAAAAATACTTAATACATTTTCCATAAAACTATCTCATAAAATAG
This sequence comes from Flexamia atlantica, assembly GCA_035578135.1. NCBI lineage: Eukaryota > Metazoa > Arthropoda > Insecta > Hemiptera > Cicadellidae > Flexamia > Flexamia atlantica. The sequence continues at coordinate 4,469,553 of JAQJVK010000019.1, forward strand.
ATCAGATAAAAAATAGTATTTCTACTAATAGTAAAAACAAAAAATAGTAATTATCGATCTCAATTTGACAAATTTCGAGGCAATACGTGAGAGCAGTGTATTGACAATGATTCAACTGGTGTAACTGATAAGGCAGAGCTTGATAAGGATAACATAAGCTTAAATTGGATAGTGGGGTGACACTACAAATGATCAAAACGTTATCCGTGAGACGGTGAATGAATATTTTATGAACTTTCAACAGCAGTTAAATAGTAACAGCTATTCAATTTCGAAAAATTAATTAAAGTCAAATATAACTGTTTACGGTATAGTGTAACTAGGTGTCTCTAGGTTAAAATAGTTGATCGTATGGAAAAAAACTTAAAGAATGAAAGGTTTACCAGTTGACTTTGTAAAGATGGTTTTGGTAGCACCTTATATTTTTGGGGTTGTGAAGGGGAAATTCTCTTTATATTTCATAGGCTATTGTGTGGGTGCACCAGTGAATGACCGTTTGAATGAAACGTTTTGTAAAACCCCTGTGAATGAAACGTAAATCCAGCCTTGGAATATTATATAACATTTATCTTTCATGGTTTAAAATTGGTGGAGTAAAAAATACTTTTCAAACATATTTAATATAGAGTGACCAACTATCTTCGATTTTGATGTTTCCTGCTATAGCTACTATCTCTGCAATGCTTAGCTGAATTCCGACATTTTCATTCATTCCGATTCATTCATTCCGATTTTCATAAATATTTAAATACTCCCGTTGCAAAGACCTGCAAACTCAGCGAATTTCAAGTGCAAAACAATATATTTCAATCCAACATAGCGAGATTTGACATGTTTTGGTAAACTCCGTAAGAATAACATGGAGAATGAGTATGCAGGTTTGCTGCTACAGGTATATTAAAACTGGGTGGTTTTAATTCATTATTTAGTAGATCTGAACTAGAAGAAGCTATTTACCAAGTTTTATCAAGATATGCTGAGAAATGACCGAGATATAGAATTTTACTTATTTCCCATAAAGTTAGCATTGGGACAACGTACTGTGTTTACCATTTTCAATATCTCGGTAACCAATGGACATAGAGCAGTGATTCAAGATACTAAATTGTTTGTTTTTTTGAGCTGAATTCAAAGGTGCTAACAAAAATCGGATTACTTCTATTTTTCTATATAAAAAATCAAAGAACCAATTTTTTGGGGTTCATCCCCCCCCTACCCCCCCTTCCGATGGTCCGATCGGGCTGGTTTTCGAACTCGTCCGAATAATAACTACTTTACACGTCTGTGCCAAATTCCAATCGGACCTTTTTTGTGAGCGCTATCGTATATGTGTATATATAAACTGCTTGTATATATATATATATATATATATATATATATATATATATCTAGAAATTTGAACGAATAGTGTTTCTGACTTCTGGGGGCACCAAAACAAAAAGTTATAGTGGTCCTGGGCTTAGGGACTCCTCGCCTCGCCTTCGAAGTCGGAACACAGGAATTCCTTAAAAACCCTTCGTTATCGCCCCTTGGAGGGAAGTGGCGAGTGAGCAACGGAGTCAGGCTAAATTTGAAAATTCATACAGATGGTTAGCTTTAATGGCTGATATGGAGGTGTTATACAAGAATTCAAGAATGGTTCTTCGGACAAAAATACTTCTACTGGTATCTTCTTTACACCTGCCAAGTGGATATAAGCTGTATCAAAAAGTGCAAGGTTTTTACGTAACCCAACGTACTAACACTTGATTTCACTTGATTAATCGCCGTACTGTTTGATTTCTATTTCCGGTAACCAATTAATTTATCAAATATATCGTTCGATTTATTTTATATGGTGCTGGAATATAGCAACTCATAAATTTTTTTCTGAAGAGCTATTTCTGTATTGATATCATTGATTTATAATTTTTGTAATGAGGATCGCAAACAATAAACACCTAATTCTAATTAACTATAATGGATCACTTGCTCGTGAATGGAGCTACCTATCGCTTAGGTGTCTTATGCAAAACTGACAAATCATTTGTGGAGTACACATATTTTGTGGTTTGTCAACTGGTCAGGCGGGGGGGACGAGGGTAACATTCCTAAATCATTGTGTGGTGTTGCAGTCTACAGGTAACTGCCACCCTCACGACGCAATATCGGTTAGGGATTAGTGAACCTTTCTTGTCAGATTGGTTTGCGGCGCAATTTCGGTGCCTAACTCTACTCAGCAAAACGTAGAGCTGACCATGCGTGAAGCAATCCGTGCGTAGATCAACACCGACTGATTCTATCGTCTGACCTTGGCTCTTGTAACCGGTCATACAATAGGCCATCATCAGTGGGAACTGGCCCATCCAGAAAGATAATTTTGTATGACCTACAAACCCCGCGGCTATTAAGAAGTGAACGAACGTAATCAAAAACCTGCCTCTGATCATCAGACAGTTTAACTACCCACTCCTCAACCAACACTCTTTGTTGATTTTCACCATAGATGAGCAGTTCCCTACCCAACTCAGTAGTGTCTTCTTCCATATCAGGGAGACCTGATTGGATAAACAGGAACCCTGACGACGTAAACTACGATCAATTTCGACGAGGGCAAGATGGTAGGCCAATTCTGGATCATGGGGATTCCTTTCAATGTGTTCCTCGCAAACGAGGTCTCTGAACTTGTCCCACAAGATTGCTCCAGGAGCCCCCTGTTGCAAAGGAGAACAAAGAAAGAGCGGAGTCTTGGGCCTGTCATGAATTGCGCAGCATCTTGCAACGCGTAGTCTTACTCATCTTTGTCTTAGACCAAACCGAGTTTCCGTGTGAGTTCCTGGAATGTGCGGACAGTTGGGACCACCAAGTAACAGAAGATCGAGATAACCACGACAAGGAACAAACATAAGTAGGACACGAAGGTAGTATCGCTCGGTCCGATTTGGAAAAACCCAAAACATTCATATTTTATTTATGATTTATTGTTATATATTTCCTGTTAAGCGAATTTGGCAAATGCTTAACTTCAGAGAGTTTCGGGTTTTCAAACAAAAAATCTTAACCCTCTCAAGGGAGGCGTCAGGATTACGCTGCGAGTACCGCTGAACGTCTTCCCTGTTTTTTCAGGGTTTATACAAGTCTACATTTTTATATCAGGTAGTAAGACATTGAGCAATTCGATTTTGAAATGCTCCCGTTGCAGCAGGCCTGCATACTCGGCGAATTTCAAATGCAAAACAACATATTCAATCCAACATAGCGAGATTTTATATGTTTTAGTAAAGAATAAACTACACTTTAAGGCAAGAATGAAAAGAATTGTGGTTCTAGATTGTTTTGGTTATATATTTTATAAAAATATAGCAGGATAATTCAAAAAGTATAAAAATAAAGTATTTAATTTAACAATGCCTATATTGCTAAACTGCTAATACTGCATTACCGACTTAGTTCGAAGATTCAGAAGTTATAGATTCTACTGTAAGATACAGTATGATGGTAAGGAAGATTAGTGAGAACCTATAAGGCTAGATTAAAGAATCAAAATTGGAGACATAGGAAAATTTCGAAGATTTTTAACTTTATATGCATTTTCAATCTAAGAACTAGTTATTTTATTGGTGATTTGTAATATATATGCTGTAGAGATGATGTGTAGCATATTTCAGGCCTCTACATTTAATATCAAGCCAACTGGAGCTGGAAAAACGAAGGGAAATCTTCAAAAATTTCAAATTCTAGAGCTATCTAAGGGTGAAGGAGACGAGATAGGGCAAAAAGTCATAGGACCAAAGTTGTAGATCGTGAAAAATCCGTGGCACATGGTGCAGTCTGTTTTTCGATAGGACCATCCGTTCGGCCACTAGAGCTCCAAATAACTTTATTTCAAAAAGCTTTTTTAGCGATTTTTTAATAACTTTTTTGAGGGGGTTAAAATTAAAAATTGTGAGTTCTGATAATTTTCCCCATATGTTCAGGCAAAAAGGGAAGTGCGTGCAAAATTTCAAGTCTGTAGGTCATCGGGAAGTGGAAAACAGTTCGTATACCTGAGCTACACCAGCGGTTGTATATATATTAGACTCGCTTCGCTCGCTGGGGGCTCCGCCCCCAGGCCCCCGTTTGTGTTCTTCCGCAGTTGAACAATACTCCGCCCCCAGACCTCCCATTATTAGCCCCAAAGAAGGGGGTTTTGATTTTGAAAAGACACAAGACCAAATTAATTTAATTGTTTTGGTTGAAATTCCTACCTCAAGATATCTTAACATGGTAAAAACCACCAGAGGAATTGTAAACTCATTGCAGGTTCAGATTTAGAGAACTTTTTCATGGAGTTGAAATGGGGTTAAGTTGGCGAGTAGCTTTTACCTCTGATAACGCCGGGCCAGGTGTGAGACAAAATTGTTGTTTGATAATAGTATTGCCAAACTTTAGAATAGTACTTGATTTTGCTTCTTTTATTGGCGGGATTAGGGGTCGAAAGCGTTTAGAAATGACAAATAACTTAGGGTTATTCATGGGAGGCTACAATAACAAATCCCTTTTGAAAAATTGGGCCTCTCAATCAAATAATAATTTTATTTAACAATAGAAAATTTCAAAAAATAAAAGTTCAACTTAAGACAAGTATTTTAAAAGTTAAAACGGGTTAATATCGGCGGGATCCCTCGGGTGAGGAGGGTTTGGATATAAAAGTCGCAAGGAAAAGTTATTAAAACTATGTACAAATTCTCGGCCAACAAGGCATGTTGGGGTTCGGGGGGATGTTTGGTGGTGGGGTTTTTTGTTGTGGAAGGTTAATTATTTCAACGGGGAGAGGGTCCGGGGGCCAGGGGGTTAGGCATAGGTATTTGTTTAGGAATAACAATGTCAAACATTTGAAAACAGTATAATTTGCTTCATTTTTTGGTTGAATGTAGGGGTTGAATGGGGTGAGAAATGGCCAAAGACTCCGCTTAAACGTGGGCGGTGACACCGAGTAATCCCAAGTCAAAACTTGGGTCCCTCATTTTAAGAATATATTAGAAAAAACCACGAGGAAAATTCAAATTTAATGAAAGTTAAACTTTAGGACTCTTTAGGGGTTGAAACAAATTAAATTGGCGAATGACCATTGATAGAGGCCTAAACCTGAGCGGTAAAACTAACTCTCTCCATGTCAAAACTTTGAATCGAAATAAAAAATAAACTCACAAATAAAGAAAACCCAAAAAACAAAGTGGAAATTTATAAACAAATTTATTTCAGGGCCCATTTTAGGGGTGAAGGAGGTGAGATAGGGCAAAATATTCAAAAATAAAAATCCAAATTTGTAGAAAAACTAATTTAAATACAGTATTGAGCTTTGTTTTTCGATAGGACCACTAGTTTGGTGGTTGTTAATTATTTGAAGGGGAAGAGGGTCGGGGGCCAGGGGGTTAGGCATAAATATTTGTATAGAAATAACAATGCAAAACATTAGAAAATAGTTTAATTTGCTTCATTTATTGGTTGTATGTAGGGGTTGAAAGGGGTGGGAGAATGCCAATGACTTCACTTAAACGTGGGCGGGGACACTTGAGTAATACCAAGTCATAACTTGGGTCTATCATTTAAGAATATATTAGAAAAACCCACGAGGAAAGTTGAAATTTTATGAATGTTCAACTTCAGGACTCTTTTAGGAGTTGAAACGGAAGAAACTGGCGAATGACATTTGATGGGGTGTAAACCTGAACGGTAAAACTTATAGTCAAGATTAAAAATTAACTCACAAATAAAGAAAAACAAAAATTAAAGTTGAAAATAACAACCAACCTGTTTTAAGGGTCCATGTTAGGGGTGAAAGAGGTGAGGTAGAGCAAAATATCCGAAAATAAAAACAGAAATTGTTGAAAGATTTATTTAAATACAGTATTGATCTTTGTTTTTCGATAGGGTAACTAGTTAAGTCATATTTTGTTACAGCTTAGTTATTAGTTATCAACTATAGGCCTAACTATATTAGTTATTAACCATTTATTAGTTAGAAACGTGAATTTTGATGTGAACTATTCCTTATTTAATGTCATTTTCAGTAACGCTGGTGGTTTAAATTATTTCGGATTTCCAGGCGGAAACAGAATACAAAAAAATTATCATGTTAATTCTGAGCAGTGTTTTTTGGCAGTGACTCCTAAGAAGAGCATGTCTAGTCGCCAAACATAACACCGTTTGAGTTTTGGACGTTGAGTTTCCTGAAGAGTAAGGTTTTTGCTTCGATAACCACCTTTGTCAGAAAACATGGCATTAAATTAAGAGTCGTTATCTACAAAATTCGCTTAAAAATAACTGGATAATACAAATATCAAAAGATCGGTTTTTTGTTTAATGTTTTGATATAGATTTTGTTCAGGCATTTGCCATCACTAATTAGTGAAAACTAACCAGTTTGGAAGATTTTTTTATTGACCACCCTTCATTATATTAATTGGGCATTAATAGAGAGAGAAAGATGTGTTGAAATGTTTAATTTTAAAGCTTCATTTATTGGTTGTATGTAGGGGTTGAAAGGGGTGAGAAAATGCCAATAACCTCGCTTAAACGTGGGCGAGGACACTTGAGTAATACCAAGTCAAAACTTGGGTCTATCATTTAAGAATATATTAGAAAAACCCATGAGGAAAGTTCAAATTTAATGAAAGTTCAATTTTAGGACTCTTTTAGGAGTTGAAACGGAAAAACTGGCGAATGACCTTTGATGGGGCGTAAACCTGAACGGTAAAACTGACTCTCGTCATGTCAAAACTTAAAATCAAGATAAAAAATTAACTAACAAATAAAGAAAAACCAAAAAATAAAGTGAAAATAACAAAGAAACTGTTTTAAGGGCCCATGTTAGGGGTGAAAGAGGTGAGATAGAGCAAAATATCCGAAAATAAAAACAGAAATTGTTGAAAACTTTATTTAAATACAGTATTGATCTTTGTTTTTCGATAGGATGACTAGTTAAGTCATATTTTGTTACAGCTTAGCCATTTATTAGTTAGAGACGTGAATGTCGATGTGAACTATTCCTTATTTAATGCCATTTTCAATAACGCTGGTGGTTTAAATTATTTCGGATTTCCAGGCAGAAACAGAATACAACAAATTATTATGTTAATTCTAAGTAATGTTTGTTTGGCAGTGACTCCTAACAAGAGCATGTCTAGTCGCCAAACATAACACCCTTTGAGTTTTGGACGTTCAGTTTCCTGAAGAATAAGGTTTTTGCTTCGATAACCACCTTTGTTAGAAAACATGGCATTAAATTAAGAGTCGTTCTCTACAACATTCGCTTAAAAAATAACTGAATAATGGAAATATCAAAGATCGGGTTTTTCTTTAATGTTTTGATATAGATTTTGTTCAGGCATTTGCCATCACTAATTAGTGAAAACTAACCAGTTTGGAAATTTTTTTTTATTGACCACCCTTCATTATATTAGTTGGGCATTAATAGAGAGAGAAAGATGTGTTGAAAATGTTGAGGTTTAAATAATACAAATGTTTTGTTTCGACGGGTGTTCTAATATTAAAATTGTAAATATAAAAAAATGGGGAAATTTCAAAACGACAAAAACGTACAGCATGTTCACGATAATGTAGAATAGAACTATATCTAAGCGCGGTATAACTGAACCAGAGAACCACACTACCAGATGAGCTTTATCTGATTTGGGCACGTACTGCATTACCCGCCGTGATGAAGTGAAAACAGCGAGAACCTAAAAGTAAAATCATGGTTTTTAATACAATTAGCGCATGAAAGAATCATACGATTGAAGTATTTTCAGGCTTAAAACATCAACTTTGGTTGTAAAGAATATTTATTTATAAAAGTTATTTATTATCATTTTTACCGATAAGAAACACATTAGCAGTTATGAAAGCTGCATTAAACAGCAACTTAAAAGAACATGTCTGGTGGGTTTAACGAGGCAAATTTCAAAGATCTTTTAGCTTTAGATGTATTTTTATGTTAAGAACTAATTATATTATTGGTGATTTGTAACATATATGCTGTACAGACGATGTGAACCAAATTTCAGCCCTATACGTTTAATATCAAGCCAACTGGAGCTGGAAAACCAAAGGAAAATCTTCGAAAATTGAAATTTCTAGGGCAATCTAAGGGTGAAGGAGACGAGATAGGGCAAAAAGTCATAGGACCAAAGTTGTAGATCGTGAAAAATCCGTGACACGTGGTGCAGTCTGTTTTTCGATAGGACCATCCGTTCGGCCACTAGAGCTCAAAATAACTGGTGTTTGAAAAAGGCCTATTTTAACGATTTTTTAATAATTTTTTTGAGGAAGTTAAAACTTAAAATTGTGGGTCTTGATATTTTTTCCCGTAGTTTGAACTAATGAGGAACGTGCGTGCCAAATTTCAGGTTCCTAGCTCATCTGGAAGTAGAAAAGAATTCGTATCCTTAATGAGTTACACAAGCGGCCGTATATATATTAGACTCGCTTCGCTCGCTGGGGGCTCCGCCCCCAGGCCCCCGTTTGTGTTCCCTGCAGTTGAACAATACCCTATATTGAAGGACCCCAATAGGGCGTTAATTGCTAGCGTTGAGATAATTTTAAGCTGGAGATTTTGTGTACGTACTTCAAAGAAAACTGATGAAGAACCTATGAATTTTCAACGGATGCTGTAAGGGTTGGTGAAAATTATGTGTATGAAGGTGTATTTATATTCGAATGTTATCGATGAGGACTAGTTAAGTTGGATGTGAGAAGAGAGCCTATGTATGTGTTTTAATTAGTGCTGTCGGTGATTAAAGATTTTGATTATGTTTTTATTGGGATGAATTTTGAGGAATGCAGATGGGTTTTTGAAATTATTTTTGAAATATATTGTTTAAATGAAATGATTTAGGAAAGTTGGATTTCAGTAACGAATAACTTTTGTATTAAGGAAGAATTAATGCAATTTTATTTCCTTGTCAGTTTACCTGGCAATAATTTATAGTAGGCGTATCCAGTTTCGCCAAAAGGGGAGGTCAGGAAACGTAGAAACAATGTATTTACAACACTATAAAAACAAAATAGATATCAAATAAATGGGGAGTTTGTTTTAAGGCAGGCCCCCTTGCCTCTGCCTGTGAAAAGGTTAAAAATCAGATCTATTTACACCAACGAAAAAAAATTAATGGGGAGTTTGTCGAAGCCTTAATTGTTGCCCTCTCCCTTGCCTCTGCCGTAAACAATTAAAACAGAAACATTAACATAATTTTAAACAACTATGTACAACACCGGGGACTTTTTTTAAGCAGACCCCCTATCGTACTGCGTGAATAGTCTAATTACAACGAGGAGGTTTCATCATCTCGCAGATCCCCTAGCCTACTGAAGACGTATTTATCAGTATTAAAGAAGGAGGTCGTTAAAGACTATGTTCTTCACATGGGCGCACCGAAATTGCGCCGCAAAATCCAGGTAGACACCGAAATTGCCGTGACCGTGACTCTAAATCTTGTCCCAGGGGTAGACCGATATTGCGCCGCAGCCCTTCCCTAGAATCACATGATGGAGGCAAGCACTGACTCCTCGCCTCGCCTTCAAAGTCGGATCACAGGAATTCCTTAAAAACCCTTCGTTATCGCCCCTTGGAGGGAAGTGGCGAGTGAGCAACGGAGTCAGGCTAAATTAGAAAATTCATACAGATGGTTTACTTTAATGGCTGATATGGAGGAGTTATACAAGAATTCAAGATTGGTTCTTCGAACAAAAATACTTCTACTGGTATCTTCTTTACACCTGCCAAGTGGATATAAGCTGTATCAAAAAGTGCAATGTTTTTACGTTAACCCAACGTACTAACACTTGATTTCACTTGATTAACCGCCGTACTGTTTGATTTCTATTTCCGGTAACTAATTAATTTATCAACTATATCGTTCAATTTATTTTATATGGTGCTGGAATATAGCAAGAGAACGAATGTAATCAAAAACCTGCCTCTGATCATCAGACAGTTTGTATCAGGTAGTAAGTCTACATTTTTGTATCAGGTAGTAAGACATTGAGCAATTCGATTTTGAATTGCCCCCGTTGCAGCAGACCTGCATACTCGGCGAATTTCAAATTCAAAACAACATATTCAATCCAACATAGCGAGATTTGACATGTTTTAGTCAGCTCCATAAGAATAAACTACACTTTAAGGCAAGAATGAAAAGAATTGTGGTTCTAGATTGTTTCGGTTATATATTTTATAAAAATATAGCAGGATAATTCAAAAAGTATAATATAGCAAGTGAACGAATGTAATCAAAAACCTGCCTCTGATCATCAGACAGTTTGACTACCCACTCCTCAACCAACGCTCTTTGTTGATTTTCACCATAGATGAGCAGTTCCCTACCCAACTCAGTAGTGTCTTCTTCCATATCAGGGAGATCGTGATTGGATAAACAGGAACCCTGACGGCGTAAACTACGATCAATTTCGACGAGGGCAAGATGGTAGGCCAGCTTTGGATCATGGAGATTCCTTTCAATGTGATCCTCGCAAACTAGTTCTCTGAACTTGTCCCACAAGATTGCTCCAGGAGCCCCCATGTTACAAAGGAGAACAAAGAAAGAGCGGAGTCTCGGGCCTGTCATGAATTGCGCAGCATCTTGCAACGCGTAGTCGTATGTGCGGACAGTTGGGACCACCAAGTGACAGAAGATCGAGATAACCACGACAAGGAACAAACATAAGTAGGACACGAATGTAGTATCGTTCGGCCCGATTTGGAGAAACCCAAAACATTCATATTTTATTTATGATTTATTGTTATATATTTCCTGTTAAACGAATTTGGCAAATGCCTAACTTCAGAGAGTTTCGGGTTTTCAAACGAAAAATCTTAACCCTCTCAAGGGAGCCGTCAGGATTACGCTGCGAGTACCGCTGAACGTCTTCCCTGTTTTTTCAGGGTTTATACAAGTCTACATTTTTGTATCAGGTGGTAAGACATTGAGCAATTCGATTTTGTATTGCCCCCGTTGCAGCAGACCTGCATACTCGGCGAATTTCAAATTCAAAACAACATATTCAATCCAACATAGCGAGATTTGACATGTTTTAGTAAGCTCCATAAGAATAAACTACACTTTAAGGCAAGAATGAAAAGAATTGTGGTTCTAGATTGTTTCGGTTATATATTTTATAAAAATATAGCAGGATAATTCAAAAAGTATAACAATAAAGTATTTAATTTAACAATGCCTATATTGCTAAACTGCTAATACTGCTTTACCGACTTAGTTCGAAGATTCAGAAGTTATAAATTCTACTGTAAGATACAGTATGATGGTAAGGAAGATTATCGAGAGCCTATAAGGCTAGATTAAAGAATCAAAATTGGAGACAGGAAAATTTCGAAGATTTTTAACTTTATATGCATTTTCATGCTAAGAACTAGTTATTTTATTGGTGATTTGTAATATATATGCTGTAGAGATGATGTGTAGCACATTTCAGGCCTCTACATTTAATATCAAGCCAACTGGAGCTGGAATAACGAAGGGGAATCTTCGAAAATTTCAATTTCTAGAGCTATCTAAGGGTGAAGGAGACGAGATAGGGCAAAAAGTCATAGGACCAAAGTTGTAGATCGTAAAAAATCCGTGGCACATGGTGCAGTCTGTTTTTCGATAGGACCATCCGTTCGGCCACTAGAGCTCCAAATAACTTTATTTCAAAAAGCTTTTTTAGCGATTTTTTAATAATTTTTTTGAGGGGGTTAAAATTAAAAATTGTGAGTTCTGATAATTTTCCCCACATGTTCAGGCAATAAGGGAAGTGCGTGCAAAATTTCAAGTCTGTAGGTCATCGGGAAGTGGAAAACAGTTCGTATACCTGAGTTACACCAGCGGTTGTATATATATTAGATATATATATATAAATTCGAACGAATGGTGTTTTCTGCTTCTGGTGGCCCCAAAACGAAAAGTTATCATGGTCTCGGGCTTAGGTCTTACCATGAGACCTACGGTAATAGCTTCTTCCCTATAGGGGAAATTCGCTAAAATTCGAACGAATGGTGTTTTTTGCTTCTGGTGGCCCTAAAGCGAAAAGTTATCATGGTCTCGGGCTTAGGTCTTACCATGAGACCTACGGTAATAGCTTCTTCCCTATAGGGGAAATTCGCTAAAAACCTTGGACGAAAAAGAATTTTGCAGTACAATCGGAAGTGCTTGTTTTAGAGTAGTATATAAATTATTTTACAGTGTGTTTAGAGAAATTGTAAATTGCTTGATTTGATGTTAAGCAACAGCATTGTTTGCATAATATTTGATTTTATCTATGGGCACACATTATCATATTAGATAATGACTGACCAACAAGAAAGTTAAAGACACTTTGCCATCCAGACTGGTTTGGATGTTTCAACTGTTGATGTGTAATCATGTCTTATTCAGTGCTGGCCTTAGCGAGGGCGAGGCCCTGGGCAAGAAAACGTTTGCGAGCCCCCCCCCCCCCCCCCCCAACGACAACCCTACTCGATGAATTAATAATTTTTAAACACATATTTAATCGCATGTCAATTACGTGTAAGGTCTAGTGATTGAAAATATTGTGGTTCATGAAACTTATCCCATAAGGCTAAAGCACAAATTCTCAAAGAACACTATGTGATGACAGAGCCTAACAGTTACAGAGTTTCTAATTCCAAGAGTGAACATCAATCCACAGCCTGCTTCAGTGTATCCATGACTTAGTTTAGGAAAAACAAAAATTCTTAACTTTCTAGACCGCAAATCTCTTACTGTTTTCTGACAAATCTGCTAAACTGCGTTGACCACTATTAAATTGAAGCACTTATTAATTCGAAAATTTGAATAGGAGGGTTGGGAAATTCACGGTCATAAGTTGAGATTTTTAGGTGGTCTCCTCACCCTACAGTTTGGTAATACAGTGTCTTACGACGCCAACGCTACTACTGTGTTTTGTAATTCACCAGTCACCAGCAATAACCTCTCCGCATAGAACAAATGAAACTAAAAGAACATTTAATTCACTGCTACTTCCCCTCGGTACCTAGCAGCTGTGCTCGCTGGTACCTAGTGATTACTGTATTAAATTTATTTTGAATACTTCAAGTAGTTCACACATTATTTTCTTCAGGCCTTGCGCAAACCATACACCTTTATCAATCAATCAATCAATCATTTATTGTCATCCCACAGTTTACAGCATTGACAGACGTCACAAAATAAATGTTCACAGAACATTAAATACAAAGAAAGTAGTACAATAGAATATAATGAAAAGAAAAGATAAATGCTGTAACTAAAACTAATTTGTATCATTTAAATACTCAGATACACTGTAAAACTCCTTCCTAATCAAAAAGGTCCTCAGTAGCCTTTTAAAGGTGACCGGATCAGTAACAACAGATCTTAGGTGGGATGGGAGGGAGTTGAATAACTTAGTTCCAGAATAAAATGTTTGGTTTTCAAAAAAAAGTGGTGTTGTGTTGGGAAATAGTTAGGAGATCTCGCCTTCTAAATTCATATATAGATGAGAGATTGGACTGGAACAGATGTTTATTTTTAACAAGAAATGAGAGGCATTCGAAAATATAAATGCAAGGAAATGTCAACAGATTATTACCAGAAAACACACCTTTGCAAGTTTCAACCCTCCCCAAACCAAATATTAGTCGCAAAGCTTTCTTCTGTAATATGAATATCCTCTTCGTTCTGACAGTTTCGGCTCCCCAAATAGGTACACCGTAATACATATGAGGATACACACAAGCGAAATAGGCAGTGAGAAGAACCTTCCTATCAGAAAACAAAGCTAGCCTGCGAATAGTGAAAATTCCGTTGCTCATTCAAAAAACCTAAACGGCGAAGATCGTATTTGGCTCATCGTTTTGCCTTCTTTTGAAATTGCAGTAGTTTCAGTATTACATGTGCAATCAGTCTCAAGGTTTAATAGATATCTCTCTGCTGTTTTATTGCAGGCTAATATGATTTTGTTTTCACCTATTTTAAACAAAGTAAAACTCTTATTAGAAGCGCGAGGCCCTTAGCGGCTGCCCCTGTTGCCCTCCCCTAAGGCCGGCACTGGTCTTATTAAATTTTAAGTGGAATACATATCATTTTAATTTCATTTCAACGAAAGCCTTGAAAGTACACCGATTGCCAAAATAGTGAAAGACTGCAGAGTGCTAAATGGTATTAAACCTTAATACATAACTTTAAATATTAAAGGTAGCCTCAGTTTTAGATAATCAAATATTAATTGCATGGAAATAGATCTCTTCCAAAAAGAAAGAGGCATGTACCATATGTGACTCTACAATTCTAGAAAACCTGTTTCTTTTTTTAATGAGCAAGCAGGGAATGAAAGTGGAATTACATATGAAGTTTAAAGCATGTGACACACTAGAACCCAGAGCCAGATTTACGGCCGCTAAGTGAGATTTACCCTCAGCTCAGATTTCTGTGTGGCCCTTTGAGGCACCCAAGACTTCATCGAAAGTGGTGCCCTCTTTTTCTAAGAAAAATTACGTTTCACATGCTAATTCCGCTCTCTTATTCATCCAAAATACCTCATTATCGATTGTGTGCTGCCCCCAATGGGCATGCGGCCCTTAGCCCATGCTTTGTGGGCCTAGTGGTAAATCCGGCACTGCTAAAGCCTAATTTACACTAGCATGTGGCAGTGATCACACTTGGAAACAAAAATTACACTATCCTTATGCTACTATGTGTACACTTTATGTGTAAACCCAATAGAGGTGTTCATAAACCTATAGCCTAGTTTGGTTAACAAACAAATAAACTATAGGTTTATGAACACCTCTATAGGGTTTACACATAAAGTGTTATGACTCTTCGGTAAATGTTCACTTTCCAATGGTTGTCTAGAAATTGAACAATTTTTTTTCAAAATGTAGGAAATTTTGCGCTGATTCCGGAAATGATAGTTTTTTCCCGCGGAAAACATCGGAAAATGCCGGAAAATCGGAAAAACGATAAAATAATTTTTGGCTCCGAAGTAGGTCATGTGGGTACTCAAATTAATCGGGAGATTGAGATAAAGAAGAATATGCAAGAATTTCCAAGATTAGACGCGGATAACCGGAGTTATGGCCGGAAACGTGCTGGAAAAGTCATGGATTTGCACAAAATGGGTTAGTTTTAGGTGAGTTACGCTAAACTGTGGGATCTAAGGTTAGGTTAGGTTAGTTTAGGTTATGTTAGACTATGTTAGGTCTAGTTAGGTTATGTTAGACTATGTTAGGTTTGGTTTGACTAGGTTAAATTAAGTTTGGTTAGGTTATATTGAATTTGGATAGGTTATATATTGAATTTGGTCAGGCCCTCCCTAGATTATACCTATTAGGTTTGGTTATGTTGAATTAGGTTTGGTATTGTTAGATTAGGATTATAATATCACATTCTTTTTACCAACCTTATCCTTGCCTAACTTAACGTTTTAAACCAATCCTAATATAACCTTGAAAATAATGCAACTTTTATCACAATCTAACATAACCTAACCTAACCTAACCTAACCAAACCAAATACAACTTAAACTAACATAACCAATCCCTATCTAATTTATTCCAGCCAAATCCATCTTCACATAACTTAAACAAAAGTTGATTTAAATTTTTTATGTTTTCTGGCTTTATCTCGACTTTTCTACGTCAGATCGTGGAAATTACTGCAGATTGTTGTTCAGCGTGCAATTTCCTTTAATTTGAGTACCCACATGATATGTTTTCGACAAAGTTTGTTTTTGGCTTTCCGACGCTTTTCCGGCCGTATCTCCGTTAATATCCGTCGGATCTTGAAAATTCTTACATATTCTTGTTCAGCTCGTTGTCCCGATTAATTTGAGTACCAACATGACCTATTTCCATAAAAAAATGTTTTTTCCGGTTTTTCCGATTTTCCGGCATTTTCCGACGTTTTCCGCGGAAAACGACTATTATTTCCGGAATCAGCGCAAAATTTCCTATATAATGGAAAAACAATTTTTCAATTTCTAGACAACCATTGGAAAGTGAACAATTACCGACTCTTCATTGATTATTGATTAGATTGATTAGTATTTATTATTATTACTGTTTTTAATATGAAATTTCAATGCATCGACTATCAAATTTCATAAAGAATAATACAAACTCAGTAATTTCTTAATAGAGGAAAAACTCTTCATGTTACACTATCAGGCCTTTTTTCAAAATAGATAACGTGATTTGTCAATCTTTGCTACTTACAATTAATTATGTTTCAAAGCTTACTTTAAATCACTCAGTTTTACAAGTTTGCATGAGAGAAGCTAAGAGAGTCAATTGCTGCGTTATTTTGGTTTTATGAAGAATTTTACTGCAAAACTGGCTAATTAATCCTTGCAGTTCTCAGACTGACTTAGTCCTTTAACCACGGCAGATTAAGTTATGACTGAAATGATGAGTTTTTCACAGCAGTACAGTATGTCTGAAAAATCTAAGATTTTTCGGCTGCAGTTCACTCTACGTTCCACTCCTAAACAAGAACCTCTACAAACTTACTTTAAGTTACACACAGGCCGGCTTCTCTAATCACACAAGAGCAGAGGGCTTGTGTCGCTAAGATTGCTTTAATGATGTTAATTCCATTACAAAGCGCCCTACGGAGTTCAGTCTAGGTTAGGTTAGGTCCATATCATTTATTACAATTATTGAGAGGAGCCTGTGTCTCCTAGACATCAAATCATTAATATGGTATTGAACATTGTTTAATCTAATTATGTGATTGTACATTACATGAAGACTGTTTCCCCTACTCAATAGCCTAACTTATCTCCTAGATGGAGTAAATAAATAAAAAAGCTTAAAGAGCCAGGTCTGTACCTGTACTGTTTAGTTTACATAATAACAGTGAAACAGAGGTTAGGTATGGAACTGATACTAAACTGCAACCGATTTTTTCTGGCAGCCAAAGGGTTGAAAGTGAACAAACCTATGGTAAAAACCATACAATTTGAAAAATTTAGAGCTTAGCAACCAAGCAACTTGCTGAAAACTTAGCAATTGCAAGGCATTAGAGCTTCAATGTAGGGTGGGAAAGAACAGAAAGGATAATATTATGTTGCTGTATAAGGTTTAAAAAATTATACTGCTAAGTATATTCTGCAGAAAAAAGTAAGTGATAATGTTCTAACCTTAATCAGTATCCTATATTCTGAAGGGATCAATTTAATTTTGTAAATACAAAATTACAATAATACTGCACAACTTTTTGACAGAACAGATCAGCTGATTTAGACTGACAGACGACAGACAGCTACACGATTTTTTGGATAATCAGGCTGGAGGGAGTTAGAACGATCACCACTTCGCATCGGCTGTTTTTCCCTCGTCGAGGTCCAAATTTCCCTTTTCTCCTCACCGACCTAATGATCACCATATTATGGAGAAATTCCCGCAAATCTAATATATATACGGCCGCTTGTGTAACTGATTAAGGATACGAATTCTTTTCTACTTCCAGATGAGCTAGAAACCTGAAATTTGGCACGCACGTTCCTCATTAGTTCAAACTTCAGGGAAAAATATCAAAACCCACAATTTTAAATTTTAATTCCCTAAAAAAAATATTAAAAAATCGTTAAAATAAGCCTTTTTCTAACAACGGTTATTTTGAGCTCTAGTGGCCGAACGGATGGTCCTATCGAAAAACAGACTTCACCACGTGTCACGGATTTTTCACGATCTACAACTTTGGTCCTATGACTTTTTGCCCTATCTCGGCTCCTTCACCCTTAGATATTCAGAGTATATCATAAAACACCAAACTACATCAGTGAAATAAACATATTTATCACTAAAACCAACACTAAAACACACGATATTTACATTAATAAACCTTAACATCATTCGAACCAAAAAACAACAAGTGTCAAGCCTAGTTTAAACGCACATGGGCACACTAGGAAGCAGCTCCGAGGGAAGCTCCATAAGGCAGCATGTAATCATGGTTCCTCCCCCACCGCTGCCATAAATGGACTTGTCCTACGCCTATAGTAGCCGCGGAGCTGTGCTCCAAACTCAGTCTCGCCTCACTGGCTCTAGTGACAACGTCGAGTGTGACGTGCGCTTTTCGCTGTTGCTTATTACTGTCATTTTTAATTGTTTGGGATATTCTGCGTTTATATAGAAGTATTTGAATTGATAACATTATTTTTGGTTTCTCATAAGGTTTTGCGTGCTCATGTGCTCCTATGCACGAACCGCCACTGTTTCATTTACTGGTAGTCATTTCAGTGGGAGATTTAACAAATGATTTGATGAGTTTACAGTTTCCCCCCACCACCTTACTTTTTTCCACCAGTCAAGTTTTTGCAATTTTAATTTATATTTAAGAATCAACTTACCGATGATTATTTTGATCATTTTCAAGTTTCGTATCGTCGTGTGACGAACCATTCGACTCACAATGGGGACAATCCTAGATGTGAAGATTGGTTGAGCCCACTCTGGCAAGGGCAGGTTGTTTTCATCCTGCAAATAAGCAGGAAAAACTTCAACTTATTTTAGCTGAAAACTTCAATGTAGCCAAGGTTCAAGGTTGGTTATGTTGTGCCAAAACATGTAACTCAGTCTTGTAACTGAGATTCAATGGTCCATGAAGCAAAAAGGCGAAGATCTTTGAATTTCACCTTCGAAAATATATTACATCATAACCCCTATTCATGAGCAACATTGTTTTCTCATGCTTAAAGAAAAATTGTAGCCACTGTAATGTATCCCATAAAATATAGGTTAGGGATGATAGTAAAATTATGATGGTCAACTTCTTTTTTATCCTACTCAGAAAAGGTGTGGATTACTATAACACAATATAAATAATTTTATTGTTTGAATAATTTAAAAAAAAAAGGAAGTGGCGGGACCTGATGGAATGGCTCATGGATGTGGCGATCGTCCTCTCAACTCGGAGGTGGCAATTTGACACACCACACACGACAGATCGCCACCTCTCATGACCGCAAGAAATAACAATTTTTTAAATCGCCACCTATTCGAAGTTGGTGATCTGATGTGGACAACACACTACAACCTTCCACCTCAAAACTAGTTTGAAAAGGTGGCGATCTGTTGGGCTGGTGACTTGTTGTGGTGGCACCTAAATGCGTTCCCCCCGTAACCTACCAGCGCGGCGAGGTTCTGGTAGAGAATGAACGGCTGGGAGAGCGAGGAGATGTTTCGCCCGGTGCCGGCGGACATTGCGCCGAACAGCTCGGAAGGTCACCGAAGCTTTGCTGCACAGAGACGTTCTGTTCATGGAGGTATCGGGGACACGGCTCCGGTTCCAGCACCAGCTGAAATAAAATGAAATGAAAAGTTAAATATGGACAACAAATTAAATAAAAAATAAAAATGAAATGAAAAATTAAATATGACTAAAAATTAAATTAAAAATAAAAATGAAATAAAAAACAGTGAGAAGAGATTGGAGTCAGTATGGGGGTAGGGCAATATCTGAAGTGTTGATATTTTGGTTCTGATTCGTTGCAAAAAGCATACAGATTTTGATTAGGATTTTTGCGGACATTTGCCATCACTGATTAGTAAAAAACAATTAGTTTTTTTACTAATCAGTGATGGCAAATGTCCGCAAAAATCCTAATCAAAATATAAAATCACCATCACCAACAATGAATTTCAAACAAAGCATACAGACTTTGTTTTTAATAATTCATTGTATGTATTGATATTTTGGTTCAATTTCATTGTGTGTCTTGATACTCTGGTCCCATTATGTAAAAAAAGGCTATTGATACTTCTTAAATTGCCATTACTAAGTAAAATAAAATAACCTAATTATATCAGAAGTATCGATATTTTGGTTCAAATCCTTCGTATGTATCCTAAATACATAGTTGAGTTTCTTTCTCCTACGCTTGCTGTAACTGGAACTCTGAAATCTGAGTTCGCTGTAGTACAGTGACAGCTGGAATCTGCTGTCTGTTTGTCCCTGATGAGATGTAACTCGTCGAAACAGCAAGTCAGAATCCACTCGAGCTCGGAGCATCCGCTCCTACTGCCAACAGAGCTTTTGAACGAGGCCGAAGCTTAGCAATGCAGGTGGTGCCCACACTGCCTTACCTTGCTCTAGGAGATGCACTACGAGATTTTAGTCATCACAACTTATACAGTTCTGAACTGATTTTAATAATTTAGGAGTCATCGGAAAGAACTCTGTATGAAGCAGAGAAAGAAATTTATGAATGTTTTACTCAAGGGAAAATACATAGATATCATTAAAGTTTTTTATGTAAGATTATACATGGGAATAGAAACTTCAAGTAAGCAGCTGAGTGGAGAAACACAGTTTTTCAACATTGGTTCAAGTGTAGTAAGATTTCTCCAACATATGAGACATCTCCAACAAGGCCGCGGTGCCAGTAAATGGCAACATTGCATCAAGCCACACTCTATTACCATACTCTATTAACATTGCCTATCCATATGAGACTATGGAAAGAACATATGAGATTACGGCACTACCTCTCTTTCACTTGATATCAACTGGCTCTGAAAGTTTTTACTATGCAAAAAACCCTTGCAAAAGCAGCGTTGCCAGTTCCAAGGCCTGTGGCATTATTATTACACTAGACCGTGGTTTAAAGCATGTTATTAATGAAGATGTAAACGCTGTGGCGAGGGAAGCTCCTCTCTGTTTATTAAAACCTATAAGAACTTCAGAAATCTTTGTGTTGAATAGAATACTACAGTTTGAGCGTTTTATCGTGAGCTATGAGAACCGTTTACACCTGAAGCAGTCGGAGTGGAGTGTAAGTCATAAGACCACCACAGCTGAACACTGATGTTCGTTTGCCAACAGCTGTCCGTTTATATCTTTACTGAATTTGTAAACAAACGAGATTGATATATGTTGAAATTAATTTTTACATTGTTTACTGTCCCAAAACTTTGAGAATAAACAATGTTTGAGAGCTCTGGCGATGGAATTGGCCATAGATAAAACACACCGACTTTAAAAGAACACATTTTCTCCTAGAACCCTGTGGAACCCCCACGGTGATGGTAGAGGAGCACTGAGGCCGTCTCCGATCCGCAAGCGCTACTTTTTTACCAGGACTTACCAGGGGGTTTTTCCACCCCGACTTACCAGGGCTTTATCCAGCAGGTCGGGGTAGATGGGGATGGGCTGCCAGGTGATGTTGGGGGAGCGGAGGGTAGAGTCCGGCCAGCAGAGTGGCAGCACTGCACATCGTCCGGTCCACCAGCGTCGACTGCGGCAGGAGCTGGGACCCGTGGTACAGCGGCGACAGGAAGCTGTTGTACAGTCCCCTCAGCCGTTGGCCCAGACTGTACATCTGGTACTTGCCTACCTTGGACACACGATACTCTTAGAGCAATTAGGGGGATGATAGTTAGTAGAGCCCCTCCTACCAGGCCTTGGTTTTATCGGTCCTCGCAGGCCCGTGCTGGCCCGGGGGGACAGGGGGACGTGTCCCCCTGCGCCCTCCCCTTAAAGGTACAGCCGGCGCCCTCTTGACACCAAGAAAAATTGAATTTTTGAATTTTTTAAAATAAGAATTCAGGAAATCCAGATTTTTTATTTGAAATGCCGGCAATTCAGATCATTTTGTGAAAAGAAACCACGTTTCCCATACCCTTGCTACTAAACAAACTATTTGCTGTGTTAAGGTTGGGACACTTACCTGCATCACGCACCACCAGTGTTAAAAAACCGGGTATATATCCGGTTTTCGGGTATTTTTTGGCTGTTCGGGGATTATGCAGAGGTTTTTTCTAAAAGAATTGTATTGTATTTTTGTAAGTTTTGTCAACATATGAAAATTAGTGGTGGGTCTATTAGCAATTACTAGCGTATGTCGTCTGCTATCAATACTTATATCCATGATTTGATCAAGTCCTCTTATGGTAATAACTTGTGGTTTTTATATGGATTTCATTTTGTTTAGACAGTTTTATAATGGTTAGTGAAAATTTTACCCTGGATTGAAATTGTATATTCGTAGTTTAACATCGAAATATAATTTTAAAACGACTAGCAGCCCGCGTCACTTCGTGACTTAAAAACAACTTAGTAAAATAGGCTTTAGTTTCATGTTGATTATATGCTGTATTCAGTTTTGCAGCGTAAAATACCTTTCAGTGGGGAAGTGTACAAATTTTTGTGATTTTTTTTTTAACTTTTCTATACTAAATCTTTGTGTCATAGCACTGGAATAAAATTGCCCGAATGCTAATTGAACTTCTCATCGGAGCAAACTTTTAGAAAAAACTTATTACGGTACTTTAGACTTGAAACTTCAAAATGGACAAGAAATTTCCCAGAGAATTTGAGAAGTTAATTTATTTAATCCTCTTTAAAAGTGTCTATGTATCTTTCTACACTTAGAAATTTCGTCAATGCAACAACAATCGTTGTGCCTAAAATTAGGGGGTTAGTTTACATGGATCCTCTTGTTTGGTGCACCTATTCAATGAAGATCAACTCATTGAAAGATTAATTTAAAAATAAATTACTCAATGCTCATGGCGACCAAAGATTAAATTTCCAAATTGACCCGCTTTTTTGTTTTGCATCTTGAATAAAATGTTTGGCAAATTTTTACCACAGCAAATAACATAACTTTCAATGAAATGCCTTCATTAAATCGGCATATTGTTATTGGTACATTTCAAAATCAAGTAAAATAGGCATGCGAACCTTAAACACTTCAATATCCTTCGCATTTCAAGTACATTTACAAAATACAGTTTTTAAATTTACAATGCATTTTAATACTTTTTTAAAGTTAGTATTAAACTAATATTGATATTTTAAAACGCTAAATGTAAAACATGCATCAATGCGTTGTAACAATTATTAATGTCACTGTCAATAGTTTGTTATAAAATTACATCTCCAGAGCACCTCCTAAGATACTTATGTTCTTTTTTAAGTTTCCTTTCTAAGAAAACAAATACATTAAATTAAAAGTTTCCTTTATAAGAAAAGAAATACATTAAATTAAAAGTTTCCTTTATAAGAAAAGAAATACACTAAATTAAGTTATTACAGTCTGTTTGCCTCAGTTTCAATAGGGCAAATACTCTTCCTTATTTTATGTTTTCTTAAAAACGACAATATTTTAAGAAATCAAAATCATAATGTGGGTGAATGTTAACTGACTTTTGCTAGCCCTGAAAACTCTGTGGTATATCTCAGGAAATATTTAAAATCTTGATCATCTGTTTTGTTCTAAACAAATGTGAATTGGAAAAGGTTCACAGGTTCTAAAACAGATAGTAGCACTTTCGCTGGAATTTCAAAAGCCTCCTGTGTGAAGGCTTTTCATGGGATATTTTCCAAACCCACAAAAGGCACATCTAGGGAGTAATAGATTTAATTTGATACCAAATATGTGTAGGAAAATTAATTTCTAGGGGTTGATTTGCTCTGGACAAAATCTTAGAAATTCTTTTAATAATATAGATATTGTGGATCTAGGTTGAATATTTTAATTTCCTACCTTAATTTTGTTTTTGTTACGTCGGATTTACTCAAAGCGGGTAGAAAACGAATAACTTAGCGAAAACCAATACCTTACTTATTTTGTTATTGAGGGAATGTTACCAGAAACCCTGGGAAATACGAATTTTCCAAAATGCGACCAGGGGTCAGCCCTGCTTTGTTCGAATTTCAGGAGTTGCCAGTCAGGCTTTATGACTCTGAATTGCCTAAAAACGTGAGTTTGTAGGTCAAATTTTCTAAAATTTCCCCGGGGGAGAGCCCCCAGACCCCCCAGTGGTTGGTGCCCTCCAAGGAAAATAAATAGGAAGGCCTCTGCCTGGCGCCCTCGTCATATTTGTCCCCCGCCCTTCCGACGTGCCCAGCACGGGCCTGGGTCCTCGGTTTATCCGGATACCGGAGGCCGGTCTCTTCTCAGAAGCCTAAATCAAAACAATTTCTCACGCTTACAGGTGCATATTCCCTCTGATTACCTCTTGGATACCTCTATGTCTGTTTACGTTTTATTATCTCTCTATTTATTCGTGGCTTCAGTTTGCTAACAACAATCATAATGATCTAGGCTAATGCGAATGTGTACTGGTACATTCAGCAAGCCTCGTCTACATCACTCTCATAAGACCAATTGCGGTGAATTGCTCGCTGAATGTTTTAAATTAGGACATACTATACATTCATTAAATAGGACATTTTTTCCACAGCTCCAGTACCCTCAGTGTTGGTGTCGGCGGCGGCAGACAGAGTGGCCCCCGTGCGGTGGGAGGGGGGGTTGTCCAGTACCCTCAGTGTCGGTGTCGGCGGCGGCAGACAGAGTGGCCCCCCTGCGGTGGGAGGGGGGGTTGTCCAGTACCCTCAGTGTCGGTGTCGGCGGCAGCAGACAGAGTGGCCCCCCTGCGGTGGGAGGAGGGGTTGTCCAGTACCCTCAGTGTCGGTGTCGGCGGAGGCAGACAGAGTGGCCCCCGTGCGGTGGGAGGGGGGGTTGTCCAGTACCCTCAGTGTCGGTGTCGGCGGCAGCAGACAGAGTGGCCCCCCTGCGGTAGAGGGGGGGTTGTCCAGTACCCTCAGTGTCGGTGTCGGCGGTAGCAGACAGAGTGGCCCCCCTGCGGTGGGAGGGGGGGTTGTCCAGTACCCTCAGTGTCGGTATCGGCGGCGGCAGACAGAGTGGCCCCCGTGCGGTGGGAGGGGGGGTTGTCCAGTACCCTCAGTGTCGGTGTCGGCGGCGGCAGACAGAGTGGCCCCCCTGCGGTGGGAGGGGGGGTTGTCCAGTACCCTCAGTGTCGGTGTCGGCGGCGGCAGACAGAGTGGCCCCCCTGCGGTGGGAGGGGGGGGTTGCCCAGTACCCTCAGTGTCGGTGTCGGCGGCGGCAGACAGAGTGGCCCCCGTGCGGTGGGAGGGGGGGTTGTCCAGTACCCTCAGTGTCGGTGTCGGCGGCAGCAGACAGAGTGGCCCCCGTGCGGTGGGAGGGGGGGTTGTCCAGTACCCTCAGTGTCGGTGTCGGCGGCAGCAGACAGAGTGGCCCCCGTGCGGTGGGAGGGGGGGTTGTCCAGTACCCTCAGTGTCGGTGTCGGCGGCGGCAGACAGAGTGGCCCCCCTGCGGTGGGAGGGGGGGGTTGCCCAGTACCCTCAGTGTCGGTGTCGGCGGCAGCAGACAGAGTGGCCCCCGTGCGGTGGGAGGGGGGGTTGTCCAGTACCCTCAGTGTCGGTGTCGGCGGCAGCAGACACAGTGGCCCCCTGCGGTGGGAGGGGGGGTTGTCCAGTACCCTCAGTGTCGGTGTTGGCGGCAGCAGACAGAGTGGCCCCCGTGCGGTGGGAGGAGGGGTTGTCCAGTACCCTCAGTGTCGGTGTCGGCGGCGGCAGACAGAGTGGCCCCCGTGCGGTGGGAGGGGGGGTTGTCCAGTACCCTCAGTGTCGGTGTCGGCGGCGGCAGACAGAGTGGCCCCCGTGCGGTGGGAGGGGGGGTTGTCCAGTACCCTCAGTGTCGGTGTCGGCGGCGGCAGACAGAGTGGCCCCCGTGCGGTGGGAGGGGGGTTGTCCAGTACCCTCAGTGTCGGTGTCGGCGGCAGCAGACAGAGTGGCCCCCGTGCGGTGGGAGGGGGGGTTGTCCAGTACCCTCAGTGTCGGTGTCGGCAGAGGCAGACAGAGTGGCCCCCCTGCGGTGGGAGGGGGGGTTGTCCAGTACCCTCAGTGTCGGTGTCGGCGGAGGCAGACAGAGTGGCCCCCTTGCGGTGGGAGGGGGGGGGTTGTCCAGTACCCTCAGTGTCGGTGTCGGCGGCGGCAGACAGAGTGGCCCCCCTGCGGTGGGATGGGGGGTTGTCCAGTACCCTCAGTGTTGATGTCGGCGGCGGCAGACAGAGTGGCCCCCGTGCGGTGGGAGGGGGGGTTGTCCAGTACCCTCAGTGTCGGTGTCGGCGGCAGCAGACAGAGTGGCCCCCCTGCGGTGGGAGGGGGGGGTTGTCCAGTACCCTCAGTGTCTGGTGACTGGTCAGCCCTAAACTCCGTTCCAGGTTCACCTTTCAGAATGGAATTCCCAAAAGCAATGTACAGTTCGCGCATTATATCTCTGGCTATGGCTTCAACGCTAACCGTACGTATCACATTATATTTTTAACAATGATATTGGTAAACACAACGTTTGACAAGCAGCGGGGCTTTAGAACAATTTCACCAGAAAAGTACCCCCTCTCCCCCTACGCCTTGCAACCAGCTGACTCGGCCATAGCCGGGGATTTAATGTGGGAACTGTATTTAAAATGGCTATTTAAATTGTTCTATAATCAGCTGATGTTTATTATCACAGGCTACAGATATAGTAAACAAATAAACTCAGCAAAGATAGTAGAATAGAGGTAGTGAGGTAGAAGATGAAGCTTGGGTGTTTACAAACAAACCAAGATGAACTTGGATATTTCCAGGAGGGGAAATAAATATTTACATATGATCAATTGATTCAACAACGAATTTATTGTGTCAGTCATGTGATCAGGGCCTGTTTAACCACTAGGCTGACTAGGCTACAGCCTAGGGCGCCAGCCATCCAGGGGCGCCACAGGGTGGAGAATAAATATTGTTTTTATTTTTTTACATTAATTAAAAAATATATAACAAATTCCCGCGCCCCCTTTTGCGTAAATGCGGCCTGCTTAGCATGTTTTTTTTATCAAACCTAAACCTAAAGATATATCCCATAGTCTTACTGTAAATAAGTAATGTTTGCTTGATTGCTTGCTTAATAATGCTTGATTGTACAATTATCTCGATTACGGCTCCGACGATTTCCTTCAAAGTCTGGAAATAACTAATTTCTGACTGAAAAAAGTGTTCTATGCAGGTTCCTTGGCCAGAAAAAAAACTAATAACTTGATTAAATATTTTTTTTTAAGTGGACAAAAAACTACATTATGAGTATGAGGGTCTCATGAGTTGCCTTGAACCAAAACAACGAAATAACGAAAATGTAAAGAATAACGTAATAAAATGACAGCTGTTTGCAAACTATAGCCATCCAGGAAAAATACAGTGTGTGATATAAAAGATCCATGGAGTAATAAAAAAAGTTTATCAATTTTATGACACTGAAAACTAGCAACTCTTAGTTGCACACTTAATGCAGAGCAAAAAAAAGATACTCCCAGCCTTAGCCCATTTAAGGCCAGGATGTGGGTGTCTTTGTTATCCTCCAGTTGGTTCTGGTAAAATATTATAGTAAGCCGAAGAAATCTCGGTCCACCAGGTACTCTTAAAAGTATAATGAAGACTGTTACGATGAATTGATATCCGAGTCAAATGTGGCAGAAGTCAAAAGTAGAAAAGAAGAGCAGTGTAGGAGTTGCGAGACTGTCAATTGAATAAGTGTCACAGGCAACTGTGACCTGTCCTTGAACATATAACTGATTAGAATAGACTTATTTATTATATTTGTGATAGTTTTTGTCTGCTCTGATCATAGTTCAGTTATTTTCTAGGTTATATGTAGTTTTTAAGCCATTAGTTCTGAAAGAATTTAATTCGTAATTTCATCGTATATACGATTCATCTGGCGATATATAGGGGCGGAAGGGGGGTGAAGGGGGGGGGGGGGCGCCAAATCAGCTCAAGCCTAGGGGCGCCACACCTCTTAATCAGGCCCTGCATGTGATACATGCTAAACAAAACACGTCACCTGTTTATTGATTGTTATTCAGAGAGCAAAGCATTGTTTCTAATATCAACCCACATTTTGTTTTGGTTTATTATTTTTTATCTACCAGACTAGTAGCGTAATCACATGGCTTTGTTTACTTCCACGTCATCAACGATTTCTTCCCCTCCTCTGTTGAAACTTCAAACTCAAGCTTCTTCTTAGACCTCACTACCTCTAACAATCTCTCATAAGGCCTGTAATGAAAGGTAAACATGGAACAGAGAATAACATTAATTTGTTAGTATACATTTTTCGTTGTTATTATTAGTTGCCATTTAAGCAACACGTTAGTCCCCAACATTGATTGAATTTTGCAACTTACTTCAATTCAGATATTTATTTATTCAGTTTTTTTACTGGCGATATGACCTGCCTAGAACACGTTTTTTAGAATAAATGAGATATTTCCAGACGTTAAAGGAAGTACTCGGAGTCGTTTTTGAGTTAATCGTGCAAGCACAGTATCAAACGAGCAAGCACACTTTGGTCATCCGAGAGTAAAAGATTTGTATAGGAAGTAAATTCTTTTAATCTCCAAGATATATAGGCAATCACTTCGCTCTAATAGAAGTCTCTTCAGTAGTTTATTCTTGTAGTGATTAGAATATTATTATATATCCATGTAATAGTTGGACATTGAAGCTATAGTCGTGACCAAGAGATGTGACCCTTCGGTTCTCCAAGTCGGATGGAATATAGGTTCTTTTACCCGAGCTAGAGTTTTTCATCATACATTTTATTGGCTGTCTTTTTTTAGTCCAAAAATATCGAGCATACTTAAGTTTACAGGGCGCTGAGTTAGTTGGTCGTTTCGCATTAACAAAATAACAGTAAACGACCACACATTTTGTAAAACGACGATTTGAATCTTTTTAAGGAGATATAAGCAGTTAAATCTTGATTTTTCCCCATAAGAAATGCATTGTGTAATTATAGGTACTCAGTATATCGGTAACGGTTGGGTTAGATAAAAAATATCAAAGAACAAAAGTACCTTAAATTGTAATTTTAGTTTAGATTCAACCATAGAAAGAGTTTTTAGTCGAGATTCATTTATAGAAATGAATAATTTTGCATAGTTTTGTACTCCATAAGGATTGCATGGGATGGCCCGGTTAAAATGGACACAATGCATTTCTTATGGGGAAAAATCAAGTTTTAACTGCTTATATCTCCTTTACCATTGGGTTTAGGAAAAAATGTCAAGGGAAAAAAGGTTCTTAAAATTAACCGTAGAATCCAAATACACCATAAAATACAGGGTGTTCCATAAGAAAAATCTAAGTTGTCCGCCATATTGGAAAATGGCGGTCATTTAGAATGAAACTGAATTCATATTCTTAAATTTCTTAAAAAAGTAGGTGAAGTCCCCCATTTAAAGTTTTCTCAAAATCCTATAGTTTCTGAGATACCAATGGTGGCACAGTTAAGTTGGACACCCTGTATAATAAAATAGTATAAAATGTATCAGTGTAGGCCATAGAGCTCTCTATGCTGCAAATCAAAGATATGTACGACTGAGTTGAACTAACTGACGACAACGCGAAGCACAAAAATAAATCGAGCGGAATCGAAGTTAACGTCTGAATGTTGCGTTTAATCTCCATTGAGCTGCATTCGTGTATAACGTGGCAATCGTTTAAGGTTTCTATTGGACCAAAGAATTTTGTGTCCACATTGCAAGACATTAATTTAGTTTCAAAGATGAAGTCCCTGATTAGGACATTGGCGCACTAGTGGTCATTTCAAAAATGACGCTATTGGTAGGCAACCTCAACGAGAACCACTAAATTCAACGGTTTTGGAAATATGGGCGAGATCCTAAACATTTTGGAATCATGTCTAGCAAAAAAATAACTGCTTTCAACAGACATCAAACGACGCAACAAAGTTATTCGAAGTATAACATTATTGCCATCATCGCCTGTGACTAAAATTCGGTTGGCTAACTAATCAAAATTTCTCAAAACCAATTGAGCCTTCGACGATGAAACTGGGCACGAGCATTCATTATAGGTCCTGGATGAAAGGATTTTAAGGTATTTTCTCCTAAGAGGTAACAAATAAATAGCCAAAATTCTATTTTTTAAACTGCGGATGCCTCTAGAATATTTTCAAGGGATAAAAAAGAATTTATTAAAACTAAAGATCACCATCACCAACAATGAATTTAAAACAAAGAATTAGGTTCATAGTGACTACAACCCGATTCTATAAATATCAAGAAATAATTATTTTTTGGGCTCGTAGTGAATGCAAACCTTACTTTTAATTTTAAATATAAAAGTGGGATCATAGTCTCTACGACCCAGGAGAGCAAATGAACCTCATTTTAAAATTAAATATATTTATGATGGGTCGTAGAGACTATGATCAGTAGTATAAGTGAACCATGTTAGTTATATACATCTATGCTTTAAGTTAATTTTGGTTTAGTTAAGTTATATTAGGCATAGATAAAGGGATAAAAGAAAGGGATATATTGAATGTTTTTATTTATGTATTAGGTTAGTGTAGGTGGTTTAAGTTAGTTTGCAGATCATACAGTTTTTATAACCTACCTGGACGTTTTGAAACGTTCTTTCAAGTTTGTCTACCTTGGAGAAAGCCCTTATTTTTTTAATGGACCACGTTGACTCCTGGGAGCATGTGGCGAGTCATCATCTTCATTGAAGATTTCTTGTCCTTGTAATGAGGTATCGAGGACTCCCGAATCTAGGAGGTGCTGCCCGAACCCATTATGGACACCCTCCAGGATGCTTCTTCAAAACATCCAATGCATACTACATTGCTTTTACATGCATCTTAATACGTAATTTTCAACCTCCCATTTCCCGGTCAAAGACTGCTATGGGAATAATTGTGAAACTTCTTTAATAGATCTCTATCACACCAACAATTTAGATAAATAATTTTGAAAAAGGCGACTTTTGTAAAAATGGTTGATGAAATAAGGGAGAGAATAGGGTGAGATAAGTTTAAGAATTAAATATCTGCAATATTAATCAAAACTTTAAAGAATATTTAATTTTCTAAATGGTAACACTGCGATGGTAACTGCTGCAACTGGTGGGCGAAATTTCATACCGAGCAGAGCAGGTCATGACGTCATCGTTGATCCGATGGTTAATCTATCGATGTGAGTCTCGATAGTTAGTCGATATTGCAACTTCAACTTCGCATCTCTGTTTTAGTTGCCTGTCGCCTGTCTCTCCTCTTTCTATCTCATGGAGTGATTCCCTACTTATTCCAGTTGAAAGTCAGAATATAATACGGTAATGGAATATGGAGGTAGCTGAAGTGAACTTATTTTTGTTTTATTTATGGGCATCACCCACCTTAAGGTTTGTACGTGGCGTTGCCTCCAAATGCAGCGACGACAGTAGTTGTAGTCTTCGTCAGTTGTTAAAATTATTTACATAATACAACACATACACAAATAGCACACGCCACATATATCCCGACGTTTCGAGAAAACAAAAATAACGTTTCCCGTTATCGAGGGACTTGTCGATAATTATGACCGACCCGAGCCGAGCGCCGAACCACGACTCAGTCAGGAGCATTTGGAGGCAACGCCACGTACAAACCTTAAGGTGGGTGATGCCCATAAATAAAACAAAAATATAATACACCCCGCCTACTAGCATGTCTTTTACATGAAGTGAACTTAGTTTAGGCTACTTTATTTTTGTAAATAAGAGAACATGTTAACCATTTTTGGCAGAATATAAACTAAACTTATAGTCATCGATCCCTTTGTAGCTCTCAGGGGATAAACCAGATGGCCTATAAAATCATAGAATAATTAATTCCTTTCAAAATGTTATAGGCTTATCATCTACTAAGTCTTGAGCAGTTGTGAATTTCATAGATTTATTTTGATCATAATAAATTGTCATGTCGTGATCTTTAATTTAATTCTGAGTCAACAACAGCTTGTTCACCGCGTTAAAAGGGTGAACCCTTGTTGATCAGCACGAGTTCGGAATTCTCCAACTCAATATATGCTAATCTCAAGGTATATTTGGATAATGGATACCATCTCCTCAACCAAATAAAATGGTTTTACAGGAATATTTAAGTATACTCCGAGTTGACCCAGGCCGTCGGTAAAGCTAACGCTGATGGACGGACTCGGACTAAAATAGTCTGCCTATCTGATTATTGTAATGTTACTTATATCCTTAATTGAAATTCTTCAATACATCACTGCACATTGCAAGCAAATTTGTACGATTTCAACTATAACGGCGCTGATTTATTAATAACAGTATTTTATTCTTTCAAATTCTGAGTGAAGTCAATACCGTAACCGAAAGTCAAATATCGATCAATGTAGAATCTACGGTTGACGACTTCGACCCCTCGAAGGTGATCGGATCAACGATGACGTCATGACCTGCTCTGCTCGGTATGAAATTTCGCCCACCCGTAAGGCGAGTTATCCGTCTACAGACCTTGGGTAGAAATCATGTTCTTCTTCTTACCCGTTCTCCTCGCTCCTGTCTCGTTTGTTTACTTTGTCTCTATCATTTTTCAGATTAATTTTTTTTCGTGTCCGTGATGGCTGAGTGAGAAGCAGAGAAGTGGTTTCGATATTGTTAACAACTTATCTGTTAATATCTTCAATTGTTAAACAGATAACTTAGTTATACATTTGATTCTCTTGTGTTAACCTAGGATTGTATCAATTTCAGATCTCGAGTTGCGTTAATTTTTACGTTAGGAGTTTTTTCTCTACAATTAGTTGCCCATTCGGCCCACTTACCTGAATCTTGTCTAGCCCTACAACTAAATTTCACAAATATTGTGTCTTTTTGGATAATATAATTTATTTTCAAATTATTTTGTAACTGTGATTGTATGAAGTAGGCCGTTGTATGGATTTGAGTTCTCCCGAGGAATTAAAAGCAGCCCACCCCAGAAGTCACCAACATGAGTTGACTTCAGTTAGTTGTTTCATAACCCTATAACCAGTAACTATTTTTTCACCTAACGCCAAGGGATACAAGAAGGTTTAGAGACCTATGTAGTTATATACTTCTATTAGTTTCACTTATTTACCAGCAAAAACATTACCAATTGTTTTCTATAGCCTGCAAATCAAATCAAATTTAAATAGAAAACACGAGGTACATTCTATTTTCTGGAATAGGCCTATATTTATTGTGTATTTGTTTGGCCAAACACCCATAAATCAATATATCTTTGTTTGTTATCGATATCTTACTAATTAACTTTGTTATCTAGGGGATTCAGTGGGGACCGGGGTTGATGGGTGGGGAACAATCGATTGTCAACGACATGGCCCGGCTGCAAATTTCCCACATCTGATTTATTTTATATGGCTTAAGAACTTTATAATGCAATCAACAACAAAATAAGTACGGTAACAATGTTCATGGAAAAATCACAAAAACTATCGGTACTTATCGGTTAACGGGAGGCCACCCATTAAACGATCTAAAACTGTTGAAAATATTTTTTCTAGTGTTTTTAAACTGATTCTTGCTTATCGATATTCCTCGAAAAACAGCCTGCATTGTTGTTACTAGGTCATGGTTGGGCAAAGGTCATTGCTCCGCGCACTGCGCCGCTTATCATATCGTGCAATTAATTCATTTAGTCATCCAGTTACTGTCATTTCATTCTACAATCGCATTGAGCATATCTTATATTTGCCGTGCGTTGATTCTCCGAACATGAGGGATCGTATGCTAATATGGGACTTGCCCAAAACCGAGAAAGACGCCATTTCGGTACTTTGGTATCATACCGAGGCCACTATTTTTAGAAATATTTTTTTATCTGATACCAAAAATATTTACATAATTGGAAAGAACATACTTTAATTGACTAACTGTCCCAATTGGATATTGCTTTCTGCCTCCCAGAAGGCAGCGATATTGGTGAGAATTGAGTTGAACGCGTCACCGCCGCCGCTAGCGACTTTACCCAATCACCAACCTTATACAGCGTGCTGCGGCGGTTATGTTAGGTTAGGTTATCATAAATATATAAATAGGACTTTCCTTGTTTTTTTATGAATCGAACGATACCAGATGAGTCACACTATAGTCCGCCAAATACTGTATCCTTCAAGTAGGCCAAGGTCAGGTCGTTGACCGTAGCGCTCGCATCAGCTGTCAACAGGATTTGGCAGGCAAAATTATGACATTCGATTCGTAAAGAAACGAGGAAAGTCTTACTAATACATTTATGATACCTAACCTAACCTAAAATTACCGCCGCAGCGCGCTGTATAAGGGTGGCCTCTCGTTAACCGATAAGAACCAAACTAACCACTGAGTGTTAGGTAACCTCCGAATTAAACAAGACAACGGGAGTCACGAAACAGATGATGTCATCATGGATGCCTACCGTCACGAGTGAAATTTACCGCAGAAAGAACCTAAGCGATAGCGCTTGGGTTCTTTCTGAAATTAACTGATTTTTTCAAGGCTGCCAACTATCATTGCTGATATTGAACGTAGGTTATTTCTGCACTTAACAATGTATTTACTTTTAAATCCTTTTTTAATAGTACCACCAAAATCTCATTTTAAAAATATTTTGTCCCTTAAGTGATTTCATAAATATACAATTTGGGGTCATTCCATGGTAACTAATGTTACTGCCTCACATTATTTGAAGGGGTCCCCCGTAAAACGTTCTAAGCGACAAAAACCTAGTTTCGAGTAAACAATCTTTGAAAGTTGAATTCTAAAATTCACGGTTTTTTCAAGGTTAGAACTTAAAAACATATATAATTTGTTAATATCCTATCTATAACATTATAATGTAGCCTTATATTCAATTTTTACTTGCCATTAATCATTTTAAAACATTTTACGAGGTTTTTTTGGGGTTATAACGTTCTAAACGACTGGCGCTTGAAACGTTCTCTGACGGACTGCTCTTCTGCTTTGGAAGAAAAAATCATGAGAGTGTTGGAAAACCAACATAAAGGAAAATAAAACTCAATATAAATAAATTATATTGGTATAAAATTATAAAAACATAATTTTGTTACATAACGTGAGACGTCATTTTGCTATAAATTATCAAAATGTGGTGCTTGAAACGTTATTCTACTCACTTCTATTGGGGGCAACTTTTCAGGCCTTGGCTATTTAGTTTTTGAAATAAGGGTAATCAAGCTTTTCTATACTCATTTCTGGTCTTATCCTTCCACTTTCCAATATTTACTTCACATCTTTTATTTTTATTTACGCGATTTTGGTCGCTGGGCGACAACGCAACGACTGGCGGGTAGTCCATCTTTGGGCTAATAGAACGTTTTTCCCCAAAAAGTCTGTGAAGTCCCGCGAAGCACACAAACTTTGACAGACGAAATCAGGGCTACCAACTCAAATATCTTCAAATTAAAATATACCACGGTGTAGCTCGTGTCCTAGAGAACCTTTTTCACTAAATAGGCCTATCTCCGATTTTGAAATTTTGTCGCTTAGAACATTTTATGGGGGACCCCTTCATTTGACATGTTTTCTCAAAAATAAAGCAGATTAAATTAAAACCTTTAATTTGTTGAAATTCTTCTGAAAGTTCCCTTTCACATGATCTGGCTGAATATTTATTAACACACAACTTATCATTGTCATAAAGATTGAAGTGTGGTGACTAACGTTTCCATGATAATGACATCAGGAAACTTATTATATTTTCAGCGCAATGGTTTTTCCTCACCTAAATGACTTAAAACTTGAAAAAATATATTGGCTGCAAAATACTTTCCATGTTTTACACATGACACATATCACAAATTCATACATTTAAAAAAAGTTCAAATTTAAATATATTTATCAAAACTTATTGGTAATTGAACATTACAATTGTCTAGTACAAGTAAAACTAAGCATATTATTTAGTTAGTAGGCCAAACATTGCATAGTAAGATTCTGAACACAAGTTACTTAATTAGAAACTTGTATATTTCAAATGACTTTTTTTTATATACCTGTTCTTTTGGTCTGTTTTTTCAGCTTCAGTAGGGTCATTTTGCCCCATTCCTTCTTGATTTTCCAATAAAACATAAAATCCTCTTCATCTACTTCACTATATAGGGAAATATTGTTCGGGTCATCAGCATCTGATTCTGAGTCACTTGATACAATAATTTTCCTGGTTCTTTTGTTGACTATTCTTGTGCCTTTCTTTGCTTTGTTTCTATTCTGGTCATTTGTGCTACTGTCGAAGAAAAAAACATGTGCACTCGAGTTTAAACCCATATAACTCTGGAATGAATCATCCGATTTTACTGAAATTTATGTTAAACTAAAGCTTTAAATACATTTGATATTATAATAATTTAAAAATTTTTGGTCGAGCCGAAAAATTTTTATACAATAAGAACCATGAAAAGGTTTTTTCCGAAGGTCCGCACTAAAAGTGAAGTTTAAATATTTATTTTGTAAAAACTGTTGAAGCAAACTTTCTCAAATTTCTATAGACTAATATTAGGTATATTATTAACCCTTTTAGTGCCGTAGGGCCTGGAGCGGGCCATTCGTTTCATGTTATTAATGTGCCGGTGGGTCCGCAGCGGGCCACCACATTTCGGTCACTAATTTACCGCGGGACCATATCGGACCACTCTACATTTTTATACATATAATATTAATTTCTTACTTTAATGGCTGCGAATTGTGCCGAACACCTCTCTACTAACCAGTCTTTCGTTTCATATGACTTTTCTCCTGTCCTGTCTTTAGCACCAGCTAAAACATCATTCTGAAATTGCAGTCAGCTGTCGTCAGTTTCATAATATAACCTCGCAATTATTGTGCCGGTGTTGTAATTGAGGGCATGAAAAGCAAAGGGGTCTAACGGGGGGGTGCCATTTTATTACTTTTGAGAAAATCCATCCCAAAGTTACTTAATTACACTAAATTCTAGAAAAAAATATATTTTTTTAAATATATATTTTTGAAATCTTCATTTCTTTAGGTATTTTAACGTATGCTTATTATAAAGTTAAAACCTACATAGACACCCCAAAATCATATTTTTCCATCCCCTAGCAACTACTTAGACCCCTTTGCTGCTTAAAAATTACTTGAATCCCTTTGCCTGTAATAAGGTTTTAAATAAAGACACATAGTACATACACATAGATCTTTTGCCTTAGCTCTCCTCCACTCTTTTTCTCTCCCCAACCTTTTCCGTGGTTTGAAGTTATTATCAACCTCTGGTTCATCTTCTTCACCAGTCCCCGAAACGTCCTCTGAAGATTCACTCTCAGGTCCGTTCTCAGGCTCATAAGTCCGGTCATTGTCATTGTCGCCCTTTTGCTTGGTTAGTTTAGGCTTTATTTCAATACTATTTCAACAGGTACGCGTTCTTATTATTGTGTTTAATTGATGTTTTGGTATGCTGAATAAGGTCTAAACACAGAGCTGCAACCAGGTCCTTGTTCACAAGTTATGGCAAAGGGATCCAAGTGTCACTTGTTCCCCTATGCCTCTCAACAGATGATTAGTTCTAGTGAGTAGTAATATTTATTCCCGCCAGAATGCAGCACTTGACAGGAGAATCACTTAGATCTCTTTGCAACTAAATTTTTGTATATTTCTAGTTTCAAATGCACTGCTTATCTCCAATCATAAAAAAATACTTAGACCCCTTTGCTTTTCATGCCCTCAATTGTATTCGCGTTGTTGTGGTTACAGTTAGTGAAATTTTATTAAAACTTAATTGGTGTAGGGCCATTCCATTGTTACGGGTGTTACATGCGTACAGCTTAAAATGCAAATAAATATACTTTGAAACGATATTTACTAGATTTTAAATTTACAGTTGTTAAGTCTTAAAAATCTATTTTATGATAGATAGGCTGAAATTGGGCTTTTTCTCACCATTGACTGGATATTAATTTTATAAGCAGCGTTACGGGTGTTACCAAAATGGACCTTGCCTCTGGTAGGAGTTAAGGAAAACTCAAAACTCTGTGAATTTAATGTAGCAATTTTTCTTATTAAATTACTAGTTAGAGCTAAGATAACATATTACGTCGTGCCCTGTTCATTCTTCCTTTGAGGCTTCATAAATCATTAATAAAATATATTTTTGACCGTTACGGGTGTTACAAGAAATGTTACGGGTGTTACATAGACCAAATGTAAGTCATTCTGTGGGCAAATACTTCCTTTTCAGCATTGTTGTTGTGGTTTTTAATGTTGTTTCAGATTATTTGGACCAAAAGGATAGGTAATTAAAGAGTTTTTGTTTTAGGAAAACCCTGTTTATTAGTTTAAAAATTAAATTATTATAAAACATACGTTCACATCTTATTTAATATAACTTTTTAAAGTATATTTTCGTACAATCTGTTCCCTACCTAAAATAAAACTTTGTCATCTTACTGAACCTGGTTTAGAATCCAAAACATGATCCTAACATTGAATCAGGCCTAACATAAAAACTATTAGGCTTACCATAGTAAAAATGCATAATAGGCTAGTACAAAATGTTCCCTACCAAAAATAACATACTGTAATGTTAATCTGCCTATTGAACTTTGTTTAGAATCACAAAACATGATCTTAACATTGAATCAGGCCTAACTTAAAAATTATTAAGCTAAAGTTATTGTAGGCTACCATGATAAGAATCAAACACCTTTTAAACAACATCTAACTTAGAACCGAACTTAAAACAAACGGTTTCCTTGTGGCTTTATTTCAGGTGTCAGTACTTTAAACAGGAGTTGATCAAATTTAACAAAACAAACATCATTTTCATCAAGTTTAAAAAGTGTCTTATTTTTATCAACACATTTCAAAAACATAAT
This sequence comes from Flexamia atlantica, assembly GCA_035578135.1. Lineage (NCBI taxonomy): Eukaryota > Metazoa > Arthropoda > Insecta > Hemiptera > Cicadellidae > Flexamia > Flexamia atlantica. The sequence goes on from JAQJVK010000019.1 coordinate 4,508,035, forward strand.
TTTTACATCATCCTCCTTGTCAACCTCACTTTGGCAGATTCCTAAGTATCTATACTGTTTCAAAGCTGATTTTGATGCGGCCGGCTTCTTGTCACTTAGAATTCCTACCAATACAAACAACCCTTGCTTAACATCTGACCTTTCTATACTTGTTAACATATTAGGACTGTCATTTTCAACATTGTCGGCTGAGGTACAGTTTTCACTATCAGAGTCATCTGAGGAGCTGTACACATCACTGTACTTAAGACGTTTCCTTGCATGACACTTTGAGGATTGATGTTCCTCTTGGGCTTCTTCCTCAGTAACAAATACTTTTACCCTAGTCATTAATGCATTTGCTGTTTTTGCAATCAGCAAATCTGTGGCATCATAAGGCTGAAAGTGAAGGCAGCTTTGGATTTGTGGGATTGCTGCTACTTTTTTCCACCTCTTGTCCAAGAAAGGAATATTACTTTCCACTGTCTTCCTATCAACCCACAATACTTTAACATTCGGAAAGTTCTTTTGAGAATAGTCATAAAAATCGGCTGCATTATTAATTATGACTTTTCTTGATTTTACTGCTGTCCATACACCCCTCTTCAACGCTCCACCAACTCCATCCATCGCTCCTTTGCCGTGAGAGCTGGCAAAGAAATTCCACTCCACTGTCAAGCCAAAATCTTCTTCGAAGAAACAAAGATTGGACAAAGTAAATTTACTTTTAAACTGTCCAGCACAGTTGTCAGAAAATATATAAACGTTAGTTATGTCAGGACACACCTGTTTCAAATCTGTAATAAAAGTTTTCAAGAAAGACCACACAGAGTATTTTGTATGCGATAGATCATTACTGACTATGGCATATGACATGACTTCTTTTTTTTCAGTCCAAATGCAGAAGGTACAAATTGTTACCTGTGAGTGTGCCCAGTGGGCACTTTGGATCTCATCTTGAGAAATCAAAGAATAATTTTCAGCAAAGTCCATTTGGACGACACAATCTTTAACTGTAAGGGATTTTTTCTTTTCTTGGAAGTAATCACTCTGAATCTTCTTCACGTAGCAATGTCTCTTAAATTGGGGCAGTTTGTTGGTTAATTCAGATAGAGCAAATTCACATGTCCCTGAATTTTCACGAAGGCAAGGACGGCGCTTTTCGTCATCTTCCCATTGTTTCCAGGTGATTTTTGTGGATAAATCAAAATCATCAGGAATAAACTTATCCAAATTTACCAGACAATTCTGACAAGATCCAAACATACAGTTTTCACTCAGATGATTGCAACTAAGATCTTCTAATAATTGCTTGTGATCACTTGGAATAGATTGAACGACTTTGCTCAGGGATTCGAGTAAGTTTATAAAGTTGAAGTGATATTTACATACACATACATCATGAGGTGTAGCAGAAGAAAGGAGAACATTACAAGGCCGCAGACTGTAAAAAATAGATTTCCCAACATTGATTTCTGGGTGGGTCTTTCTGAATTCCTGGAAAACTTCGCCTACGGTAAAAAGTAGATGCCGTTTTTGGAATTTCTTTTTACCTTCTCCTTTTTTCCAAACAGTTACTACATCTTTTCGTCCAGGCGCCTGGCGACTTATGTCGTCTCTACAATAGAAGTCATGAATTAATAATTTTTCCTCATCAGTTAATGCAGGAATTCTGGTACGTTTTGTACTCCACACAAAATTTTCAGAACCTATTATTTCCGTAACTACTCTTTTTATTATAGCTGACTTTTTGCTTGGGCTTTTCGGAAGGACTTTCAAGACCTTCTTAACAGCCTTACCAAATGTCTGATTACACTTGTAAGATCCAATTGGAGAGGTTTCAATCGGTTTTAAAGGTCCCATGTCTTGAAGTTTTTTCTTTTCTCTAAATGCTTTCACTCGTTCTCTTATTTTTCTTCGTTGCTCGTCTTTCAAGCATTGGTCTGTTTCAAGTTTTTCCTTAGCCTGGAGCCTTCTTCTTTTGTCTCTTTCTCGTTCCTTCTTCAAATAAGATTCTCTCTTTTCGGGGTTTTGCTTAATCTTTTCTCTGTGCTTCTGCACTCTGTCTCTTACTGGTGCCATTGCCTGGAAAAGAAGAGTGTATAAATCATACGGATTTTTTATGATTTTCACTATAAAAAGTATAAATTCAATACAAAAATTCATGTAGGCCTATAGAATCCCTTTTAAGAGTATTAACTGATTAAATTTAGGCAAGATGTAGGAATGACCAGATGAAGGCTTGATGGGCCTCGGAAGTTAAGCCTGCCTAAGGCTCTGGATGATAGGCCTACTTTAAATAAAGTGTATTAAATACAGATAGTTAAAATCTGTAATGCATGTAACAACATTCTTAAGTTAGCCTATAAGTTAGCCTATCTATAGTAAATGTATAGCACATGTTATTAAAGTGGAAAGGATACAATGGTTTAGGTTACGGGTGTTACTACTCAAACATGTAACACCCGTAACCAAAATTTGTAACACCCGTAACAGCTAAAAAAGGATTAAATACAATTATAAAAAATAAAATTAGGTTATATTCTAGAATGACATGTGCATAACCTCACTTTTTCAAAAGGGTTATGAAAACAAAAATTTAACTGGTACAATAATTAAACTTTTGTACTTTTTTAGTTACGGGTGTTACAAGCTGACAACAAATTTTAAAATGCTCTCAACAAATACACATTGTAAACTTACCTCAAGAAAATATGTCCATCAGCTTCTTGAGTCTTCACTTTGTGCTACTTCAAAACTTCAGAACTGTCAGCTGTTTGTAACTAAAAAAAATTTTACCTGGAAAATACCAAAAACTAGCAACAATGTAATGCCATAGAGTAGTAACAATAACACTGTTAATTACATATAGAAAAAAAATTTATTTCAGTTTTTGTTGTTTCCCAACAAATATATGTACTTTTAACTTGCATATTTTTTGGTTATGATTGTAAAAAAGTTATTTTTATTTTTTTTTACTCAAGTCCACTTAGTGTGGAATGGCCCTGTAGCTACTTTAAAGATGTGTTTTGTGACAGTAATATGAATGAATCTGGAATACGAAAATTGTTGGAAGCTAGTTGTTCGTCCATCGACAACTCATTCCTCAGTGCATCGGTAGATGGATCCCAAATTAATCTTGGTAATGTAGCAATAAATGAAGGAATTGCCTATCAAGGAATAGACAGTAATGAAGTGGAGACTAGTTTCAGCCATTTAGGCTACGGTACAAGTGCCGATACTCTACCACCAACTTATGCAATCCGAAGGATAGGTTAGGTTAGGTTAGTAAGGCCGAAATGTAAGGTTTTGGTTTTTGTTTTTTTTATTCATAACCATGGGAGTAAATTGATGAGTTATATATGGTTTTTATTTGTTTTTAAATGTACTTTTACATAAAAATATTGGAAATTACCCAACTATAAAATATAACCTAAATTTTGTAGGTTAAACAGAAAAAAAAGTTGGGTAAAATCTTTTTTATATTTATTTTTATATATGTCTACCAAACAAAATTTTATTTTCTCTTTATGTTGTCACTTTCAAAAAGCACAGATATTCAGCTGAAAAGTAAAAAAAAATCATTAAAATATATTAATAATAAACACATTTTTGGTGAATTTTTTCCGAACGCTTACAAATTTGCCAAAAAAGCCATGGCACTTTATGCAGGTAACAGTGAAAAATGGCGCGGCACTTCATGCAACAATTTTTGTTCCGGCACTAAAAGGGTTAATTTATTCATATTGGTTCATTATTTTATCGTTAATACTTTAGGTGCTGTTTTTAATTTTGTAAACGTTGACTAAAACCACTATTTATGGGCCAAAAATTTCGTTCAAAATACAAGTGTGCTCGTCATTGCACGGTTATAAATAATAGCACATCATTGGAATAATCTAATAATATCTGTAAGTAAAATGATTTTTTATTTGTTACCATTTTTTTTCTCCCGCGACTCGCAAGGGATCGATATGAGAATTCCCTGCCGAGAGGGAGCGCACCGCCCACTGCCTGCCGGCCACGCTCTTCAAAGGAAGTGCTCTAGATATTTTTGAATGCATACTCTTATATTTCACCCGTTTAACAATTCCCAACAGGTTTTTTCATGCGGGCTTTAGACCTCCAACGGTAGCTTACAATTTTTTTTTGTTATTGGTTTTATATTTTTTTTATACTTTTTACATTTTATTTTTTTGTAATAAGTTTAACCTTTTTTCTTCTAGCCTTCCATCTCGATAATGTCCCCCTCAATAGTGAGTTCAAATTCAGATTCTCAGTCCGAGCCCGAATCCTCTTGTAGGTTAACAACAACCGGTTGTACAAGTGGAACTTCATCAGATAAGTTGTCTTTTTCCCAATATTGGTTTTCAATAATCTGAGCGTGTTTGACACACTTTTTTCAAAGCTCTGGCGTAACATTTTGTAACATTTCACTGCACAAATCTCTTATTACTGTTATGATACTCCCATTTTCGGCAGCATTGCTTCTGTTGATTTTTGCTATGCTGTTTATGACAAATGCCCAGATCAACTCGATAGCATTTAATTCGCAGTGTGCTACTGGAAGCCATATCAGTTTAACATCTCTCTTTGCATCTTCAATTATTTGATCCAACATCTTCTTTGGAATGTCGAAATGAGGTTTGGCATGCTCAATTAATGCAGCTTTCGTCAGTTGTGAAAATTCGGTTGCGTGATGTTGTAAAGCAATATTTCTCTTCTGAATCCATTCCAAAATGTCCTCCTTCAACCAGGACATCGTGGCATTTTTGTTTCATTGTCCAGGTTTTTAAGGTAAGGAGCTTGATCGATAACGATCACAGACTTTTTTGGCAGCATTCCTACAATACTTCAAAACCACTCCTGGAAATTGTTTGCGTTCATTTAGTTGTGGTAATCGGAAGTACCCTTCTTCCCAACAAAACAAAGCTCGCCTCCTTGGAGAAATCCGTCCTCACTGCCGATATGGAGTATGATTGTGCGTTGGCCCGCTCCAGTTGGAGTTTTAAAACCTTCTCGCCAACCATTTACTTCTTGAAGTACTCCTCAATACTGGTCGTAGGTTGTATTATTCAAAGCTTCAACAATTTTTTCTTGCCATCCGTAGTGCATTGCGTGGTTCTGCCCGCACCAGGTTTCATCTGTATAAAATATTTTGTAGCCGTCTGAATGCAAAGACCGAATTTTCCTCAAAAATTCATTCCCGGATGCTGCGACTGAAGGAGAGAGTCAAAACTGGTTTCCGATTTAGTTTTTTAAAACGAAATCCAATTTCTTTCACAATATTCAACAATGTTCCGGTGGCCATAACAGGAAAATCCGGGATGTTGTCTTCAAGCTTCTGCTTTAATTTGTCGATTGTCGGAAACATCTTGTTGATATAAAAAATCATGGATGTATCTGCGTATAGCTCCTACAGTAAAATGGTCTATTGTAATCTTTGAGCGTCCTGGAGAATCATGTGCCTTCTTCGATGGTTGTGATCCGCTCGCTAGGTTTTCGCTGTAATCCGATGCATATTTCTTCACAGTTCTTAATCCAATATTCAAACACTGGCTGCATACTCATACACCGGGTAACGTTTGTCGCCGCACTTTTTTTTCTGATCGAAAAAGACAAATCGCACTTATTATCATCTGTATTTCACCTCCTGAAAAAAACTCTTCGCGGGGGCATTTTTGAGTAGAAGTTCACTGCACAAAATCCCAAACAAAGTGAACTGAAGCACTAATGGCCGACATATTATTCCAAAATTACTCATCTTCCCACAAACCAAATGACGGGGGTAATAGGAAGTCTATGTTCAACCCCTAGCCTTCGAACATTCCTATAAAACCCGAAGACAAGGCATCTGCCACCAGCATGGCTGGCGGGCAGTGCGCTCCCGCTTGGCAGGGAATTGTCGTATCGATCCCTTGCGAGTTGCGGGAGAAAAAATGGTAACGAATAAAAAATCGCTTTACTTACAGATATTATTAGTTATAATCGTGCAATGACGAGCGCACTTGTATTTTGAATGAAATTTTTGCCCAGCAGATTTAGTAAACGTTGCAAAATTAACAACAGTACCTTCATAGGCCTGAAAAGGCTAGATCTAACGGATGCGTTAGATGTGTCGAGTTTGGGGGTAGGCATATGAACTTAATATCATTGGCACTGCACAACTCAATTATATTGGAATTGAGATGGCTGGAAAGGTTTTCTCCAATTAAAGCTTTTTTTCCCTGGCAACTTTTTCAAGTTTGAAAGGACAAACCATTGTCAACAGTCATCGAAACAAGCGGTGTCGAACCACCTGGATAAGGTACGGTTGTATCTACAGCCCTGCGGTCCTCCCTCAGTCCATGTATTCTACATTTCTTTGCTCTTATACACTACATATGGAGGCAGTAAACGACCCTCAGCATTGCCACAGATCATAATTGATGTAGAAGATTTTTGAGGAATTTAAAATTCTCTCTGGGTACTTAATACCTCTTTTAGTCTTTTTTTTTTGTATGGGATCATCCGTTAAATTTGTCTCATCATAATTGTACATATTGGATGGTGAAATATCCGCAAGTTCCTTTTCTAGGAAGTCAAAATACTCATTGATATTATCTGGGGAGACTTTAGCTCTTGATTTCTTAATGTTACTAGCCATTCCTCAGTTAAATTAGGGTGTCTCTTAATGAATCCCCTGACCCAGTCTCTTTCGGGCAAGTTGTTCTTAAATTTTTCAATATTAACCCCCTGTCGATCTAAATGAGCTTATACCCGACATCTTACATCAAATTCGTTGAACGGGAATCCAAATTTTGAGCATGTGATCACATATTCTGCCATCATGTGTTCCATCACTTGGTCGATAGCGGTCTGCCTGCCATGACGCTAACTTGCAATCCCTTCAGCTTCACTTTTAGTGTACTTCGAGGTATTGTATATTGTAGTTCTGCTTTCTTCTGAGTAATTTGGTTTGTTCTAATTTTATGAAGTGCTTCTTCTAATTTTTGTCTGCTAAAATTACAATAAGTGCGAGCACCTGCTTCTCTTTTATACAGGCTGAGGCAGACCAACCGTGCACATAGTTTTACTGGAGTACGGTTTAACTTAGAAATGTCAAATGAAGTTATTCCCCCTAAATCACATATGAAGAATTCATTAAAATATTTACAACATAATCTGAGCATAGGGTGTTCCAGAAATGAAGGTCACGGGTTCATGTCTCGAAATTTTCATATGTAAACCTATGACACTTTGTACATTTTTAAAAAGGTCTCATTTAGAGGAACATTTTGTGAAAACAGAACTTAATCATCTCAATCCGTTTCAAGATTGCGGCCATTTCTTTGATTTTTTTGCCTATTGACGGAATACCCTGTATTTTCGAAACCACTGAACATTTTTTGATTCAGATTGAAAATTCGTAATCCTGGTAAACTGAGCTTTACAACAATGTATTACATGTCATAATTTTCAAAATTATAAATTTTTACCAAAATGTTATTTCTTTGTAATGTTGGTAGCCCTGTAAATCAAAAAATCAAATAGCACCATATGGCAAATAACATATCATTTTATGCGTCTTTTGAAGACGAACAACTGTCCAATTTACACCTACTGTCAATTTTTTTAGTATTGTAGTAATAAGCCAAAAACTCCATTTTCCCATATAAATCCTATACTCTTATAAGAGCAGTGTTATATTGTATGCTTGTATGCTTGCTTGCTTGCTTGCTTGCTTGCTTGCACGCACAACGATCTCAAAAACGGCTCCGAGGATTTTCTTCAAAGTCTGGAAATAAGTAATTTATGACTCAAAAACGTCTTTTATGCAGATTACTTGGCCGGAGAAAATCTATTAGCGTAATAAATCGAATTTAAAAGTTGTAAAATTTTAACATTGGCCTTATGGGTTGCCGTGATGGCAACGAAAATAAACAAGGAAAGTGTAAACAGATGAAGTAATCATAACAGCTGTTTGGAATCTACAGCCATCAAGGGAAAATAAGCAAGTGGGATGAAGAGTCCATGGAGCAATAAAAAAGGTCTCTATTTATCAATTTTATGTCATAGCGATATTTTATAGCAACTGGATGAACTGGTAAACATTAAATAACACCGAGCAAGGCTCGGTCCACCAGGTACTTGCATGTTAATTGCATTACGGAACAGCACAAGATTTATTCCCCAGCTTATTATCGAGATATTCTTTAACATGCATTTGATATGGGAAAATGGAGTTTTTGGCTTATTACTGGCCACAATTATTGGCTTATACCAACTATGTGCACGGGTGGTCTGCCTCAACCTGTATACTCGCGGCATAGTATTAGTCTATAAATTATTAAGTACCTGGTGGACCGAGCCTTGCTCGGTATTTTTTCATGTTCATCAGTTCATCTATTTACTATCAAACATTTCATCGTCATTATAAAATTTATAATAAAAATAGTTTTATTACTCTATGCAGTATTTATGCTGTATTCCCCCTAGACGGCTGTAGTTTGCAAACAGCTGTTATCATTACTTCATTGGTTTACACTTTCCTTGTTTATTTCGTTGCTATTACGGCAACTCGTAAGGTCAATGTTAAAGTTTTACAATTTTGAAATTCATTCATTACGTTATTAGATTTTCTCTGGCCGAGTTATCTGCATAGAACACGTTTTTGAGTCATAAATTACTTATATCCTGACTTTGAAGGTAATCCTCTGAGCCGTGTTTGAAATCATTGTGCAAGCAAGCGTGCACGGCCCGACGATAACATTGCTCATATAAGAGTATAGGATCATCAAATGAGACAAACTCTTCAACCATACAATCCGGCCATTTAAAAACCTGGTCAGAGTCTGTGACTTTACGTACAAACCTCACTTGAACACATTTCATGCTGTCATTTACACGTAAGATTTGACCAGCAAAGTGGAGTTGACGAACCTTCCTGACATATTTTACAACCACCCAAGCTCCTGGTTTTATCTCTAAAAGTTCTTCGTCATCATCATTTCCGGTATCGTTCAGTATACCTTCAAGACCAAAAACGTCATCTCGGCTTTTGTCTGAAATAAAACTTTCATTATCTGATTCAACCTTAATATTTTGGTAATTTTTAGCGAATTTCCCCTATAGGGAAGAAGCTATTACCGTAGGTCTCATGGTAAGACCTAAGCTCGGGACCACCATAACTTTTCGTTTTGGGGCCCCCAGAAGCAAAAAACACTATTCGTTCGAATTTTTATATATATATATATCTATATATATATATCTATGTGTCTGTTAGCACGATAGCGGCCGCAAAAATGGTCCGATCTTTATGAAATTTGGTACGGACATGTAAAGTGGTAATCAATTGGACGAGTTCGTGAACCAGCCCGATCGGACCACCGGAAGGGGGGGTAAAGGGGGATAAACCCCCCCAAAAATGGGTTTTTTGAGTTTTTTACGTTGAAAAATAAAATTTATCAAATTTTTGTGGGCACCATTGAATTCAGCTCAAAAAAACAAATAATTTAGTATTTTGAATCACTGCTCTATGCCCATTGGTTACCGAGATATTGAAAGTGGTAAACACAGTACGTTGTCCCAATGTTAACCTTATGGGAAATAAGTAAAATTCTATATCTCGCTTATTTCTCAACATATCTTGATAAAACTTGGTAAATGGCTTCTTCTAGTTCAGATCTACTAAATATTGAATTAAAACCATCCAGTTTTAATATACCTGTAGCAGCAAACCTGCATACTCATTTCCCATGTTATTCTTATGGAGCTTAACAAAACATGTCAAATCTTGCTATGTTTGCTTGAAATACGTTGTTTTGCATTTGAAATTCGCTGAGTATGCAGGTCTGCTGCAACGGGGGTATTTTTTAATGTAGTCTTGTGAGCTTTTCCCTTCTTTTGTCTTTCTGTTTTAATTCGTTCAGTTTTCTTCTGCTTTTTCCACCAGTTGTTAAGATTTTGTTGTACCGACAGTCGGAGTCTCTTTAGAAGTAAGATTCAGATCCTCTAATGTTACACTTTTTCCTGCTTGGGTGTTTAGCTTTGTCTTTTTTTTGTCTGGCTTTCGGGGCTGTGTGTCGTAGTTCCTTTAAAAAATCTATCATTAACCCTGACACGTTGGGAGAAGCTGTATGTGATAACTCATTTGGGAGTCTCTTCAGAACTGCCTGTTCATCAAATGGCCTGATACCAGTATTTTGATTTGGATTTTTGCAGACATTTGCCATCACTGATTAGTAAAAATCAAGTTTCACGATGTCTCGGGATCTGGAATCTGATCCCGTCTTCAGGTGGAAGAAAACCTAGAACATAATAAGATTAGTAACACATAGCCAGGAAAACCTGGACAAAATCACAGCTAAAACAGAGAACTGTAAAAGCAGTCACAAAAAGACTATGCTGACAAGAAAAACAAAAACACAAAATAACACAGAAATCACAAGTGTCAAGAAACACCAGACAGGACAGCTGAGACTGGTGGGAGGAAAGGAAAATGGCGTCGGCGACGGAAATGGCGGCGGCCACAGCCAACCAAATCACGGCACGCTACCGGTGACAAAAACCTGAAACAGAGACATGTGATATGCAAATTCCGTGTGTCTGTTTATGGGTGCTTCCTCCGAAAACGCATATTTTCAGTGCTCTAATTTTCAACTTTGTACTTTTATGAAATAAATCAAATAGAGGTAGTTTTGGTTAGTACTTAGCATCATAAGTAATATAAAAATAATCGTCAAGCTCATTAAATGCTATTTATATTTTTAAAGCTAATAATAGTTTTTGGCTGTCCACGGAAATGATGACTGTGCTCACGGACATGATATTTGCACTTAATTCAATAATTATGTTATTTTTTTCATTGCCGTGACTGTTGTTTCCGGCTGCTTTTGAGACTGGGTTGATTTCATCTACGTCACCCCTCTAATGTTCTTCACCTACCCCTGCAATGTTTATTTATTCGCCAACGTCTCCTATGTTGATTCGATCATCATCATCAAAGTCCTTCTTTTGTTCTTCAACTCTCCCCTGCTCGTTTTCATACTGCAAGACCGGTTCTGGGGTATTTCGATCGGTTTTTTCTTTTCTTTTTTCAAAATTGAGACATCACTCTCTTTATCTTCATGTTTTACCGATTTTTCCTTTTTCCTTTTACCCTTTTTGCTGTCTGACATTTTTTTAACGATCTCATGTATAAGGTCTACAATAGGTTTGAATTTCTTTCTAAATATTTCTATAACTGGAGGCAATGAAATATATTTACAGCAATAACAATAACAAATATTTTATTGATGTAAACAACTACAAATGTTGTGTATCAATGTTAACAATACATAAATTTTGAAAATCAAATACATTTCTAATAATACATATAGTTATAAATTTATAATTTGTAAAAAATTATGAATTTTTTACAAGTGTGAATTGAAGACTTAAATTGGACAGAACATATAAACTATTTATGCTCCAAAATTTCATCAAATATTTATCTTTTAAGAGAATTGGCATCATACTGCCCTGCAAATGTATTACTAATGGTATATTATGGTTTAATATACCCACATTTTACATACAGCATTAGTCTTTCGGGTAGCTGTACTGATAAAGAATTTAAATGACTTTTTATTCTCAAAAATAAAATCTATTAGAATTATTGGCACGTTAAAAATTGGGAAATCTTGTAAAACTGCATCCAGGGATTTTGGAATTTTAACCCTGCAATGTCTGTACATATTTCATACAATATTACATTCCAAATACAAAAGTGAACAAATTATAGGAAAAGATATTCACAATTATAACAATAGGAACTGTCATAACCTTCGGCCACAACAACATAGATTGAAACTATTTTCTAAACTTCCAGCATGTGCAGGTGTAACATTAATGAATGAATTACCAAATTATTTCAATAATCAAATGAATTTTAAAAAATATAAAAAAGAGTTGAAACAATTTTTAATAAATAATACTTTTTATCAAGTTTCTGAGTTTATGGACTTCTCTTAATTGTAAATATATTACATATAAAACTAAATTACTAATAAAACAATAATCAAGTCATATTATCAATTGTTATACTGTGAAATTTTTGAGACTTTCACTTCTTTTTTTACCAATTATAAATTGATAACTATATGTATTATTAGAAATGTATTTGATTTTCAAAATTTATGTATTGTTAACATTGATACACAACATTTGTAGTTGTTTACATCAATAAAATATTTGTTATTGTTATTGTTATTAACACGTTCGCTGCTGGACGCTAGATGACGCGACTGCACCAGGAGCTGAACTAGTGTGTGTGTCGCTACTTAACATTGCCTCTGTTACACTGAACTATGGTGAAAACAATGATAGTTATGTAAGATATCGATGTTCACCATCAAACCGGTTTTGGACATAGTACTTGGTGATTCTGATAGATAGCAGAATTACCTAGGCAGTCGGTAAAGTAGTGTTGCTATGTAGCGGGAAAGAGGTGAGACAAGCCCTTGTCTAAATCAACCCTGGTGGTAATTTTGGAAATAATGTTTTTTATTGTGGGAAAAGTATGTCCCCAAGAGCTAATAGGAAATATTTAGCGCTAAATAGAACGCTCATGAGGAGCTGGCTAATCCATGACGTTAAACAACAATGAAAGGTGCCGTTCCGGAACGTTCCTAGCTTCTGGCGCCATGTTCCCGGTGACGTTCCGAAACGTCCGCAGCAGCGAACGTGTTAAAGAAAAGAAACCATGGAAACAACATTTAAATAAGTGAGCCTGAGGGATTCTAGACCGTAAATTCATGTACTCTTTCATTAGGTCAAAGGCAAGATCAATAAAAAGCTCAGCTAATTACTACGGTGTCAGGACAATTAAAACTGTACACTACCTGTGTGTTGATTCCTGCAACATTGACAACAGAATAAAAAATCACCATAGGCCTACGTCTGGTGAATCGTGCCACATTGTAGTTGGCGTACAGTCTATCGACAACGTCAACTCTACCTTTAGTCTGATTATAATGCTTTATTATTTCAGGTTTCTGTATTTTCTCATCTATTTCATCATCATCGTGCATAGAGGAAATCAGGATAACATTTTTTTTGCAGGAACATGTGATACTACAGTCTTTTCTGAATCCAAACACAGTGGAAGGCACAGTTCTGTCTTTACTTTCGATGAATATTTTGGGTAACTGAGGCTTGTTCTTTCATAAGGTAACAACGATTGTGGGTCTTCGCTCATTTACAAGTTTTTCACATAAAAGGTATACTGGTAAAAAATTATCAGTGGTGACATTCCCTCCTGTATTATGAATAGGCTCACATATTCTGTCAACTAGATCAATAGCCTTGGTACTCAGAGCCTGGTATGGTCCTGGTGGCTGTTTCCCCACATAAACCTCCATATTTTGTGTGTAAAAATAAAATACTTGGCATTGCATGAAGCATAAATCCCACGCAGGCTTTTGAGGTCGTCTTCTCCATTTGGGGCATTTAAGTTGTGGAGGTCTTTAAGCGTTTTTTTTTTTTGTCAATAAAGTCTCAGCCTGGAGTAGTTTCTTAATCTGTGATAAAATACCCCCGTCGCAGCAGACCTGCGTACTCAGCGAATTTCCATAGGATTTATTTGTATATGTGAGCATTCAACTTATTTGAAGGAAAGTATTGTTTGAATATGTTATGTAAATAATATACTAAAAACGTATATTTAATCATTCATGAGCTTTAAACATGAGGAAAAGTAACAAGGAGACCACATTGGTTTTCATTTGTAACACATACACTTTTGTGTTTTGTATAATTCGTAGTCTTTTAATTAAAATAAAGTAATCTCGTTATAGTATATAAATGTCAACAAACATATAACCAATGAATTCAAAACACTCAAAACAAACAAACAGCTTAATCTCATGAAAAAATTAAATTCAATCATATGGTCAGTTTTATAATCAAACACCCCTGTTGTAGAAGACCTGCATCTCCAACCAATTTCAATAAAACATACTATCAATCCTCATCATTGTCAACAGACCATATATTATGCTACATTTTCAGGCAGTTTAGACCAAGACATCCCCCATCCAAATGCTCATACTTTCTTTATTAAATATTATATTTACAATTCTCTACAGTCATATAGAAATCAGAAAGTTCCATTAGCTGACAAACGTTGAAGAACTTATATCAAATTTCTGATAACACAAACAGTTTATTGGTTACATCTTTGTCGCTGCATTAAAGCTGGCTTTCTTCCGCGTTTTCCAGTTGAATGCTACAGGTTTCTCAACTCCTACATCACAAAAGAGCTTCTGCGACTTATAAACTACAGAGTCCTTCAGATATCTAGAAAGTGTTATGCTGACTGAGTGAAGAACATGATCACTTTTTGTCCCCTTTACAGTACACACAGTACTATTGCGAGAGATAGATGTTGGCTGAGAAGTTAAAGTAAAGTCCATTTCCCTAGTTAGGTTTACAGATGGGGTAATGAACTCATTGTATTCACTATCAATTTTACTATGATTATCAAATCCATCAACACTAACTATTTCCAAAACCGAGTCATCCGACTTCATGGTGTCATCTATAAAACACAAAGATGGCGTGTGAGACTCTGGGAGAGACACAAAGATCTCACTGAAACAGTGTTTCTTGGTATGACTTGGATTAGAACTCTGTTGGAGAGTGGCGTCTGTTTCAAGGGGAAGAGGCTCATTTACAATTTTCTCTGGTTCATTAATATTTTCCGTGTTGACAAAAGTTGCAATACCTTTTGTGTCCGCGGAAAAACAAAATGAGGATGACTTATCAGAGCTAATGTATTCACTAGGTATGAATAACACTTCACGTTCATGGATAGGCCTATAACTAACAATATCTGAGTGAGGTAAACTTAATTTCTGATTATTCGAGTGAGTTAATTTACGAGGAAGGCTGTCTGAATTAGATTTATTATGCAGATTTTTGAAAAATTCTAATGTTTGTGATTGGTAAAGCTTTTGCATACGAACACTAGGTTTACATTCTTCCCAACTATCCACATGGTCGTAACCTAATTGATTCATCCGATCACTATGGCCACCAGGATCACTAATGCAACCCCTTGGCATTGAAAGTTTTTTGTCATCTGAAGACATTCACGAGGAGAAGCATCCTCATCTTCATTATTGGCAGTGGTGAGGCTGTAACGCTGTGAATGACGATAGAAGTCTAGTCCGTGCTACCTCTCCTCTTCTCCGGAGCACAGTGGTCGTCGTCGGATGTCTCCCTTCTGATGTAGTCATCTCTGTATCCACTGCCGCTGCACCTATAAGGATGAGAATGGTCTCGCTGTGGAGTCCAGTAGTTGCCAACTCTGCGTCGTCGAACTGCGTACTTGAATATAAGAAACTATTAGAATGGGATTTTGACAACCTCAATTAATTTAAAATAATCTGCCCAAAGAAAACAGAAAGTAAAATCAAATTTAATAAATAAAGATTGTCTAATAATCAAAGATATAATTTCTCAAAAATATCTGGCCAATCAGAATAGTTAAAAATAAGATCAAGAAAAGATTCCGCCTTACCTGGCAGACTATCCCCTGGTGTGTCCAGGGAGGGACTGTGTTTCAGAACACTGTTAACTGGGCCAACTAAAAACTCCAGCTTCAGCGGTTCTGACTGTTGAAAAGTGTTGAACGAAGAGTGTCATCAAATTCCCTTGACTCTACGTGCCAATGATTGTTGACCTGGTATGCGGATTGTGAAATCCGAATGCCAGGTCTCTCTCTTTTTATAACACCCACAATTTAGAAACATAATTTTGAAAAATGGTGATTACCGTCACATCACCCCCTCCCAGGTAGACATGGTCCCCATGTCTATTAAAAGGAACGTCTAACAAAACAATGAAAAAATATATAAAACCTATCACTATAAAAATAACAGACTTTAGGTGAACAATATTACGAAAATACAAGATTTGGAGATTATTAGGTGAGCTGTGTTTTGGCTTGGTCGGATTGAGGTAGGTTGGGATGCAGCGTCAGCAGACTGCTCGGTGTCGGGTGCGGTGTGTGACGGTGCGACCTTGATGACTGTGCGCTGAGCCGTGTTGTGGTGATGGAGCGTGCTGTGGTGATGGTGATGGTGCATGCCTCGTACATAAAGTTATGAAACAAACAAAAGTCATATACATTAATAGGTTTTTGAATAGTTTATTTTATAGTTCAGGCAAGACGGAATGATTTTTAAAAATTGTAGCGCAACAATTTTGGCAAATAATTTTAAAATAGAAAGGTACTAATCAAAGAATAATTGTTGCGTATTAGGAGTTTTGAAATTTTACTTTTTTATAATTGATTATTTGATGTTGAACAATTTGAGTGTAGTTATCTTTAACTAGTAACACAATTAACTTGCTAGAAGATGAAATACATGATTTTAAATACATCTGAAAGTGAGCTCTTGAACAACAATGACTAATAAATTAATGACTATAATTTAACTGAGAAAAACTTATTTATTTATTTTAACTAAATAAATTTCAAAACAAGTTTATGAGCAATGAGTAAAAGGAAACGTTCCTTCGTTTGGCTTGTGTTTTATCTTAAGAAGAAAAACTAAGATAAAACATTTATACAACTTTGTCATATATTATTAAATAGATCATATACCTTACTTGATTAAAAAATTAGCTACAGTTCCTCTATAATGATAAACATCCCCTATGTATGTTCTTTATTTGAATAAAAAATAAAAAATTACTATGGAACTTAATATACCTAATATGGAGAAACAAAATCTGAAAACATTATTACAAATTTAACCCTCTATAGTAAAACTAATATAAATACAGTATGAAAAATCAATATCTTATAAAAAAAACTAACCCTATTGAATAAATTGCATGTTTTGACCTCGATAACATCAGTTGTATGATTGTTTTGTTTTGTAAAGAAAACGAATATATAAAAAAACAAAAACAGCGAAATAAATCCTATTCATATAATACATGTTAAGTCGCCAAATTAAAAAAAAATTATATATCTCCCTACTACGGTTCCCCCCTACTCTAAAGTCTGACCCCTGTCGTAGTACGGTTTCATCCTGTTAACATGGACCACGTAAGTCGTCCACTTTCCTGCCTTTTGAAGGTACACTTCATAATTAAGGTCCGAAAGCTTTTTAGTGACTTCAAACGGTCCCTTGAAGGTCGGTGCAAGCTTCTTTGTGCCCTCACCACTTGTGTAGGAGCACTTTATCTCCTGGTTCGTAGCTCCGATATGTGTGGTCAGCATCATGACGAGTTTTCTGACGGTCTTGAGTCTTCTTCAGGATGGCAGGGATGGTTTCTCGCACGTCGTGGATCCGTTTGATCGCCTCAAGTATGTTGTTGTCTGGTACCTTCGGTAGTATTGCCAGATCGATGGGGTGAAGGGGTTCATACGCATGAAGCAAGTAGAACGGCGATTAACCCGTTGACTCTTGCACGGCCGAATTATAGACGAAAGTGACGGTCTCGACGTACTTGCTCCAGTCCGTATGATGGCTGTTGGTGTAAAAATGCAGCATATCTAGGAGAGTCCCGTTGAAGCGTTCCGTGAGCCCCTGCGACTGTGGTCTGTAGGCCGAACTCTTGCAGTAGTAGATCCCCAGCGCGTCCAATAACTGTTTAAACACATCCGCAGTGAAATGAGTACCGCGGTCAGTCTGGACTTCCTGCACACAGCCAAAACAAGGAAGGATTGTTTCCAAAATAAATTTTACTGTAGTCTTCGCATCTGCTTTCTCTGTGGGTTTGGCTACTGCATAGCGAGTTGTGACGTCAGTTGCCACTAAGATATACTGTTTCTTGTTACTACGTGGGATTGGACCAAGGTAATCCAGCTGAATCTTTGTGAACGGAACAGTTGAAGGGGGAGAAATGGGCTTCATTAGGCCTGCGGGTTTTCGCCTGTCGGCCTTTCGGAGTTGACAATTTAAGCATGAGCGAACATATGACGAAATGTCCTTTTTCATAGTAGGCCAATGGTAACGCCTAGTGATTTTGTAAACTGTCTTTGTGATACCCGAATGTGCACCTGCTGTCAGGCTATCATGATATGCCTTTTGGACGTCATTTACTAAGCTAGCTGGAATAGCAAGCAACCGCTTAGAGGAACCTTGAACGTCATCCTTGTAGTACAGAATGTCCTCTTGGAGGACGTACCTCGTCGAAGCTAAACGCATCTTTCTTGTTGCCGTTTCTGGATTCAAAAGTGCGTTGCGGATGTCTGCTAGGTACTCATCTTCCAACTGCAATTTGTGAATATTGACTTGAGAAATTAGATTGATCTGGAGTTCCTCCGCTACAATGTCGTCCTCAGTTCCCTCGTCGACTGGATGTCTGCTTAAGGCATCCGGGACTCGCATAGCTACCCCAGGCCGATGTTTAATGGTGGATGTGTAATCCACTAGTTTAAGAGCCAGACGGTTTAAGCGAGAACTTAAATTCTTTATATTCTTGTAATATTGTAATACATTATTAATAATTGTTAATATTTTAAGAAATAAAAAACTAAAAAATCCATCATCTAAAAAATTCAAACTTCTTTTAAAAATAACACTGTTTGTTACGTCTTACATTATTTAAATACTTGTATATAATGTAAAAAATCAAACTAAAACTTCCAACTTCTGCTTAAAAAAGAAAGTAACAAAACTTCTTATAAAAATGACACTACCAAGTCAGTACAACAATCAAATAGCACTAAAAAAAAATCATGACACTGTAGAGTCGACACAATGTGGACTAAGATCCTGTCGAGTTTGTGGAATGTCGAGTTATCCAGAATTACATTGGGAGGGGAGAAAAACACATTATTTAGCTATGAATGGTATATGTATTACTTTATACATATTACAGTATCATGTATAATAATAGGGGAAGGGTGGGCATAGTGGCCACCTTAAGGAAAACTTATTTTTTCAAGTAGTTATAATTGTTCAGAAGAAACAAAAATTATTTATAAGATATCATATATAGTTATACTCATTAAAAAATAATGTTTACCTGTATCTTAGTTACTTTAAAAAAAAAATTTGTCACACCCTACCAAATGGCCACTTTGCCCGATGTCAAAAATAATACTACAAATGCATTTTAAATACCAAAGTATGTATATATTGTTACAAATTTAGTATTATTACATTGTCTAAAGATGTTGTAACGTGTAAAGTAGAAAATTAGATAATTAAAAATTACTTTAGGCCTACTGTGGAAAGGTTTAGTCCTATCGATAGCTGATAGTTTTGCAAAATGGCAGACATTGAAAATTGATTGAATTGACTAGAGTTTAGATTGGAAAATATGGTTTTTTGGAGCACGCACCTTCTAATCCTTGCGTCGGCACTTGGGGGAGGACGTAGATCTTGTAGAGGGGCGCCCCTGGGGATGTAGCACTGGTGATGAAGGCTTAAGGTTCGTTCGAGGTGGTCGCGAACACGAATCACTACAGGCTTGAAAAACTCTTCAAGGTCTTTGAGTTTATATTCACAATTAAATAAAACAAAAGTTATGCTGCTTACACAAGGTTAAGATTTAATTTAACATCTATATACAAGTGGTAAGTTAAAATAATTGATAATATTTCGGCAACTGATGGCCTTTGGAAAATAATCGTCTACTGATGGACGAGCTGCAAGTGGACAGGATGAGTGGACTGTAGACACTGACCGGGAAGCGGTAAAGAAGGAAAACCCTGCATTTGGACTTTGCCCGACTTGCAGACTCTATTGAAATGTGAACATAAAGGAATCTTGTAATGGCGACTACTATTGTTGTAGCGGCCGGAAATGTTTAAAAATAAAATAGTAGAAAATAAAAATTAAGGTTTTGGATGTTATTTGATAAATCCTTGACATATTCCCCCCCTTGAACCGATCCGGTTCAACAAATTATGATATAATAAACATGTTTTGGTTTTGAGAAATTAAAAGAAGTATAGGGGGTAGCCAGTTTGTTTGTGATTAATTGATGGGTAAGCAGGAAACCTTAACTGTTGGACGGGTTAAGGATCTGCCAGAAGTCTTGATCTTGACCACTCCAACATAACCATCGGATCCAGGGAAAACTTCAGTGATTCGTCCCATTTTCCAAGTCAGAGGTGGAGAGTTGTCCTTGTGAATGACCACTAGATCTCCAATCTTGAGGTTTTCTTGAGGTTTCGTCCATTTTGAACGCTCTTGAAGTGTCTGAAGATATTGCTTGTTCCATCGCTGCCAGATGTGCTGCGCAAATGCTTGAACTAATCTCCAGCGTTGTACAGGAGTAGAGTCCGCAAGATAAGGCTCAATCAATGAGACGAGAGGTCCGCCTGTTAGGAAATGTCCATGTGTGAGTGGTTCGAAGTCGTTACGATCTGATGATAAAGGTGTGATCGGTCTGGAATTTAGCATTGCTTCGACACGAGTTGTTAGAGTAAAGAACTCCTCATAGGTCAAGGCTTGATTACCTATGACTCTAATTAGATGATATTTTGCACTCTTTATTGCACGTTCCCACTATCCGACTTGGTGGGATGCTCTTGGTGGGTTGAAATGAAAACGAATACTGTTGTCCTGAGCAAACCGTTGAGTTTCAGGTTTCTTCATCAATTCTTCGAATGTTTTTCGTTGAGATGAACAAGTACCAATGAAATTGGTTCCACAATCTGAGTGCAGATCTGAGACCAGACCTCTTCTTGAAATGAATCTCATAAGAGAAGCGAGAAAAGCATCGGTAGACAAGTCTGTAACAGCTTCAATATGTGCCGCTTTCAATACAAAGCAAATAAACAAACACAGATAAACCTTGACAGGTTGCACTCTTCTAAGTTTGAACAACTTTACAGTAAAAGGACCTGCGTAGTCAACTGCAGAAACGTTGAAACATCTTGTAGGAACAACTCGTCCCGAGGGTAGATCGGCCATCAAAGGGAAGGTAGGTTTAGGTTTAACCTTGAAACATCTCATACACTTGAAGATTCTCGAGCGTATAACGCTGCGTGCTGAGTCTGATCCAGTACTTCTCTTGAAGAATAGCTTGAAGTTGTAGTGGACCGACATGTAAATGCATTTTATGATAGTGATCAATCAGATTGTGAACAACAGGATGATGTTTGGGCAAAATAATCTGATGTTTTGCCGAAAGTGACAAACTAGAATTCCTCAATCTTCCACCGACTCGTAAGATTCCTTCTGAATCTAAAAATGGCGCTAAGCGTTGTATACGATCCGAGCAGGTTTTACTCTTTTGATGAAGGTCAATGTCAGTCTTGAAACAAGATTGCTGTATTAGCCAACAAATACGCTTGCTCGCCTGGTCAAGTTCCTCAACAGTAAGAGGATGAATAATTTGTACCTTCCGTTTAAGACAGGAAATAAAACGTAGCACATAACCCATGACATACAATGTTGTTTTCCAAGAAGAAAATTTTGTAATCCAGTCTTGATCATCATTAACAATAGTAGTAGTCACAAGGTTAAGAGTAGTAGCTTTAATCTCCGGAAGTTCATTTTCTGGAATATATTTATGAGAGGACTGCGGCCAAACAGAAGGCTCTCCTTTGAGCCATTGTGGTCCATTCCACCACTGGTCGAGATGTATTAGATTTGATGCGGTTAGTCCACGGGATGCAAAATCCGCTGGGTTTTCATTAGTCGAGATGTGTTTCCAGGTACATGTAGGGGTAAGCTCCTGGATCTGAGCCACTCTGTTTGCTACAAATAGTTTGAGTAAGTATGACGGAGTTCTAATCCAAGAAAGTGCGATAGTTGAATCACACCATGCAAACATAGAAGTTGTATAAGTGTGAGGAAATTATGCGTGAGAATAGCTCAGCAGCTTAGAGAGTACGTGTGCTCCACATAATTCCAGCCTAGGAATTGTTACACGTTTTAGCGGGGCAACTTTAGATTTTGAAATCAATAGACTGACGTTCACATTGTTGAATGAATCTTCTACTCTCAGGTATACGCAGGCTGCGTAACCAGATTCGCTGGCGTCAGAAAATCCATGCAGTTGGACGTTGACACAATAGGCCAAATGCAAATATCGGGGAATTCTAAGAGTTTCAATCTGACGAAGCTCTAAGATAAACCGTGACCAGCGGTCAGCAATAGGCTGAGGAAGTGGGGTGTCCCAATCCAGCCCTAGGGTCCAAATGTGTTGCATTAGACTTTTGGCCCAAAAAATCAAAGGAGCTAACATTCCAATAGGGTCATAAATTTGGGCGATGGCTGAAAGAACAGAACGCTTCGTTAAGTTTTCCGAAGGTTTGCTAATGGCATAAGAAAAATCATCGGTATCAGACATCCATTTTAGGCCTAAAACACTGTGATAAGGTTGGCCCGAAGAGCGGAACAAAATTCTTGAGGTAGATGTTCTAGAAGTTAGGATGGTTAGAAGCCCATTCCCGAAGCTCAAATCCTCCTTTTTGCAGAAGGTCAATAACCTCCTTCTGAAGTTCCAAGGCTTCTTCGACAGAATCACAGCCTAGCACAGCATCGTCAACGTATATGTGTTGTTTAAGAGCCTTAGCCGCAAGTGGATGATGTTCACCTTCGTCCTCTATCAGTTGTTGGATAACTCTGTTGGCTAGATACGGTGATGAACTCAGACCAAATGTCACAGTGGTTAGCTGATAGATTTGTTAAGGTAGATTGTCATTTTCTCTCCAGTAGATTAACTGAAAAATCTGATCATCATCGTGGATCAAAATCTGTCTGAACATCTGACGTATGTCACACAAAAACACTATTCTACGCTGTCGGAAGTGAAAAATAATATCAGATATTTCACAGTGTAGTTTAGGTCCCTGATGTTGGATACTGTTCAAAGTAACACCAGTAGAGGTTGGAGCTAATGCGTTGAAAACAACTCTGATTTTTCCATTCTTGAAAACTCCATGGTGGGGTAAGAAGCAATGAGGTTGTGAGAGATTAAGATCTGATTCCATTAGCTTCATGTGGCCTGATGACTTGTAGCCTTCCATAAATTCAAAATATTTGTCCTTGAAATCGGTATGATTCTGAAACTTGCGTTCGAGTAATTGAAACGTGCGTTTATCAACATTAGACGAATCGCCTAATTTAGAAGGACTATCCTTGAAAGGTATGCGGCATACATATCTTCCGCTGGCAGTGCGAGAATGAGTCTCGATGAAATGTTTTTCACATTCCTTATCTTCAGGTGAGAGAACTGGTAATGAAGGTGGTTCTTCTAGTGACCAGAACCTCTGAAGTGTAGAATGAAGGTCTATCTCAGTAGTGGATAAAAATGTACATGATTCCACAGGTTGAGAGATTGGTTGCATTGCAGGTACATTACCTATTATCACATATCCAAAAATGGTATTCAAAACATAAGGCAAATTGTTGCCCAGACAGACTGAAGGCCCGATTAACGTTTGTGGAAAAAGATCGGCTCCTATTAGTAAATCAATAGGGCCTTGTAGGTCAAAGCTAGGGTCTGCAAGAGTGTATCCCTTGAGCTTGGTGACCTATGTGAGAATTTTTTTTCCTGTGATGTATAAGTGTATTTTTTGTTAGTATTTTCTTGGAAATAAATTTGATTTTGATTTGATTTGATTTGGTTTTCACACTACTAGACAGTCGGATAGGTGGTTGATTGGTAGAAATTCTATCTAATATTAACACAGGATGTGATTGTGCAAGTACATGCCCGCTCAATGATGAGAGATTGACTTGAGCCATGCCTCTTGGGCTTATTTCAGCTGATGAGATGCTCTAGAGCGCAGGAAGGTTAGTCCGTGAACGACTGAGTTGTAAAAGATGAGCACAATGTTGAGTGATGATAGTATTTTGTGAGTCACTATCCAATATTGCAGGAACAACCAACGACTGACCAGTGATCGATGAAATCTGAACAAGGGCCGTAGCTAACATCACAAAACCTCCACTATTTTCAGCTAAACTAACTAGGGTTGATGTAGACTCTATTGTAGGAGGAAGTGGGGAGCCTTCATTCTGAGGAAGGTTAACCGCTACATTAGGCGTATCTGGTGAAACACAACAGTTTGAGGGTTTGTCGATATTCAGGGAAGTATTCTGCTCAGTTTTCCCTAAATGAAGTAAGGTATGATGCCTTTTTTTGCAAACACGACAGGAATGCATAGAAGTGCAGTTATCAGTACTGTGCTGATTTAAACAGTTTTTACACAAACCTTTTGATTTCACAAAACTTAGCCTACTTTGTGGCGTATCAGCAAGAAATTTTGCACATTTGTAGATAACGTGTGTGTTGCAATTACAGAAAATGCATCCTGAATCCTGTTTACTAGCAAACATGACAACCTTAGAAGGCTTCACATTACTGGTTTTAGAATTAGAATTTTTGTAAGGACTAGGGCCTATTTTGCTATTAGACGTAGAAGGAAGGGACAAGCTTCCTATTTGGGCTGCTTTCCTGTGATGGCATTCCTTTTCGTGAAAAGAAATTAGTTCTTTTATGTTAGGGATTTCTTGCGAGTCTGCACGTTTACGTTCAAACTCTGATCGCAGGTTTGCATCAAATTTTCTTAAAATACAAGAAGTCAGAAGAATACTTTCTGTGCTAATATTATGGCCTAAGCCTTTGAGTGCTTCATAATTCTCGTTGTAGGCTGACATAAAATCTCTAAGTTGTTTAATAGTAGGTTTCTGGAGTGTTGGGAGATCTAAAATCTTGTTTATGTGCAATGTGACAAGTAGCCTTGGGTTGTGATACCTTTTAACAAGAGTTTGCCATGCAATGATATAGTTAGCAGCATTGACTAGCAATGATTTGACTAAATTTAAAGGCTCATTGGATAAGCAAGACAACAAATAAGTAAACTTTTCAACACTAGAAATTGAATCATTTTTGTGGATTGACTGTTCAAAAATATTTTGAAACGCAACCCATTGTTCTGTGTCACCCGAGAAGGTGGGAAGGTGTAAGCGAGGTAGTTTGACTGACTGCGTAACAGTTTGTGGCGGTTGAACCACTACATCAGTAGAATCATTTAGTTGTGTAGTACCTGGAAGAAGTGCCGTACAAATACTCTGAATTTCAAGAAATAGATCTGAAATTGAGTCTTGTAATTTTCCTATCTGCTCTGAGTCAATGTCGGCATCAGACAGAGCATTAAAAAGTTTGTTAAGTGACTTTTCAAACTCATTATTCCTTATGAAGGCAGTTTCTAAGAGACCTTTTAATTTATTAGTCTGTTGGGTTGATAATTCGTTAACCACACTTGCATCATGAAGTGCCTTGACTTGTTTGTGAATAGCCTTAAGCCTATTTTCAAGAAGTTCAGAGGCTTTAATAAAGGTTGAAAAGCGCATTTTGATAAGATAAATTGCACAAAATAAAATATATTTCCAAAAAATGCATTTGAAATGTCAATTCGGTTGAAATTAATGATAAATTGGGCCTAGCCTATAAACAAATTGACTATAACCAGTAAGGAAGCACACAAGTCCAAATGTTTCAGAGTGAGAATATTTTCATTAATTAATAACTCACAACATTATATCAAAAGTCCAGGAAATATTTATTTTGTTGTATCAATCAAGTTTGTATTAAATGCAGACAGCAATAAATGAATATAGTAATGTATATCACTTACTATAGTTAGGCCTAGTCCATGTAAAATATATTCAATCTCAAATAAATTATTAAGTTATTCCTCTTCAGTTGCTTAGTGTTGCTTCTTTTTAATTATTATCTAAATGCAATTAAAAGGCATTAACAGTTTTCGATATTCTTCATTCACTTTATTCAACTTTATTCACTTGAGATTGTATGTAAACAAACAGACATAACCTGAAATTATTCATGTCTGCTTTGCAGCTGATGTCCGTAGTGACGCAAGAGGTCATTCCAATTCTTCATTTCAGACGAATGGGAATAGGACTAGGAATAATGAAATTGACCAAAAGGATTTGGTATACTGGCTACTAGTGGCAAAGAAGAGAACTAATATTTCCAGAAATCGCTAACAGGTAGCGCTAGTGGCAAGATGGCGGATATGGAAAATGACAAAATAATATTGTATTTTGTCGAAATGACAAAGTGTCTCATAGATGACATTGGCTATGACGGATGTGACGTCATTGTCAAATCGCATGTTGTTTGTGACAAACAAAATTGGACATTAAATATTTTGCAAGCAGCTTTGTTGAAATATGTTTTAAAATTAAATCAATCTTCAAAATTGTAACAGCACTGGAATTAATAGTTAAATTAAATGTCTGTTCCAAATTTAATCCATAGTCTGATTGATTAATCTGCGGTCGAAGTGACCAAAAATGTGGAAGTTTCCTTATCCGGCGTCCCAGGCTAGAACCTGTCGTCGGATAAGGAAACTTCCACACCTACAACTTTTTACGATTTTTTTTGTTTTTTTGTTTGCAGTCTATTTACATAGGTCACAAATGAATACATCATCATCCTCTTCGCATCCGGCACACGCTTCATGTGCCCACTTGTGGCAACTTGAACACCTTATCCACCCTTAATTTTTTTAGATTTTGAGTACACAAGTCGTGGCAGTACAAACAATCCACGTCACAGTCATCACTATCAGATTCGTTCAAAAAGAAAGCACCTTTTGCCACTTTTGGTTTTCTTTTCTCTTTGACAGGCTTTTTTTTTGTTCACCAACTTCTTTTTTTCTTATTTTTCTCTTAATTAATTTTCCTCAGTCTTTCTTTGTTTTCCTTTTCTGCCTCAAGTTCAGCCTTGTAAGGGCTTGAAGTTAACACTGCAGCCGAACCCTTTTTCCTCTTATTTTGTCGTTTGATGATGTTTGTTTTTGGAATCGGGATAATTTCTTGAGGACTTACAGCATGATGTACTGGGTATGGTGGTTGGACTTACAGCAGATGAGGTACTACGCCTGGAGCTTAAGGCAGATGAGGCATTGGGTTTTAATGGACATCCATTACTTGAGGTATTTGGGCTTGAAGAGACGAGAACAAATAATGTTGCGGGGTCTCCGGAACCTAATATAGGCCCTGAGGTTGTGCTTGCATTGGGATCGGGATCAATAGGCCCTGATTTTGCACTTGCATTGGGATCGGGATCAACAGGCCTTGATATTGCACTTACACTGGGATCGGCATCAGTAGGTCCATCTTTATCAGGGTCCGGTGAAACTGGATTGATGTCAGCTGATGGGTGTGACTGAGATGGATTGTGAATTTCGGTTGTTGTAGAAGCAACAAAATCTGCATCAGTGAACACATCTCTGTTGATTGGCACTATGCCACACCTTCTAAATCCCTTAACTGCAACAGCAGGAGTAGCAGCACTTAAAAATGCTTCCCCTAGAAGAAGAGACACTTGGTATTGAGTTACTTGCCTACCAGGGTTATTTCGCAAAAATCTCTCGATTGCTTGAACATAATAGGTGTTGAATGGCCCCATAAACGCTACGTCTAACGGCTGGAGCTTGTGGCTGCAATGAGGGGGGATGCAAACCACAGTTGTATGGTTTTTCCGAGCCTTTTCGATAAAGTCAAGGTTCCTTGTGTGAGTTGCATGTCCATCAAGTACCAATAAAACAGGGTCGTCTTTTGAAGGCTTAGCAAAGCGCAAAAAGTGCTCAAACCATTGAGTAAAAATGTCCGTTTGCATCCACCCTGATGGATGGCAGGCAAAAACTGTCCCTGGTGGAGAACCATCTTGCAGTTCAACTTTCATTCGCTGCCTTTGAAATTTGACCATAGGAGGTATAAAAGTCCCCCAGCTGACATTGAAACTACAAATGTCGAGAGAACACCTCTTTCAGCAGATGTGAGTGAGCCAACTTGTTGTCTGCCTTTAAGTGCACAAACCTTTGACGATTTAGTCTGGACAGTCATAAGTCCTGTTTCGTCTACATTGAAAACTCTGTGTGGAGGATATAAGTGGTTTTTCTGGACATCCTCTAAAATGTCAAAGAACTTTGTAACATTTACTTTGTTAAAAGCCTGGGCTCTTGCTGCCGAAGTAGCCTCTGGTTTTCTCAACACAATTTCAGGGTGGCGCTGCCTAAAGCCCCTAACCCAATATTTTCCAGCTAATTTTGTGTCGTGGTTGAAATTATGTGGGATATTATTTTGCTCCGCAAGTTTGTATGCAAGACTGCGCAAATAATTTAAAGTGATTCCAAAAAAAAGTACCTCCATTTCTAGAAGATATTGTACAAGATGCTGTTCTTGTTCTGCATTAAAAAGAACTCGGTAGTGGCCAAGAACTTTGTTTATTTCCTTAGCATGCTGGTTCTTATTTAAAACCCGGCATTTCAAAGTGTTTTTTGGCACATTGAAGTTTTTTGCAGCTGTTTGCATTGGCATACCATCTTTCACGGCGTTGATAGCTCATTGCATCGCCTGAGGGTCCCAAGACTGCTGCTCGGTTTTCCGTTTTTATTTGGACACCATGACTCCAACTAAAAAAAATACATTGTAGTTGCATACAAGTGAATACCGTTCTAGGTCACCTAAATTGGATTTGGGCACATCGACAATAAATATATTTTAGATATAAAACTAAATACTGGGTTTGGGAACAGGTAAAACAAAAATATTTTATATTAAAAACTAAATATTTGGTGTCGGGCAAAGCAGCCAGAGTGGACGCCATTACAAAATTGTGACTTTGCACGTACACCTGTAACACCTAGCTCTTACACATGAATTGATAGCCTAAATCACACTCTTTTCAATGGTTATTTTCAGCATTACTTACAAGGGTCGTAGTTATAGTTATAACAAGTAAAGTAGACCACTTACCTCACATCAGCAACTTGAAAAACAATAAATTTGATGATGAAATCCGAACACGTAAACTGACCACCTTCACAATTCTACGGAACACTGATGGAGGTCTCGCGCAGTAGTAGCAGCACTGCGTGGCAGAGAAATCGGCCATGGCCACTATGCCTGCAGTAGCCACTTTGCCCACCCTTCCCCTACCCTATTACAAACTTAGGAAAATTATAAAACTGACATATATTACTTCAAACATGAGACTCAATAATTAATTGTCCTTGTTTTCAAAAAATGAGTGAGCTTTATTTGCCTGTTACTTTGAACTCTGCGACGTGCAGGGGGACAGCGGAGGCGGCGCAACACTATATGTCCATAGCAGCGGCTCCTTCTTCCTCGAAATAACGCAGTGCACATTCAACGGCCTTTAGTCCTTCAGTATGACTTATCTTTTTTTCACATCTTCTACTGTTTCGCCCTCTGGTTGATCTTCATTGTCATCTTTTGCTAGGACAGCATCAGCAATCTCGTCATCTCCCAACTCTTGTCCTGATTCATCTTGCTCAAACCACTCCTGTACATCACTCTCCCCAGCGTCTTCACAGCCCTTAACTCTTTTTAATAATCTCAACAGTGCATTGGTGCTTTCTTCTTTATTTGGTACAGAACATACTTCCTTAAACTCGTTTCCATCATGATCAAGTAGTTTTCTCCAAGATCGCAAAAAACTACTCCGATCTTGGGGAGCTAAGTTGAGGGTTAAGTTGTTGAGCTCATTCCATACTTCATTTACCCTCATAACCACATCAAGTAGATCAATTGATTTAAGTTTTTTAACCACGTCAGAACCCTCATCCATTGCTAAAATTTTCGACTTTAAGAGTTTGTGACGATATCGTTTTTTTTACTGCTGCCAAAACTCCCTGGTCCATTGGCTGGCCTAACGATGTGACGTTTGGAGTGGAGAATAGGCTTTAATATCTCCACCACACAGATATTCAACATCGGGATGTTACGAGACATTATCCATGATAAGGATTGCTTTACGTGGAAGATTCTTTTTTACTAAATATTTCTCTACGGAGGGAACGGAGGGATTCTAAGGAATCGTTCCTTTTAGTTCATAAGTGTTCTCGGATTTTCCTGTTTTGCGAGGTGGTGGCTCCGGCGTTTCGAAAAATGACGCGAAAGGAAATTCTGCGGGCAAACCACAGACAGGAGGGATAACGTCACGTCGGTCACAGGTGGAAGAAATTTTACAATATCAATATTATAACTCACACCCTAGCCTACGCACACACACACACAGCCTACACTCAACAGCTACTAAACCTAAGGAAGCTGCGGGCGAACCACAGGTGGAAGGAAGCTGTGGGCGAACCACAGGCCGCGGGCGAACCACAGGGCCGTGGGCGTACCACGGGGCTGTGGGCGTACCACAGGTAGGAAGGAAACTACCACTAACCCTACCTATAGCACTCACAACATACACCACTCAATACTCAAATGCCACCCTTAAACCATACAAGCATATAGGTAAGCATAGTTTACATCAAAGACAAAAGCAAATATCAATAATAAAATAGCGAAGCAAAACTAAATATAAGTGCAGCCGAAAAAAAGATTAGTATACAGTACACTAGAGGGTAGCAAAAGTCTGTGTATGTCAATCGGTTATAAAAATATTTAGTCTGAATTTATGCAGTAAAGCAACAAAAGACTTCTATTAGTAATATTGGTAAAAGAACTAAAAATGTTTTCTTGAATCGAACTAGAAAAACTTAAGTCCCAAAATAAAAGATTGGTCAAACTTCTTAAGAGAAAGCTAAGTCAGACTGTAAAGGCGAAAACTCCAAGTTAAAATTGAAAAAAAAAAAATATTCGTGGTCACAAAGATATACACCACAACGTGTAAAGTTGTAAAATAGAAGCGATCGTATAGTAAAGTTTAAATCGTGTAACGTAGGCGTAGTAGGAAGGGCGATCCCTACCTTAGGCGTAGGCGTGCGGCTGCGTCAAGCGTCGGCGATCGAATGAAGCCGAGTTCTGTTGCGGGGAACAGTACGGGCGGCGAGGAGTGGGAGAAAGTGCTAGTGCGCAGGTCCAGCCGGGCCTGCGCGTGAGCCTCGGCTGGCGCACCAATAGCGACCGCCGACCTAGCAGGCCGCGGGAAATTCAAACTTGACCTGCAGGGCGACCACAAAACAAACTATCCTGCTCAAAAAATAATCGGCTAAGAAAACTCAAAAAATAATCGGCTCGAAAATAAATACGTTACAAAGTTTTTCTCCACATACGGTCAGCTGCCTTATTCCAAAACGTTTCTTTCACCTATCAAACCAGCCAACGCTAGCTGTAAATGGTGGCCAATCTTCTTTACACTTTTTTGTAAAAATCTAGAGCTTTCTGAGACAGCCATTAATTCAAATTAAATGCAATAACCTCTCATGTTCAGCTTTGTTTTTGCTGTCACATTTCAAAATAGGCCCTAGGCTTGCTCTGGAAGTCTAAAAATAAAACCACAAGTTGACAAAAAGCAAATTATTTTATTCTTAACCCAAATTAGGTACTCAAATGTTTTGGATTCAGAAATTACATGTGCCACATAGGCCTACAAACCAAGAAATCTTTTAAGGTAGGCCTACCAAATCAAAAACTAAGAATTTTCAAAACTAAACTAGAATAATAAATGCTGATCAGGCATTTGTTTCAGAGTTCAAAGGGATACCTCATAATAAAAACTGTCACTCATCCCATCCGCAGCGGCATGTCGCTCCAACGCTGCTGGCCTCCCGTCGCCGTATGATTGCTTGAGTTGGTCCCATGTCTCCCGTGCCCTCTACTTGGACCCTTAAACAATTTCCCTATTCTGCATTTATACTAAACAAATTACAACCATTGTTTAACAAATTTTAATTACACTATTGCTTTACTTTTAACAAATTCAAATTTACTAGGTCCTTAAAGATTATTGAATTATATCAGAGATCAACTGATTCACAAAATACATTTAACTGAATTTACCTGACTCTGTAAATACTGCTGAACTAGGCCTAACGCAAATCTTCATTTGTCCTGGAAACTCCAATGTACAGTATTGTTTTCTACTTAGTGTGTCATTTTTAAATTGATATACAAGAAATCTGTTATTACTGGTCTTGAAATACATACGTAAAACTAATGAAAAGTGAACTCAACTAAAGGACTGGTCTTAAGTCCCATTTACCTAATTGTTTGTCCTTGAAATTAGCAAAGATAGATTAAATAAATTAACATGGTACATACCTCTTTAGAGGGTTAATATTGGCATTGAGTTTCAGCTTCAAACCAGATATTACTAAGTTAAATCTTATAAACTTTATCCTGAAGATGTTAAATAGGCTGTAGATCATCCAAAGTCCAAAAAGTAGAAGACCGGCTTCAAGCCCAAATCCAAGTGGCAACAGGTCACGAAAGAATACACTTTTAACACTTAACTGGAATATATTTAAATTTAACTTTGAACAAATACTGTATTCTTAAAAAAACAAATAATCCCCTTATTCCACCCTTTTTAATTAATCATAAGTTAAATTACACCAAAGAATAAAAGTTTTTGCAATTCTAAAATTTATTCTTATTTTTTTTACTTTTTGGTAAACCTTAGCTTTATCTCTTCGGGCTTTCTTCCGTCCTCTCCTGCGCTGCGCACTCTTCTTCCACTAGACTTCAGGGGATGGTGGTGGCGTTTGATCAAGTGCATTTGCCATAACTCTTTTTTTCTTGGCCCTTCTTTTTTCTCTGCCTTCAATATTTGCGCATTTTACGTCATGTCACCAATTTTCTTGATTTTCTTTTCCCGTCTCAAACAGGCCATTCGTTCTCGGTCGTATTTTCATTTTTTCTCGCGGTTTCCTTCATTCTCTAATCTTTTCAATGCCTTTTTCCTCGCCAATCGGGCGCCGGCATTAGATCGAAAGCCATTAGATCGAATGGCACTGGATCGACAGTCACTAGATCGAAAGGCACTGCTCCGACAGTTATACTTCTAAATTCAGTGTTCCGGCAATACTGTCCTCACAAGTTTCGCAACGGAGAAAACATCAAATTGAATCGTTAAACTCAAAATACCCATGGTTAAAAAAATTGGGCAAAACAATTAGTTAAATAATAGTTTATTACCTTTGTTTTCTTGTGCAAACGTAACAGCAACATGTTTTTAGAGAGATTTAAAAAAAAGTGAATTTATATTTCAAAAAAGATCAAAATTGCCTATTTTAATGTTTGTTTTCCAACCAATATATTTACCGTGTTTTGCTAAAGAGAAATTAAATGCATATTTTCAATAAATTTGTCATTGAAGATTCAACAACAACAAGACTTTGTCCTGTTTTTTCTATGAATATTTTATGAGAACTACAGTAAGTAACTAATAAATTACTAAAATAAGTGTCCTACTGGAACGATTTTCAGGATTCTATATGCGATCTCCTTGTTATATTACATGTTCCTCGATAGAAACAGAGATCCAATCGAATAGTCTTTGAGGTGTGCAGTTGTTAACTGTCAAACGCGCTAGGATTTTGTTTAGTTTTTATCCCTCAATACACTCATAAAAGTTGTATAAAAAAATTTCGGCTCATCGTAGCTTAACCTTGGTCATAACACAGACAAATGTGGTCATAAAAAGCTAAACAATAGAAATGTCAATATCCTTGAAATAAATATATATATATATATACGGGACCAATTTTCAACGGATTTTATCACTTGCTTTCAACGAATATATATATATATATATATGTATATATATATGAATAAAGCAGAGAATTTTGTTTGTATTTGGTTAGGTATATTAAGAAAATTTCTTCAATAATAATTTTCTTTGTAATTAGAAATATTGATCTAAAGTATTTTGGGAGGTATATAATGATTACCATGATTATAAATCAATAGAAATAATAACTAGCTTTTTTACTGCGAAGAACAATGACGGGGCTATTATTAGACTGGTTTTTAAGTATTAAAATATTGGTGACATTTTGATCATATTGATTAGTTTATTCTGAATAAAAAAGTAATTTCACGAATGGCCATTGTTTTGATGTACATATTCAAACGGCAGTGGATCGACAGGCATTAGATCGAAAGGCAATGCACCGACAGTCACCAGATCGAACGGCACTGGATCGACAGGCATTAGATCAAAAGGCGCTGGACCGACAGGCATTAGATCGAAATGCACTGTTCCGACAGTGTCGGAGCTATGCATATCGGTGCAGTGCCTTTCGATCTAATGCCTAGCGGTCCAGTGCCTTTCGATCTAGTGACTGTCGGTGCAGTGCCTATCGATCTAATGATTTTATTTTGTGTCGGTCCAGTGCCTTTCGATCTAATGACTTTCGATGCAATGACCGGATCTCCTCGCCAATATTTTTCCTTTGCCGTCAGGTTCAGAGCACTACCCTTGTTAAAACCAGCATCTGAAAAAGAAAAAAGGAGTTGCCATGGCCCAATCTTTAACAACAATTTTATCTTGTCGCTGATTGGTTTAGACAGTTACCGGGTAAAAATCTTTATAGAAATGTGAATATTGTTTGGCAAATATTTTGAAATAATTTTAATAGTTAATAATTAATAACAATGTAACAATAAAAATATTTTAATTTATTATTTATAAACTTAATTTGTTTTGCATAATTACACAGTAGGCACAAATCTAACAGCTAAATGAAGCATATTTAAACATAACAAGTCGTTGGCGATAAGCCAAATTAACTAGCAACTGATATGTATAAAAAATTTATACTTTAGGGTATATTTATTGAAAAAAAAAGTTTTGGTAATTCACTATTAACATGCTTAAATGAAATTAATAATGCCCTGGACAAATTTACGGCAGTTAGTCATGTTTAATATACCAAATCGTCAAAAATTTATCACAATTTACAGCTTCTTTTAACCAGAAAATTGATATTTATTATCTAAAAATATCATAAAAACATTTAAAAGATTCGTAAAATAATATAAACGAGATAATTTTTAATTTAATAAATGTATAACAAATTTACGCCAGAAAAAGGTGTCAAAATAATAAGTCGTTATCGAAAAACCGGTTCATGAACATCAACGATTAGTGGTGGAACGATTTGCGAATTTTGGACTATAATTAATATAACTGCTTGATAAGCACGTGCACGCAGTCGCTTATTTATGTACGATATAACAAACTTCATCGTGGTATTTATTGGTTTTCTTGATTGACTACAAAAATATAAAATAATAAGCGATTTGTAATAAAGGCACGGTGTATTACTTACATGTTCATTGTTTCTTTCAAGAAATCCACAAAAATTTATCAACACCAACATGCACCACATACACGCAACAAGTGTTCTGTGTCGACTGATAACGCAGATGCTGGGGAGTATTTTCTGCTCTTTGCTTACAGTCTAACTCGCTACGCGAAATCCTCAGTGTATTCCGATTTTTCTTATCCACTCATCTGATGATCCCTCTTATTTGGACTATTCTTCTGGATATCCACTTTTGGCCTGAGTTCCTGGTTCAGGTTTGCAGTGCCTTCGGCATAATACCGTGGTATCAGCCTAGAATGCAAAGATGGCGTGGAATAATGATTATTTAAATATATCATTTATCCTTTATCCAAAAATGATGCTGCTAAATAAACGATAAATTTAAAAAGAAAAACCCTTAAAATGAAACAAACTGTTTTTTAGTTTAAAAAATGTTTTTCCGTTAGAAATACTGTCTTTGTTTACTGAGACAATTTTGAGAAAGCCAATTGAGTTTGCTCAACATCGTTTTCTCCAAGAGCTTATGAAGTTCTAGTTGGAGTTCCTGGGTTTACTTTTTTTAGAATGTCTACAATAGAGACCCACAAGACGTCTGGGTGTCTTGGATAAGAGAATGATTTGGATGATCCACTTGGATGTAGAAAGAGACTTTTACTTCATCTTGTTCTTCGTTTTTATCTAAAACATAGCGGAGCCAGCAATTGTTGTCATACACAGCAGTGATATACCCTGATATCTCTTTCAATTTCAATTTGCCAGGTGATTTTGTTTCCTCTTTCTCCCATCCCTGAGTACCATCTGAAAATAATGTAACCAGTATTTAAGCACTCTTAGGGATGAAAGAATGGAACTGCTGTGTTCCTTTGATTGTTATTGCTTCTCAAAAACGAGGTTGCAAAATCTTTTCTGAGTTGATGTAATCTTCTTGAATAGAAATCAACTCTTTGAATATTTTCTACTGCCCACTCAAAAAGGTCTCTTGGAGTTTGGATCTGGTATTTGCAACCTTGAGTTGTATAGTATTTGCAAACTTGCACAAACTGCCAATCTCTTAATAGAACCGCCTACTCCATCACAAGGTCGTGTCCCACGTGCTGTGGCTGAAAAGTGCCACTCAGCTTCCATACTAAAATCTTCCTCACTTTTTGAAACTTGTTTGTGAGAAAGGATATAAGCTTCTTTCGAAACGTGTAAACAGGAATTGTGTTGTGCTGTAGGCAGTCAGAAATTACAATAAAGCCCAATATTTGAAGTTTGTCATCCTTTTCATATTAAATTAAAATAAGATAGATAGTGACCCGCTGGCTTGTCTAGTGGTAGCTCTGGGCCTCATCCTGTAGAAATGCACTGTAATTTGTGTACATATCGATCATTGATATGTATATATAACAATGGTCTGTACCAGTCTCTCATGCACTAACACAAACAAACAAACACTGAAAAGTATTGAAATTCACCCTTTGTCACAACAAATGACTCGCTTTTTTTATTTTCATGAAGTTCACACATATTTGGACTTTCAGAAACTATTCAAAAAAAGTTATCAATAGATAAAATAATAAATATTTATAATTATTGTATATATAGTTTTATATAATATTATTATAAACAATAATAATTGGAATTTCAAGTGCAGTGTAGAGTATGTAAATTTTCTCCAAGATCAAGATAATTTGAAAATTATTTTGACTAGGACTCTGTTACAACTCCATTTTGAAACTCGATGTATATGAACTTGACCTGCCAAATTTCATCTAAATCTGAGATGATCAAGTTAATTTTTAAATGGAAGTGCTTTGATTTGATATGGAATGACCCAACTCTAAAAGAACACAAACAAATTCTTGATATTTCGTCTCTTTAAAACTTCATCAGAAGAAAAAGAATGAGACAGTTCTGGTACAGGACAATGGCTGGAAGTGGCAGGGAGGACTCTTCCTTCCTCTTTGCTGGGAGCATAAGCTATTTTACGAAGCAGTGCCAACGTTTCTTTTCTTGGAACAGCTAGAATGGATTTGCGGTTTTAAGATATTTAGCTTTGAAAAAAAAACATTCCCCATTTTGAAATGGTACAAAGTAGAAATTTGATACTTCTCACAAAAAAAGTTCTTAATAGTGTTTATCCATGTATCAAGTTTGAAGTTTATACGTAAAGAGGTTCGTGAGATATGATTAAAAATATGTAAAAATCACAAACAGACACATAGACGGAAAACGAAGCACTTTAGGGCCTATATTTATATAAACTTTTTTTCTTATTTTTACCTCTACTATCATTATACTAAAATATTTTACCATAATTTCCGGACACCCTGTATACATAAATATATACCTAACTCTGCTATGTGCATATAGTTGTTTTATTGCTCATTGGAATTCAACAAGAAAATATAAAGAAAATATTAATGTTTAATTTCAATGATTGCTCCAATAAAACGTTACTGCGTTTGTTTAAAATTTGCTGTTTACAAGTCCATGCTGAGTTTGGTATTATATCCAATTCATTTTTCTGCAATTATAGAACACCCCAGTATGCAGTAGACCTCCATACTCAGTGAATTAAATACTTTTTTTTATAAAATTTGATACTTTTTTGAAAACATTGAACCATCTTCCACATGAAGTACATTCCACAGATCGTTTTTTTAAAGTTTTGGAGTAGATAACTTCCACACATGTAGCAAATGTTTACCTTGCTACTCCAATGAGACAGTAAATTCTGTAATAATGTTTTCCTATAGTTATCTGCATTAAATGAAGAAATTTCATTAGTCCCATTTAACATAAGTTGTTTTATAAAGAATGTGACAAAAATTCCACAATTGTAGCCATCATGTTGCTGTGGATGTGGTAATGTACTAAGAGACCAGTTGTCTCTAATATATGACATGTTTTCCTCGTTGATTTGTGCATAGAACTGTAGAAAATTGTTAAAGATTTTTTCCTTTGGATCATCATTGACAAAAGATTTTTCAGGGTCCAGGCAGTAAAACTTATGCTCTAAGATCACCAAAACCTAGAACTCAATGGAGGTTTCAATGGAAAAATAATTGCTGTGCTTCATCAAGATTTTTTAGGTCTCTTTCTAGCATCCAATATGACTTTTCCACATGTATTCCTTGAACAAGTGTGCTTGTAGCAATATTATCTTGGACAATAATACTTGTGTACTCAAACCCATGTTAAGAAGCATGTAATTAATTGCCTCAAAATGAGCACTTTCCATCCAGTCCTTATTTTTTAATTTTTATATTTCATCAACTTTAAGAGAGCATTTTGTGCCATGAGGGCTTATTAATGTACAAACAGTGTACTGTACTACTGTACTTTATTTTCTATCTGTGTATAATAATTAATATCACTAATTGAACCCTTCTCCATGACTATGACTATATCTTTGATCTTACTCACACCATTAGGCTGCATAGAAAGTCCTTTGACATTAACTTGCAAGAACTTGGAATCAAAATAAGTAGGGAGGTACTTTTTAGATGGTTTTGCCCAGGATTCCTCAATTGAATCCATGCATCATCTGATAGCAAACCCATTCCAGGTATACTTCTGTTGACCTGCTTTGATACAGGTTGGCTACCAGACTTAACATTGGTTTTCAGTTTCAATCTGGTCTTCTTAATTTTCCGTTCTTTAGTACACAGCAACCTTCCTTATGAATACTTAGTGAGATCTCTTTGCACCTAGCCTTAACCACATCTCAGACCTTTCTAAAAAATCTGTTAGCCCTGAGGTTAGTTTTACCTTCTAGAATAACATTTTTACCTGTCCAAACCAATTTTCGACTGGTGCATTGCTCATTCTATGCAAAACCATAAAATACCAGACCACAGTGGTAGATGTGGCACATACCTCTTGGCTAAAACTTTAGCCATGGCTGAACAGTGATAAGGGTTGTTTTTTCAGGATAATTATCTAGTGTGGGATGATGTTTGATGATTCATCATCATCGCTGTTACATGTAGTTTCCACAGTGTATTTTAGTTTGCTTGGCTTGACTATATCATATTTCAGAAGTGGATCACATCACAAGTGGAAAATACATTGTTGAAAAATGGACTTTTCATATATAAGGATTTATTGTTATGGTTTGGTACTTCCACAGGAAGTTCCTCCTCACCAACATTGTCAGTGCTGATCTGAAACTGGTCTGGATCAACAGAGCACTCGTGCGTTAATTTATCAAAAGCTTAGCTTACTGCAGTTCGGCATTGTACATAGGGGTGACCAGCAATGTGAAACAATGTTTTAGTATTTTCAGTATTTTTTCATAACTAGTGCAGTTGATTATGAAACAAATGACTTAAGACCATTTGCTTTAGACCTTAACGCTCTTTACCCGCCATATCAAATGATTTTGAATGTACATTGTTAAACTCATCTTAACAAAGTGACAACAGCAAATATGCAATGTTACAGTGAGTTTGGCCATGCATGGTTTCGCCATCACGATATTACGGCAAGTTTCAAGATATGACAAAATATCCATTTTGTTCCACTGTACATTTATTGCTTCAATCATTGCCCAACTAAAGTCAGTAACAATCCTGGTACACAATGGCCAACAATTTTGTCCTGTTAGAAAATCTTTCAGCTTGATCAACTATATGCTGATAGACATTGCGTTATAAATGCATGAAATCAATTCAGACAATGGCAAAATGTTATTACTCATTTGAAATACTAAACAACAGTAAAATTCTCTTTTGCCTCCACATTGTTTGACTGGTCGCACTACTTTACCAGTCGCATCTGAATGTAGAACAAAGTCTCTCTTTGCTTGTTAGACTGCTCTTTAGCTACATTAGCTACATCTAACTGTAATATCTGGGCTGTAAATTATCACTTCAAAAGGATGACTGACATGATGCATGTAGTACAGACACTGACTAAGCAGTATAGTTGGTAGATGATTATTCACAAACAACTAAAGATAATTTATGAGATTCTGGTTACAAACCAACACAGGCGTTGGTTTTATGAGTTTATGTACTTATAATTGATATATTAAAAAAATAAAATAATACAAACACTTAAATTAATTAAACTTATTTTTTTAATACAACCCAATTGTCAAATAGCTATTTGGAAGCACAACAGTAAGGAAGACTTACACTGAATAAACTTAAACAAAACAAAAACAAAAATAAAAAACTGACAAGAATAGTGGCATAGTGCTGGTTTTGCATAACCAAACCCACTATTGGAAAAATGGCCCAAAATTTTAAAAGTTAATGATTTTCACGTCCGAAGGTTCATTTTTTGCACTCAGCCCTGAACCTGCCCTTGAACCTGGGTATCATTTGGGTATGTTGTACATTTGTAAATGGTATATATTATTCTCAAACATCCTCAATGGAGTAGAGGGGATTCTTTCTTTCGATCCAATTACAAAATCTCGAAATATCAGGATGACGTAGTCTTTTATGGGGTGATATATTTTAGCGTCTGTACAAGTAATTACCGAAGATATGGCACTAACTCTTGATAATGCATCAGTAGTTTTAGGTAGTTATGTTTGTAAATACAACTATTATTCATAATGTACAATTCTGTAAATTAAAGCCTTGTTATAGGTTATCTTTGTTTTCTTTTATCACAATTTAATTCACATTAAAATTACATGGAAAACCTACTCTGTCCTAAAGACCTTAACGTTAATCCAAACACTAGTAATACTTCAGTAACATTGAATCACTGGTATAAACAATTCACCAATTTCTCAAGGAACACTACTGCGGATGAGAAGGACAAACATCGTCTTATCAACATATTTAGGAGTGATCGTTCTTTGGCATCCATCTCTAAGACCAGAGGAGGTGGTGTTGTGGGTGCCATCAGTAAGTCCCTCAGTTTTCATCTCATTCCGACATCTTTTGATAGTACTGAATGCCTATTCATTTCCTGTAGTGTCAAGGCTGGCTATAGACTTCTTGTTGGGTGTGACTATATCGCTCCCAGCTCTAGTTCTGTCGCGTATGAAAATTTCAATCTAGCTGTTGATGAAGCTACTGAAACCCATTCCTACACGAATATTTTTATCGCTGGTGATTTTAATTTACCAGCCAGGGCCAGCCAGGAGATGTCTGCAGCCCTTGAGAACTGCCGGAGGGATACAGTCTGGACCATGTCCTTTGTTGACATCGAGGCTGGCGAGGGCCCTCTCAACTTCGTTGTGGGTTAAGAAACAATTGGGTAGACAGTACAAAGTGTTGTGAGAGTTCCGATAGGTCAAACCCACTGGGGGCTCAAACACTGAGGCAGAGAAATCTGCAAAGGCTTCACATTTGTCCTTATTATCCACCAGAAGATCACCAACCCGGCCTAGTAGCGTAGACGGCCCACAGCAGGAACCACCTCGAGTAGAGGAAACGAAGCTCCAGAAAATCTTCGGGTTGCTTGGAAGAACATGTTGAATGTGCTCAACACGGTTGTGGAAGCATGTAGTCGGCAATGTTTTACATTGGGCACGAGCAGCAGAAAATTGTAAGTATATCTCATAATTCAACGTCCTTTTGTAGAGAGCGTGAAACATTTTTTTCTTCTTGATGAGAACCTTCAGTTCCGGGCTGAACCAGACATGATATGTGGTAAAAACTTTCTTCAATGGAGAATTTTCTAAAACTGATGATTTAATAATCTTCACTAGGCAGTTGAACTTTTCATTAATATTTGTGTGTTCCTGCAACAAAAGGTCAGTGGTTTCCTAGGTACGGGAGACCCCAGATACATCGCATCTCTTGAAGTTGGGAAAAAAGTTATCTCCAGATTGGCATCTGGGAAGTGAGGGTAGAAGAATGTCCAGAGCAGGATGATGGTGGTCTTCGGTCACCCATGGATCTGCGCGACTTACTTTGATGGATGAGTCAGTAGAAAACACTAGATCAGGGATGACACCTCTTTCATCAATATGAAATTGGTCTGGAAGAGACTGAGAGTTTGAATCATTTCAGAAAAATGGGTTTCAATGGGCCCGTAGAGTGGGGGAGTAGACCAACAGACATCAGGTAAATTAAAATCATCATCGATAAAAAATATTCGTGTAGGAATGGGTTGCAGTAGCTTTCTCAACTGCTAGATTGAAGTTTTCATATGCGACAGAACTAGAGCTGGGAGGGATATAGGCACATCCAACAAGAAGTCTAGCCAGCCTTGACACTACAGGAAATGAATAGGCATTCCATACTATCAAAAGATGTCGGAATGAGTTGAGAATATCAACCACAATACTACCTCCGCTGGTCTTAGAGCTGGATGCCAAAGAACGACTACTACTAAATATGTTGATGAGAAGACGATGTTTGTCCTCCTCATCCGCAGTAGTTCTCCTTAAGAAATTGGTGAATCGTTTATACCAGTGATTCAATGTTACTGAAGTATTACTAGTGTTAGGATTAACTTTAGGTAGTAGTTTAGGGATTAACTTTAGATAGTACTTTAGGACAGAGTAGGTTTTCCATATAATTTTCATATGCATTAAATTGTAATAAAAGAAAACATAGATAACCTATAACAAGGCTATGATTTATAGAATTGTACATTATGAATTATAGTTGTATTTAAATACATAACCACCTAAAACTGCTGATGCATTATCAAGAGTTTGTGCCATATCTTCCGTAATTACTTGTGCAAACGCTAAATTATATCACTCCATAAAAGACTATGTCATCCTGGTACTTCGAGATTTTTTAATTGGATCCGAAGCAAGAATCTCCCCCACTCCATGGAGGATGTACGGAGAATCAC
The DNA here is from genome assembly GCA_035578135.1 of Flexamia atlantica. NCBI lineage: Eukaryota > Metazoa > Arthropoda > Insecta > Hemiptera > Cicadellidae > Flexamia > Flexamia atlantica. The sequence goes on from JAQJVK010000019.1 coordinate 4,550,786, forward strand.
ATCAGCTTGCCGCACATGCGCTTGAAGTGAAGCCCAACTTCTACAAACATCAGGGTAATCTCATCAGTGTAGCCTCTGCTCCTTTTCAGCGGCTAAACATAGACTTTTAGGGCCCACTTCCTTCTAGCTCTCGGAACAAGTACATGCTAACTGTAAATGACGAGTATTCAAAATTTCCATTCGCTTTCCCTTGTCCTGATACATCTGCATCTTCTGTTATCATATCACTCAAACAACTTTTTGCAGTTTTCGGAGCTCCCTCATTCATTCATTCTGACCGAGAATCGGGATTCATGTCTCAGGAATTGAAAACATGGCTTCCGGCCGAAGGAGTGGCGACAAGTCGAACTACACCCTATAATCCTCAGGGAAACGGGCAAGTAAAACGATTTAATGGTACAGTTTGGAAGACCATACAACTTGCCCTCAATGATCGTGGACTACCTATTTCTCAACGGGATGATGTTTAAATAAATGCTCTTCACTCAATTAGATCCCTCCTGTGCACTGCAGCTAACGCTTCGCCGCATGAACGGATGTTTGCCTCTCCTAGACATTCTTCAAATGGACTATCTACTCCATCCTAGCTTTTGAACCCAGGCATTGTTCTGCTTAGCCCGGTCTAAATTTGATCCATGGTAGAAGAGGTAACACTCTTGCAAAGGAATCCACAGTATGCTCATATTCGTTTTCCTGATGAACGAGAAACAACTGTCTCCACGCGACACTTGGCTCCATCCAGAACTGTGAATCAGGAATTTGAATATATAGAGGAGGTTTCACACCATCTAAGTTTTCACATGAGGGACCTGACAGCTGCACTGACTTTTCTAATGAATCTCAACTAAATTCATCAGAAGAGCAACACTATTCCGTTTGATACAGAAACGGAAAACATAATCAGAAGGAGTGCCAGACCTCGAAGGCCCCTTGTCTACCTAAGGGAGGAGAGAATGTTGTGGTAATCACACGTTTTAAGTAGTTATGTTTGTTAATACTGTTGAAAATATATGTATATATTTCATATACATTGAAAGATGTTTTTCTCCAATTGTATAATTTCTAAAGTCAGCTGATAATAATGTACAAGGTTTTTTATATTTTGTTTATACTATGATGATTATGTTTGTGTCAAGTTTTTGATATATTAAAGAGTTTTCTTTTTCTGTTACAATGTACTGTTTTACATCTAATTAAAAGGTTTATAATGTTTTCTACCAAAACTAACCAATACATAAACTCTGCTCAAATAAAAATCACAATTGGTTATGGAACACAGCACAACTTCCACTGAGCAAAACTAATAATTAGTATTTTTGAGTCTTAAGTTTTAGGTACCATTGGAGAAGATTTTCTTAATGGATTTAAAAGTCAATATTGGTTATTTGGAAGGTAAGATCAATTGGGCTACCTGGAAATACAAAGTCCTAATCCTTCTAAGGAGCATTCCCGGAGGTGAGGATATAGTAAAAGGAAAACTAAGCAAACCAGAGGCTGTACCAGAAGGTTCAACAGAAGAACAGGTAAAACAGTACCACTCTAAGATAGAATTCTTTAATAATGCTGTTACAAAGGTGTTGTTAGTTTTAACCGCAAATATGACAGAGGAATCATTAACAAAAGTAATGAGATTCCATTCAGCTAGAGAACTTTGGTTGGAACTCCACAGACTTTACGAAGGGGTAACAGAGGATAAAACCTTTTCCTTATGCATGGAGTTTTTTAATTTAAAATACAAATCTCATGATGATATGTCCAACCATCTTTCAAAATTAAAGAATATCTGGAACAGTTTAAATATTGAACTAAATGAAGGTAACAGTGTTGACAAACTTCCAGAAATGTTGTTAATCTGTAAGATTTTGGAGACTTTACCTCCTGAATATTTTTCTTTCAAATCGAGTTGGCAGCTCATGGCCAAGTCTGAAAGAACTGTTGACCACCTAACCAGTCAACTATGTTCATATGAGAGAGCTTTGCGATCAACTCCCTCAAGTAATGACGATAGGGATTAGGAGACTTTGAATTTAGTCAAAAGAAAACCCAAAGTAAAGCAAGATTTTAAACCGAAATCTAAGTTTGTTTGTCACTATTGTAAAAGAGAAGGTCACGTGATAAAAAATTGTATCAAGTGGAAAAAGGACGGGAAACCTCCTAAACCAAAAAACTTTGAATTTGGTTCAAGTAATATGCAATTGTGTGCACCTGGTGTATTCTCTATTGAATCAGTCAACATTGTTTGTAGATAATGGTGCTACAAATCATGTTTGTAACAATGAAAGTCTTTTTAAATTTGTAAAACCTTTTGACAGACCTCATAGTGTTACCACTGCTAATGGTCAAAGTGTCGATGCACTTGGCTATGGGGACGTAGGTCTCAGGATTTATGAAAATGGTAGTTACAGGGATGTCACTCTTTCTAATGTGTGGCTTGTTCCAAGTATGAGCAAAAATTTGTTCTCTGTGCTGTGAGCTCATGACAGACAACCTGAAAGTAAATTTATTTCAAAAGTTAATAAATGTAGGTTGGAAGTCAATGGTAAAGTAGTTTTTACCGGGCAAAGGGAGCGGCACAATGGTCTTTACAAATGGAATGTTGTAAATATTCCAAATCAACAATCCATTGTTAATTCTGTAACAAATCCGAGCAAAACTTTGCAAATTTATCATGAGCGCATGGCTCACCAGGACAAACGTCACCTTAAAAAAGTCATTGAACGTGAGTTGGGGATTAAAGTTCCTGTGAGTTCTGAAATTTGTGAAGGGTGTATCTATGGAAAGGCACACAAACAGAAGTTTGGTACAAGGCAGAGAGCAACAACTCCCGGAGAGGTAATTCATGCGGATGTATGTGGTCCTTTTCAAAGATCATTTGGGGGAAATCGCCCCCAAACTACTATGCTCCAACTACTATGCTACTTACTATGTTCTATTCAAAGATGATTTTACGAGATTTCGATTCATCTATTGTATAAAAGAGAAGTCTGAGGTATACGAAAAGTTTCAAATGGTTATTAAGGAGTGTGAGCGAGCTGGTCATAAGATTAAAGCTTTCCAGTCTGATAACGGGGGTGAGTTTGACAATACTCGAATAAAGAAACTGTTGGATGAACACGGCATTCAGCAAATTCATACTCCACCTTACTGTAGTAGAAGCAGCAAGGTCACTTCCACATGCTCATGGAAACCTACCTCAAGCTTTATGGGGCGAGATGACAAACACTGCTGTGTATATTCTCAACAGAACGGGAAAATCCGGAGATCCAGATAAGTCACCTTTTGAAATGTGGTTGCACAAGAAAACAAGCATTAAGTATCTGCGGATAGCTGGAAGCGAATGCTTTGTACACCTCCCAAAACAGAAGAGAAAGAAAATGGACAAGAAGGCAATCAAAGGTGTTCTGGTCGGCTATGATCGCTTCGGCTATCGAGTTTGGACTGGAGGATCCAATATAAGGAGATCACGAGATGTCATTATCAATGAAATTCCATTGAATTCAGAATCTACGACTATTTGTCTACCAAAAGAGGATACAAATGACACGAAAGAAGAGTCAGGAAAGATTACAAATAATAATTCAGAAGAAAAAGAGGTTGACCCTCAACCGCCTCAAAATGATGGCAATCAACTGAAAATGAAGCTCAGAAACAGGGAGAGCATTCTTCGTCCTGAGCGTTATAACGAATATGTATCACTTTTAATGACTGAAGCATCATATACTCCAACAACATATGAAGAAGCTATTCAGTCAGAGGATTCCAAACATTGGAAAGCAGCGATGGAAACTGAACTTCATTTCATTTTCACGTTTCATTTTCTTGAAGAAAATGAAACGTGGGAACTTCAAGAACTACCTGAAAATAAGAAAGCCTTGCCATGCAAATGGGTCTTGAAAATAAAGGAAAACCCAGATGGAACTGTCGAAAGATATAAGGCAAGACTCGTTGTGAATGGTTTTTCTCAACAAAAAGGGATAGACTACGAAGAAACGTTTAGTCCAGTCGCAAGAATGAGTACGATTAGAACTATTTTAAGCGTCGCAGCAACTCGAAAAATGAACTTAGCTCAATTTGATGTTTCTACTGCATTTTTGTATGGAAGACTAGAAGAAAATGAAGAACTCTATGTCGAATAGCCTAAAGGTTTTGAAGATGGTAGTAGAAAAGTCTGCAGATTAAAGAAAAGCTTATATGGTTTAAAACAAGCTGCGAGATGTTGGCACAAAAGGACGGTAGATTTTATGAATAAATTAGGATTTATTCAGAGCACCGCTGATCCTTGCTTATTCATCAGAAGGGAAGGAGAGGACCATAGGATACAGTGATACAGTGATGCTGATCTAGGAGGAGACTCTGACACAGGAAGATCAACAACTGGGGTGATTTGTTTATATGGCGGAGGACCAATATCATGGGTTAGCCAAAGGCAACATAGTGTAGCTTTGTCAACAACAGAAGCTGAACTTGTAGCTGCTAGCGAAGCTACAAGAGAAATCGTTTGGCTCAGGAGATTACTTGAAGAATTAATGTGTCTTGAACAAGTACCTTCATTATTTATAGACAAAGAAGCAGCCATAAAACTTGCGAAGAACCCAGAATTTCACAAAAGAACAAAACACATTCGGATAAGACACTTCTTTGTTCGAGAGGTTTCTCAAGAGGGACTTATCAACATTCAACCGATTGCAACCGAACATCAGTTAGCTGATATGTTAACTAAGCCATTACACAAGAGGAAGTTAACAGACCACTTAATTAAAATTGGACTTATAAAATGAAACATCTATTCAATGAGGGAGAGTGTTGAAAATATATGTATATATTTCATATCATTGAAAGATGTTTTTCCCCAATTGTATAATTTCTAAAGTCAGCTGATAATAATGTACAAGGTTTTGTATATTTTGTTTATACTATGATGATTATGTTTGTGTCAAGTTTTTTATATATTAAAGAGTTTTCTTTTTCTGTTACAATGTACTGTTTTACATCTAATTAAAAGGTTTATAATGTTTTCTACCAAAACTAACCAATACATAAACTCTGCTCAAATAAAAATCACAATTAATACAACTATCATTCATAATGTACAATTCTGTGAATTAAAGCCTTGTTATAGGTTATCTTTGTTTTCTTTTGTTACACGCCGCCTTATTTCTGCTTTACTTTTTTATTGCACTGCCATAAATTTGGAATGCTTCCTTTTTTATCTTCAACAGCCTGGTCTAGAGTCAATCAACATCCAGGCAGAGGGCAACAAAGATACCGCATTTGTTTATTGTTATATTTAAATGTCCCTCTGTTTATATGTTGTTGTCAGTACCAGTCAGTACCAAAGACCGTCTTGCTCTCGGTTTTGTCGTTCCAGCTTCTTAGGTTTATTTTTTGTAGACATCTCATACAGCTTGGTGGCCCGGGACTCGCTGAGGAGATTGTCGTGTGCAGCTTGTAAAAAGAAGCCTTGGTGTCGTAGATTACAACAGCTGTGGTGCATCTAGTTTTGTATGAATTTTTTGTATGAAATTCATTTGTTTTCCTCGTAAGAAGTCTGCAACAATAGAATTTATGTTCTCAACCAAGTTCACGTCGCTGTATTCGTTTTAGACCAAGTTATGGCTGTTGTCAGAAACATTGTTTACTTCTCCTGTAGTTTATCTATATATTTGGCTTTTCTTCATTTCTGGTACAAGGCTAATTACATTTTTCAACCTGACCATTGCAGAAGTAACCAATTTAAGCACATCGCAGGTGCTCGCCTAACACATGGCTCGGGCCGTTATTAATGTCCTTCCTAATAATCTTAGCATTCTTCTTTAAGAATTCCTTTCTTTTTAAGCGACGAGCTATTGTCTTTGTCATTGCTGTTTGACATCGAAGGATGTGAGGGTTACCTACCATTTCCTCCGCGTGCCAAAAAAATTGCTTACATATTATTCAGAAAAACAAAAAAACAACTTTAGACTTAAACTACGTATTCTCTGATTGGTTTTACCTACGACCATTGCAATAAGCACCAATTATGGTATTACAATAAACATTATAATGATGTACATTAAAACACCAAAAACCAAGCAGTTGCATAATGACGACTTTATGATACTGGAGTCACTTTAGAGTACTGGTTCTAGACCAATGGGAGCTCGGCATTTGACGAAAGTAGTGTCATAATAACAATTACGCAATTCGCACATCAGCTGATTGTTGCATTACGATTCATGTTTGAGTTGACTTATCCCATCAGCTGATTGTTCAACAACGTTTCATGGTTAAGTCTGCTTATGTGCCTAACCTCAAAGTTGAGTTGACCTATTCCATCATTAGTAAAAGTCATGAGTTTTGTTTCAGGGAAAATTTTGTCTTATATTGTTGGTAGTAGATAAAGTAGTGTATGCAACGATTGTATTATGCCTTTAAGCCATTCGTGAGATATTTATAACACTCGCTTCGGTCGTGTTCTAACTTACATCTCACTCGTGGCTTAATGGCATTCATTATACAATCGTTGCATAAACTACTATTGTGATAAAGTATTGTTAACAGCCATCTTTGTACCAAACATTATCCTTTTGAATAAGCATTCACTTGGCATCCACATATACAATGTGTGACTATTCGTTTTCGTAACATTATTTATATTCGGCCATAGATATTTCTTTTTTCCTTGCCGATAGCCTTGATTTTAAAAGTTGCCAATGCTGAATAGCTGTTTTATTTGGATAAACATTTTATTCTCCCGATTTCGACGATATGAAAACAAACATTCGTTAGTAATATAATTACAAAGTATTAGGTTAAGGCAGTGATTCCCAAACTTTTTTAGCCTGCGGCACAGTTACAAAAAAAGACAAATAGCCGCGGCACACCTAACCTAATTTCTAGGAAAAGTAAAGAAAACATTACATTGGAAGAGTAACTCATTTTATTACAACTTATTGAACACGCCTGTCCTAGTCAAATACTGTAGAAGTAGAGCTCAGAAAATCAAACAAAATACTTCTTGCTTTCTATTACAAAAGTTCTTTATTAATGTGACACATGGGCTTGATGTTTTTTCACTAACTCCATTTTACGAGGCTGTACAACTGACAAGGCCAATCTCATGTCGTGCTCTACTGATTGAAGCTGTGACCTGTTCTTCGTTTTTATTTGGTTCATAGCCGAAAAAGCTGCCTCACAAATGTAAGATGTTGAAAACGGCAACAATGCTTGCATTGCCTTTTTAGTTTTTGCAGGATACTCGTTTTTCAATGGCACCCAAAAAGCTGCTATGTCAGGACTTATCTTCTTTTGTAGTTTTTTTGACTTTTTCTTTGCATCTTGAACGAGTTTCTCAAACTCCATTTTTAGGCCACGGTCATTTTTTACATCACTCAATTCCTCTTCCTCGATTGTGCTTAGGCCTGCATTGTCAGCCATATCAATAAAAGGATTTCTCACCCAATCAAATGCAGATGTGTCAAGCGAAGGAAAATATTTTTCAATGTTTTCACTTAAGAGTTCCAAAGTCATCGCCAAACATAATTTTGGAAATTTCACAGCAAGCTGGCATAATTAACGTCTCTGCGGAAGTATGAGACTTCATTTTTTTAGCCACAAGCTCAGCAACTGCGTAGCTAGCTTCTTGTGCTTTTTCGGCTATGGTCTTTTGTCTAGTAAAAACTTTAGCCTGGTTTGTCTCCCCAGATACTATTCTTTTAAAATATTCCAGAGGCTTACCAACTGCAAATTTATGTTTAGTAGTAAGATGACGTTTAAGCTTACTTGGAACCATAGCTTCATTTGATAGCCGTTCTCCGCAGATGACACACTGAGGTATAGGAATCTCTTCATTCGATGTACAAACAAAACCAAAAGACAAATAATTTTCATGATACTTCCTTGCACTCAACTTTGAATCGCTTTTTGAGGTTATGGTTGCCGGTAGTACACTTTTTTGCGTAGGTTGTTCGGTAACACTAATAATTTTACTGTGATTCTCCGAATGAACTAAAACCGAGTCTACTTCACTAACTGTTTCACTTAGCTTAGGTTTTTTTGCCACAAACTTGTCCATTTTTGAGGTTATGGTTGCTGGTAGTACACATTTTTTCGTAGGTTGTTCTGTAACACTAACATTTTTACTGTATTTCTCCGAATGAACTAAAACCTAGTCTATTTCACCAACTGTTTCACTTAGTTTAGGTTTTTTTACAACAAACTTGTCCATTTTAGAAAAGTAAAATGACGTAAATAGCACACGGTATCACCGATCGAGTAATCCGGACAGATAAAGGAGCGACAACTACTGGTTGCAACGTGTACCCGTGAGTCATCAACCCAGCTGAGCGCTACAGTACATTATCAGCTGAGCACTACGGTCTCAGCTGAGCGCTTATCTGTTTGTGTACGCGTACAATCAGTCCTGAAATCCATCACAGGGTTAGTCGAACGTTTTAGGCCGGATTTCACCAAACATAATAACCCGGCATTAAAGCCTGGTTAAGTAAATTTTATTGCTAAAAATTTACTTAACCGGGCTTTATTGCCGGGTTAAAAGTTTGGTGAAATCAGGCCTTAAGTAATTCATTCTGCTAGGCCGTTAGGCATTTTTTCGTTCGCAACTACTTTGGTTTAAGTTGACTTATTTTCCCCTGTCCCACGGCACATCTAGCCGGCCTCGCGGCACACAGTTTGGGAATCCCTGGGTTAAGGGATTATCGTATCAAGGTAACGTATGTAACAGATGTCACGGAAGTGTTAAATTAAAAAAAAACAACAAGAAACATATTTGCTTCAGCCAGCCGTGATCGAGCATGTCACCACTAGGGTCTGTGATTGGTGAACATTTCTCCTCACAAGATCTCCATCTGTCTCGCACAGTATCTCAAAAAGTGGTCCCGTTATGAAAATCGTATTCATAACTTTGTTAATTTTCAACATATCTCAATGGGGTTTTCACTAAAAAGTTCGCAAAAATAAGCAGAATAAAGGAAAAGTGTAGGTGTGTTTCAGAATATATGAGCTGAAATAAAATTGTATTAAAACACTGCGTAAATTTAAAAAGCTAAAAATTAAAGGCACTAGAGAAATCAACGTTTTTTTCTTTTATTTGAATTCCTAAAGATTTAAGAATGGGTTATACAATGAAAATTGTGGGTTTTTGCCTCCCACATATTTAACAACTTCATGAAACAAAAGAAATATAATACCCATAAATATTTAGGCATTTGAGATTGAACGATTGTTAAGAATCTATTTAGGCTATAACTAAAGAGCCCTTCCTGCTAGTATAAATAATGTTTATAGTGTAGGTGTCATCCATAAATTGATTTTGACAAGTGAAATCTAAGTGGGCAAATTAGTCTGACTCAGCTTAGTTATAACTTCGTCGCCAATCTGATCCGTGAAAGTTGAAGCTAATAAAAACACTTAATAATACATAAGTTGCAAATATTTGATAACATTTTTTCACAATTCATACTTTACTAAAAAGAACTGCGTTTCTTCAATTAGTTATTTCTTCAACATATATACGGGTGTAAAAAAAGTCCGTTCCCCCCTCCCTTATTGTTTTGTTTGTTAAGGCGAACAATTAACCTTTGGGGAATGATACTAACTCAACCCAAATTATTTTTTAACGTCACCAAAAATTTTGAGTGCCCCCCAAAAATTGGGGATTTTGGGGGCAACTCAAAATTGTCAAATGCAAACCCCTTAAGTGATCCCTCATTTTAAAGAGATTTCAAAAAGTAGATGAATGGTGAAAATTGGAGGTCTCTAACGTGTTTCTGTCCAAATTGACAGCGTGTCAACGTTTTGAATACAACACATCCTTAAAACGAGGCGTCTAGGACATTTGGAGTTTTAACTCTCCTTTGGTGACGTAAAAATGAAACGAGCCTGGGAAAAATGTTGTTAATTGAAAAAGTAGTCTCTTTTGATGATATTTAAGATTTTGAGTGTCAACCGAATATGGGGGATTTCGGGGGCAACTCAAAATTGTCAAATGCAAACCCCTTTCGAGTGATCCCTCATTTTACAGCTTTAAAAAATAGGCGATTGGTGAAGGTTGGAGGTCGCTAACGTGTTTCTATCAAAATTGGCAGCTTTTCAAAGTTTCTAGGAGTCGTATTCAAACTTTGAATAACCTTCGGGGAATGATACTAACTCAACCCAAATTATTTTTTAACGTCACCAAAAATTTTGAGTGTCCCCCAAAAATGGGGGATTTTGGGGGCAACTCAAAATTGTCAAATGCAAACCCCTTTCGAGTGACCCCTCATTTTACAGCTTTATAAAATAGGCGATTGGTGAAGTTTGGAGGTCGCTAACGTGTTTCTATCAAAATTGGCAGCTTTTCAAAGTTTCTAGGAGTCGTATTCAAAACTTTGACATGAAAAACATTTTTGATGTCAAAAACTCCGGAACCTAAGTTAACAATCGACGCCACAAAAAATACATCTATCTCCTTTGGGTTAAAAATACAGATTTGTTTCCATATTTAATTTACACACTGAATAATTCTCCTCTTAATATCATGTGCAGATTATGTAGTGTCGCGAGCACGAAATACGGCGGGTGAGTGAAAATGTGTGGAATTAGTCTCCGGCCTGTTCAAAGGTGTGCCCGAGAAGTAAAAAGAGAAAGTAGTGTACCTCCTAGAAAACTATACTCCCGAGTCCCGAGAGAAGCGATTCGCACATTGATAAATGACTGATTGTGGCGTAGTGAGGGAGGCAGTTTTGAGATTTTATGACAGTGGAGATTTACAAACTGCTCAAAATGGCCGCAAGGAACACAAGCCAGAGAGAATTAATTGGCTACACTGGTAGTATCTGCTCTGTTCGACGGTTTTTTGTGCCCTAGGATTCAGGTACAAAAAAGCCAACGATGGACGCAAATTTCTGATGGAGAGTAGTCGCCGCTCGTGCGCGGTTCTTGCACAAAATGCAGTCGCTAAAGCAGAAACCTATACTAAACGACTGGGTGTACCTCGACGAAACTTGGGTGAATCAAAGTCACTCCAGTAAGTTTATCTGGCAACACTCGGACAAGAGTGGAGGATTGGAAGTACCGACAGGGAAAGGAGGGCGATTAATAGTGTGTTACCATAGTTAATGATGTCATGCTGGGAGAGCAAAAGGGTTCATCCCTCATCGCAAGTGTGTTTTTCGTTCTAAGAAGAATAGCAGTGACTCAGAAATGACCTATCCCTATTCTAAATATTCAGAAATGAACTAACTATTCGTTGATCTGTCCCAAGTTTTGAGCCTAAATCGAGTTACTTTTAAGAATATAATTTTTGTACATATTGTGAGTAGATTGAATAAAACTTTAACACAAATTACTTACTAATCATTTCTTAATTTGGTATTAATGAAATAACAATACCCCTATTATGTTATAACATAAAAATTACTTGATTTGAAACCTCCATTCACACAAGTCCGGTACGGAACCGTTACAAATGTCCCATACAAACCAGAAAACTTCAATATATTTCTTGAAGTAATCATTGATAAACATTTAAAATTAGCATTAATTTGTTAAGAAATATATCTTTCATTGCTCTGTATATTTTAAAATACTCTTTTACAAATATAATAAAAGATTTTATCAAAACTATGATGACGTGTAATTTTGTGGAGTCCCGTACGAGACTAGCCTACTGTTAATTTTTCCAAGAAAAATAAAGTGTTTGAAATGTTTTCAAGACACATAACATATTATAGGTAGTGAGGTATGAGAAGGAGCTTGAGTTTGAAGTTTCAACAGAGGAGGGGAAGAAATTATTGTAATTTATAAATCGACACACAAGCAGAAATATTTCCTGGAAAACCAGATTAAATATTTTTTAAAGTCCATAAACTAGTTGTAAACATGGCCTTACCATTGATTATCCACATCGACAATCAATATCAATGTCGATGTCGATAATCAATGGCCTAATTGTCCCGTGTGGAACTTGGAATGGCTGAAATAATTGTGTAACCAAGCAAACATATAAACATACAAGCTTGAAAAATTGTTCGTATAAGAGGATAACATAATTGTTTTTGTTTTAGGTAAATTTTATAGCCTACAACTATCTTTTTATAAGATTTTATATGATAAGAGTTTTTTTTATATGTAGGCCTATTTGGTAGCCAATTAGAAAATTAATTTAGGTTTTGGGCTCGGGTTTCCGGGTGAAAGACTCACTTGCGGTTGGCAATGCTGTTTTGGATCGCAGACGGACAAAGAAAACTTTTAATGAAATATTGCGTCAAAAACTTGCATAGTGTAAAGTCCACGAAAAACACAAACAAGATGTTGACAGCTCAACATAAACATTTAATTTGCTCTTTTCAGCTGACTTTTAGCAGAAGATTTTGTGTGTTTCCAGTTTTTGCCGCCCGCCGTATTTCGTGCTCGCGACACTACGTAAGGCGATTCTTTGCGTCAAAATTGCGGGCGTCTAGCGAGTCGTAGAAAGATGGGAAAGGGCTCAAATTAAAGGTCTCTATTCTGTGATGGCGGGAAAAGTGATGAAATTGCTTGGAATGTACCAGAAAACGAGAAATAACGTAAAATGTATGCCATTTAAAAAGCATTGGGATCCTAAAAACGTCTGCTTTGTTTACATAAAACATGTGATGCTGATATTTGATTGAAAACCATGTGGCTAGATATCAATAAAAGGTAGAGCAAGTTTGCTATGAAGGTATTTTGTACTGTAATAAAAAGGATTGTTTGTATTTTACCTCATTAGGGGCTTTTAGCCCCTTCAAGCCACTAGTTTTATTTATTGCATGAATATGTACGAGTGTTTTAAGTGATAATTTTTTACTATTTCTTGCATGTCTTTGTTATCTTGGATATTAATGTATATTTGAAGGTTAACTATTGTTAAGTTTGTTGTCACTAAGTGATTTCAAGATGGTGAAGCAAAAGGTTGGTCAAAAAACCACAAACATTTTGTTATTCCAATTTTTTACTATTAACTTATTCTTAATGCTGTAATGTAATTTGCCTCGGCTGTTTTATAGCATTATCAAATAAATAAATAAATAAATAAATAAATAATAATAATAATAATAATAATAATATATTTACAATTTGCATTGTCCGTATATTTTGTTGAAAGTAAGCCTAAAAATGTTCCTTTAACCACTGTGTGTTGTTATTATAACCTTAACGTGAAATAAACATGCTACATTCCCATTTTCTGGCAGTAACGCAGGCGGCGCCGGTGGCATTACTGGTGCAGCCGCCAGTCGTCGGGGGCCCTGACCTCCCCCCTGTACCAGATCTTCCCTCTGGCCCTGACCTCCCCCCTGTACCAGATCTTCCCTCTGGCCCTGACCTCCCCCCTGTACCAGATCTTCCCTCTGGCCCTGACCTCCCCCCTGTACCAGATCTTCCCTCTGGCCCTGACCTCCCCCCTGTACCAGATCTTCCCTCTGGCCCTGACCTCCCCCTTGTACCAGATCTTCCCTCTGGCCCTGACCTCCCCCCCTTACCAGATCTTCCCTCTGGCCCTGATCTCCCCCCCGTACCGGATCTTCCCTCTGGCCCTGATCTCCCCCCGTACCAGATCTTCCCTCTGGCCCTGATCTCCCCCCGTACCAGATCTTCCCTCTGGCCCTGATCTCCCCCCTGTACCAGATCTTCCCTCTGGCCCTGATCTCCCCCCTGTGCCAGATCTTCCCTCTGGCCCTGATCTCCCCCCTGTACCAGATCTTCCCTCTGGCCCTGATCTCCCCCCTGTGCCAGATCTTCCCTCTGGCCCTGATCTCCCCCCTGGGCCAGATCTTCCCTCTGGCCCAGATCTTCCCTCTGGCCCTGACCTCCCCCCTGTACCAGATCTTCCCTCTGGCCCTGACCTCCCCCCTGTACCAGATCTTCCCTCTGGCCCTGACCTCCCCCCTGTACCAGATCTTCCCTCTGGCCCTGATCTCCCCCCTGTACCAGACCTTCCCCTGGCCCTGACCCCCCCCTGTACCAGACCTTCCCCCTGGCCCTGATCTCCCCCCTGTACAAGATCTTCCCCCTGGCCCTGATATCCCCCCTGTACCAGATCTTCCCTCTGGCCCTGATCTCCCCCCTGTACCAGATCTTCCCTCTGGCCCTGATCTCCCCCCTGTACCAGATCTTCCCTCTGGCCCTGATCTCCCCCCCTGTACCAGATCTTCCCTCTGGCCCTGATCTCCCCCCCTGTACCAGATCTTCCCTCTGGCCCTGATCTCCCCCCTGTACCAGATCTTCCCTCTGGCCCTGATCTCCCCCCCTGTACCAGATCTTCCCTCTGGCCCTGATCTCCCCCCTGTGCCAGATCTTCCCTCTGGCCATGATCTCCCCCCCGTACCAGATCTTCCCTCTGGCCCTGACCTCCCCCTTGTAGCGTTTGGTTGGGGGGTGATATGGTGTTATGGTGCAGCCAAGGATGGGTTGTGACTAGGATGTGTGGAGTTTGCTAGGCCGGTAACAGTTATTTTAACTTGGATTAGGTGCTGGAAATAAAGGATATGCAAACTGAAAATTGTGGTGAAAGAGAAATCTGTACTGATGTGGAACCGGGATTACTATTGAACTGAAACTGAACTGGAGGATCTACCATAGGCTATTGTTTTAGGATTGGAAGCGATTTGATATACCCAAAGGAAGGATTGGTCTGCCAGATTTACCTTGCCGTAAGCCAGCTTTGATGGACCCTAAACTACTTAAATTCTAAAAATTGGAACAATTTACCCAAACTGACATCATGTACTGACAAGTTACCTAGGTCATTAAATTCATGATTCATTAAAGGGATTCAGGGGGGATTCACTAGGGATTCATTAAACTCAAATTCCCTACCTAAATTATTGGATATCAACCCAAGCCTAAACTGATAATTTATTGAAGTGAATAGTTAATTTCGGAAAACTGAGCCATTTACGGATTTTACAATGAAATATTTCGAAGATGTGACTAGAAGATTGGCGTGGGCATAAGGCCCACGCCGCAATAATATTTTATATCGGCTACATTATTTGGATTTACCAAAATCACCCTAACCTTGCTTCCCCTAGCTAACCCCCCTTGTATTAACAATACTTCTATGCTCACCATTCCCCTTGGATCATGGTGAGCCACGGACGGTCAGTAGAATAAAGTTGGCCCTCTGGACGATGTTGCACTGCAAGTCACTCGAACGGCGTTCAGGCTCACAAGAACGAGAGTTCGAGAGAGCACCGGAAAAGAAGGGGTAACGGTCAACAAAAGTACCGACGAGGACTGCGGTTTTGGATCACGGTGGCTAATGACTTTTGTTGACATATATATATATATATATTGGAAGTCGTGGCGTTGCACGGCACAACCACGCTCCCTTGACCCAAAAAATTGCGCCTGCGCTAATGGGAAGAAGGTTAGGATAGGGTAGGTGAGAGTGTGTCTTGCGAATCAATATTCTGCTAAAGCAGCGCCTGCCACTGTTGAATGCCAAGGAATTTCCGGATGAAGCGATAGTCTCCTGGAATCGACTTGCGGTTGGTTTGGCTTACAGTGGTTTCGGCTCATCTCACACCAGTGGAACTTAGGAACTGAGGCTGCATGTCACTCGAACGGCGTTCAGGCTCACAAGAACGAGAGTTCGAGAGGGCACCGGAAAAGAAGGGGTAACGGTCAACAAAAGTACCGACAAGGACTGCGGTTTTGGATCACGGTGGCTATTGACTTTTGGTGACATATATATATTGGAAGTCGTGGCGTTGCACGGCACGGTACCAGATCTCCATCCTGGCCCTGATCTCCGCCCTGGCCCTGAACTCCACCCTGGCCTTGGTTTCTGTTATCCGCTAGGTTCCTGGAAAGGTCGGACACACGTTCCAGAAATTGGGCTGTGTTGTATCGGCCCTGGTCAAGTAGGTTCGCAGCTTGGTTGATTGTGACGCCTTGTTTAACGTACACACGACGTCTTCTACGCACAACCTGGAGGCCTTACCTAAACCGACACAGGTCCAACCACTGATTGTTCTCTATGTTCCTCAAGGTATCTTGAAAAGTAATGAATACACAGTATTTTCTGATGTAATAATTGATTTTAATGTAAAAACAACATGATCCACACTATAGAAAAAACATATTATTAATGTTTCATGAAATTGTGTGTCACCACGAAAAATATTACTGCATATGGGAATTTTCTATGCACATTTTTCAAACTTTTTTTAATTAGTGTCATGCGTATTTAAAAAAATTCATTACTAAAACGCCTAATGTAATTTTTATACCAATATTAAACCAGCTTAAAATCGCCAATCTTCGCATTTCTGTGGTGGCTAATCTGCATACTCACCTCCCACATTAGTCTTATGAAGCATAATTTACTATCTTTGCGGTTTTTTAGACGTTTGGTAAATCACAGGATGATGGAAAAGGAATTAAATTCAATTTTTTGATGCCAGTAACTCGGGAGGAATTCTGGAATTTCTTAAAAATCTACCATAAAACGAAAAATAAATTTAAGTGAAATAGTAACTATCATTTGGATAGCAAAGGAATCTAAAAAAGTTTGCTTTGTTAAAAAAAAAAAACACAAATTCATCCTGTTTTATTTATAAACACTTAAGCTTCTTCATGTTCCTCGCCACCTATATTATTGTTTTATAGTTTACTTCTCAAACTAGTAGAAAAGTATTTGTTCACATCATACTTTAAAATATTGCAGTCTAACTCACCATGAAAATCCCAGACGTTTGGATGTGGACCAACTGTACGAACAAGTTGGCTGTAAAAACCTTTTACAGCGTTGTTGGTCCGATGACATTCTCTGTATACTGAGAAATTTGCTGTTCCGATTGTGCCGATCCAAATATCGTCCATGTACCTGCGAAATAAATGGTTAAACGTAGTTGTTGATATTTATTTTATTGATAAATTGAAATCAGCATGAAAGCAAAATTTATCAGCTACACATTTACTTTCGTCTTTGGTAAAAATGTAAGAAACACTGAAATCCTGTAACACCTATCATAAAGTTGACTTGGCCAATGCCTTTGGTACAAAATGTATAGAATAATGAAATACAAAACCTAAAGTGATGGTAAAAATACAGAACATGATAAAATATAATTTATCGTATTATAACTTTTACATGATATGATCATATTAATGAGGTCAACTAACTATCATAAAGTTAACTAGGCCATGCCTTTGGTATAAAATGTATAAAATTATGAAATATGAAACCTAAATTGAAGTTAAAAATACATAACATAATAATAAAATACAAAAAACTACCTATAATCCGTTTCAATGGAAACTCACTAAATCACAAAAAAGTAAATGAACCTCAATGATGGATCATAAAATCAAAAAGGTTTCTGTCATTGTCTCATCCATGATTTATTCGTCCTTGTGCCAATCAGCAAAGGACGGAGTGGGACAAAGTCCAACTGGTTTCTGACGGCCATCCTTACAACCTTCCTTCGCAAACGTAGCAGGTTGATTTTCGTTTCTTGTCATCCTTGAAACATTGATGACATCTCACCCTGTACTGTACCTCCTTCAGGGAATGTTCATCGAGTCTACGAGTTCTAGGAGAAGGCCTTGGTGTCGGAGGTTGGATTTGCAAATAGTTCGAAATGATATTTCCCTGAATTCAAGGTACCTTTGCTGCCTTCCTTTGTTCTTAGCATAGATGTAAGCACTATTCCACAGGGCAGCGTTTTAGGTATGGAAAAATATTTTGATGTACTACCTCATTCATTTCCTCGGAGTTGAATATTACGATATCATTTGATCGCTGCCATCAATTCCACTCATATGCTTATTATAAGCAACTACCATACAAGGTTTCTTTGTTACTAAGGCTCGTTTGTTTCTTACATGTTCCATTTGAGGCCCATGAGTCGTTGATATCGTTGGTCCTTTCTGCCTACTCATACATTCTCCCTTCTTCAAGTTCTTTTCGGTCACTACAGCAGGATTTCCAGCGCGATTCTTTTGGAGTGTGCCACACATATTGGTCCTGTTTTCAATAAGGTGTTCACTTACCTGTGTGTCACTTGTCTTCCGTGGTTTATTCCTGTCCATTAAGAACATCATATTTTCATAGGCAAACCACTTGCTTTTATAAACACTGTCCCTACCACTACTAGATTTAACACTTTCCTTTTCTTTTTTCAGTTCATCGAAAAATGAAAAAAGATTTTTTATTTTTCTTTCCACTTACACTTTTTCATTGCCTAACAATATTGCGATTCGGTTTAAAGCATCACTCCGCTTATTGCGATTTTTATAATCGGGTAAAGTACCACCCACAAAACCAGAACATCGCGATAAGCTTCGATTAGTTCAAAAAACTTCTCATTTCATCACTCCATAGCTCAGATATAGTGCCTCTTTCCTCTCCAACGACCTTTGCCAGACTGAAGGAGGCGAGGGCTGCGTGACCGATGCCAGGGTGTGCCGCTTGGCACCCACTACAAGCCGCTCGGCTTTCTTTGATCCGGACCGACAACCTGTCGGATCCGGGTTCGGCCTAAGCCGACGACGCGTCCACACTTGCCGCACGGCAATGCCGTTCCATGCCATACGGCATAATGAGGATGCGGCTAAGGATTTTTTTAAAGATGTTCGAGGTCCTGATGGATGAAAAAAATGGATTAATACCGGTTCACATCCCCTATAGCCGGGGCAGGCGGAGCCTCATCCACCATCTCCAAGCCTGCAGCCGGCGAGGATACCGGCGCCACCGTACTTTTAGCTCCTCTCGGGCATCCCCCTTTTTAGTTTTTTGGCATCCCCAATTTTAAACTAATTGTTTTGAAAAATCCAATAAAAAAAGTATCCTTGGATTTGATTTTAGGTCCAGGTATATTGAGTGGACTATAAATACAACAAAAATTACTATTGAAAAGTAAATAATATGTCCAATTATCTGCTGTTGTTGGTTATTTTTTCTTGATGTTAATAAAAACCATCTCCATCTGAGTAAACTGTAGTTCCACCTCGAAGACCAGGAAGTGCTTGGGAAGGTGTTGGTACATCTTGGTTTGCAGGCCCTGGTTGTTCGTGTAGGTCAAAGTTCCCAGCATCAGGTGGTGGCTCGGGCCCAGGCGCAGGTGGCTGGGCGTAGTTGTGGTCGCTGTAGTGCGCCATTACTGGAAAATTATGAAGTCGGTAATTATGCTTGAGTTTTTGATAATATTATGAAGTCAGTAAATATGTTTGAGTCGTGGATAATATACATTAAAATTATAATAAATGTAATAATTGTAATAAATGTAAAGGTAATAAATAGATTGTTTGATATAAAATAATTGCCAAAGTATTGTAGGGGATGAATACATTAAGGACGTCCTAAGGGAAAAACTATAACACCCGTTGCCTAAATAAAGACTGAGCCACATTTTATGATTAAACAGAAAAGTTACAAAAATTGAGGATGGATTAAACCTTAACTAAATTTAACTATATCTCTGATGGGAGAAGATTAAATATCAGAAAATTTCTCAAGTTATAGTAGTTTTAGTAAGGTTTATTGAAAATATAAACTTGTTTATTTTCTTGATTTAAGTCTGGCGACTGTTCAAAACCGGGAAAACACAAAAATCGAGCAATTTTTTAATAACTACAAAAACACACTTTTATTGCATTATGATCCATATTAACAAGAAAAAATGTCAGGGTTACTCTGATCTTCTTACTTTGGTTTCCACTTCATCAACAGTTTTGAAATTTCTTTACTGAGTTTTTTAGAAATTGTGTAAGAACGTCCGGTTTGCGTTGACAATTCAAGTGGGGTAAATGTTCTTAAAACATTGTCCATCGGCACCCATACTGTGTCACTTAAGGGTATTTTAATAGATGTTCGAGGTCCTGATGGATGGAAAAATGTATGAATACATCTTTATCCTCACGGCTAACGTCAATCACTTCACCAATCCACCACTGTCCCTCATAAACACATGCGACTAGTTCTTTTGTTGTAAGGGTTATTGGGGATGGTTTATAAACTGAATGATTTTCGAACGTGTTAGAATCAGACACAATATAACATCTAATAATTCCTTCTGAAATTGGGACAAATCTGTGGAAGCTTCTTGTTCCAACAGAACAAGACAGGACAGGACTCAAATCGGGATTTACGTAACTCGTGATTTGAGGCTACTTAATCTTTGCTTATTAATATAAGCAAATGTGTTTAAAATCTTTATGTAACGATGAATATAATTTTGAACTCTACAATGTTTATTTGAAGATCAAGTTTTTTCTACAAAATTTAACTCTATAACAGGTTTTGATAATCAATTGTACAGCGTGACTGAAGTTCTAAAGGCACTGTTTCACTTATGACCAAATTGTATTCACTGTAACTGTATAATGAATATGCACAAACTAATGTAATTAAAAAAGCAAAGTTGTTTAAAATATTTATTTAAAGATGAATATAATATTTAACTCTACAATGTTTATTTGAAGGTCAAGTTTTTTTTGCAAAATTTAACTCTATAACAGGTTTTGATAATCAATTGTACAGCGTGACTAAAGTTTAAAAGGCACTATCTTCCAGTGATTATTAGCGATACATCACCTTCCAGCCAAAATCCACGTATTACCACACGTATTCGGTCACTATTCTCTTTGCCCTAATAACGAGTAGCTACCATCACCCATCGTCCCATTTACCTTTACCTCTCTCCCCCGTGGAAAAGGGGGGTCACAGCAGTATTTCCGCTGCGTCCCCCTATTTTACACAAGTTTGAAATGACCTTGAACTGTACATAACATATGGTGATAAAAGAAGAAACCTTCACAACACAAATCCCTTCAGACCCAAATTTTATAAAAATGATTTAATCCACAGAATATTTTTTCATTAGTCTTGTAATTTGTTTTATGAATCAAACTGGAAACATAAAAAAACACAATTTATAATAAAAATTTATTATTGTACATTTTTGGCCAACTGCAAACAGTATTTCACCATTATTCAGTGCTGCTGAACATAATAAAAAAATACCTAATCGGTAAATTATATCATCCTCTGCGAAAAGGCCCTAACAGAATTATTTTCAGTCTTTGATGATTCATTTTGAATTTACTGATTTTTAAGTCAAGTGTGATACATAAAAAACAGTTTCTAATAACAGTTTAACAGTTTTAAAGACAATAAACAAAGATGCACTTGGCATTTAATCTACTATATATTTGTCAAATACCACTCAGTGGAAACATCGTACAGCCCAAACTACTTGACCTAGAACCTTGAAACTTTGCATGGATGTTCCTCTTAGGGCGTAGAAATCCGCTAAGAACGGATTTTACAAAATTCGAAGTATAAAGGGGTTTTTGGCGAGGCCGAAGTTTTCAAATTTTCCCATTTAAAAGTATGTTGGACGATTTTTGTTTACATTTTTAATGTTCATAAAACAATCAGCTGTGGTAGTTAGCTTCGGAAATGTATACATTGTTACAGATGATAATAAATTGATTTATTTGATCATGGCTTCATTGATTTTTGTTGATTTGTTTCAAGGACATAATTGTGTACTATATAACAGTTACATTTAGTTTAGATAAAATCCACCATTAATTAGTTAAGTGGCACCATCTATATTTCGGTAGCGGGAGTTAGCAGTTTTAAACGTGAAGAGCATTCTGCCTTTTGTGGCTGAGACTAAATCCCGGTAAGATGGAAAGAGAAAAGAACAGTGGTTTTTCAGTCACAAATAGAATGTGTTGAAATGATATGATTCTTTGATCTACTTATGTAAAAATTTATAAATTATACAAATCCCTGATTGTAAGTTATATTTTTACTATCTTTTCTACTGTATTCTTGTCAAATACCACTGACCTATCCTATGTACACCTGGTGCATTATATCTTGACACTTGGGAACCCTTTACACCTGAAGCAATTGGAGTAGAATGAAATTCATCAGGAGACCACAGCTGATAAGCAAAGGTGTACTAGCCTGAAATGTAAACATTTTGCAACAGCTGTCAGTGTATAATCTTAATTGTCATTTGTAAACAAAATACAGTTGATGTTTTTAGAAATTAGTTTTTATATTATTTGTTGTCCAAAATCATTTTCAATAAACAATATCTGACAGCCCCAGCAATGGACTAGGCCAAGGGTCAAGATATAATGCGCCAAGTGTACAGCCAAAACTACTTAACCTAGAACCTTGAAAATTTGCATGGACGTTCCTTACAGAGTGTTGACATTCACCAAGAACGGATTTTTTAAATTCGAGGTTTTTAGAGGTTTTTCGTGGAGCTGAAGCTTTGAAAATGCCCCATGTTAATGTAATGGATGATCTTTTGTTTAAATTTCCAATTTTATTCAATCAAGCATATTAGCTTCACAAACGGATACGTTGTTACAGCTGATTTATAATTTGATTCCTTTTATCATGGTTTTATGGTTGTTTTGGTGATTTTGTTAGGTTATTCGTACTATATAAAAGTTACATTTGGTTTAGTTTCGTACCTTATACGTTCAATCATAAGCTCATTATGTGGTACCATCTTTTTAGGCAGCGGGAGCTATAGTTATTTCCTTAGGCCGTCCTTCATGTTTTTAATTACAATCATGCCAGTTACAATAATTTGGCAAATTCCTTTTTCATCTAATTCGACGGTGTCCTGGCTTTTCACGGAAAAATAAATGCTGCAATCAGTGGTTGATCTTAAATTATTCCTACCCGTCCATATTTTAAGTTAAAAACTAAGTGAATCGAGTTTGAAATACTGCCCACGGATAGCACCATAACTGTTTCGAACATTCAGCCCTTTACTGTACTTAATTGATGCCCTACTAGGCAATCCAGGGACGTAATGGTAAATCTACAAGGAAGTACCTTAAAATCGACACATTTGGTGTTAAAATCGGTCCGGCCGTTTTCGAGTTATAACGGTGAAAAGAAAACCTTCACTATCTACTGTGGTATCCTACATCCTACTGTGGTATCTACATTTTATCCTACATTCCGCCATAAAACAAACATATCTCTACATGACATATTCCTTGATATGAATATTTTCTATTCAGTCCTCTAGATTCTTCATATCAAGGTTAGACGATAATTTTTATCGTGAGCGAAGCCATGGGTTCTGCTAGTACAAAATATGTGAGTTTTCCCCTTGCAATCACGTTGTTTGCAGCGAAAGGCCTGTTTCTTGGTGTCAACTTCAGGCAAATGGTCCACAGAGTCCGGAGCTAGAATATAGGATAACGGGATAACGATTTGAGATAACAAACTTGATGTAGATATAAATCATATTATAATCATATTTGGGGGTATAATCATATTACGATCATATTATAATTGGTGGAAACAAGTATAAAGGCACATAAGGTTTGTTTGAACTAATTTTAAAAGAACCCTGTAAATATACAAAAAAAGATTTGAATTTGTTTAAAAGTATATAAGAAAATTCAAATGCGCATAAAAAAGTATATTCCAAGAATTTACCTACACATAGAAATCGACCATTGACATATGAAAGAATCATATTTATTCCCACCACAACCCAGGGTTAAACACAGGTTAAAACTAGAGCGTTATCCTCTACGGAACTATTTTATGTAAAATGAGGAAACCGACTGAACCTATCTCTTCAGGAAAGCGGTTATTAAAACGTTTATATAAGTCAAATGTAATATATTACAACAATATAAATAAGTTAGTTGATAGAATGAGATATGACGCCAAGGATTTACTTATGAAGCTAGTTAGTATCACTTTTTCACATATCTCAAACTCCCAAAATAAAACACCCATTCAAGGAACAAATCAAAATGCAGCAAAAATGATATCTATTCTTACCGATGCCGCTATAAATATTCAACACGGTACATTGCCGCCTCACTGTCATCGCCGCTCAAATCAGTACCGGGGTCGTCAATGTTCTCGCTTGCATCGCTGTCACTGTTGCTGTCATCTTGCAAATTAACAACAAATCTTTCAATTATATCATCAACAGCTGCCTCGTTGACCATGTATTCTTCGGGTGTTATAAGGGCAATATTCTCCTTTACGAATTTAATGACATCATTTAACTTGAATGTGATGTTTTACGAAGCGACATGACTTTTAGAAGTGCCCATATAATTTCTATATTAAGGTCTGGGTTGTAAGGTGGAAGTCGTAAGACAGATTGATTTTATGTGGCTAAAATTTATCTATAGAAAACAATATGTGGGGAATTTGGTGTAGTTTAATTCATTGGTAAAATTCTGGTTTCAGCATGTTTTAATTGAATGGAATGATGTGTTTTATAAGCCATTAATAATCTCTCCTTTGCTTGAATTGCGGTTTCACGCTGGGTTCTCTTGTTTGTCGTGATAGGACCCGTTGTCAAACCACTAGACGTCTGAGTGGGAGGTTTGGAAACAGTTTTCTGTGAGCCATTTTTTTTTTTTTTTTTGAAAAATTCATGGCGTCGTGGTAATCACCAAGTTTTTGGTCACATTTATAAATGAATTACGCATTCTCAACAAAACAATTTTCATTTCCTGCGTGCACCATTATGGCAAAGTGACTTAACATTATTAATGGGATTGAGATTTCGTGACATGTGATACAAATACTTAAAGTTGACAGATACACAAACACATATACAGTAGAACGCCGATAATTTGAATTAATTGGGACCGAGGTCGATTTGGACGATTAAAAATTCGGATGAGCGGATTTAGACTAGTAATAAAGGAAACCTTAGAATAATCTTTATTAAGGTTGACAGACACAGAGTAGAGCTGTTAAATTGATCCGAAATTCAAAAACAAATACTCGGCTAAATAAAATAAAAAATACATTTGAGAACAATTGTTCTTTTGTGGAAAAGGTACCCAAAAGCAAACCAGAGGTGTTACTGGCTTTCCCTTGATGTACGTGTCATCAATCAAATGTTTAGTTTTGACATCACACAGCATAGTAGAATTTTAATGCCATGTTTATTTCGCTTAAAGGGTAGATACATTCTAAAGGGTAGCGACCCTTTATACCTCTTAGACGACTTTGTTTATTCAAAAACATTTCCTTTCGTTTGCTGCCCTGGGCGGCCACCCGGTCAGTTCACCCCTGGAGCTGGCCCTGTGTTCCTAAATAAATTAAACTAATACAACAACATAAAAAGGCATAGACAATATAGAAATTGCATTAATAAAACTAATAGTAAGAAAAAATGGGCATATAAAAATAATAAAATCATCAATTACATTTACATTACACACTTACAATACAACCATAAAAACCAAACAAACAGACTGAACTTATTTTACATTGAGCTACTCATTGGCTTTAGTATTTTCTCTTGTTTCACACTATCTAGTTACCAACTTTTTTTGGCGCAACTTGTTTCTTCAGCTACGAAATTATTTTATTTTCCATATCGTTCTGCAAATCCTGAGAAAAGGATCGTGTCAGCATTAGAGCTTGAAAATATCTTTAACTTTCCAACGATGTTTTTAAAGTCCGTGCGCCAATTATATACATTTCTCAAAATATCTCTGATATTCTTTAGTATTTTTCATATTTTGGAGCGTTTGCAGAGTGAATCAATCTCATCAGCGAAAGCAGAATGTTGAACGAGTTTATGAATGTCCCCAAGACGTGAATACTCCACAGGACACTCCGTCCCTCTGTCTGGAGCATCGCAGCGGGGTTTCCAGGATACGCCACCCCGCCTGGTAGCTGGTCAGACCTTCGTCGTCTGCTACAGCCTCGAGGAAGGTTTGTAACATCTTCATCTCAGCCTACGGACCTCGTAGGCCTGGATCTCCTTGGTCTCCGGGCGTGCCACCACCAACGACCAATGCCCTTGGGTTGGACCTGCCGCAAGTGCAGACGGAAGAAGATCATTTCATGGGCGAAAATGTCCAGATCAGCTGCTCGCCGACGTGTAGCTTGGTACCGGCCTCACTCTCAAGCAGAGAGGAACTCTGTGTCCATACACACCACCCGGGGTAGGGTGGGGTAGAACACGCTTCTCCTCTCAATGGGGCGGAAGAATGCGTGGACCACCCGCCCGTTCACTGCGTTCCCCCCTCTAACGCTCTAAAATCCTCGGCGTCCAGGCTGACCAAGGGGCGCGGGTTCTCTGTTGCAGACATCTCAAGTGTTAAATATAATACTACCTCTACTGTGTACAAATGTAAGCAGAAGCGTGCTCTACATGCAGTACAAGCAGTCACCGCAAGTCAAACAAGCAAACAAAGTAACACAGCACCTGCAACCAAACATGCTAACATTAGACAGCCGTCACACCCCAACTGTTTACCTAACCAGGGTTCACTAGGACTTTTCTCTGGCAATCTTCATATACGTTCCGCCCTACAAGTGTCAGGATCCTCCACCTCGTAGAGGTTCGTACCTCTCTTCCCTGTTACACGGCGTGGGCCGTGAAAATTCGGGGCCAATTTCCCCAAAAACTAGACATGGGGTACTCATGGTTATATTGCAAAATCAGTTTGTTTCTATGCAAGGAACAAACCCACAAAAGGGGACCAGGATTTTTTGGGACATCCTGTATAAATAAAAACCAATTAGATGTGTAAACAAAATTAATAAAATTACAAACTTATTCAACTGTTCAGAAATAACTATTTAGCCTATTAAACAGACACGCCACTTGATACTTACTGATGAAAGCCC
This sequence comes from Flexamia atlantica, assembly GCA_035578135.1. Classification (NCBI taxonomy): domain Eukaryota; kingdom Metazoa; phylum Arthropoda; class Insecta; order Hemiptera; family Cicadellidae; genus Flexamia; species Flexamia atlantica. The sequence goes on from JAQJVK010000019.1 coordinate 4,577,403, forward strand.
AAATATTTGAGTTAGGGCCAATCACTGCCAACAACCTTGAGTGAAACCCCTCCAAGATGCTGTTTGTTCGTCTGGGGAGGTTGAAGATGGAGAAGGTTTCAGGGCCTATCCGTCTTATCCAAAACCTTCTCACGCAAACCACGACATTCAGTAACCTTCCATCAGGTTGCCTTTGCTCAATGAAAATGGTAATGGCGTTCAGGCCATCCTGTATGGACACCTGAGGCACCACCACGCTGTTTGGGGCCCTCTTGTCGGTGGCAGGTGAGCAAGCGCCATGATCATTTTTACGACCCTCATCAGAACTTCGTTGTTCCGACAGGCAATGGCCAGCCCAAACCGGACGACGGCTCTCCATATTGCCTGTAACCTGTAACCATGAGTCATTATCTGTTTATACACGGAAGAATAGGTGTGTTTGATTTTGATGCCTTGTATAGGCCCTGCTACAAACACCAGGTTTCTCAGGATCATTATTAGTCTAAATGGACCAATCAACAAAGGAACTTGTTACTGCACTCTTTGGGCTGCAGTTCGATAACTGTCCCGAAATTATGTTTGAAATGATTGTTCAGGTTAGGCCAGGATTATTTTCAATAATTATCGTTGTCTTTCTAAATTTTATTTATCTCGGTCTTTTTGGTCCGATAACTTAATAGTTGTGCCCCACCCAACTGAGGTATGCCAGCATTGTTTATGTGTTCAATTTGAGTTCCAGATAATAAATTGGCACAAGGTTTAATGGGGTGGAGATTAATAGATTTCGAGGTATCAGGTATTTTGCTGAAGACCTTATAGGTGAATGAAAACTGGGGTTTTGAGTGGGTGAAACTAAGTAAAAGTATAAGTATAACCTTACGTAACCAATGCAATTCAGAAGTAACATAGGCTACCCCAGCCTGGGTAAGTTTTCCCCACAAATCTTGGTTCCCACTCTCCCTTAGATAGTAATGTTAGGTCGCCTCCAACTATTTTACGTTATTTTATAGTTTTCAGTGAGTAAAAGTAAAGGATTAAAACTGAGTTTGTGGGCCAAGTCCTAAGGTAAAACCCTCTATAAATCCAGTCACCTTCTTCCTAATACTGGTCACTTCACTTTGTTCTCATTTAAAATATAGTCATAGGTCAAAGGGCTGCACAGTAGGCCCTACTGTGTGCGAATCCAGTCACCTTTTTCCTAATACTGGTCACTTCACTTAGTTCTCATTTAAAATATAGTCATAGACCAAAGGGCTGCACAGTAGGCCCTACTGTGTGCATTGTACCTTTTACCAATTGAAATTATTTAACAAACCAATATTGATCATAACTACTGTTATTGTATATCAAAATAAAATTACAAATAGGCCTATCAATAAAAATGTAAGTTCGAGCATTATCAACTCAAGCATTATAAATTAACTGTTATTAAGCTTTAGAAATAACTATTTATCTTTGTGTGTAATTTAGTTTGGTTATGTTTTTTCTTTAGTTAAGATTAGTGCAACAAATAGTAAGGATTTTTGCATATTGCATCAGGGACTTCGTGCCTGTTATCCGCCACAATGTTTTACATTTGGCAATGTACCAAAATGCGATATCATGAAGTAATTCTAGCAAATGAAATGTTGTATTTAATGCATATAAGTTAAACATCGTTCATGTTCAATCTGATATTTTCAATAAATAATAAAATGTATGATGTATGTACGGAATTGCACCCAGGCCGAAATCTATTATGTTAATTCATGTTTAATTTTTCCATTTTTGGATTCTGACTAACATTTAACAAATAGAGAACCGATCATTCCTGCTTGGTATTAGGGTTATGACTGCAATTGGATTTACCTTGATTTGGCAAGGTCAGTCGCTGTTTACGTTGTTGTTTGGACAACAGAGAACATTTATAAATGCAATAGGGCTATGACTAATTTGTTAAATGAGGGATGATAAAATTTAAGAATTCACTGAAACTCACTTTATTTTGAACAAGTCACTCTATATGCACACTTTTTACACTGTTATAGTACAATCTATGTGTATAAAATCACTAAAAACATTTGTTTGAAAAATATATGCAAAACAAGAGTAAGTTTAATCAAGTTACAAAGGCTCTTTGAAAACCTGGAATAAATTTTCGTATTGCCTACCAAAAACAATTTTAATGATAATGAAATAAATATGTTTAAGATTATTGATTACAATATTAACGCTTTACAATTAATTATGCCTTATAATGTACCACGACAGGGACAGGGACGTAATGCACAGGACAGGGAAAAAGTAAGTACGGTAAGTACAGATACACAAAGTTGAGATGGATTTTACAAAATTTATCTAGAATAAATTACGTTAACTGTAATATTTTGAAATATACAGTAAATAAAGAAAACATTGATGTAAAAACAATGATACGTATGTAGGCAGTCCAAATAATGTTAAAAAATAATTAACTTTACCTATATAATTTTGGCATATATTTACTAATTAATAAACAATATTAACGCCTTTAGTAACGCCTTACAATTAATTATGGCTTACAATGTACCACGTAATGCACAGGACAGGAAAAAAGTGAGTACGGTCAATACAGTAAGGTGTCACCTTACTGTATTTTGGTAATTAATTATAACGCCTTACAATTAATTATGGATACAATGTACCACGTAATGCACGGGACAGGAAAAAAAGTGAGTACGGTGAATTACGGTGAGTACGGTGAGGTACACAAAGTTGAGATGGATCTTACAACATTTATGTAGAATACATTACGTTAACATAATATTTTGAAATATACAGTATAAAAGAAAAAATTGTGTTAAAAAATTATTGTAGGCTCAGTATGTTGGCAGTTCAAATAATGTTAAAAAATAATTAACGTTATCTATATAATTTTGGAGTATATTTACTGATTAATAAACAATTTAACTTAATCCTACTTTAAACAATAAAACCCTCCTAATGTCTGCGACGGGGAGGTTGCAAAATCTTACTGTAAACAAAAAAATCCCTCCTAATGTCTACAACGGGGAGGTTGCAAATCGGGGGGGGGGGGGGTTGCGCCAGCCATCCTCAAGGTTTGACAGTGCAATTGCACACTGCTCGCACAGGCACAGGTGGCCACATTTCAAGCAGATGTGGTCGCTGATGGCATAGAGACGGACGATACATTGGTGAGGTTGTCCAGCCATAGGTTGTGGATCGTCTGGATCCTGTAAAAGTATTAAAGTTGTCATATAAATACAATCAACATGTTAAAAATAACATGTACAAATAATACATTATGTAGGTAATACTTTAACTGTGTTTTGAAAAATTAAACATGGCACTCTTGGCAGTAAATTTTCCTGCTACATTCATCAAAGTACTGCTAATACTTATATCATACACCAAAATAATACTACCTTTTTCAGATGCCATATGCCAAAAACCATGACATAATCGTCATTGAATCCAACTGCAAAATACCCCAACAAAAGCAGAACATCCTTTATAAATAATGTAATTGTCAATAACATATATAATTCATGATTTTTTGTCAAAATTTGATGAAATTTAGTATGCAAAAGCAATTTGGAAGTAAATACATGTTTCCTACTTAGACAACAAGGCAATTCAAAGGGGTGTTGTGTTGTTTGGTAGGACTATTTCACCAATATTTAAACATGCAACTCTTAAATACATGAAATTGTTATTACACATACACTCGGCCCAAATAAAAAAGTAAATGTTACCATTGACATCATACCTATGGTTAACCCCTTGAGCATGTCACACTCAGTGGGCAAAAAACTAACTACCCAGCGTCAGCAAGGCCACGGCAAGGGATTTCTCTGGGACATGCTACAATCTATATTGGGTCCCCTTATACTTGTATATCAGTTACCCCTCAGCCCCAGGGTGGTTAGTAACTATCATTTGCTAAATGAAAATATTTTGAAAGTACTGTGTTGATTGTTATTTTGACATACTTAAAAGTATGTATAAAGGATACATAAAGTTAAATGAAAGAGCGTGCATACTGCTAAAATTAGGCTTTTCCTAGGGTGGTTAGTAAATATCATTTGCTAAATGAAAAGATTTTGAAAGTACTGTGTAGAATGTTATTTTGAGATATTTAAAAGTATGTAGACGGGATACATAAACTCAAATAAAAGAGCATGCATACTGCTAAAATTGGGCTTTTCCTGCGGTCGACTAGCAAAAATGACTTTAAACATTAGAGCTCAGTCAAATCAGACCAATCTTATAAAGAATCTACAAAAATAAATAAATAAATAAATAAATAAATAAATAAATGGAGCAGGGATCCAACTATTTTAAAATTTATTGTAAATTTTAACATTATTTGATTGTACAACAACTTCTGTAATTTTTTTTAAATAAACCATATTGTTATTTAATATGACACAGTTGTTCGTTGTTCGTCCCATCACTCGTTCCCATCACCCCCATTCCTCTCATCATCCACTCTTTGCTAAAAGCTCCCACGGGAGGGGGTCGAGAAAGATTGTTTTCTCTTAATGCTAGCCAGCAAAATTTGACATTTATGCTTGTTGCATTCCTGTACTCTTTTAGTTTTGAATTTACTCCTCCGATTTTATTCTAATTTTTTTCCGTGAAACAAATAAAAATAAGACTTTTGTTTTAAATCATGATTTGTTTTTCTCCACAAATCTTTAATAAGCTATCAGAGGGCAAAGGGTTGGTTCTATATGCAGCATTAAACTATTGCATATATGGTATAACATTTAACTTTCATCCACCAATCATCCAGTGGCAGCTCGTGATTAGGTTCACTGGTTCAGTGAACACCGCCTAGCTTAATAAAATATTTGTTTAAGAAAATAGTTGAAAACTCCCTTGCTTATCTTAACGTTGTCCTGAAATCGTCAAATAACAATTTTTGAGATTGTGCCGGAGCTCTCCCGCTTCGCTGGCAGAGCGAGGTTCAATCCGAGTTGTGAACCCTGTGGCTAGGGCCAGGGGTGAGCGGGGAGCGGAGGGGAGCTTGTTTAAAGCAATGAGCAGAATCGCTAACTCAAGAAATTAGTGACTAGCAATATTTACCAATCGTTCCCAAGACTAGTTCCTCCCATGGCCGCTATAGTTTTTAGCTCCACCTTATAGACAGTGATCAGTGAACGAGAGCCTGAAAGTGGTGTAGAAAAATCATGTAGACTTTAAGGTTATGTTGTGTTTTGGGTTGTTTATCAAACTGTCTGTAGTCAATCAATCAATTTTTATTCACATAAACACTGAGTACCTACATTAATGCGTCAAACTAAGTAAATCTTTAACAAATCATGTAGTAATTAAGTGATTTGTTAAAGATGTTAACAAACAAACTTCCGAGGTACTAACTGGCTGAAAAATTGATATCTTTAAATTTAAAAGAGACACCTGTATTAAAAAAAAACTTTGTTAGTGAAACTTATTTGTTTTTATTTTGTAGTAACTATATTTGTAAAAAATATAAATAGCCTAGGAAGTTATTTATTTTCTCAACTGATTTTTTAAAACTGTTAAAGATTGAAAATTACATATATAATGACTATTGAGAACACAGCGATGTAGTGTGCTCGATTCAACCTTAGTTGTTTTTATTAAAAATATCCCAAAATAGATAATTGTGTCTTATAAAAGAGATCAAACTTATTGTATTTTTTTAACTGTGAACCTGCTATTGATAAGCTCATGAGCCGCCGCTGCAACCATCCCATGTTTTTTGGTTGTCAAACAAATTTTTTGTAGTATTCTTTGCTCCCCAAAATAGAAAATATTTATATACAAAAAATCATGTAAAGATGGAAGTAAAGAGAAAGTAACGGAAGTAAAGGTAAATTGATACACACCTGCTCCTCGCCTCTTCCTCGCCCACCTCTCTGTCCTCTCCCAGCTCTCCGTCCTCGAGGGCGACCTCTGCCCCTTTGGCCACGTCCCTGTCCTCTTGGAACCCCTCTCCCGCCTCCTCCAACACCACGTATCCCCCGTGGTCGTCTTCCTCGACCAGGTTGTTGAGCTGGTGCGGCGGCGTCCTCAGCCGAAGCGGGGACATCCTGAGCCGGAGCGGCGACGCCCTGAGCCGGAGCGGCGGCGTCCTCAGCCGGAGCGGGGACATCATGAGCTGGTGCGACGGCGTCCTCAGCCGGAGCGGCGGCGTCCTCAGCCGGAGCGGGGACATCCTGAGCCGGAGCGGCGGCGTCCTCAGCCGGAGCGGGGACATCCTGAGCCGGAGCGGCGGCGTCCTCAGCCGGAGCGGGGACATCATGAGCTGGTGCGGCGACGCCCTGAGCCGGAGCGGCGGCGTCCTCAGCCGGAGCGGGGACATCATGAGCTGGTGCGGCGGCGCCCTGAGCCGGAGCGGGGACATCATGAGCTGGTGCGACGGCGTCCTCAGCCGGAGCGGGGACATCCTGAGCCGGAGCAGCGGCGTCCTCAGCCGGAGCGAGGACATCCTGAGCCGGAGCGGGGACATCCTGAGCCGGAGCAGCGGCGTCCTCAGCCGGAGCGAGGACATCCTGAGCCGGAGCGGGGACATCATGAGCTGGTGCGACGGCGTCCTCAGCCGGAGCGGGGACATCCTGAGCCGGAGCGGGGGCGTCCTGAGCCGGAGCAGGGGCGTCCTGAGCCGGAGCGGCGACGTCCTGAGCCGGAGCAGGGGCGTCCTGAGCCGGAGCGGCGACGTCCTGAGCCGGAGCAGGGGCGTCCTGAGCCGGAGCGGCGACGTCCTGAGCTGGATCATCCTGTTAAAGAATCATCTGTTAGTACCAGGAAGTAAAGCACTCATTGAAAAGCAACTATCTTTAAACGAGTTTCATTTTGAATTATTGTTTTGCAATCCATAATCATCATAAGTAATAACACACTAGCATTAGAACTGAGAAGAAAGTAATTCTAACAGAGAGTCAGTATTCCGTGCCATCCAGGGACGTAGTTAAGTATCTGCCGCCTCTAAGCAGTGACTTTACCCTTCCCCTTGACGGCGCCCTCCCCGATGTCACTTAAGATCACCCCAATACATGCCCCGTTAGATGATTAGTAGAAAAAATAGCTGACAAGTAGAAAAGTTATTGGCAAATGCCTGCTGTATCAACAGATCCAATAACTTTTTGGACCCTTCTTTATTGCGCCGTTTTCACATAAAACGCAATTCTGACATCTGATTGGATCTATGGAATGCAACGTCAATGTTAAGCCATTGTCAGATCAAAGTTTTTTTTAACATTTTACTAACGTTTATCTATTATCAGTTGGTAAAAAAACACAATAGAAATATCATGTAACTACACAACACAGTTTTGACATTGGCGTACATATGGGCTTTCAGCTAACGCCATACCAATTCAGTAGAGTCCCACAAACCTGGACTTTGATAACCTGGTATTCTGGATAACTCGGAAAGCCTGCCAGAGCAATCAAGTGCACTGAGATTCAAGGCCAGAGCATGGTTTGACATATATAAAACAGTTTTGGTTTTTCTTTAAGTTTTTTTGTAACTGATGATGTAGTTTTTGTTTTTTACTATGCAATAAATAAATGATTTCTTATAGAAATAACAGAAATTTTTCTTATTTTTACTCATTTCCCGATAGTTCGGAATTTTCACAATCCCGGACACTGTTCAGTCCGTTTGTGGGACTCTACTGTAGCAGTAGAGTAGCACGCACAACTCAGCTCAGTGTTAGTTTAGAATTTAGTTTGCTCTATAATAAACTTATACTAATTGTTAGTAAAAATATTTTAAATAGCCGTTTTTACAGCTCAACATTATTTTTGAATTTTTATTTTCTTTAAGATCAAGACTTATGGGGCCTACATTGATAACATTATTTATCCCCAAAGTTCAGCTGCCCCTAAAATTTGCCGTCCCTGGCACGCACCTAGTCCGCCTATTCATTGCTAAGTGTTCCTACACCTCTTGTCGACCAGTGGCGATTTAGTGCTATAGGAGCTGCAGCCCAGAGCAAGAGTTATCAAGGGTGGAATATTATTTTTTATATTAACAGCAACAATTAATACAGGCAACAGTACAATTTTTACAGAGAAATTATAATCAATCACTTGAAAAACAAACTGATGGTGTCAGAGACTTGACTTATAATGCCATCAGAATTCATACGTAAGGGAAGGGGCTTCAAAGTGGAGATGCCTGAAAAAGAGCGGATGACTCACAGGGCGGCAACGGTATCCACAAATGTTCCTCGCACCGCATCGCCCTGCCCTGTCCCAACGACGGCACGGCCTGGTCGGTGTGGCAAGTGCGGGTTAACAGAGTTCCAAAAAGATGATGCTATATTTAAAAAATATAATTATAAAATGCATATACAAACTATGAATCAACATTCAGTTTTGGTAATTTAATTATTATAGTCTATCCATTTTGGGAAGGCGGGTAAAGGATTAGGCCACCGCCGGAGCTCCCAACAATAGCTTGGGTCAGGCCCTCGGCAGCCGGCCGCCCGCGCTAATGAAGCGTAAAACGCACTCCACTCCAAAACATTATCACATAAAAGTAAGCGTATTTTAAAATTTTCAGTTTTGTTATCTACGTGTGATTTCATGAAAAACTAGCCAAAACACGACGTAGTTATGTCAATAAGTAATTAGTGGTTGAAAAAAATTTCATTTCACCTTCCTCAACTTTTTAACTTTATTTATTGGCATCAAATCAAACCAAATCAAATAGAATAAATACGATTTATTATCATAAAACAGTATTGTTATACAGTTTGTTAATATTAAAAGAATATTTACATATAGGACTCAATATGTTTACGAACGCAACTCGTTATTAAATATACAAATTAAACCAAATCAAATCAATATACTGTAATTTATTATCTTATAACATGATTGCCATACGGGACGTTAGTAATTAAAATTTATTATAACTTCATTTATTGGTATCAAATAAAACCAAGTCAAAAAATAATAAATAATAATAATAATAAAATTAATACAATTTATTATCATACAACAATATTTGTATGCAGGATAATTAAAAATTATGTATATATTTACAGAACATTTATATACTCGAAAAAATATTTTTAGAAACTCAACTCGTTATTAACTATACAAATTAAACCAAATCAAATCAAAACAATTATTTACATTCATTAATCAGGATTGTTATACATTAACAGTTTATTTATTTACAGAATATATACATATAGGGTACAATATTTTTACTAACCTAACTCATTCTCTTTTTTTCTCTTCTCTCTTCTCCTCCTTCTCCGACTTTACTCCAGAGGAGCACAACCGATGTCATCTTCTTCGCTGTCGTAGTCGGATTCCTCTTGTCCATCGGAGTCGTCAGGAGCCAAACTTATAATGAACTTTTCTACGGATGATTCATCTAGCCTTTCATTTTTCCAATCTGCGTCGATTACCTTTTTGACGTGATTGACACATTTGCTCCACATGTCGGCCGTATAGTTGCTGATGGATTCACGAAAGAGTTGTTCAACATCTGACAGTTTGAACGTTGTGTTACGAGATTTTACGAATTTCTTAAGGCTGGCCCACACCATTTCGATGGCGTTATATTGACAGTGATACGGTGGAAGACGAATCACCTTGAAACCCATGTCACCTGCTTTTTTGTCGATCACATAGGTTGGTGTCGGTGGTTTGTGGAGACGAACTAGCTGATACAACTCCGGTTTGCGTAGGTCATCAGGGAAAGGTATGCGCTTTTCATTAAGCCAGTTGACCATAACCGCCTTGGTAGAGGAAGAAGTAGGAGCCTTGTCTTGTATCCTAGAGTGGTAGGACGCGTTGTCCATTAATATTGTGGATCCTTTTGGTATTATGGAAGAAGCTTACCGAAGAACCAAGACTCAAAAACATCACCATCCATGTCTTCATGATAATCTCCGGTCTTTTTAGATTCAAATATGAGAGGTGGGGCTTTTATCCAGCCGTTGACACCACCAGCATGGCAGATTATCAACCGCTTCCCCTTACCTAGAGGAGTACCTGGAGCACATTTTATCGATCCGTCAGTCCAACCACTATCTAAACTGACGTTAGCGTTCAGCCAGGTTTCGTCGAGAAAAATTACCTTCGTAATGTCAACTTGACGCATCTTTCTCAGAAAGACACATCTCTGAAGAGCAACTGATGGTTTTTCCATGATGACTTTACGGTTGTTAAATTTTTTGAACGTGAAACCAACGTCTTGTATCACTAAATGAAGGGAGGATCGCGACCCGCTGTAGAGTCCTGATTCTCGGAGAGACGTGAGTAGTTGGTTGAGGGTTGGTACTTCCTTCCGGGCATAATAGGCCATTATATGTCTTCGTATAGCTGCTTTGTCAAAGTCGTCGATATCTCTTGTAGGCCGCTTCCTCTTGGAATTTCGTTTTGGCGTGCGGATAACAACCTTTTCCCTTCGGTTATCAACAGGTATGCTTAAGTCTCCGTCTTCACAGCCCCTATCACCAATTTGATCCACTACGTCCATATCGCGAACGTTACACAAGTCTTGAGTTTCGAGCGATTTCTTGATTTCAGCATTTACACGCTCTACAGTCCTTAAAGATATTCCACACGCGTCAGCTGCTCTCTGCATCACTTTCCTGACCTCAATTAGTGGACCCCCGTTGTTCTTCTCTTTTTCAAAATAATGAAGTACAGAAGCAATCATTGTTCTTGCTTGCGTATGTAAAACTTCACGTTTTTTAGAACTCATATCGAACACAGCACTAAAAAGGTGTAACCACTTATACTGATACGCACCGACTGGCTCTCTAAAGCGAGTGCCTGTTGGCCTGTCCAGTTCAAATGAGTAACGCATGAGTCACGCTGGAATATCCACTATATGAGTCACTCACGTAGCGTTTGGGTTACGCGCAAAGGCTAATGAACTTCACTTCTAAATGTGGCTAAAAGCCGTCGACCTAACTCCGTGTCGTGTTTCGACTATGTAAATATTCTGTAAATGGAAAAATAACTTAATTATTAACGTCCTGTCTAACAATCCTAAAAGATAATAGATAATAACCTGATAATAGGTCCTGTATAAGATAATAAATTATATTGATTTGATTTAATTTGTACATTTAATAACGAGTTGCGTTCGTAAACATATTGAGTCCTATATGTAAATATTCTTTTTATATTAACAAACTGTATAACAATACTGTTTTATGATAATAAATCGTATTCATTTTTTTTTATTTGTTATTTGATGCCAATAAATAAAGTTAACAAGTTAAGGAAGGTGAAATGAAATTATTTAAACCAATAATTACTTATTGACATAACTACGTCGTGTTTTGGCTAGTTTTTCATGAAATCACACGTAGATAACAAAACTGTAATAAAAAATTTAAAAATACGCTTACTTTTATGTGATAATGTTTTGGAGTGGAGTGCGTTTTACGCTTCATTAGCGCGGGCGGCCGGCTGCCGAGGGCCTGACCCAAGCTATTGTTGGGAGCTCCGACGGTGGCCTAATCCTTTACCCGCCTTCCCAAAATGGATAGACTATAGTTGTGTACGGGTTATTCGCAACAGTAACACCAATAATAACTGAGAGGAAAGTATGACGCTCTGTGATTGTTTCACACCACTGGAATTTCTTTAGAACTGGCTCCAAGCCCACGCTAATCTCGTTTAGGTCATTATGGTGTGAATGAAATGGGCTGCCAAGTGGAAATGTGGTGCGCAGGGGTGGGCGTTGGAGGGGCGGCACTATCTGGACAGCCCGGGGGCAGCAAATTTTCAAATCCGCCCCTGGGATTTGAATAGTAACAGTGAATGAATCAGTAAACTACTATTTGTAAAAAATTAACCATCCCAAGCATTTGTGGATGTCATGCACTCAGTGGTTATGAAATATACCTGAATGTCTGCATTGAGGTCACCCTCCTCCATGGCGGCAACCTCCTCATTGTTCAGGTCCCCTGCAGGTTGATGTGGGTGGGCCAGGACATTCATTAGATTGTCCGCTCTGTGTGCCATTCTCCTCAGAAAATCGACAGGGGTGATTTCCCTACGAATGAGGAGACCAACTGCCTCCCGGGTGGCTGGTGTGTTTAGACGATTAACACGCATCCAGTTTCGTCTCACCTCGATCCCTCGATGCAGACGACCCAAATCAATGAAGGCATCTTGTTCAATACGCTGCAGATGTCCTGGAATCTTACAAAAATGTTTTATATTACACTGGTACAGAAGATCCCACTATTTATACCATCAACCTCAGGTTCTGGCATGGAAAAGGAATCAAATAAAAAAATGCTAAAAAGTTTCTTTATTTACCATTTAAGTCTGTCTAGGAAGTGAGCTTACCTGCCAATAAACTTGCTGGTTATATTATAAGCAAAATCATTTACAAAATTAATATCTAGTCTAATTATCAGATTAATCTGTACTATACTTCTTGACAATTATTAACAATTTGTAATTTATTGTAATTAAATTATTTGTTTTATTTTGAACTCATTGTATAAATTTATGAACATGTGAGGTAGCCAATTCATTTAAAATTCAATTTAAAACGTGTTTTTTTGGGGATGTGTTTTTTCTACGGTCCCTGTATTAATTCTGTGTGATTATATTGATTTTATTTACGATGTATTTCTCAGGAGAGTTTAAGTCTGAACTAAACGGAAAACTAATGAGAGCTACTCATGCAGAAACAATTAAGATGTTTAAGTGCTGAGGAAAGGAAATCGGAAGACACGGTGATAAAAGAATTTCCTGTAAAGATTACATTGTTTTAATAATCTTTTAATTCTTAATAGCGGAGCCAGAGTCATCGGCGGAGTGGCTGTGCAGGAATAAAAACACTATTTCATAATGTCGTAAAAACTTAAAGCACAACGTTGAAAATATTCAGTAAACCTTATTTCATTAATCAGTTAGTCATGTTTTTTTGCACAAGTTTGAACTTTGAATAATGAAATTGCAATCATATTTCACATTTCCCAACAAAAGAAAAAAAAGTTTGTTTATTATATGACGTGCAAAAGAAATTTGAAATTGACTCAAAGAGAGAGCTCAGGTACTGCACTTGTTTTACTAACGAGTAACATACTCACTGATAAAAGCCCAAATATTTTAGTGTGGGCCAATCACTGCAAACAACCTTGAATGAAACCCCTCCAAGTAGTTGTTCGTTCTTCTGGGGAGGTTGAACACGGAGAAGGCTTCAGGGCCCTTCCTTCTTATCCAAAACCTTCTCACGTGCGCCACGACATTGAGAAGCCTTCCTTCAAGTTGCCCTTGCTCGATAAAAATTGTAATGGCGTTCAGGCTATCCTGTATGGGCACCTGAGGCACCACCACGCTGTTTGGGGCCCTCTTGTTGGTGGCAGGTGAGGCAGCGCCATGATCATTTTGATGACTCTCATCAGAACTTCGTTGTTCCGACAAGCAATGGCCAGCCCAAACCGGACGACGGCTCTCCATATTGCCTGTAACCATCAGTCATTATCTGTATATACACGGAAGAATAGGTGCGTTTGATTAGGATGCCTTGTATAGGCCTGTTACAGACAAACACCAGCTTTTCAGGATCATTATTAAATGGACAAATCACCAAAGGAACTGGGCCCGGTATAGAAATAATTTTAAAAAACTGTTTCAATACTTTAAGAGTACCACATATGCACCAAATTAGACGGTTGAGTGAATGCACTGTTAGCATATTTGGTAGTTGTTAAACTATACAATCATATGTTGTGGGAGACCTTTTGAGAGTTTACTTTTTTTGCCCTCTGCCTATTTCATTCTCCCAAGTATAGTGAAATATTAATGAAGGAGGAAGTGTAATAATCAAATTAATAATTAATTTATCAATACCATATCAAAGTGATGAATAATTCTTAATTGTTTTTTATTTTTGATGACTGTCTCTAAAAAGAGTACTAAGCAATTCTACAAATCAGAAGATTAGCATGACCACAAGATGACGTAGTTACAACAGTCAGTTTGTGTGGAAGCTGGCCTAAACATAGCTTTAGGTAAACATTTTGGGTTCGTTTAAATAAAGGAATCCTTGAAACATCATATATTTAATTTCGTAAGGCGATTCTTTGCGTCAAAGTTGTCGGCGTCTGGCAAGTCGTAGAAACATGGAGAGGGCTCAAATTAAAGGTCTCTATTCCGTGATGGCGGGAAAAATAATGAAATTGCTTTAAATTTACCAGAAAACGAGAAATAACGTAAAATATCTGCCATTTAAAAAGCATTGGGATCTAAAAACGTCTGCTTTGTTTACTAAAATGTAACGCTTTTTCTAGACAGGGGGAATTTTATCCATTCTGCCTACGAAACCGTCACACTTTAAATTTGTTTCGGATAGTCAGCTACTCTGAGGTAGCCAGGGTTCGAATTATCGTTAACAAATACTCTTTGCTCAGAAGATGAGTGTATTTAACCGTGAAAAATCACTTTGATACGGACCTTTTCATCATAGCCGAATTTGGAAAAAAAATAGACGCGGAGAATTTAGAATGATTCAACCAATTAGATACTGTATATCGGATATATAACTCCAAACAGTCGAACTGTTGGCGCACTTAATACACAATATATATTTTACCCGTTACTCTTGACTTATATCGTGTTAAATTAACCTAAATTAATTAGTGAGGAAAATCCATCTAGACGGCGTGGACCGGATCTTCAGGTCTCATGGTGTCCTCCTGAAATCGCGATTAGTCAAGACACATCATCATAAAACTTCAAATTAAAAACTACCCGTATAACAATATATGTATAAATACTCTACTAGCAATACAGTATAACTGGTGTTGTATCCTTTATATTATTAAAAGGTGGCGACTACGTCTTCCCCGCGTGTTGCCGCGTCGTCGGATTCGTGGGGAGTATCTGGGTTTCTCGTCTCCAAGATACTGTTAATTTACTCCATAAAAGAGTGACTGTATTAACACCACAGTCACTCTGGGTTTCTCGACAAGTCGTTGTCGTGGACGAGATGGTCATAGCCACGAGGTGGCGGACATAGGTAGCAGAAATAAGAAAAATCAAAAAATGGACAAAGGTAAATTTTATTTAATTTCTTTATTTATCCGATAATATAATTCGTATCAGGTACTTGCACTTGTCAGCAAAACTACGGGTATTAAAGAGAAGCTTCAACCTTACTGTCCGACACCACGTGCAACGCTACATGTCGAGACAAAACCCGACCAAACCCAAAAGCACTTTATATTTAAATTACTGTGAAAAATATCATAACAAGCTGGTAGGGATACGTTAATCTACTTCATTACTGCAATTGTTACTAGAAAAAGCAAGCAATTTGTGGCTATTTAATTAAAAATACAAAGGTTGGCAGGGCGAGCGTGCATGCAAGGGCACGACTCCGCAACCACACTGGCAAAGCCGCGATTACTCAATAAGCAAAAAGCTACTAGTTTGTTAATTAGCAAGAAATGCTGTACCATTCGTTCTATGTAAATTGGAAGGGAAGAGAAGTAGCCGACTTCCCTCCTGAAGACGTTCACCTCGTCGCGCGATACGAACTGAGACGAACTCGGAACACTTCTACACTCGCTCGCGGCACACGGGGAACTGGCCGTCGGGGTCTAGCTCCTTCCACGATTTTTGAAGCTAGTGGCTGGTGGTAGAAGCGCTTCTCTCGTCACCGTCCTTGCACTGTCGAATCGCGTATTCTTGCCAATTAGACAAACTGTCTAACCGTTTAAATTTAAATTTAAATAAAGTTTACTGTCACACGGCGGCGTTCTGTCTCCGACAGATGGAAATTAAATTAAACTTCTAAAAGAAAAAGATGCCAACTACGTTGATAGAAGATAAATAGATTATTTCTTAATACTTATACTATTACTACCGAAATAAAATTATGCTCAGGCTGAAATAAAAATGAAAACTTAAATTTTACCCCCCTGAAAGAAAATGAACGTTACACTCCCCCTTCACCTCGGGGAAAAAAAAGAAAACAAAAAAATACCCGATCTTCGGGGATCCCGGGACTCCCGGGGGAAAACGCTCTCTGAGCAAAAGAATCAAAGATTCTAACTTAAACAAAAAATTCTTAGACATTGGACTGTTTCATTGGATGTGGTCCAATGTCAACAGTTTCTTTACTCGGATTCGAAAACGGGTTCCATCGGGTCGAGTCACGACGACTCGATGATTCCTCTGTTGGCGTGGGGTCAACAGAGGCTGAACCCGGTTTAGACGTTGCCGGAGTTCAAGAGGGACCTCCGCGCGCGCGGGACGTGGTGAGGGGGTCGCTGTGCCGGCCGGGGAGCGGTCGACCGGCGGGACGCCACAAGGGCAGCGACGTCCCTCAGCGGTCGGTCGAACCGGCGAACGACCGAACACGGACGTTGGTCGGGTAGAGATGGAGAGGGTCCTACGGGGGCCGCGGAGGTTCGGGTGGCCATGGTCGACTCCAATGGCCGAACCCGACGAACGCTTGGAAGAGGTCCCGCAGTGGCCGTGGCGGCCGGGGTGCGGGCGACCGTGGTCGCCTCCGACGGTCGGACCCGTCGGCGTCGGATGATCGTGCGTGGCTCCAGACGGTTGACCGTTGAACGAAGTTCTCGTCGCCTGCGTCGCGAAGGGTCGTGGTGGCGTCGGTCGTGTCGTTGGTGTTGTCGGGGTCGTCGTCGGTCTTGTCTGATTGAGGCTGGTGTGGGGTTGGCCGTGGGCAACTCCAACGGCTTAGACGTCTCGGCAGGGACGGCGGGTGGCGACTTATTCGGTGAGGATCGGGGCCCGGCCGTGGATGACTCCAACGAACCGGGCCGGCTTGCCACGTCGACTCGGTCGTCGTCGTCGAGCTCCAGGTCGGACGTGTCGAGGCTCAGGAGGTCGTCCTCTTCATGATTCTCGTCCCTGATGACCGAAGCGGGGGGCGCTGTACCCTCCGATAGCCACCCGTCGGTCCCGTCGGCGCGCTCAAGCTCGACCAAGCGAGGGTCTGCATCCATGCATCCATAGAGTGTCCGTCTCCATGGTGACTTCGTCGTCCCCGATCCGGATGGTCCGGGGTTGAGCCGGCGGGCGGGAGTCGACAACCAGTGAGGGCCAATAAGGTGAGGTCCTCAGGCTCGAACCTTCCCCGTACTATTATTTGCCGCACGGCTCTCCTGGCGTTCAGGGGGTGAAATGGTTTTGTGAAGATCAACCCCCGGGCCACTCGGTCGGCGTACACACAGACGTATCCGCCGCACGAGTCGGGATCGAGTTGCTTTGGAATTTCCTCGGGGGTGTCGATCATTCTCCAAGACGAGCGGAGAAAGGCGAGGCCCCGGTCCCGGGCGTGTCCTTCCAGGAGTTCTAATATCTTCTCCATTTCCGCTATCAGATCCTCCCCGGTCGAATCGTAGGCCCGGATGTCCTGGGCCAGGGGGAGGACGAGCACCAGCGACCAGTGCCCGACCTCGCTGATGTCGGGGAGATGCAGCGGGAAAATTATGAGCCGCTTCTCAAAGAGATTCACGCCCTCAAGGCGTGGGCGGACAGCGGGATATTTCCCCTCCAGGCAGTCATACCGGAATTGTACGTCGAAGGCGTACACCGGCATCGTCTCGGGATCGGAGGCGTTCCTGCGTTCTACGATGCGCAGGAAGGCATCGATGACGCGGTCGTTGATCAGCCCGCCGGGAGACAAAGTTGCGAGGTCTCCCGGTCCGACTGGCAGGAGAGGACGCAGACTAGAAGAGGCCTTAGTGGGCGAGTAAACGATGTTACGTGGCAAGCAATGGAAAGGAGGATGGAAATAAATAAAGTGAATTCGTGAACGGATGAGAGTATGCGGAAAATATTAAAGGGGCAAGCCAATTAATTAAGCGTCTGATGAGAGGAAAAAATGTTACATGCAAGAAAATAAATTAAAATTAATGAATTAAAAATATGTTTATTGCAATACGTGCAAGGAAACGGTGCGGGGTAACCTGCAAGCAAAACAAAGCCTAACAGTTATCAGCCAAGCAAGGTCATTGGCACTGATAACCCACCACCGCATCCTATCTCCCCCACAACAATACGTCTCAACTGATAAGGACAGTCACAATACCGATAATGTCGTTCATTTCAGTAATTATTATCCGTTAATACTTTAACCGTAAATTATCCGTGTTTAATTATTTATCCGTGAATTATTAAATCTCAATATTTTATCCGAAAATTATTATACTGTATATTCATATTTAGCCGTGAATTATTTATTTCCTGTCACCACTTCTAACCTTTTATTTATAAGATTTTCCTCCCGTTTCCCTTGTAATCCATATAAACATACCGGTATATCTGTTACGTTCTAATCGTCTACTATGCCCCATATCATTATGCCGGCTCCCTAGGGTTGAACGGTTTCAGATCCTTAGCATGGACCGTCACCAGCTCATTCGCGTCGTCAACCTCATACATATTAGCTCCCGTTTTCCTGGTGATTGTACACGGCCCTCGGAATTTCGGCGCCAGTTTGCCGGCTATCGCGTCCACGGCGGAGGAGAGAGACCGTACACGGCGCATAACAGCGCCGGATATTAAATGTATCCGGCCTCCGTCGTGGGTTGTAATACCTCGCCTGTTGGTTATATGCACAACATAATGTCAAGTGGTCATCACATTGGCCACTGGCCATGTCAAGAGAGTGTCCCTAACATACTCCAACACCAGCTGGTATGTTTCTTGTGTTCTTGATGTTGTCAGGAGCAGAGCCAGAGGAAACAATTTAAAGAAAGTACAACAATAGAAAATATATTTTGTAATACCTCTAAGATATGGGTTAGAAAAAATATTTGTGTCCCATCCTCAGTTTTTCTGAGGCCTTCTTGCACAGGGTTTTTAAGGATATTTTCAAATTCTTCAATTGTCTGCGGGACTCGTGGTTCTGTTTTTCTGCTCTCACTTACCACTGTTGTTGTTTACGTTGTAACTGTCATGGCAACGGAAGCGTCCGGATTTCTGGAAACAATAACTTAGACATTGTAATGTACTTTAATAACATGAATAGAGGTTTGTAATAGAAAGTGTATTGTAAATAATTGTTTTTTCTACTTTGGGGATCAAATCTTATCATAAGAATCCATGTTATTAACTGTTCCGAAATGTATTTTTAAGAAAAGCAAAAAAGGGGACAACATATCAACTTAATGTTTGCATGTTATTGTTTTTAATACTTATTAGTTTGTGGGTGTAATCGCTTGAGTTTCTAGATGTAATGAGGAAATAACGGGGAATCCAGAGACCCTTGTTCTCTCTCACTAAAAATACAGAAGGCCTATTCTTAACCAACCCCAACACGACCAGTCTCAGGTAGGGTAACCTAAAAAGTAAATTAAAACAAACCACTTTGTGAACATGAGTAATATTACATGAATAAAAATGCAGCTGCATTATTAAGAACATCAACACAACAAACACAAGAACCAATTTCCTGAAAACAATTTTTCTCATGAAATATATATTCAATTAACTGTCAATCATACAAAAATTATTCGTGCTCTGTCATTTGGTAGTCAGTTAGGTATGTGAATGAACAAAAAAAATTTCCTTACCAAAATTTTACACTTACTGTGTCTGTGTTACCATCTTCAATGCACGTGTTCATATTGTTTTATTTTTTCAAACCAAACGATATGGTGATATTACTTAATGATTTAAATAAATTATTTGAAACCTTTTTTGTACATCCAGCAAACACTCCTTCTGTTTGATTTAAAACATTACAGATGTGCAAGGATATCGTACTTCATTTACCTTCGCGATTCTTCGGTGAATATATCTCCAACACTCCCTCTTTCAACTTTTGCTTGTTCTTTCACAGTTCCCAAGAACTGCTGCCTTCCTACACGCTCAATGTCAGGTGGTTGTGGAAGGGGGAATTGTGAGTGGATACAATTGGAGCATTTTCTCCAAGGCCCATTTAGGCTCGAACCCGACAACCTGTAGTTTTATGATTGGAGCATCACAACTGCCTGGAATACATGGGAAGAATAAAATGTTCAATAACATATAACTAGTTTAATTTTTATTTATGAAAGAGGACGATCGTATGTATTCTGTTTATAGTCTTTGACACTGTGAAATGTTTGCAATGAAACTTGGTACATAAATGTAAAATGTCATGGAGCAGGTTTATAAGACATCTGACATCTGATACTGTTTATATTGATTTACTACTGTCCGATTTATTTGCAGTTTCTTCAGCAATCTGGTATCATGATTTCTTCATAACATAATAAAGCTAGATATTCTTCATCTTCAGAGGAATCAGAAGTATCACTAGAGTTTTCAATTTAAAATTGAGGTTTATACATTGATGATGTCCCTTTAGATGTACTAGGTGTTGTTTCTAATAACTGGGCTTTTCGTCTTCTTCTCCTTCTTCTTCTTTCTTCTTCATTAAGTCTCTTGAGAGTTCTTCTCTGTTCTTTGGCCAAGTCTTTGTTGACTGAAGTCATAACCATTTTTCGCTGGTCTCGTTCATCTTTTATAAACTTACGGTCTTCTTCAATCTTTATCAAAGACAAAGCATCTGCATGAGCAATATCAAATAAAGAGTCAAGCTCGGAGACAAATTCATATTCTCGAGCTTTTTGAGATTTGGAATTGCGAGATTTATTTATTTATTTTTTTAAACAGCCAGTTAGAATGGAGTTTCTCAATCTTCTCAACACAGTGTTTTATTTAATCGTGTTAGTATAAAAGCCCTACCTCATAATTGAGTTAACTCTTCAACTGTCACATGACTTGCATTACGCACTGACTTCAGTTCATTTAAGTGCCAATGAAAGCGCAAGAGCACTTGCCGACTAGAAGGGAGTTGGTTTAGTCTTGTTAAAGAGTCCGCATCTATAATCTAATTTGACTGGATAGCCGAGTGGATACAGCGCTCACCTCATAACCTGAGGGTCGCCGGTTCGATTCCTGACAGGATCGAAACTGGGTCCAGTTGCCATTTGTCATTGGGCTGTGAATTAATGATGCTATCTAACAAAAAGGTCGCCGTTAGATAGTAACAAGACCCGGGTTTGGACCGTTCCCGATCAAAACGTTAAAAAATGCCACTGGCGTAGAAAGACACAAAATTAAAAAAAAAAATCCCCAAAAGGCAAACACTATCAGACTGTCTTGTAGACGGAACGGATGATGCCATGGTTTTTCATGAAAATTAATGAAACGTTTAAAACAAGTAGTATAAATTTTGGTAGTCCTGTGAGAAATATTTCCTTACAAAATAATATTTTTCAATATAGCTTTAATTGATGAGATTGTTTAGCATGTATTTTACATATACACCACCTGCAACAAAGACATATAAAAAAACTGATGATGTTTTTTTCTATTTTCGTCGTAAATTGTTGAACTTAGGGTCCACTGAGCACCACATTCTAATGCCCCAAAAAATCTGAAAAAACTACAGGAGTATATTGAACACCATACTAAAAAATACATGGGTGCCAAGGTTGAAAATTTTAAGTTAATTTGTTGGGGCCACCTTATTATTGAGCGTATCGAACAACGAGTACATTGACCAATTGAGGGTTATAAAATTTATTGCTCTAATTAAGTCTTCTTCCACTAATCCATTTTTGTATTTCACTTCATCATTTGTGACTCATGCTCTAAGTTTTCTTATGTCAATTTCAATTTAGCGGATGTCTTTATAGAACGCTTGTTGTAATAGTGTCACGCCCCCTCGGGTGAAGGGGTCGAGACGGAGGGAGTAGCAGTGGCAGGATAAGAAATACTATGATTTAGGTTACCTTAGTTTATTCATTACACTCGCCTCTCCTCCTTGGGCCCTCAGCACTGCCATGACAATGGAGACGGGGTGACCTACGCGTCCATCTCCCGCACTCTGGAAGTCGTCTCGCCTCCTCACACCAGCCCGCTCCAGCCTCTCGGAGGTCCGTCATATTCTGCCCGTCGGAGACACCTTTCTCTTCGCTCTTGTCCACCCGCTGTACTCGACTCCAACCAACTCACTCACTGCCGTCAGTGCCGACGTGCCTCCGGGCCTCCCACTCCTGCAGTGATGCCACCTCTCGTCAAATTAATGTCCCCAAGACGAGGGGAAAAATAGGGCCCCTCGTCACAATAGCATCTCTTTTGCTAGGATATTTTTCACCTGGCTATATTTCGTCCCAAGCTGATTTCAAGTGCTCTGTGCTTTCTTCTCCTAACTTTCAATTGCATTTTTCTCTAACTCGTCATCGTAAGCAATTCAATAAGATATATAACCGTTTTCATTTCGTTTCACGGTAACATAACTGCATAGCTGCATTTATCAATGCCTAACTGTAATCTGACAAAATCTTTTTATGTGGTGGCCAATTCCCATTTCGAATCAGGAAAGTCTCAAATTTAATAGCCAAATTCTAATAGATTCAGTCGTTTTGATTACAAGTCAATTGTCCAGCAGCAGGCAAAACAGATTCCTGAGTTCTAAAACCAGTGCATAGTGCAGTATTCTTTTATCCTCACATCGCTACATTTTATGCACAACCGATCCAGAAGCATCTATGTGAAGTGTTAATTCCAATTACAATGCGTCGTCATTTTTTTTCCAACAAATTGATAACATCTCTTGTATACATCATCACCTCCAAGGGGTGAGCGACATGTTGCAAATATTGAGTTTCAGGCGATCTTTCTTCATATTCCCGCATTAACATAGTTCTATAATGGGGTTCTTGCGCAGATCATCCTCAGCTTTTCTGATTGGACTGTTTTGCTTTTCACTTTTCATTTACGTTTTAGTTTTCCTTTAGCGCAAGTTTCCGTTGGTATATCCAGATTAATTTCTTTGTATCTTCCTTTGACCATGTATTTAATTTTCCTTACAAAACAGTTTGGTCTTAGATTTCATTCATTTTCCAGAAATATCTGTTTCACTTGATGGAACATGGAACCAATTCTCGACAGGTGCATTACTTAAGCGCTAGAAAACAATATCATTTGAGCCTGGAAGAAACATTCCAGACCACAATGGCACATATGGAGCGTATCGAACGTGTAGATTGACCAATTGAGGGTTATACTTATTGCTTGGGTCTTCTTCTTTTCATTCCTTTTTGCCTCACTATAATTATAATTTCTGTAACCATCCTCTTCAGTATTTGATATCATTATTATTTGTGACTCAGCTTTAAGTTTTCTTATTAAAATTTCAATTTTGCGGATATCTTCATAGAAAGGAATTTTCTTATAAATTGCATCTCCTGTTAGGATCTTTTTCACCTGGTTCTAGTTTGTCCAATTACCAATACTTGGTGCTATCCTATCAGAACTTTCGTATTTAGTTTCCTTTACCTCGTCATCTTGAACAATTCCCTCACACACCTTTGCCAACTTACCAAGAGCATATACCACTCCACACACTTCTTCATTTAGCAGCACAGTAACAGTGTACCAGTAAATTAACTCGATCTTTTCATAGATAGAAAACTTTTTATTAGAACATATTAAATGTCACAAATCATTCTTTTACAATTAATATACACAGGTGGAATCTTGAAAAAATAACAGTCCATGCTCATCATGCATCATGCTTCACTAGACTATTTTAACAATCAGATAAATAAAATCATGCGATGGAGAGTATTGTTCACCTTTTTTTTGGTTGAAATCCTGACAAATACATGCTAAATCACTTACTGAAACATAATAAAAAACACACAATATACATATACCTACTTTGGTGCATGGAGTGACCTACCTAACAGTTCAATTAGAAAAATAAAATACATCAAATCAATTAAATTGCCCTAAATCTGTTTAACAAAGCAATGCTCACTCCACCCGCCCAGCCTGCCGCCCGGCCCCGCCGCCTTGCACTACTATAAGACATAAAATGCAATTTGCTACACGCGTTTTCCGCTGGAAGCAGGGCCCTCAGGGGAAAACCATACACTCCTAACAACTTTTTTTTCCTTTCTTTCACTGCACCATGCACAAATCACTTTTCTCTATTTATTTTTTTTAAGACAATCACAACACACTTTTCACCAAAAGTTTCCCCTTGCGGCAGGCATCCCACCCCGATATTGGCCTATCCTTTCTCCGCTGCTGAGGGTGGCGCCTCCCATTGCTGTCTGCCCGTGACGTGCGTGACATAGATATCCCGGGACCACCTGGATACACAATGAGGCGCCTCATGAGCCCCGCGTACCGAGGGGAGATACCAAGGTGTTTTATCACCCCCTCGTTCGCTGCGTCCCAGGCACCTAGCGCCCCTACGACAAAAGCGTCGAGGAACACCTGGTAACCCCGCCCCTGGCGGTCCGCCGCGATCTGCCCAGATCCTCTTGCCGGGCCCTAGCCAGAGCATCGTGGCCGTTTTCAAAGGGGCAAGTGACGTCAATCAATGACACCTTTCTTGCCGCCTCATCGACGACCACAATGTCTGGCTTCAGATTCGATCCCGGGACAAGTCGGACGCGGCAACCAACGGTCACCTCGCCAGCCTGCCTCGGGATCGCTTTGACCAGGCGGTTCTGGACGGCGTTGTGTCGCAGAGTGCCAGCACGTAACTGCCTTCTGCAGTGGTTGAGAACGTGCGGGAGCGTCTCAAGCTCCGCATTGCACCTGCGACACCGCCTGTCTCCAGCCCCCCAGCGGCGACAACCATTGAGAGGGACCACTCCCAAGCGGGCCCGGAACACAAAGCGCCAGTCCGCGAACCTGGTGAACTGACCCGTGCGGATAAAGTGATTTGAATCCCCGCAACGGGCGGTCACCAGGGAGACCTTGCCCTGGTCTTTCTTCCTCGCTAGACTGACCCGGTACTCGCTCCTCACCGCAGCTTTTAAGCGTCTCGTGAGTACCTGCCTCGCAGCCTCCGGAACCCTGGTCGGAGTCAGGCCCCAGAATTTCGATCTGAAATTCCCCCAATGCCTGACTCCACCGCCACACCAGTCCGATTCTCTTCCTTAGTCGGCGACATGCGTTTCGGGCATTGCTCCACATGGTCGCAATGTCCCCGCCATCCCGCTCGAATCCATGTTCAAGGCTTCCTGACAGGTATTCGGCAATTTCATTCTCATTTGGTGGTCGTCTAAGCCGTTTCCGTGTCACACTTCGAAGGACATGCGAGGCAAGCTCACGCACCACCGGATCCTTGCTGGTCAGCGTCCGAAAGGCATGCACGATGGAAGAGATGTCCGCCTGGTCCCCCAAGGGAAGGAGCCCCGCCCCTCCCTGCAACGGGTCCAGGTAGACAATCTCAGCACGGGCTCTCTGGGGCAGGTAGAGCCAACCCTTCGCAAGACGCTTAACCAGCAGGTCCAATTTCTTAAGTGGTGTCTTCTCGACCCTGCCGCCCCTAAGGATGTGTTCAAGGCGAGGAAGGAGAAAACCCCTCACCACATCCAGTTTTTGCCAAGGGGCGAGCAGGCTCTGGTCAAGTTTGTTCAGGTCCCTCTCAATGTTTGATGATTAAGCAAATAACTGAAAAAAATTGTTTACCTCATACCATCGTTTTTTGGCATGTTTGATGTAACTGTTTTGAGTAAATCTATTACACTTTTTACAATGTGACAAACGCAAAGATGTACTGTAACCACAGGTTGAACTAAGTTATCTTTCCTCTCCAATTTGTTGTGACAATATATTAGATATGTCTCCATTTTTATTTCTTTCCACTGTTACATGGTGGCCAATTACCACTTCGAATCAGGAAACTCGAATTCTATTTTTACATCATCATAAGAAAAGTCTAAAACCATATTCCCGCATTTAAACATGGGTCTATAATTGAGTTTTTGTGCAGATCGTCCTCATCTAATGTTTCAGCTTTTGCTTTACAGAAAACACTGTATGTCTTGCACCTTAAACATTGTTTAATGTCACACCTTGTGGATCACATTCTTCCACACAACTTGTTCGAACCAAGGCTGGACTCTTGTTCAGCAACCCATTCTTCATAGCTTCTCTGTAAATCCCACTAAGATCTCTCGTTTTTTATGACATACCTGTACATTTTACCTCAATGTTTCTGTACAATAAAAAGAACATCATTCCTATAATTTATTGTGTAGCAATCTTTAATTAAGTTCGGTTTTTGTGGCCATAATAAGCATAAATTAACTAAATCTGTGTCAATTTAACATTGCTATCCTTTCTTTTTGTAGTTTTTATGCCAATGGAAGAGTTACACAAACGCTTTTAAGGGAAAGTGGTCGAATCCCATCAAAGTTGTGTGAGCATGCCAGGAATCGAACCCGCGACCTCTTGAACCGAAGTCCAAGACGCTAACCATTAGGCTAGCAACACGCAAGCTCTAAATTTATATGGGCCTCGTATTCAAAAAGCAAAGCAGAGTTGTACGTAACGACCCATTCGTCATGAACGGTAATTGCCTTGTTTCGAGAAGTAATAGTCCCCTGATTTCCATAATCCCGCTTATAAAGAACAAAACCCCTCTCGTGAAGATGGGTGGTTTCGCAGGAAGGTTTTAGGAATAATTTGGTGCAGTATCCCTTATCGGAGTCCCAGCAAGGAAAAGGAAAGTCGGTTCTGTGGTCCGATCCACATGGGCCGTAGATCATATGCCTCAACACTAACATCCGTAGTGTTCCCCCAGACTCGTCTTCCGAAGGAATATCTGCACGGATAATCGAGTCGATGTCGCCAGCCTGAACTGACCGTCGCCTTCAATCTTAAATACGATATGAGGCAAACCTCTCAATTGAAATTCTATGACATAAATTAGAAAGACAGCACGACCGAACATCGCTCCTTTGCGCAGGTCTCGGAGAAGTTCTAAAAGTTTAATTTGGAAGACTCTGCATGCTGTACTGGGATCACTGCACCAACTCCTCGAGGACAAGCCTTCTTGTTTTCCTCACAAGTTGCACTGTAAGTAAACGTTAGGAAAAAGTAAGAAAGCCAAGACGAGAAACGAGAGCCATCGCGTTTTCGTAATGGATTTTCGTGTACCTAGGTTCTCCATTGAACGTACTTCGTACTGCACCCTCCCCTTGAATAGTTTCATCATTGTTGATGTCTTCACGAACTTGTCTTCCCAGCTGCCCACCCCCTGCACCACCGCCACGAGCTCGTCCCTATCTGCTATGCCCTATCTGCATGGCATTCTCAATAGATCTTTGCTGTGAAAACTTGATGAATCTTAGTTTCTCCTCCTCGTATCTGGCAAACATCTCCACCTGCCAGACTTCGGAGGGACGGCCGTAGATAGAAAAACGAGGATCGGGGAGTAAGAGACGCCGTGAATAGCTGAATTGAGTCAATTTATTCCACAGTTATCAACCATGCCGATATGCCACCCCAAAGTACCTTGCGGATACAGGAGGGGATATTGGAAAGGTTCCATCAGGGGACTAAACAAATCCATGGACGTTGGTTTCGGAGACCCAACCTTCCACATTGTTAAACGTCGAGGTTCTGTAACTGCCTCGGAAGTGCTTAGCACAGCATGAACCACAATGTCTGTTTGCCTTTCACCCAGAAGGCCATGGGTAGCTCTACTTGTCAACTCGAAATCAAAGTGAGCGTTAGCGGCCGGCTCATTGTCCAATCGCCGGTAGTGCTCAACAAATGGATTTTCTTTGTTGAGAAAATTTGTGATATTTTCTAGTATTTCGCCGTCAAGAAATCTTTCCATGGCAATGTTCCTCCGTTTTTCACCATCGTCGATGTAAAGGCGGGATCGGTTTACTACTGCACGTCACCGGCCTTAGTCGTAAATTTTTGACCAAGAGCATCCAAGTTTTAAACTTGATGGTACATTTTTCCTTCAATTTTGAAGAAAGAAAGACCACTGCGATGACGGTAACCCCCCGACATTTCAAGTGCACAGAAGGCGAACAGGTCATTTTAGTCGCGAGCTCTTTCGAGGAAGCGTCGATCGTTATAAAATGATTCTCTCAGAGGCGAAAGAGATAGGACATTGCACGCCCCAGATCCGCAGCACCATTTCTTTCTGTCTTTCTCTTCCTCGAAAAGCCGAGCACTACAGTGGTGGCATCTATAAACATTGTCTCCCCATAGGCTGATTTCCTTTAATTTAAGAGCATTTATTTTTCTAATAAAGTCACCTCTCCAGGACGCCATAGGGCCGCGATTTAAAATATTGCGAGCAATGGAAACCGTATCCTTTACAAATTCAATGAATTTAGCAATAACAATAACATAGATAAGTAGTTCATTTTGAATAAAAGTATAAAATGTATAAAAGTATTTTTCGTGTCTTACCCAGTATTTGCATATCTTAGATGTTGTATTTTCACCAATCATCATTAAAAAACCATTGACTTTTTAGAAATCAATTTATTCATATGCGTATTCTATATTACCAAAGCAACTTTTATACTATTTGAAAGGAGAACGCAGAAGGTAATTGAATACACCAAAAGTAAAACTATAAATACAAATTTATTATTTCAAAACATTTCGTTACATGAAATATAAACAAATTATTTCATTTCTGTGTTCTTTATACACGAGAGACAGCCGGTTATCCGCCCCACTTTTGTAGCTCTCCATGACGGCGTCCGTGATGATCGCGATGAATCTTTGAGGTAGGTAAATGCAGAGTAGATATCTGGTGGAACCTTCGACGAGTGTGGCACGGATCGTCTCTCCGAAGCGAGTGTGAGCTTTTTCAAATTGCTCGAACTTGTAAGGAACTATCAGGCCGAGATCGCATATTTTGGCTTACTGCGGAGTGCAGCAGTTGTGGAGTGTTTTAAAATCTGTCGTAGTTGAGGATGGCTCCATCGCTGTTGCTGTGCGTCTTATCACTGCAGAGGCTCAGCAAGAATAAGGTCCTAGCTGGGCTGGTTCTGTATTTATGAAAAATATCGGAACCGGGGAAAGAGTAGAGGTAACCGGTGGGGATGGCCGGTGGAAGTGGGAAATACCAGCAGCCCTCTCGTCATTGTTGTGGTATTGAACGAGTTTCAACACGTTGTTTAGGCCACACATCATTTTTGAGTCTTCTTTATGGTGAAAACAATAAACGTTCGATGTCGTCAGCTTCTTCAATAAAGGGTAGGACTCCAAATAAAACACCAGATAGGATGTGAAAAATTCTTTCATGTATTATGTTTTTACTTTTTCTAGTTCCTTTAAATATATGATTGAGGAATTGAAAATCGGATACAGCTGTATATCGAGGGATCCACCCGGAAACACCTGATTCAGGCGTTCGTTCGGCTTGGTTGCGGGTATCCACGTCTCAAGGCCTCCCTTAGAAATCGGGAAACGTTTTTTATGGTTTCCCGAAACGTTGGGTGTACTTTTTGGTGTTTCATGTTTCGTAACGAGTGTTTGTGTTATGTTAAATGTGTGGGCGAACAGCAGTTTCTGAACAAATAAACAAGCGCTTTCTCGAACACAGCGGGATGATATTGGTGTTGAATGCTCTAACGATGAGCTAGGGAAGACAGCTGGTGTTGTAGAAGAGCTAGGGCTAGATGACTGGAAAGAAGTAGGCCTAACGGAAATATCTTGCCTCTCATATTCATCATCAAGTGAGTCACACTGATGTATCACTGACAAATTAGTCTTCTAAGAGCAGAGCTCTCAGATCACCAGATTTAAATGCTAAATTGTAACTCATTTCTCGTCAAGTTCATCACGAAATAAGAAATAGAATGATATTAATCAATCAAATAAACACAACAAATTAGGATACAAATAAAAAAGTAAAAATGATTTTTAAAAGTAATACATAGTCTTTAAAAATAACTTAAGCATTACCAAAACGTTTCACACTCTTCGCACATGAACAACACAACACGGAAAGTAACAACTACTGATGCTTTTAAATCCTAGATGGCTATCCTTGTTGCCCGCTCCTCATAAATTTCACATTTTACCCGGTGAAAATAAGAACAATAAACTACCTCCGATAGTTTGATACTCATATCGCTGAAAACGTTATTTCATTAACAATCGAGTGGTGCCGAGTATTTTATAAAAACACTTCGATACAACCTAATTAATAAAGGAAAAGTAATTAACTACCAGAAAGTAGTCGTCTGCCAGTAAAAGAATCGCAAAAACACTGGCCGAAAGACTTCACGAGTGTATCTACAAGGAAGGACGCCATCTCCCTGAAGTTATTTTCCGTACATAAATTTTTATGGTTTGATTGACATTTATAGACTGAAAATTTTTAACTTACGATGTATGTTTTTGGAATGGCGTATTTTTAAGTGCTTAGAAATATAAGGCAATAAAATTTATGCATATAATCATTGCAGTTATAATCATTTAAAAACCGACCATTCTTTTTGCGCCACCCTGTATTTTATATTACCAAAGCAACTTTTATACAATAAGGTTTTTGAATTTTTACAAATCAAAAAAATCTAACGAAAAATATCACTATTACACATTTCCTTAAAGAATAGCTCGATAATAAGCTGGGGGGAAAATCTTATGCTGTTCCGTAATGCAATTAACATGCATTTTATATTGAAAAATTGAGTTTTTGGCTTATTACAACAATACTACAAAAAATAGACAGTAGGTGTAAATTGAAAAGTTGTTCGTCTTTAAAAGACGCTTAAAATGATATGCTATTTGCCATATGGTGCCATTTAACTTTTTTGATTTACAGGGCTACCAACATTACAAAAAAATAAAATTCTGGTAAAATTGATAATTTTGAAAATTATGACATGTAACACATCATTTTAAAGCTGAGTTTACCAGGATTACGAATTTTCAATCAGAACTGAAAAATGTTTAGTGGTTTCGAAAATACAGGGTATTCCGACAATAGGCAAAAAAATCAAAGAACTGTCTTTAAGACGAATTGAGACAATTAGGTTCTGTTTTCACCAAAACGTTCCTCTAAACAAGACCTTTTTAAAAATGTACAATGTGTCATAGGTTCACACTAGAAAATTTCGAGATTCGAACTCGTGTACTTAATTTCTGAAACACCCTGTGCTCAGATCATGTTGTAAATATTTTAAATGAATTCTTCAGATGTGATTTAGGGGAGAATAGTTTTATTTGGCGTTTCTAGGTTAAACGGTACTCCCGTAAAAATATGTGCACGGGTGGTCTGCCGCACCCTGTATTTTCTATACCGGGACCAGTTCCTTTGTTGATTTGTCCATTTAATAATGATCCTGAGAAACCTGGTGTTTGTAACAGGCCTATTCAAGGCATCCTAATCAAACACACCTATTCTTCCGTGTATAAACAGATAATGACTGATGGTTACAGGCAATATGGAGAGCCGTCGTCTGGTTTGGGCTGGCCGTTGCCTGTCGGAACAATGAAGTCCTCATGAGAGTCATCAAAACGATCATGGCGCTGCCTCACTTGCCACCAACAAGAGGGCCCCAAACAGCGTGGTGGTGCCTCAGGTGTCCATACAGGATGGCCTGAACAACATTACCATTTTTATTAAGTAAAGGCAACTTGATGGAAGGCTACTAAATGTCGTGGCGTACGTGAGAAGGTTTTGGATAAAAAGGATGGCCCCAGAATGAAACCTTCTCCGTGTTCAACCTCCCCAGACGAACAAACAACTTCTTGGAGGGGTTTCACGCAAGGTTGTTGGCGGTGATTGGCCCACACTAAAATATTTGGGCTTTCATCAGTAAGTATGTTTTGTTACTTGTTTAAATTGCCTTTGATAAAACAAGTGCAGTACCTGAGCTCTCTCTTAGTCAATTTAAAATTTCATTTTGCACGTCATATAATAAACAAACATTTTTTATTTTGTTGGGAAATGTGCAATATGATTACAATTTCATTATTCAAAGTTCAAACTTGTGCAAAGAAACATGACTAACTGATAAATGAAATAAGGTTTACTGAATATTTTCAACGTTGTGCTTTACGTTTTTACGACATTATGAAATAGTGTTTTTATTCCTGCACAGCCACTCCGCCTATGACTCTGGCTCCAATATTAAAAGCGATTAAAGTTTATTAAAACAATGTTATCTTTACATGAGATTCTTGTATCGTTGTGTCTTATGATTTCCTTTCCTCAGTACTTAAACCTCTTAATTATTTCTGCATGAGTAGGTCTCATTAGTTTTCCGTTCAGTTTAGACTTAAACGCTCCTGAAAAATACATCCTAAATAAAATCAATATAATAACACAGAATTAATACAAGGACCGTAGAAAAAAACACATCCTCTAAAGCACACCTTGAGAATTTTTATTGAATTGGCTACCTCACATGTTCATAAATTTATACAATGAGTACAAAATAAAACAAATAATTTAATTACAATAAATTACAAAATTGTTAATAATTGTCAAGAAGTATAGTACAGATTAATCTGATAATTAGACTTGATTATAATTTTGTTAATGATTTTGCTTATAATATAACCATCAAGTTTATTGGCAGGTGAGCATTTGATTTATTGATTGATTTAGTGGTTGAGCCCAATTGCCATTTTCATGGTTGGGTTTGTTGTGATAATATACAAAGCTTAAAAACTAAATAGAATGTCCATTTTATGAACTATGATGTGTGAAATAGTCTTCAATGTTGTAATAACAGTTTTCTTCAAGTATTTTTTTTAAACTTCTTTTGAATTTGGAAATGTCATTAATTTTCTTGATGTTTTCTGGTAAATTATTATAGATTTTTATTGACATGTATTCTGGTCCTTTTTGATAAAATAATGTTTGCATTTTAACTCCACGAAGATAAATTCACTTCCTAGGCAGACTTAAATGGTAAATAAAGAAAATATTTTAATATTTTTTTATTTTATCCCTCTTTTATGCCACAACCTGAGGTATAAATAGTGGTATTCTCCTGCACCAATGTATTATAAAACATTTTAGTATGATTCCAGGACATCTGCAGCGTGTTGAACAAGATGCCTTCATTGATTTGGGTCGTCTGCATCGAGGGATCGAGGTGAGTCGAAACCGGATGCGTGTTAATCGCCTAAACACACCAGCCACCCGGGAGGCAGTTGGTCTCCTCATTCGTAGGGAAATCACCCCTGTCGATTTTCTGAGGAGAATGGCACACAGAGCGGACAATCTAATGAATGTCCTGGCCCACCCACATCAACCTGCAGGGGACCGAACAATGAGGAGGTTGCCGCCATGGAGGAGGGTGACCTCAATGCAGACATTCTGGTATCTTTCATAACCACAGAATGCATGACATCCACAAATGTTTGGGATGGTTAATCTTTTACAAATAGTAGTTTACTGATTCATTCACTGTTACTATTCAAATCCCAGGGGCGGATTTGAAAATTTGCTGCCCCTGGGCTGTCCAGATAGTGCCGCCCCTGCGCACCACATTTCCACTTGGAAGCCCATTTCATTCATACCATAATGACCTAAACGAGATTAGTGTGGACTTGGAGCCAGTTCTAAAGAAATTCCAGTGGTTTTAAACAATCACAAATCGTCATCCTTTCCTCTCAGTTATTATTGGTGTTACTGTTCTGAATAACCCGTACACAACTAATAATAAAATTACCAAAACTGAATGTTAATTCATAGTTTGCATATGTATTTTATAATTATATTTTTTAAATATAGCATCATCTTTTTGGAACTCTGTTAACCCGCACTTGCCACACCGACCAGGCCACCGGTGAATTATTTATTTGATTATTACACTTCCTCCTTCATTAATATTTCACTATTCTTGGGAGAATGAAATTAGGCAGAGGGCAAAAACAGTAAACTCTCAAAAAGTCTCCCACAACATATGATTGTATAGTTTAACAACTACCAAATATGCTTACGGTGCACTCACTTAACCGTCTAATTTGGTACATATGTGGTACTCATAAAGTATTGAAACAATTTTTTTTTAATCATTTCTATACCGGGCCCAGTTCCTTTGGTGATTTATCCATTTATTAATGATCCTGAAAACCTGGTGTTTGTCTGTAACGGGCCTATACAAGGCATCAAAATCAAACAAACCTATTCTTCAGTGTATAAACAGATAATGACCGATGGTTACAGGCAATATGGAGAGCCGTCGTCCGGTTTGGGCTGGCCGTTGCCTGTCGGAACAATGAAGTCCTCATGAGAGTCAGCAAAACGATCATGGCGCTGCCTCACCTGCCACCAACAAGAGGGCCCCAAACAGGTTGGTGGTGCCTCAGGTCTCGATACAGGATGGCCTGAACGCCATTACAATTTTTATCGAGCAAGGGCAACTTGATGGAAGGCTTCTCAATGTTGTGGCGTACGTGAGAAGGTTTTGGATAAGAAGGATGGGCCCTGAAACCTTCTCCGTGTTCAACCTCCCCAGAAGAACGAACAACTACTTGGAGGGGTTTCATTCAAGGTTGTTGGCAGTGATTGGCCCTCATTCAAATATTTGGGCTTTTATCAGTAAGTTACTCGTTAAAATTGCCTTTAGTAAAACAAGTGCAGTACCTGAGCTCTCTCTTAGAGTCAATTTCAAATTTCTTTTGCACGTCATATAATAAACAACAATTTTTTTCTTTTGTTGGGAAATGTAAAATATGATTACAATTTCATTATTCAAAGTTCAAACTTGTGCAAAGAAACATGACTAACTGATAAATGAAATAAGGTTTACTGAATATTTTCAACGTTGTGCTTTACGTTTTTACGACATTATGAAATAGTGTTTTTATTCCTACACAGCCACTCCGCCGATGACTCTGGCTCCAATATTAAAAGGATATAAAGATTATTAAAACAATGTCATCATTACAGGAAATTCTTCTATCGTTGTGTCTTCCGATTTCCTTTCCTCAGCAGTTATACATTTTAATTATTTCTGCATGAGTACCTCTCATTAGTTTTCCGTTTAGTTTAGACTTAAATTCTCCTGCAAAATACATCGTGAATGAAATCAATATAATATCACAGAATTAATACAGGGTCTGTGGAAAAAACATATTCCCAAAAGCACAACTTGAGTTTGAGAAATTTAATTGAATTGGCTACCTAACATGTTCAAAAATTAATTAATCGATTACAAAATAAAACAATCATTTAATTACAATTAATTACAAATTGTTAATAATTGTCAAGAAATATTACAGGTCCATCTGAGACTACATTGTTTTATTGTTTATGATTTTGCTCAGAATATAACCAGCAAGTTAATTGGCAGGTGAGCAATTATACACATACACACATTGATAAAACTAAACAAAACTTATGAAAACTTACATTAAGTACAAAATAAAACAAATAATTTAATTACAAATTGTTAATCATTGTCAAGACGTATAGTACAGATTAATCTGATAATGAGAGTCCATTATTATTTGTTAATGATTTTGCTCATAATATGACCAGCAAGTTTATTGTCAGGTGAGCAAATATACACATAGACACCTTGATAAAATTAAACAACTTATTAAAACTAAACCACATTTTACAATATTTCTCACACTTTAATAAAACTAAACAACTTCTTAAAACTTAACATCTTTTAAAACTTATTAAAAATAAAAAATATACAATATTACATACATACACACCCACACTAACACCTCGATAAAACGAAACAACTTCTTAAAACTAAACAGATATTTTTTACTCCACGTCCATTACGTACCATGTTGGAGTCATTCTCTCCACTATCGGAATCACACCCAGAATCCTCGTCGAAAATGAACCTTAAATGGCTACGATTTTCGGGTTCATAACGTCGGCTACCCGCCAGTTCATAATTCACCCCTAAAAACAATCGTCGAAGCACCCTACTACGAATGGGCGTGTGCGTCAATCTATAGCGATGTACAGGAATATTCCGCGTCCCCATTCGTGGTAGGGCTTTATCACAATTAAAAACCACTGAAAATCTCTTCCTAAACGCAAGTCCGCCTCCAGCCGATCTTCAAAACGACGTTCTGGATCTCGATCTTCACCTCTCTTTGTTCTTGATTTACCTTCAGGTCAATGAAGATACTATTCCCCACATTCCTGTGTCCCACTATGCAGACCAGAAGAAGAAGTCTTGCTACAGACCAAAAAAACTAACTTTAACTCAAGGGAATTTAATAATATAAACATTTTTACATAACCATATATTGTCTGGTCAGATGTTAAAAAGGGAGGTTAGGTCTAGGGTAGGCTTGAGCCCAATAAGGATATGTTTTTTTATCGTTCGTGTTTGTGGGAATGTCATTTGTGCTTTCGTCCTCGTCGTGTTTTATAAAGTTATATCGACAAAATCCATTGGTTTGCTAATGTATCAACCTCAAGATTGTTTGCTGATGATGCCCTTAGGACAAAAGGGCGAATCAGCTATCTAACAGATTAAAACAAAGGATTTCTTAAGAAGGTGTGTCTAATAACATTAGTATAGCAATTCCTGGATAGCTAAAAACCCAATAAAAACAGAAATACATTTATATTTTCATAATTTGTTAGAATCGTCCGCCTATTTTAAAATCCACCGTTGTGCGAACCGTTAACAGGTTTGACCCTCCATTAAAGGGATGACAATGGGGTGACATGTTATCAATCAATCACCTGTCAATCACCTATCAATAAACGGGGGGGGGGGTCGACTCTTATTTTGTTGGGGGGGCGGAGGGGTTGGCCGCCATCTTGTCGGGGTTGCTATGACGTCATCATCCCTCCACCACAGGTAGGAGCCTCTACATACCCTTTCTGTTCAAAACGTTGAGCGAGCGCGAGTAGATTGTTTGCTGATGATGCCCTTAGTACAAAAGGGCGAATCAGCTATCTAACAGATTAAAACAAAGGATTGCTTAAGAAGGTGTGTCTAATAACATTAGTATAGCAATTCCTGGATAGCTAAAAAAACCCAATAAAAACTGAAATACATTTATATTTTTATAATTTGTTAGAATCGTCCGCCTATTTTGAAATCCACCGTTGTGCGAACCGTTAACAGGTTTGACCCTCCATTAAAGGGATGACAATGTGGTGACATGTTATCAATCAATCACCTGTCAATCACCTATCAATAAACGGGGGGGTCGACTTATTTTGTTGGGGGGGCGGGGGGGTTGGCCGCCATCTTGTCGGGGGTGCTATGACGTCATCATCCCTCCACCACAGGTAGGAGCCTCTACATACCCTTACTGTTCAAAACGTCGAGCGAGCGCGAGTGTATAAATTCATTATTTTCAAATCGTTTGTTATTTATCATTATTGTTTTTGTTTTTTATGTTTATTTAATATTTTAATGATACAGATTCATTTTAACTTGAAAAGAAAAAACAAAAATACAAATTGCTTTTATTAATTTTTTAAAACTTATTCAGAAAATATCTTTACTTCCACGCCGGAGTTGCTGTTGCGCACCACCCTGTGACATCAGATAATTAATAAGAGAAATCGAAGCCGTCCATAGTGACGAGCCGGGCGCTGTGTCCTCGTTACCAGTCCGTGTATTGTGTAGGTGTACACTTTCATTTTTATATGAAG
This sequence comes from Flexamia atlantica, assembly GCA_035578135.1. Lineage (NCBI taxonomy): Eukaryota > Metazoa > Arthropoda > Insecta > Hemiptera > Cicadellidae > Flexamia > Flexamia atlantica. The sequence goes on from JAQJVK010000019.1 coordinate 4,614,721, forward strand.
GCTGTCATTGTATATGAGTGGGAGTAAATTTTTCTCCCATCTCATTAAACAACTTGCACAATGGAGGTATGACCTCCGAATTCTTCTCAGCTGCAGCACAGTCATCCTGCTCTTTCGAAATTCTCCTTCCAACTGAAGCAAGAATGAAACGGCAGAAAAGCTTCGACGGTTCTGGAACAGTCTCAGGTGTTCCATTGAGTAAGAAGGAGGGTTGCTCTATTCATTCGGTTTTCAGAGCCAACAAAGCTCTTCATTCGTCAAAGTCATGGTGCAAAAGGTACCATTTAGAAACCAACTTACCTTTGTTTGTGGGCTTTATTGGGGATCCATCAAGAAGATGATCTGTTATGCATCAATCGCCTGTCACCTGTCTATCACCTATCAAGCAAGGGGGGGGGGGTTTCGACTACATTTTTTTCGGGGGGGGGTTCGACTCCATTTTGTCCAGGGGGGCACGTGACCTGTGACGTCACCATCCTCCATCCTCCACGCGGTGGGAGCTCCTAGAAACCCCTACTCACAAAAAAATCCCCTATCTGTTGAAATTTATTTCTTTTTTCAACTTTCTTTTCTTTTCTGACTTGAACTATTTAGCTTTTCAATTTTCATTTACGTTTCAGTTTTCCTCTAGCGCAGGTTCCTTTGGTGTAGCCAAATTTATTACTTTGCATCTTCCCATGATCATATCTTTCATTTTCCTTACAAAACAGTTTTGTCTTAGATTACATTCATTGTCTAGAAATATCTGTTTCACTTGATGGAACCAATTCTCGACAGGTGCATTACTTAAGCGCTGGAAAACAATATCGTTTGAGCCTGGAAGAAACATTCCAGACCACAATGGCACATATGGAGCGTATCGAACGTGTAGATTGACCAATTGAGTGTTATAATCTTTATTGCTCCAAGCCTTCTTGTATTCGTCACTTTTTGGCTCACTATCATGATCATTTTTGAAACCATCCTCTTTAGTATTTGACTTCATTAATATTTGTGACTCAGCAATAAGATTTCATATTTAAATTTCAGTTTTGCGTATATCGTCATTGAACGGACTTTTCTTGTACATACCATCTCTTTAGCTAGAATATTTTTCACCTGGCTGTATGTCGTCCCGATTTTCAATACTTGGTGTTGTCTCATAACCTTCAATTGCAGTTTTCAATAACTCGTCATCGGAAGGAATTCCCTCACATAACTTTGCCAATTTACCAAGAGCATATAGTCCTACAACACATTCTTTTTCATTTAGCAGCGAACGAATAGTAAACCAGTAAATTTACTTGATCTTTTCTTGGTTATTATGATTGATGATTAAGCAAATAACTTGAAGGAAAAATTGTTTTATCTCAAACCATCTTCTTTCGGCATGTTCGATGTAACTGTTTTAAGAAATTCAGTTGCATTTTCTACAAAGTGACAAACGCAAAGATGTACTGTAACCACAGGTTGTATTATGTTCTCTTTCTTTGAATTTTTTTTGTGGCAACCTGTTTGATATGTCACTATTTTCATTTCGTTTCACTGTAACATAACTGCATTGATCAATGCCTAACTGTAATCTAACACAATCTTTTTATATGGTGGTCAATTTCCATTTCGAATCAGGAATCTCAAATTTAATACCCAAAGTCCAATAGATTCAGTTCTGTGATTACATGTCAAACATTCAGCAGCAGGCAAAATAGATTCCTGAGTTCTAAAAATCAATGCATAGTGCAGTACTCTTTATCCTCACATTGCAGTATTTTATGCACAACTGATCCAGTAGCATCTATGTGAGGTGTGAATTCCATTTTCGATGCGTTCTCATTTCTTGCTTTTTCCAAAAAATTGATGACATCTCTTGTATACATCATAGCCTCCAGGGGGGGGGGGGGGGCAACACGTTTTAAATATTGAGTTTCAGGTGATTTTTATTCATATTCCCACATTAAATATAGGTATATAATTGGATTTTTGTGCAGAACACCCACTGCTAATGCTTCAGATTTTGTTGCACGAAAACACTGTCTGACTTGACCTTGAACTTCACACCTCCTTGGCATATTCTTTCGCACAATTTAGTCGATCGAAGGTCGGACTCTTGTTCAGCAACTCATTCTTCATAGTGTCTCTGGCAACCCCACTAAACTCTCTCGTTTTTTGTGTTTTTTTAATGAAGACATTCCTGTACATTTTAAACACATTAACAAGAACATCATTCCAATGAGGTAATGTGTACTAATGAACTTAAATGAAGTCCGGTTTTTTTGGTCGCAATAAGCATAAATTGACTAGATCTGTGTCATGATAGCATTACCCTAGTGGAAATGGTCAATAGAGATCATTAAAAAAAATGTAGTGATATCACTACGTATCACTACAGCCTATTGATTTTTGCCATTAAACTGAAACTGAGGTTAAATAAACCATACAAACAATGAGTTATATTTAATCAAATCATTTATTACTTATTAATTTAATTTTATAACATTCAACTTCTTAATTTATCGAGGTAATAAGTTAAAAACAAACTTAGTCTTTAATTATTTTCCTTTTAAGTGTTGCTATCTTTTGTGCAATGTAATGGTTAACACTTGCACCTCTGAGTTCGACTTCTTCCTTTGTAGCCTCTGAGTTTTCTTCCAGGATTCGTTGTTTGAACACTTCTGGGAACAAAAATAATTTGTACTAGAAATACCTTTTGAGACAGCCTTAATGATGATTCATGATGAAATATTATAATTCATCGCCGTTCATTGTATGCACGAAGTAGAACAACATGGCCCCGAGAAACAGCGGATATTCAACATCCTTTGCAGGGTAGCTTTAGTTAAATCGATATAATATTTAAAAGTGTGGATTTATTGAGGCATCTGACATTCTTCATATATTAATGATGTCTTTCTGTTATATTACAGTATACCTCGGATTATCTGGATTAATGTGGCTGAACACGATCCGGATAATCCGAGATCGTTACAATATCGCCTAAATAGCGATCGCGTACCTTAGCCCCTGCTAAATTGATGCTGCAACCGGCGTTTCAAGACTGTTCAACCGCTCAACATGAGGTTTTATAGCGATGATCCATTAAAGCCCACCGCCCCAAGAGTAATTTGGACTGAGCTCAGTTTGGTTTAGCGGGAAGTTTGGAATAAGCAGATAATGGATAAATCCAAAGTATGTTGAAGATACTGAACAGCAATCATGATATGAAAGCCAGACGAAGGATAGCAATCGCCGTTTCCGACCGGCAGAGATTATCTAGATCTGCGACTGCTGTTCATAAAGGAATTAAAGCATAAAATCCTTAGATAATTCAGTTCGATCAAGTTTTCGGCTTAGAGTAGGCCTATATCACTTGTATGGTTAAAACTCAAGGCTTTGCTTTTATTTTATATAGGCCTACAGGAAACATTTGTGAACATTTATCTTTTGCTGTTTTAGAGTGAATTTTTGAGCTTTTATGGAGTTACTTACGTTTCAGTTGGTCAGATTTTTTTGGAGTCAACATTTTTTTTGCCTCCGGATCTTTCACCGCATTACACTTTCTCCCAGTCACGCTCTTTTTTTCGAGATCTGGCTCCCCCAAGAGAGTTGCCAAGTTTTTGGCGTACTGGGAATCCCCAGCCTTCCCCCCTTTTACCGTATTGCCAAAATCAACTTCTCTGGGGGAATCATGGAAATGTCAGATGAAGCCTGAAAAGCGGGAAACTAAATTGATAACACATTCAAACCAAAACTGATTCATTGAAAACCTGAAAATCAAAGATAAGTTTTAAAGAGCCATACAAAATTTAAGAACATTTCTTAGTTACATCAACTCAACAAAAGAAGTTACCTGTTTAAATTTATTGTGCACTACAGAAGACAGTCTGTAGTCCACGGTTATGTGAACCACCATGTTATCGTAGGTTAACACATTCAGCCCGACGGAAGTCAACAGTCAGTTTTTCTACTTTCCATAATCCTGACGTGCAGCACCAGTGGCGCATTGCAAACTTTCCAAAACTCCGACGTGTACCACCGGTGGCGCACTGTTCCCATTTGATTCAATGCTTTTTCACAGCGCTTTCGGAGCTTTGCTGGGTTTAATTGTTGGTGTGTTCGTATTTTAGGATAGTATAGACACATCGTGGCCACCGGTGGCGCACGTGTAAACTTTTTATAAAAAAATAAATGTTGAAAATATTAAGGTGATGTAAAAACGCCCAAAATGGCGGAAGGGGCGTAAGAAGGCCCGGGAAGAGTTTTACTCGTCGTTTGCCACTTCGCCGCCTGCCGCGCCATCGGCAAACCATGCGTGTGCCACCGGTGGCGCACATTGGGTTGGCTGGCACGTCGGCCCGTGGTGATTTCAGTATGCCCACCGGACGACGCGACGTCCGCTACCGGTGGTACATTATTAAAATTTATTAATTTCACTCAAATCAGCTATTTTAGGTATACTCAAGGTACAATCTACAGATATTTTTAAAATTTAGTTAAAAGTACGACTTAGGTTAGTATTGAATTTTTGGTCAGTTTATCGATTATTGCCCTTTTAATAAGTTCTAAAATTCAGTCGTGTACCACCAGTGGCGCACGTCGGGATGAACATGTTAAAAGGGTTGTTTAAGTTATTGAGCCGGATGCTAATAATTTTTTGTTTAAATATACTCTAATTTCTAAACAAGATTCGATCAAACTATAAACAGCAACAAAATGACATAACTACAATATAAACCATCTTATCGAAACCCCGCTAATCTGAATTTGCCTGCCGCTTTAGAATAAGAGTGCAATATATTGGTAGTCTGAACTAGGTTCGGTCTAAATTTGTTCAGGTTCTGCAATGTTTGACTGTAATCTGTGTAAGTAATGAGAAGTAAAAACAATAATTTTATTTTTTAGCGAATTTCCCCTATAGGGAAGAAGCTGTTACCGTAGTACTCATGGTAAGACTTAAGACGCAGACCATGATAACTTTTCGTTTTGGGGCCCCCAGCAGCAAAAAACACCGTTCGTTCGAATTATATATATATATATATATATATATATATATATATATATACGAGGTACAGTCAAAAAGTTCCCGGAATGAATTTTTGTAGACTTTTAGTGCGATCGCTAGCGGGAAATTCGCCTTGCAGTAGTTGGTACGACCCCTGGGGAGGGCATATCGGTAATGTGGGTATAGCTGACTTGCCGCAGTGCAGCATTGGAAAGCGCTTTTTGTGTACCTGCATGTCCAAAATGTCGGATTTCTCTGTTAAGTGAACAAATTCGATGCATGTTCAAATGATCATAAAGAAACACTTCCATGTGATAAATTTACCTGAAATGCAATTTCATCGATTGTTAATTTCCGAGTTTCATGCACAACTTGTCGTACTCGCTCAATGTTTTCGTCATTAACTGATATTTGAAGGTCGTCCACTACGAGGGTCATCCTCAATGCTTTCACGGCCTTCACGGAACCGTTTGTGACACTCCTAAACTTGACTTTTCTTCGTCACCTCTTCTACATTAGCTTGAATTAACAACTCAAGAGTCTCACTATGTGATTTTAAGTTAAATACAGAACTTAATGTTCGCGCGCTGGTCATGAAATACCATTTTTCAAAATTCGACAATGTAGACTTGCAGGAACACGAAAAGGGCTTCCAGTGCTGCACTACGAAAAGTTAGCTATACCGCTATACCCTCACTACCGATATGCCCTCCCCAGGAGTCGTACCAACTAATGCAAGTTGAATTTCCTTCTGGCGATCGCGCTAAATGTCTACAAAAATTCATTCCGGGAACTTTTTGACTGTACCTCGTATATATATATATATATATATATATATATGTCTGTTAACACGATAGCGGCCGTAAATATGGTCCGATCTTAATGAAATTTGGTACAGACGTGTAAAGTGGCAATCACTCGGACGAGTTCGTGAACCAGCCCAATCGGACCACCGGAAGGGGGGGTAAAGGGGGATAAACCCCCCAAAAATGGGTTTTTGAGTTGTTTATATAGAAAAATAAAATTCATCGAATTTTCGTTTGCACCATTGAATTCAGCTCAAAAAAACAAACAATTTAGTATTTTGAATCACTGCTCTATGTCCATTGGTTACCGAGATATTGAAAGTGGTAAACACAGTTTCCCAATGTTAACCTTATGGGAAATTAGTAAAATTCTATATCTCGCTTATTTCTCAACATATCTGGATAAAACTTTGTGGCCTCATCTAAATGAGATCTAATGTTTAATAGTCTAAAATCACCAATATTTCCTTTTTTCGTGGCAGCAAACCTGCATACTCATTCCCCATGTTATTCTTATGGAGCTTACAAAAACATGTCAATTCTCGCTATGTTGGCTTGAACTATGTTCTTTTACAATTGAAATTCGCTTAGTATGCAGGTCTGCTGCAACGGGTTATTTTTTAAATGAACAGAACTTTGAAAATATTGAGCAGACAGGCAAAACAAAATAGACTGAACCCTGTCAAGACCACGTTATACTACTGGACCAAAATTTCTCTCACCTTTTTTTAATAATTCTAATAATATTGATTTACTGATAACAGAAAGAGTTTTTATTTTATCAAGGACTTGCCTATGGTACTTAAAAACCTCTGCAGAAGTTAATGTTAAGCCTAATACCATTTTCAAGGATTTTAATTTAAATAAATTACTATTTAGTAGCCTATATGAGATTTATCAGTAAACTAGAGTAGAATGTCACTTACAGTTGAAGGCTGAACTGCTGCCACTTCAGCAAGAAATGGCAGCTCATCTCTCACTATCGTTGTAGTCTCATCTGAAACTGTGGATGTGGTAGTTTCAGGAGTTTTCTGCTGAAGCTGGTCCATAGCCACGCTCTCTGCGAGACTGGCTGGAATCCGCAGGACGGAGGGCTTTTGGCGGTGGAAAGTGGCTTGTGCGGTGTTAGAGCTGATTTTGTAGGTTTGGATTTTTCAAGGTTGGATTTCGGTTCCAGTAAACGTTGCTCTTGTAGTGCTAGGTTTAGCGCTGTTAGATGCTTTTTCTTTCATTTTTTTTACATTTTGCTTCAAGGTCTCTGTATTTTTCTGTTTCCTTTTTTCTTATACTCTTCTAACTCTTGTTTTAATTTGCTGTACAACCTTTTCGGAACAACATCATCATCCGTGTCCTTCAATAGTGATATGAAGCTATCATTACTATCTTCGAAAAGTGATGATTTCTGCTTGGTAGTTTTTTCTTCTTAATTTTATGAAGGTCTATGAACTTCTGCACATTTATTTCATCTGCTTTTCTCTTCATAGCCTTCTGAGCTTTGACTTCCTGAAATAATCAATGACAATTATGAGTGAAATAATTATAATACAATGTATTTTCAACAACAAACCACAGAGGTTAGAATAACTTTAAACAAAGTAGGTATTAGTAAAATCACTGATAAAAAATGAACTTGCATTGTGTATGGCCCATACTATTTTATGGTTTGTATTGTTTACTTGCAAAAAATGCTTGATTTATGTACACAGACGTTTTCCTAGTGCATGTAATTTATACTTGCTTATTGGAAATAAAATTCTGATTCTGATTCCATGTATTACATACACACCGACTTTCGGGTGTACTGTGACATGACAGATTATGGGCACACGACTCAAGTTTAATTGACCATACGACAATAGTTGTGACGGATTGCGACTTACGCTGGTCCATAAAGCCAGTGTTGCAGTATACCCCCGAATATTGTGTTGTTTATAGATTCTGTTGCTTTATAAGGGCATGGCTTTTCATCTTCAATTCAAATTGTCATTGGTTTGGCAAATCACAGTTAAAATTTTAAAAAGAGTGGTGCAAATCACTACAAAAATTACTGATTTTGGCTTTGATAAAACTAGGTTTTAATAATAAGGTACCCAACAAAAATTATTGAAGAACCTTGAAAAAGCTGTTTCGACAATAATATTACAATATTACTTCATGTACTTAGGCCCTACATAAAGTCGGTGTATGTGTAGTGCCCCTATGTTTGTGATGTTGTCTAGTAATTTACTTGTACACATGTATGAATTTTGATGTAAGAACTATTTACATTATTACATTAGAATAGGGTAGTATATTTCATGAAACTTATCCTGGAAGGTTTTTTCCAAAGGAAAAAATATCAGCTGATCAAAGCAAAAACACGAACAACTGATGACACTAGCTGGCCTTTTCTTCACTAGAGTAGGCCAAAAAAAAACACTAAGCCTGCCAAAAATCAGCTGTATTCCCAGCAATATGACGAAAGGGTTAGGCCTACATAACTATAAAATAAGACATCCAAGCTTTTTCTTCTAATTTGCATACTTTAATAATAATCAGATCTTTGTAAGTTAATGTATAGGCCTAATAGAGAAGAAACAAGAAATCATAAGATAAAGTAAAAATCAAGGTTTGCATTCATAGTAGAGGCTTGAATACAAATGATCATTTTTGCCTACGGGGCAAAAAAATGTAATTAGTAGTTGAACCACTGATTTATCAAATATGTCTCAGTTAAAATTAGGAAATGTTAGGTTTATTTTTCAATCAATAAAATATGAAGCTTGGTCAAATTAATTTATTTTGGAATTACTTTAGGCCCACCTATTTTCTATTTTTTTGTTCACTTGGAGTAGGCAGATCATCTGTTTCCTTTTCAGTTAGAAATTTGCTAGCAGTGTGCTTCACTCTAGTTTTAGCGAGTTCCTCTGCCATCTTCTCCTCAGTTTCTGTGAAAAATTATTGTTATTAGTAAACCATTTATTCTTTCATTAAAGGTCATCTTTTAGGTAGGGTTATTATTATTTGAATATATTGGGCTACTTCCCAACTTGAGGTATGTGGAATTTGTCCAATTTGTGCAAAGATTTGAGAATACGGTCGCCTAAATCCTCTTGTTTTACACATAAAAACACACGAATACAACACAGTACACTTACACCACAATTATATTTACCACCTACGTTTCGTGAAACAAAAAATAACGTTTCCAGTTTTCTTCTTAAAAAACTTATATTTAAGTTTTTTAAGTTAAATAAAACAACCACCTTACTTACTTAACTACTTACTTACCGCCTTACTTACTTAACTACTTACTTGGCACAATGAGCCAACCGCCTGACAAGTTAGGGTGGGACGCAGGACGACTGCCTGAAGAGTCGTCGGGCGGTGGACTCGGTTGCACGGTCAAAAAGTTGTTTAAGGACCCCCTTAGAAAATGGCAAACGTTTTTTGTTTCCCGAATCATTGGGTGTAAATGTACTTAAAGTTCGTGTGTTTTTAGGTGTAAAACAAGAGGATTTAGGCTATTCTCATATCTTCGAAAAAATTGGACAAACACCACTACCTGAAGGTGGATAGTAGCCCAGTAATATTCAAACATTATTTTCTTAACAACCAAAAATATTTACTTTACGTAAGTTGTGACATTTGATTTAAAGGACAGCTTTGTAATAGGGAACCTAACAATAAAGAGGACAAAATTGTTGTAAACAAAAATTTATATAAATATGGTGAATAAATTACCTCTAAAGATAACCAGAATACTTAGGCCTAGGGCGAAAGAAACACCAGTGAATATCTGTCTAGAAACAAACTAAACACATTAATTATGTCTCAAAGTGTTCGCTGCGCCACTTAGAAGAGCGACATTTCTGTATTCCAGCAACACGTTGCAAATGATTGAAAATCTGGCCTCATGCATTAAAGGTACATGAAATTGGCGCGGGTGCATCGCTGCATGGCGTTCTTGCAATTCCAACAATGTTCCACTGAGCGTCATATGGTGATCCCTGCTGCGAACGTAATAAACTGAGAAATTTTATATTTATTGTGAGGAATAACGCTCAGCACCATGCAAGGTTTATATTTACGACAATTAATTAGTGGGTATTATAAAACGCTCCACTTTCTTCTTAGGTCTACAGTTTATAGCCAACTGATATAAAATTTCAAGAGATCCTAGACTATTAAGAGCTAGCCTACATCTAGATCTAAAGTTAGTTAAAAGAAAAAGCTAAAATACATATAGGCTAGGTAAAGAAAACCTCCTAATAACTTACCTGCCCACTTCAGTACAATTGCTTTGTAATAACCTGAGCCGTCTTCTTCTCTTTCTTCCACAGATGTAAACTGGGGAACCGAAAAACTTCCAATATTTTTGGGGGACCAATAAACTTAATAGACTAATCCAGGAGACCAGTCTTTAACAACAAATTTATCTACAAATGAAATTGGTCTTACAAATGTTGTCATCGAGATATTTTACAAAAGCATACATGAAGGGAATGGACTTAGTTATACCAACAGTAACTAAACACTTAATCTGTATAAAAGCCAAAAACGGTTGATTTTAGTTTTCAAAACTTATTGACTAGAGAAATGTAGGGCTTTGGGCAATGAATCTTGGCTTAAATATTCTTCATAGGCTCTAGATGCATACTAATGAAGGATTTTAAAATTTTTTCGCTGGAAATGCCAAAATAAGTTATATTCAAAAATTCAAGATGGCGCTCTTTTCAGTTTTTAGAGCTATTATTACAAAATATAAGTAGAAGGCCTCTATTTTAAAGAGACAAAAAGTAGGAGTTCCATTTACTAACTGTACAAAACTAATACGCTTATCTTATATATTTTTCAGACACCACATACATAGGCTACTCGTGTTTCACGGATCACCCGAAGTAATCGAACTAGAATTTTTGAAACTCTGCGTGTACATACTTTTTGGTGTATTAATAATCATACTGAATTCAAATGTTAGGTCTATGTTAGGTATGTTAGTTGTTTGACAGTACGCCCTTTGCGATATTTAAATTTGCAATATTTACATCAGTTATGCATGCCTCTTTTTCTTTTATGTCAAATTGGCAGACAGGTTTTAGTGCACAGCGCGATGCAATGAAAGTTCCGAGTTTAAACCCCTGAAGTGGATAACTTTTTATTTAAACTATTAGAACCCAATTTTATAGGTAAAATAATAGATTAACCAGAGGATTTCAGTATTCTTAAGACTTAACTGAAAAATTAGAATATGTTAGCACATGGTAGCCAATTCATACCATTTGAGGGGGAAAGGAAAATTCAACGAGGAAACGTTTCACTTTCTCATGTCAACCTGGGATGGAGTTGTAACCTTAAGTTTGTAACTAAGCGCTTCAGTATATGCTTCAAAAAACGTATAGTTCAGATAAATTATTGAAATTATAAGTTGATTTGGAAATGTATGAAAATTACAAATCACGTATAATTGAACCAAAACATTTGTCTTCCTCTTAACGAGCGAAGCCGCGAGTATATCTTCTAGCTATGATATAAAGTACACACCAAAAATCATATCCGTTCGATATTTATAATAAACGGACACAATATTTATAATAAATTAAACAAAAAAAATCACTATTCATAAACTAACTGGGAAATTTGTTTCGTAAAATGGCGGAAAGCTTTGCCAAATAAAGGACAAAGACAAAGTTTGAAGGGTAAAAAAGGCAATATATAAAACACACACTCTTGCGCACAGAGTATAAAACTATATTTGTTTCATGTTAATATATAACTATATTTTTATTTGATGTTGACCGTGGTTGATTGTCAGAAGTGCGGCTTTGATGTAATGATATTATTATGTAATGCGGTATAAAATTGCGTGCTTCGAAATGACATAAACATATACAGCTAATTACCTATATTACTCATATAGGCCTAATACAATTATTTACGTGATTTAGAAGCTCGCAATTTCATGCTGCCTAAATAATATCGAAGTGCTGTCGAGTTTTACTTTATTGCAGTTATTTTATTTTATCCCGCCCACGCGGGAAATTGAAATAAAGCAAAATATAATAACCCATCTATCTTGCTTAAGAAATTAATGGATATTACAGGCTGACTGAAATGAAACACTTTAATGTAAGAAAGATGGATGTGCGGAAAAATATTACATTAAGAGTTTTCTCGATATTGTTTTGCGTTTCAGGGTAGATGAAAGAATTAGTAATTATAGAGATAAAATACTATACATGGAGGTAGAATCTATATGCATTAACTTAAAGACTTTATGTTGCTGTGCTTAATAGGGTTATGTTATATAGTTTTGTTTGATCTTCGTTTACATTTTGTGTCAATAAGCATTCAGCCGTGTCTGAAAGTATTAATTTTGTTAAGTAAGGAAAGATTAACTGTTTATTTACGATTAAAATGTACATTTGTGTTTTTAATGTTCACTGTGAAATTTGTTAGTGGAATGAATTTGGTATTTTTTGTTCATGAACCATCAGAGTATTTTGACATATAACCTAAATAAACAGTGATCAAAAACGTTACTGTCCAGGAAAAACTCAACAGCTTTTTGTTCGCCTACAGAACATCACCGAGAAGGTTTTCTGGGAAAATGTTCGGTCGTGAGTTGTGCTCTAAATTAGACATGTTATTTCCTGAAGTTGAGCAGAAAATCGACGAAGAGTTGGTTCAACGACGACTACAAAAACCTGGATCCAAAACGAAAATGTTTGGGTCCTGAACCAATCGGTGTCTGGTTTTAAGAAAGGAAATATTGTGACAGTGAATGGCCCCTACTCGTACGTAGTCAACACAAATGGACTAAACAGACGATGCCAACTTCGTCAGGTTTAGTTCTTAGAAGAAAGGGGGGCGATGTAATATACTCAATCAACTGGCATCATAGAAATTGGTTTTCTTATTCTATTTATATTTTATTTGTTTATGTTTTCATTTACAATTGTCACGTTAGTAATCTAATACAATATTCTACTTACAAAATGTCTTTTTATTTTATTTAATCTACGACACAGACACTACACCAAGTTTTCTGTCGACATGTTCAGAACGCGGATCACTTACCAAAATTTCATCTCTTTCCATCCAACCAATTTTCTTAATTTTCTCGTCGCCACTTCTGTGGAGAATGAAATAAACACCACAGATCTTATCAAACGAACTTTATTCCATGGCACATAATACATTTCATTATAAACCAGTGTTTGGTATAAATTTGTTACATTTACCATGACTGTCATATTCCATGTTCATCTACAATGAGGGAGAGCGGATATTGAGAGAAAGAAGAACAATCTCATGGTGGTCTAATACAGATGGTCGAGTACTAGATTAATAAAATAATTATTATAACAGTACTATAAAAAAGACATTACAGAGCTAAGCCATTTTCATCGAACAAATTGAAAACTAGTAAATCAATACAGCACCAAACCGGCTTCAGACCAAATTATAAAAGCTCCATGTTCAAACCAAAACTTCACTCATTACTCCTACCGATTAATGTAGAATCATCTTTTGAGGCAGTTACTACCGCCGAATACTCACGATTATATTTTGCAACAGATTTGCAACTGACGATTACACAAGTTGTCTTTTACTTAAAAGCTACAACCGCTGATTACACATGATCGTCTTTTACTAAAAAGTTGCTTCCACCAATTATGCACAATCATCTTTAAAGGCATAGTAATAACATTACAGCACCTCTAAAGTTACCTCTTTTGAATTATGGGGGTGGACAAATTAAGTTTTTGTCGTCTTTTCATGACATCACTTGAAGTCTCTTTAAGTCGCCTTCTGAAAGCTTCTGTCAAAACATAAAACAGGATCAGTCTCCATTTAAAAGAGAAGAAAAAAGATAATAGGCCATGCTTAAATAACATATTTGGAGAGGTTTGTGATAATACATATGATATGTATATCAGTGGTGAACTGTGTCTTTTTACATAATCATTTATGCAGTGAGGTTTATCAGCAGCGGTAGGAGTAATGAGTGAAGTTTTGGTTTGAACATGGAGCTTTTATAATTTGGTCTGAAGCCGGTTTGATGCTGTATTCATTTACTAGTTTTCAATTTTTTCGATGAAAACGGTTTAGCTCTGTAATGTCTTTTATACAGGGTGTTGATAAAAACCCTTCAGGACTTCGGGATATGGTTACTTACACCAAAACTAAGAAAAAAGTTCCTATAAACATGGGTCCTAAAATGCTCGGTTATCCGTCTGTCGGTCTGTATGTGTTTTTAACATGATTTTGCATAACTTTAGAACTACAAAAGATATCAACGTCAAACTTAGTAGTTATATGCCGACTATTAGGACCTATTTCGGTGCATAGAATCAAGTTTCTATTTTGTACCATTTCAAAATGGCAGCCATTTTTATAATTTAAAACTTAATATCTTAAAAACCGTAAATTTTTCAAAAATTGGACAAGAGACAAAAAAGTTGCGAAATTTTATTTCCTACAAGACCATATAAAGGTTATCAAGATCGAACGATAATTAACGGAGTTATTGCAATTTTGCTAACAGAATTCAAGTAAATTTGCTATAGCTAGCATAAAAAAGCATGTATTCTGTTGGAAAAATTACAATAACTCCGTTAATTATTGTTCGATCTTAATAATCTTTATATGGTTTTGTAGGAAATAAAATATCGCAACTTTTTTGTCTCTTGTCCAATTTTTGAAAAATATACGGTTTTTAAGATATTAGGGTGAAGTGGGGTAAGTGTACGCGCCAAAACGACTAGTTGCACTTTAACTTACAATAACTTCAATTATATTTCAGATATCTTAATGAAACTTGGTGAGCAGAAAGCTTGGAATGTTTTATGTATGTGGTATTTTTTTAAATTGTAAATTATTAAATTTTTTTTATATAAATGTTTTTATAAACTGATGTCCTGTGCTTACACTTGCCCCTGAAATCGGGGTAAGTGTACGCACCCCCTTATATTTTTATTAACTCACATTAGGTGGAATCTGGGGCAAGTGGAGCATAGCTTAGAATCTGCTGATTAAAATGGTTTTTTATTTGTTAAATTAGCTCCAACCGTTCAGGAGTTTTTTGAACTTTTTTGTGGAACTCCGCATACAATTTTCGTGAAACGGCTAATTGGTACATTTACAATTATTATTATTATTAGTGTGTTAATAAATTATTTTAAATGAATTAAATGCTGAAAAAAATTTATTTAATATCTCACAAATAATGGTAGGCTAGTTAGAATCTAGAAACACAATTTTAAATATGCGTATACAAATCTTACCTGGAGGTGAATTCTGCAATGTAAATGACTTTTTTTTAATTCCACCAAATAATTCTTAAGTAGTTCATATTAGGCTACATGACTATTTCACTAACACTATATTTAAGGAACTGTTCACTTGCTTTGAGAATACTTATTATTTACATATTTACAGCTAGTTTTTTTATTTTTTTTATTGAACGTTGACAGAAAAGAGAGAAGCGTCAAATATTAACTCCCCCCTTCTGCCTGGTGTAGGTTCTGGTATGATTTTGAGCACATCCTCTTTAGGAATGACTGAAGTGTCTTCTTTTACAGGCCAGTAAAACATGTTGTCACCTTTTTTTCTTGTAAACTTAACGACAGGCCCGATGTCATCGAATGATAAGATTTGACCCACAAAGTGTAAAACCTTAGTCTTAGTTGCAAATCTTGCTAGAACCCAACTTCCAGGTTTTGGTTTCTGTTCAACTTCTGCTTCTTGCTCTTTAAAATCTTCAAATTATTCTGGGTCATCCAGTTTATCAAATGGTAGTACATCAGCGTCAGGATCTGAATCAGAGTCAGTAGGAATGCAAAATTTCTGTCTGCTTCCTGTTGTTTTTTCTTTTTTCAATTTCCTTCTTTTTATTTGTACATTTAAGAAGATCCAAATTGCTCCCAGTCTTAAACTGAAGTTGTCTTTTCATAATTTTATTTTGTTCATTTTGCCTTTTCTTCTTAGTTTTTTCATCTTCTTCTTTTTTCATTTGCTTTAGCCGCATTGCCACTTCCTCACTTGTAATTACTTCAGCCTCAGAAGTTGACACTTTCTTCCTCTTCACAACATCAACTGCATTTTGCTTGACAGTTTGTAATAAAACTTGTTCAAATGAAGTAGTGCTCCTCGGAGACAAAAGGTCAGAGACTGCTGACCCAGAAGGCGAGACACTTTGATTTGACCTCCACTGTTTTGGTGTTACACACAGATTTGCAATAGGTGTAGAACAAGTTGCAACTGGCATCACATGTTCTACTATGGTGGGTTCAGGAATGCTAGTATCAGTGGGGTTGGCAGGATTTTCTGGAAGGCCTGTAGCTTCGGCTTCTTGTATTTCATATCTACGTAAAACTTCAGGATCGTATTTGTCCTTTGGCACCCCATTACAATCATATGGGTATATACCTGCTTTTTTAAACCTACTTTGCAGGACTGTTGCCGGTGTACTACTCCACACTTCACCTATTAGAACAGAGAAAATTCGTTTTGGAATTTTCACGCCAACATGTGTACGTTGCCAAGCAACAAGTTTAGCATCCCATTTGGTTTTTAAACCTTTGAACACGGCAAGATCCATTGGCTGTAGCAAATGACTAGTGTGTGCAGGTAGTTTCAGTATCACAACATTGTCAGCAATTGCCACTTCAACCACACTTATATCTACATGGGTTGTGTGTCCATCATACAGAAGTATTACTGGCCTCTCTTCTCCGCAGTTCTTTAAGAACACATTCTTAAAGTAGTTGGCAAAAATTTCGGTTTCCATCCAACCATTTTTGGAAGAAGCGTATGAAGTCCCTGGGAATGCTTCACTTTCTGGGGCTAACCATGAGTCCCACACCGATTTGCCCTTGAAGACTATGAGAGGAGGAAGCTTTTGTCCTGCCGCATTGCCGCCAAGTAAAACAGTCACATTTTATCTTCCCGGCCCACTAGTTATCCTAGAAGAAGGGCGGTTTACTTCGCCAACTACTTTAGTTTTCGATGGGTCTAGACAAAAATTTGTCTCGTCAATGTTAAAAATTTGGCTTGGCTTGTTTCCCAATTTCAAGTCGTCCAATGTGGTCTTCAACAGTTTAAAATAATGTCCAATTGTGAATGGGTCTGTACATTACTTCCTAGCATATTCTAGGCTTTGCGGTTGTTTCACTGACAACCTATGACGTTTCTTGAAACCCAAAAACCAGTCCTCTCCGGGTATTCCATTTTTAAAGGGATTGGTGATCTTATTTTTTTTAACATACTCCCCTACCACCTCTAGAAGCTCTTTTCTACTAAGGCCCCAACCCCAACGTTCCATCACTTTTAGTCCATTGGCCAATTTTTCTTCCTCATGTAGTGGGATTACTGTTCTTCTCCCCAAAGTACTACTTTTCCCTCTTCTGCCACTACGGTGGTGACGGAGAGTGACTTCTGGTATGTTGTATTTCCTAGCAGCACCTCTCAATGTGGACTGGCCAGTAGTAATATCTTGGAGTGTTTTTTCCAAGTCTTCATGGGAATACTTTGAACCCCTGTCAGTTTTCCTTACATACGTTCGCACCATGTTAGTTCAGGTTGGTTAACAAACTACACAGTACTTATAATATCTGTGATATAAAGCCACAGTACACAGTCACTAGAAATTATTTAAAATAACCAAAGTCAATGCTACACGTAAACTACTGAGAAGCAATGTGGGTGAATGCATTCATAATCCTAAATGTCATTGTTACAACCTGAAAAAAAATAGGGTTAGAGTAAACAAAACACAGGTCAAGTGTAAGGTTCAAAGGTTAAATCAACTAGAAAGATGAAATTAGGAGAGTAAAACTTGTCCCTAACATGATAAGCCAATTTCCATTGTATTTAGGGCTATGTACACTTACCTCGGGGCTGGAAGTACACTTACCCCAACCACTGTTTGGCCCGGGGAAAGTGTACGCCCCCCCCTTTTTTTAAAAATACATTTTAGAGATACATAAACCACATTTTTGGATTCCTCTTACAAAACTGCATCAGTGTACCAATTTTCAAATTTCTATTCCTATTTTTTGATTTTATATGATTTTTCAAAATTTGAAGGCGGTACTTTCGTAGTAAGTATAGAAATGCAAAGGTGTTTTAAAACTTAATTTTCATGTATAAACAATTAAAAATACTGATTTCTGACTTCAGAATCTGAAAGATCACATTTCAAATCACATAAAAAGATGAATTAAAAATTTTTTTCCATTTATGGCTTATTTATAGTCAACGCATCCACTTGCCCCGTGCGTACACTTACCCCACTTCACCTTAAGTTTTAAAATATAAAAATGGCTGCCACTTTGAAATGTTACAAAGTAGAAACTTGATCCTCCACACCAAAATAGGTGCTAATAGTCAGCATGTAAGTACCAAGTTTGAAGTTGATATCTTTTGTAGTTCCATTGTTATGCAAAATCACGTTAAAAACACATACAGACCGACAGACGGATAACCGAGCATTTAAGTCCCATGTTTATAGGAACTTTTTTCTTAGTTTTGATGTAAGTAACCATATCCCGAAGTCCTAAAGGGCTTTTTATCAACACCCTGTATAGTACTGCTATAATAACTATTTTATTAATCTAGTACTCGACCATGTGTATTAGACCACCATGAGATTGCTCTTCTTTCTCTCAATATCCGCTTGTGTCGCGATGGTGATCCCGCTTGTGTCACTTGCGGCGAACACAAGCGAGCGTACGTAGTCGAGCCATACCGTCATTTGGCGATGAGCGCCACTTGTGTCGCGATGGCGATCTCGCTTGTGTCACTTGCGGCGAACACAAGTGAGCGTACGTAGTCGAGCCATACCGTCATTTGGCGATGAGCGCCACTTGTGTCGCGATGGTGATCTCGCTTGTGTCACTTGCGGCGTACACAAGCGAGCGTACGTAGTCGAGTCATGCCGTCATTTGGCGATGAGCGCCACTTGTGTCGCGATGGTGATCTCGCTTGTGTCACTTGCGGCGTACACAAGCGAGCGTACGTAGTCGAGTCATGCCGTCATTTGGCGATGTGCGCCACTTGTGTCGCGATGGTGATCTCGCTTGTGTCACTTGCGGCGTACACAAGCGAGCGTACGTAGTCGAGTCATGCCGTCATTTGACGATGTGCTTCACTTGTGTCGCAATGCCCAGGGTGACGGTAACTCGTCGACACAGACGACCGTTGCCCCATCTGCAGGGGAGTGGTTTTAAATTACAATCACGTGTACCAGGAGCCCAGTAACAAAGAAATACATCATTCAGATATATTTTGTTATTGCCTTATTAACTTCTAATCTCAAATCATAAGTGAAACATTGTTAAAATACAAATACATAAATGAACAGAGCCGATATAAGACTTAACTTGGGAGGGGGGGGGGGGGGTTTGTGAAAGGGCGTGTTTGGGGCTCCCAGTGCAGCGGTCTCACTTGGGTAACAACACAGGTCTCATCAAGGAAACCCGATTGCGGTTTATAATACAGAGGTGAGTTGTCCACAAGTGTTGAGTGGCCAACCAATACGTACAACACTTAAAAGAATAATTAACACACTAAAATGCCTAATATCGTGTAATATCTTAGAATTAATTATTTTAAAGTTAAGTTAAAGTTATATTATTATCGAAAAATGTTATTGAATTTATGACGTGCGATGATAACTCGCAACAAGGACAATAAGTTTCATAAGAAACTCAATTCAATTTTTATGTTGACTGACATTTTTTTGGATGGTAGAGCATTTTTTGCCTGGATTAAAATGCCGATACAAACAATCGTTCCTATCAGGGGCGACTGTTCGCCCCACGAATCACGTTTCCCCCCAAGCATGGCAACACTGTGCTGAAAGCAGTGATGTGATCCTCAGAACGACACGAAATTTCCCAGCCACTGACCGAACAAACGAAGGCGTATTCTAAAATTACATGTTTATTTTAAAAATTTACGCAATATGCTATTCTATGTTAAATTTTTACGTACACAACTTCGAATATCGAGACCTACACTTTCACTATATATTTTTATGTACAGTGTTGTTCTGGTTCAACGTACATAGGTTTATTATTCATTATATCATAACTTCGTTATAATACAGAATTTATAAGTTATATAATGCTTCATTCAGACTGAAACGTCTAAAAACAATAACACTAGACATTCGCTCTTTTAACGCGAAATGGATGAACTCACTGATTCCATTGTCACAACATCATAACATTCCATTGTCATAACATCAGAAAAATGCTTTAATTAAATGAAGGAACACAAATGAAGATCATGTATACCTGTAAAAGGGAAGGTCCCACTCACTCATCACTAATTCTCCAATTACCATTACACCTAGAAAGCTGGAATTTTGAACACTCATTCTTTAGGCGCTAAATAGAACAACTAAATGGTTTTTATCCTCATCCTCACCGTCGGACCCCGCCACGGACCCTCTCAAATATCCCATATTAATTATCCTTGACAGAATATAAATTGATGAAATGTTTATAATTTACAGGTGTAAAAAGCAAGAAGTTTTTGTAGAATATCAAACGAGCTATCAGGAACAGAACATGACTAGAGATCACTGACTAGAGATCACTGAAAATCACTGACTAGAGATACTTAAAAGACCATCCTTCCTTATAATAGCAGTAATTGAAAAAGCAAATGTAAACCATTTATTTTTATCTATCGCATTTTTAAATTTGCCGGGACGGCTTTGTTTTTTTTGTTCAAGATAAACCTTATATAAACATTAACATTTTTTTGACATAAAATCAAGACAGATCTACGTTTTACGTACCTGTACTTTCATGAAACGGAAAACTGCTTTAGGATTCACCACGTACGCAAGTCCTACTGCGACGGTGGTATTTATATTCCTGTCTAAGGGCCACTCTCTACTATACATTCGAGCATATTCAACGATATTGGGCATGAGCCTTCTGAGAGCAGTGGCACCTGGAGGGCTTTGCCAGCTGGGCGCTGAATCTGCTTTCTTGTAGTATAGGGATGCCAAATAGAAAAACCTCCTGCGGGGGCAGCACTAGAAATACTTCCGTCGCAGCAGACATGCGGACTTAGCGGATTCATAACAATATCTTTCTGTTTCATGAAATTTTACATTGAAGTTTCAAATACCACTGACCTTTATCATCGCACAGTCCAAACTACTTGACTGAGAACCAACCTTGAAACTTTGCATGGACGTTCTTTTTAGGGGTTAAGCATCAGCTATTAGAGCAGTTTTTTTCAAAATTTGAAATTTTAAGGGTTTTTTGGTGGGGTTGAAGTTTTAAAATTTCCAAACAAAAGTTCATCCATTATATTATAATGGATGAACTTTTGTTTGAATTTTCAATTTTTCATTCAATCAAGCACATGGTTCAAGCCTCACAAACGGATACGTGTTTACAGCTGATTTATAATTAATTTGGTTCCATTCATAATGGTTTTATGGTTGTTTTGTCGATTTTTTGGATAATATTTAATACATAAAAGATAAATTTAGTTTAGTCACTCAAATAAAAGTCATAATTAGTTTTTGCAATTAACCATTATACCATTATATAACTCATAAATTCTGTATTATAACGAAGTTATGATATAGTGAATAATAAACTTATGTACGTTGAACCAGAACAACACTGTATATAATAATATAGAGTGAAAGTGTAGGTCTCGATATTTGAAGTTGTGTACGTAAACATTTAACATAGAATAGTATATTGCATAAATTTTGATGATAAACATGTAGTTTTATAATACGCCTTCGTTTGTTCGGTCAGTGGCTGGGAAATTTCGTGCCGTTCTGAGGTTCACTGCTTTCAGCACAGTGTTGCCATGCTCGGAGGGAAACGTGGTTCGTGGGGCGAACAGTCGCCCCTGATAGGAACGCTTGTTTGTACCGGCATTTTAATCCAAGCGAAAAATTCTTTTCCATCCTAAAAATTGTCAGTCAACATAAAAATTGAATAGATTTTCTTATGAAACTTATTGTTCTTGTTGCAAGTTACCGCACGTCATAAATTCAATAACATTTTTCGATAATAATATATTAACTTAAATTTAAAATAATAAATTTCATGATATTACACGATATTATATTTTGATTAGGATTTTTGCGGACATTTGCCATCACTGATTAGTAAAAAACAAGTTTCACGACGTTTCGGGATCTGAAATCTGATCCCGTCTTCAGGTGGAAGAAAACCTAGAACATAACAAGATTAGTAACACATAGCCAGGGAAACCTGGACAAAAACACAGCTAAAACAGAGAACTGTAAAAGCAGTCACAAAAACAATAAGCTGAAAAGAAAAACAATACACAAAATAACACAGGAATCACAAGTATCAAGAATCACCAGACAGGAGAGAGCACGTCCACACCCAATCAGAGCTGAGCTGAGACTGGTGGGAGGAAAGCAAATGGCGGCGGCAACGGAAATGGCGGCGCCCACAGCCAACCAAATCACGGCGCGCTACCGGTGGCGAAAACCTGAAACAGAGACATGTGATATGCAAATTCCGTGTGTCTGTGTTTTTTAGTTAATTTTTAACCTGATTTTGCCCCTTGGCCTTGCTACGGGTTAACATGTTATGAGAATTTTGAACAGATTTGTTAGTAATTACCCTATTTGCTGACACTTTATTTTCCCTGTCTTTCAATTCTTTGTTTAATATTGGTAGCCATACTGGCCTTATTTCAAGTGAAGATTGACTGATTGGTTGGTCTGCTAGTTTTATGTATGAAGCTTCAATTAGTTTTCTTTTGAAAAAATGAGGTTCGCGGTGTACTATTTTTGCTTCATCAAAATTCATCTGGTGATTTTCAGACCAGCAGTGTTGAGCAATTTTTGATTTATCCACTAAGCCCTTCCTCGTGTTATCTTTGTGTTCTTTGATTCTAACATTTAAAGGTCTTTTTGTCTCGCCATAATACGGCCTAGAGCAACTATTGCAGTTTATTCTGTAAACACAGTTTTTTGATCCCTGAGTGCCATTTTTTGGTTTGGTTTTTACGAGACATTGCCTAAGAGTGTTTTGTGTCCTAAACGCGGTTCTAACTTTGAACTTCCTAGCAACTCTTCTAATTTTTTCTGATAATCCCGGCACATAAGGGATTGACATAGGAACGAATTTTTCAGTGTTTTCTGACTCATTCTGTTTAGCCCTACGGGTTTTGCACTTTCTTATTACGGATTGAGGGTATCCATTCTCAGCCAAATCTTGCTCTACTTTTTTGATTTCCTGATTTAATCCATCTTGATTTGAGCAAATGCTCTTTGCTCTGTCAAATAGTGAGTAAGCTACCCCTTCTTTGACAGATTTTTGATGGTTTGATTGAAAATTTAAGTACTGCCCTGTGTGTGTCTTTTTTCTGAAAACAGTTGTCCTAAGCGTGTCCCTATTCTTTTCTACGCATACATCCAAAAATGCTAGTTTGTTTTGGACTTCCTCTTCCATTGTTAGGCGGATGGAAGGAGAAATACTGATCCCGAAACGTCGTGAAACTTGTTTTTTACTAATCAGTGATGGCAAATGTCCGAAAAAATCCTAATCAAAATATAAAATCACCATCACCAACAATGAATTTCAAACAAAGGACACGATATTAGGTATATTAGTGTGTTGATTATTCTTTTAGGTGTTGTTCGTATTGGTTGGCCACTTAACACTTGTGGTCAACTCACCTCTGCATTATAAACCGCAATCGGGTTTCCTTGATGAGACCTGTGATGTTACCCAAGTGAGACCGCTGCACTGGTAGCCCCCAACACGCCCTTTAACAAACCCCCCCCCCCCCCCCCGCTCCCAAGTTAAGGCTTGGAGTGGCACTGTTCATTTATATATTTGCATTTTAACATTGTTTCACTTTATGTTTTGGGATTAGAAGTTAATAGGGCAATAACAAAAGATATCTGAATGATGTATTTCTTTTATGTTATTGGGATCCTGGTACACGTGATTGTAATTTAAAACCACTCCCCTGCAGATGGGGCAACGGTCGTCCGTGTCGACGAGTTACCGTCACCCTGGGCATTACGACACAAGTGGCGCACATCGTCAAATGACGGCATGACTCGACTACGTACGCCCGCTTGTGTACGCCGCAAGTGACACAAGCGAGATCACCATCACGACACAAGTGGCGCACATCGCCAAATGACGGTATGACTCGACTACGTACGCTCGCTTGTATTCGCCGCAAGTGACAGAAGCGAGATCACCATCGCGACACAAGTGGCGCTCATCGCCAAATGACGGCATGGCTCGACTACGTACGCTCGCTTGTGTACGCCGCAAGTGACACAAGCGAGATCACCATCGCGACACAAGTGGCGCACATCGCCGAATGACGGCATGGCTCGACTACGTACGCTCGCTTGTGTACGCCGCAAGTGACTGAAGCGAGATCACCATCGCGACACAAGTGGCGCTCATTGCCAAATGACGGCATGGCTCGACTACGTACGCTCGCTTGTGTTCGCCGCAAGTGACTGAAGCGAGATCACCATCGCGACACAAGTGGCGCTCATCGTCAAATGACGGCATGGCTCGACTACGTACGCTCGCTTGTACATTTATGAGACTGTTGTCTTTTGCAAAACCAAATGCTCTCTCACACAAGGGCAAGATGTTCACCCCTATCCGACAAGGGGCAGAGAGTTGTACAGAATGGCACAGAACAGGTCCAGGGCAGCCATGAATCTGCCTTCCCAGGCGGGCGTCAGGTTTCTCAACAACCTCCCTGAGGACATAAGGCAGGAGGGAAATGTAGGGCGATGGAAAAGAAAGCTAAAAAAGTTTCTCGTCGAGAAAGAGTTTTACTCGGTGGGAGAATTTGTGGATCGGGCTGAATAGGGGATCTTGCCGTACTCGGGGATGCACTGTGAATTTCTTTTCAGTTTTAACTTTTTTTTGTAACAGAATGAAAAATTGTTTTTCTTTTGATGCAAGAGTTGTTTATTTTTCAGGTTATGCAATGGACAATCAATACATATATATATCAATAAGAACATTATGAATGGACGTTTGCTACACAATTGTAAAATTGTAAAATTGGCAATAAAGATTATTATTATTATTGTGTACGCCGCAAGTGACACAAGCGAGATCACCATCGCGACACAAGTGGCGCACATCGCCAAATGACGGCATGGCTCGACTACGTACGCTCGCTTGTGTACGCCGCAAGTGACACAAGCGAGATCACCATCACGACACAAGTGGCGCACATCGCCGAATGACGGCATGGCTCGACTACGTACGCTCGCTTGTGTACGCCGCAAGTGACCCAAGCGAGATCACCATCGCGACACAAGTGGCGCTCATCGCCAAATGACGGCATGGCTCGACTACGTACGCTCGCTTGTGTACGCCGCAAGTGACCCAAGCGAGATCACCATCGCGACACAAGTGGCGCACATCGCCAAATGACGGCATGGCTCGACTACGTACGCTCGCTTGTGTACGCCGCAAGTGACCCAAGCGAGATCACCATCGCGACACAAGTGGCGCACATCGCCAAATGACGGCATGGCTCGACTACGTACGCTCGCTTGTGTACGCCGCAAGTGACACAAGCGAGATCACCATCGCGACACAAGTGGCGCACATCGCCAAATGACGGCATGGCTCGACTACGTACGCTCGCTTGTGTACGCCGCAAGTGACACAAGCGAGATCACCATCACGACACAAGTGGCGCACATCGCCGAATGACGGCATGGCTCGACTACGTACGCTCGCTTGTGTACGCCGCAAGTGACCCAAGCGAGATCACCATCGCGACACAAGTGGCGCTCATCGCCAAATGACGGCATGGCTCGACTACGTACGCTCGCTTGTGTACGCCGCAAGTGACCCAAGCGAGATCACCATCGCGACACAAGTGGCGCTCATCGCCAAATGACGGCATGGCTCGACTACGTACGCTCGCTTGTGTACGCCGCAAGTGACCCAAGCGAGATCACCATCGCGACACAAGTGGCGCACATCGCCAAATGACGGCATGGCTCGACTACGTACGCTCGCTTGTGTACGCCGCAAGTGACACAAGCGAGATCACCATCGCGACACAAGTGGCGCACATCACCAAATGACGGCATGGCTCGACTACGTACGCTCGCTTGTGTACGCCGCAAGTGACAGAAGCGAGATCATTTTCCGCTGCCACATGATCTTCCTCTCGCGGAATGGCTTGAAGGAATTGTAGTGGCCCCTCACTTAAGCGCAGATGAGAAGCAACTTTTAAACATTTGAAAGCTCTGACTGTATGCCGCATTATTACGCAACGGAAAAGCAGCTTTTAAATAATTTGGAAAGTTCTAATTGTATGCCGCATAGTTACGCATTAATACATGATACACATGAAAACTAGTTTATAAACTAAACGGAGAAGAAT
This sequence comes from Flexamia atlantica, assembly GCA_035578135.1. Taxonomy (NCBI): domain Eukaryota; kingdom Metazoa; phylum Arthropoda; class Insecta; order Hemiptera; family Cicadellidae; genus Flexamia; species Flexamia atlantica. The sequence goes on from JAQJVK010000019.1 coordinate 4,640,905, forward strand.
TACAGTAAGTTAGCATTGAAATGTAGAGTAAATGTAATGGTTCAAGGGAAATGAAATTAATTTCTTTGCCGTCAGGTTGAGCGCGGTACGAGTGCGGTACTGAACGTGGTTCGTTTCATTTCCATCCGGCTTCAACTCCAATATTCCCCACAAGCCACGCCCACCCCTCTGAAAGCCACGGCCCCTGCCGCCGATTAGCCGGGCGGCGCTTCACACTTTACCTGGCAAAAGTTTTCAATATTTATACAGCAGGTAACGTAACCTGTCAAAAATCTTACCTGCCAGACGACCTTCCACTGTAAAATCAGCTGATATCAATTCACATAAGATTGTTTCAAAAATATACATGCCATAAACTGTCATAATTTTTTCAGATTTGAAATACTCTTTGACTGAGGTTCTGGTTTGGAGATTACAAATTATTCTTATTGCTTTTTTTGCATTTTAAAAATAGAATTTAGATTGTAATCAGCTGTAGCACCATACAGTGATATTCCAAATGATATAATTGAATGAATGTAAGAAAAATAAACGACTTTTAAAGTTTCTTTTGTCACAGAGATGTTTTAGCCTAATCAATGCATATAAAGCCGAATATATATTTTTGAGTAATTGCTCAACATGGAGATTCCATGTAAGTGAACGGTCAATTTCTAAACCCAAAAATTTAACATCGTGTTTCCCCTCAATATGTTCGTCATTAATTATAATTTTTATTTGTTCCTCATGACCAGCTTTTTGGGGTTGAAAGCAAAGAAAATTGGTCTTTGAGGGGTTCAAAAGTAAACTATTGGAATTAAAATAATTTTGTAATCGATTTATATCAAAATTTGCTTTGGCTTCAATTTCACTGTAATTGGGCTGTGATTTTCAAATTAGCATCATCTGCATACAGGCAGAGTTTACTGTGGTCACTAAGGTTCGGTAAATTTCTTAGGTAGCAAATAAATCAAAGAGGGCCTAAGATGGATCCCTGAGGCACCCCATATTTAATATTTACTTATGGAGATTGATAAGGAATTTTATAATTATGTTCACTACAATACTGAATTTCGACTGATTGTTTTCTATTGCAAATATAACATTTCAACCAGTTTAATTCTTTATTTTTAATTCCTAATTGAATAAGCTTTGACAATAGTAGATCATGGGATATTGAATCAAAAGCTTTACTAATATCCATGAACAATCCCATAACTTTGCATTTACCGTCCAGACTATCAATAATTGATTTAATAAACTCTGTGGCGGCTGTTATAACAGACCTACCACTTCGAAAACAGTGTTGACAATCTTCAAACAGGTTATTTTTTTCAAAGTAATTTACCAGTTGATTATGAACTACTTTTTCATAAATCCTAGATATTGATGGTAACAAAGCAATAGGTCAATAGTTTGATGCAATCTGCTTATCTTCTTTTTTTAAGAGTGGTTTTAATTTTGAAATTTTTAGTTTGTTAAGAAATATTCCAGATACTAATGAAGAATTTATTAAATGAGCAATCGGTTTTAGTAGCGCTAGCTTAGCTTTTTTAAGGAGTGCCACAGGGATGTCATCATAGCCTGCACTGAAAGAATTCTTTAGGTTGCTTATAATTTTATCAGCCTCTTTCTCATCAACAAAGCTAAATGTAAAACTTCTGCAGAAGTTTATCTGTTGACGGTCAAAATTATCACCTCTATTATGTGGACGTTAGGTATTACTGTGTCATGTACAACATTGGAAAAATAGTCTACAAACTCCTTCCAAACCAAGGAGGGATCTGTACACATCTTATCATTGATTTTTAAATTTAACCGTTTAACGTTCATCGTGTTTTTTTGCCTTAGATAGCAAAAACTCCTTATTAGCTTATCGTATAAAAATTGTTCAGACGTCGTAAAAAATATGGAAATACTTTTAAAAAGATCTCAAACGATAAACAGATGGAGAGAGTGACACAAGGGTGTGAACGGTCGTCAAAGGAATGTGAGGGGGTGCGAGAGAAGTGTGAAACAAGGGCTGCCGTCTCACTGCCAAATCAAAAACATTCAAACTTAAAAACTAGACTGGTTGCTAACAACTACACTGGTGGCTAACGCCACACTGGTTAGTTACGTATTAAAATAATTTAATTTACTGAAAACACAAAAGAAACCATGATTAAAAGTACATTTTAAAGATTTAGAATTAATTCTTCTCATATACGCTTTACTATTTTGATTTTGAGTCTCTTTAGTATGAGCGGCACAATGTGTGTTTACTACTTAGGCATCATTTACTACTTGAGTTGTGGGCACCAATAAATTTCTGCATAGAGCTCTTTGTAGTCTGTTGGTATGTATGGTTGCAGTTTCTTGATGTCTTCCATTTTAGCAATTTTTATTGGAACCTCTTCCGCAGGGCAAGCCTCATTACCAGGAAGATGCAAGTTCGGCCTACCTGGTGAACTGGAGGAAAAGGGATGCTTAATGTTAGAGTTTATGAAAGGTCTTCCAATAACCTTTCCTCAAGCTGCATTAAAAATGCACATGTAAATTTTAGTTCAGGTCTGATCAATAAAAGAACAGGCCTGACATCTGGAGATAAAACATTTTCCATTCATTAGTGATATCAGGACTGAATGTAAAGTGTTCCAATCTCTGATGTCAGGTCTGAACCTTTCTGAACAGTCCTGATATCAGAGCTTAATGGGTGCTGAGGTCAGGTCTGAACTTCTTTTATTCAGACCAGAGTAATCTGTTTGTATTTTTGAGACTTTTCTGTTCATTTCTAATCTTTTCTTCTAATGTTTTAATATGTCCTATTAGTCTGTGACGTAATTTTACTTCACGTCCTCTCATTTGATTGCCATTGTAATGTGATGGTGACGGTTCTGGCGTAGAGGGAGGCGTTAGTACTTGTTTTGCATTGTAAATTTTTTGGTTCTTTCTTCTACATGCATTTTGCCTCTGTCTCCACTTCTTTTTCTCTCTTTTGTGTTGTCTTTCAGTCAATTCATGTACCTTCTTCCTCTTTGCATTCCTGTAAAAAAATACGTATATGTAATACTTTTTCAGTAAATTTCAAAATCAGGAAATAGTATATTGCATTACGAAGCCGGGAAATAGGTGTTTACCGGACGAGGGTGATTGTTCCCAAGCGAGTCCAGTAAATTCATTTCGGACAAGTGATATACGATATTTTACGGAATACCACCATACCTTACAAACTTACTTAATAAATCAACAAAAATTGTCATAATCCGTTATATTTAAATATTTTAATGAAAACCAACAATCACTACTAGGCCTAGTAGAGTTTGAGGTTATGTTTGTGATACACAATCAACCAATATCAACTATTAGAAACTTTTCCGTACAGTAAACAGTCCGTCAAAAATATAAAAGTGCGTAAATGCTTCATTATGTGCATCCTTCGTGCGGCTGTAGGAATACATAGGAGCGCGGGGATTTGCTGGTAATTCGAATGATTGAAATCAACCAAGAAAAAAGGAAGATCTGTATTTAGGCTTCAGATAGACACAAGTGTAATAGAGCGCACAACTCAACGAAATATTACAAGTCCAGAAATCGACACTAAGAATATTCAAAGACAAGAGACGCGCTAAGCGAACTGTCGGGCTCTCTGAGAACACCTTCCAGCTAGTGTGTTCCAGATGTATGTGAGGGCCCTGTCTAGCCGGGGTAATGTATAGATTATTTCAGTTTAGACATGTTTATAGTTTTAGGCTTGGAATTATTAGTAAACATCTCGAGAAGGGCCGTCTGTGGGCATATAGAGACCGTGAGGGTCGTCACGGGTCGAGATTCACGGTAATCTATAAGTATAAAAGAGGATGTTGGTATATATATATATATATTTATTTGGCAGGGATAAACACAAAAACCGCTGGACCGATGGCCACGAAACTTGGTACATACATGTAGAATTTCATGGAGTAGGTTTATACACCTTCAATTTCGTGATAACTTTCAGGGCTTAGCCCTGGGACCGTCTTAAAGGTACCCATGTCAGGGATTTTGAAATAATTTGAGTTAGATTTGTTTACTAACAAAACATATGAAAGTAAAATTTAAAACAGGTGATGTAAATTATAATGGTATTTCTTTCTGCTATTTAACTGTATTTTTGTTAAAATGAAGATTTGTTACTTGGTGCCAGGTGGTCAATGAATTAGACTTTTGCATTTTTTCAAAGTGCAATACACTATATAAAATGCTGATAATATGTAGTATAACATAAAATAAATAACTGATTACTGAAGGACTCCAGTGATCACTGATCACTTATACTTGAAGGACTTTTTTTATGACAACTAACTACTATTTAAAGAGGAAGAGTGTGCTACTGTAAAGAATTAATTTTACCTACAACACTTTAAAAAAATTGCCGGGACGGCTCATTCAAACGTTTTGCTCAATATAGAGTCTAAAAACGTAAGACAGCACTTTTTAATAATTGCTGGAGTGGCATTGTAATTTTTTGTTCAAGGTAGACCCTAAAACCTTAAGAAAATGATCTTTTACAGTGAATAAAATTTCAAGTCATGTTCTATGGTTCCTCTAACACGTATGCCTTCATGAAGGAAAGAAATAAGATTTCTAATACGCAGGTCTGCTGCGACGGGGGTGCAAGAAATTTCAAATTAAGGGTAACTATGCTACATATGCGAGCAGATTCAAAGTGCCGTCGAAAAAGCCAAGGGTGCCGTTCCTTATATTGTGCCCCATGATCATCATCAGGGCAAGCTCAGGTACCGTGGAAACGACCATTAAATGCTTCTCGGCGTTCGTCTCTGTAAATTGGCCTCTTGAGTGTGTGAGCGCAATCCTCTTCACCTGATACCACGATCGACTGGACAGCCGACACAAGCAAAACGCACTTGCAAGAGGAAGGACCACCGATATTGGGCATGAGCCTACCCAGGGCAACAACACCATTTGGGGCTTTGTCGGTGGGGCGTTGGATATGGTCACATTTTTTTATGTACAGGCAGTTTATGCAGGAATATAATACCCCCGTCGTAGCAGACCTTCGTACTAAGAGCGAATTTCTAAAAACTTTTGCTTTATGGAAGTACATTTGATATGTTCAAAGAAGTAGATACATTACATACATTAGATTTTACAATAAGAAAAATAAATGGGAAGGCAAGACTATATAATTCATGGGTGATAGTGTATGTATAATTTTAATCGTGAGCTAAGCCACGGGTTCTTCTAGTTTATTATAAAGGGGACCTAATAATAAAAATGGGCTTGGAGTGTAGTTGGACTCACAACAATTATACTTACATTTAGCTTATATTTATTTAAGTTAAATTCAGGAGCAGTGAAAAACTTTTGAACATCGTGGTAAGACACATTGCACATTCTTTAAGGTATAAACTTTAAAAAACCATCAATCATAATACACAATTAAAATACAAGTAGGCTCGTTACTGTCATGCCTACCTTGCTTTGTGTTTTTCTCTATATTCTTCCTCTCGTTGATTCTCAAGCTTTCTTTTTTCCCGGGAGCGTCGCAGCTCTTCAGCTGCTTTCCCTCCACTATCTGATTCCCCTAAAAATCATATGAGTTTATGTTTTCAAACATAACTACCTTAAGAAAATCAAATGAAAGCTATTTTTCTGTGAAATTTATAACTTTACCTAGGCTAGGTCCACTGCGTACGTAGGTACTAGGTTACTGAAATTTGTTATTAGTGCTATATTACGTAGACATTTATTTCATTAATAATTTCTAAGCAAACAATAGCTTAGGAAGGACCACACAGACCTACCGAGGAACCTATCAAAATCATTATTGTGAATTATGTACAATCATAAATTAACTGCATTTGCATAAAATGTCATGAGTGTTACTTTGTAGTCACTAGTGTTACTTTTTATAAATAACACTCGTGACAAAAACAAATAAATGATTTTGACTTTGATTCAATATCGCTTCTATATAGAGGAGTGAGTTTATGCCTAATGGAGTAGGACTCTAAATACTTGTTACCTACCAAACAAGTCATCACAGGTTATAATTTTCATATAAATAAGTGGTAACACTCATGACAATGAATTAAACTACTTACCATGATGAATCATTATTGCAAATGATTTTTTCTTCTCATTGTAAACTAATACAACTTTAAATATGATTTTAAATTACCTTTTCGTGTCCATTTCAATCGTTGAATTTAATACTTAAGTATTTTGGGTGTTGATTCCTACTGTTGATTACCTGTAGGAATATGTACAATAGCCTATCATTCTTACTCTGAAGCAGAGACTTTATTATAATTACAGACTCAGGTAACAAACAACTATCGGGGATTGATTTAAAAAAAAATACTCTTGGTAAAAAAAAACTTTACTACAACAGATCATTTTAAATTAATTTGCTGCTATAATAACATAGAAGCAAAATAGTACTTTGTTAAAATATTAGTAAAAATAATACTTTCGTAAAATAGTAACACTGGAAAAAGTTTCTCTGATAGGTATCTTGAAAGACAAATTTAGAGATTGTTCTTTACATCTCTTGAAAACCCAATGAAACTATAAGAGTAGGGTCCTCTTCTCTCATTCCATGGATTTTCTTCAGTCTAAAGAGCTTCCATTGAATTATCAACATTGTAAATATAAAATTTAAGTTCAGGAACGTCTCTCCATTTGTCCGTAAAGTGTTTTTTTTAGCAGATTGTCAACATCTTTTTTCTTGGCTGCATTTGCTTGTGACTCTTTTGCATTAAATCTGCATTCGAATAGACAAATGATTTTCCTTGCTTCATAAAACTTCTGTACTTTAAAAAAATCACGTGTGACTTCTCCATGTACGATACAGCTGTTACCTAGTCTTCTCTTGATAAAAATCCTTTTTACTTTTGAAATTGGGAAATGTCAATTTTTTACTTCCTTCACTAGTTCAACATTTAACTTTTTGAAGTCCAGTACGTTCACAGTAACGTAATTCTTCACAATATCGTAAACTTCTTCCGGGTTTGTAGTCACTTATTTCATCTGAACTCTTCTTCTATGTTCCCAAATACACATTCAGGGGGAAGGAAGCTGTGACCATTCGGCTAGGTTCGGAATTTCCACGTTTTTGATGTGATTCTTAGCTTGTGAAGCCAGCCAAAAGCTCGCCGCAGACACAGTAGTTGAATTCTAGTTTTGTCCGCTGCATCCATCGGACACTATTCTGATGGATTTAAAATTTGACATATCGGTCGACTTCCAACAATCATACACGCAAGAGGAACTAATATTGGAACCTTTCGGAATCTCACTCTCCGTCCAACAATAAGAAGTTACATTTTCTGGCGTCAACAGATTGCCAAGTCTGTACATTCATCCAAACAGATTGCCAATTCTCTATTAGGCTTGCCAATTCTCTGTTAGGCTCACCTTCAGTGTTGTGTTTTACAGCTTCATTGGTAGCTCTTACAATCTGTAGTTCACCTTTTTATAGTGTTATGTAATATCTTAGTATAGCTCTCACATTTTTGTAGTGGTGAAGGCAAGTCATTAGTGGGCAGAATGATTTTGCCGCAGCTACGCCACGACCAATAGACCTCAAAGCATACAAACACATGTTTATGTCATATTTATAAGTTACAGGGTTTAAGTCTGAGATATAGAAGTGAATAGATTTTAAGAATAGGCCACACGTTATCCACTTTACTGGTTCCCTGCCCATCCATGTCTCCCCGTTTCCACAATACCAAGTCCAATACAGTTTTCACCATTATAATACTTACATTTCCTTCACCAGTTGCCGCGGATAATCCTCATAGCCATAAATAGTCCAAACTTATTTGAAGCTGAACAGGCCTTTTTGTGAAGGACTAGGCCTGTTCTCTGGGATGTGTCAAGGAGCATCCCAGTAAAGCCACCTTGCAACTTACCATCTTCCCTTAGCCTAGAAGTACAATTCTTCAATAGATAACGTACCCCTGAATTTAGCTTTAGTTTTATATGAAACTTGCTCTAGTCATTTCAACAATATCACAATGATGTCACTAAACCACAAGTAACTTTTCACAACACAAACCATGTAAACTTAAACCCCAAAACTGCAAATTCCTTAAACAAGGGTAAAAAACAAGCTGCTGAAAAGGAAAAGAAATGTAGAAATGAAAAGGAGTATGTGAGCTATAGACTTCCATTAGAAATCCACAGATGAAAAACCGCTGCATAACCTCTATCCCAAAGGTGCTGCTGAAGAAGAACACCCACTTTTTTCATCTGCAAAGCTGTTGCCAACATAATTTATTTATTTTCACTTCCCATGCCGCTTTACAATTGAGGAGCGTTTTAACAAAACTCAGTATCATACAAATCAAACTTTTTAGGAGAAGGTTTTTTTAATTTCCAAGCAAACTTCTTATAAACTATGCCTTAAAATTGTATATATTTTTAAGAACAAGCTACTGTTTAACTATGTAATTAACAAGAAAATAAAATTTAAATTCGTTTGTATGAAATGCTTTTAAAAAGGGCAAATTTTGTCAAAACTCAGTATCTTCTCTGTACTTGAACTACTGTATTTTTTCACCCATATGTGATGAGTAGGAATATGTACAAACGTCACATGAACAGCTGAACATACATTATATATACACTGTGTGTAAAAATCGTCCGTCCCCCCCTCCTTAATTTTTTTGTTTGTTAAGTAAAACAATTAACCTTTGGGGAATTATACTAACTCAACCCAAATTATTTTTTGACGTTACCAAAACTTTTGAGTGTCCCACAAAAGTGGGGGATTTAGGGGGCAACTCAAAATTTTCAAATGCAACCCCCTTTTGAGTGACCCCTCATTTTAAAGAGCTCTCAAAAAGTAGATGAATGGTGAAAATTGGAGGTCTCTATCGTGTTTCTATCCAAATTGACAGCTTGTCAAAGTTTTGAATACAACACATCCTTGAAAGCTGGCGTCGAGGACATTTGGAATTTTAATTCACCTTTGGTGACGTAAAAATGAAACGAGCCTGGGAAAAATGTTGTTAAATGAAAAATTAGTCTCTTTAGGTGATATTTAAAATTTTGAGTGTCCCCCAAAAATGGGGGACTTTGGGGGCAACTCAAAATTTTCAAATGCAAACCCCTACCGAGTGACCCCTCATTTTAAAGAGCTTTAAAAAATAGGCAAATAGTGGAGGCTGGAGGTCGCTAACGTGTTTCTATCAAAATTGGCAGCTTGTCAAAGTTTCAAGGAGTCATATTCAAAGCTTTAAAAGGCTGCCAATTTTGATAGAAACACGTTAGCGACCTCCAGCCTCCACCATTTGCCTATTTTTTTAAAGCTCTTTAAAATGAGGGGTCACTCGAAAGGGGTTTGCATTTGAAAATTTTGACTTGCCCCCAAAATCCCCCATTTTTGGGGGACACTCAAAATTTTAAATATCACCAAAAGAGACTAATTTTTCATTTAACAACATTTTTCCCAGGCTCGTTTCATTTTTACGTCACCAAAGGTGAACGACAGATGAATCCACTCCAAATGTCCTCGACGCCAGGTTTCAAGGATGTGGTGTATTCAAACCTTTGACAAGCTGTCAACTTGGATAGAAAAACTATAGAGACCTCCAATTTTCACCATTCATCTACTTTTTGAAAGCTCTTTCAAATGAGGGGTCACTCAAAAGGGGTTTGCATTTGAAAATTTTGAGGTGCCCCCAAAATCCCCCATTTTTGGGGGACACTCAAAATTTTTGGTAACACCAAAAAATAATTTGGGTTGAGGTAGTTTCATTCCCCAAAGGTTAATGGTTTGTCTTAACAAACAAAAAAATTAAGGAGGGGGGGACGGACTTTTTTTACACACTGTATATATATCTCCACCGTTGTATATATCCACCCAAGAAATGTTAATAACATGAGTTTTAATATGCAAACCTTACTTTTTTAACAAACATGTTAAGAAATAATAAAAAAACAATTTTGTAAAAACAAAGCATTGTCTGTTTTTCTAATGATTTAATGTACAGGGTGTTTATAAAAAAACTGATCGATTTCAAACAGTCATAGCTCTTTTATGTTTTATCACAATTTTTTAAAATTAATGTTAAATTAAAGACAAATTTCTTAAGTTTACAATGACACATTCACACTATCTTATTTCTACATGTTTTCCATTATTAGCTCTTAAATAATCAAGTCTGAGTTCGAGATCTGCCCAAACTCGCCGCAACATCGAAACATGAATTTCATCAAATGCTTCTCTGATCTTTTGCTTCATTTCTTCCAGGCTGTTGACTTTGTTGGAGTAAACACGATCTTTTACAAACCCCCAAACAAAAAATCACATGGGGTAATGTCTGGCGACCTTGGTGGCCAAGGTATGGGTCCGTCACGGCCAATCCAACGATTTGGGAAATGTTCGTCGAGACAGTCACGAACAAACCGTCTCCAATGAGGTGGAGCGCCATCTAGTTGTAACATCATGTTTGGTTGCTCATTTTCAAACTGTGGAATGGCAAAATTTTCCAACATATCCACGAAAATGGTCCCATTGATATTTCTTTTGGCAAAAAAGAAAGGGCCGATCAATCTGTTGCAAGATAAGGCTGTTGTGGCCGGCTGCAGGAGTGGCGGCTACAGGACGGAGTGGGAGCGAGCGGTGGACGGATTGGATGTCTCCGATTAAGAATAAAATTCAAGTTGAAAGCAAAACTGGTTTATTGATTAATAGCCAAATAATACAAGTTCGAATAACAAATATACCGTGAACGCGGGAGGCGGATTACTATTAGAAAAGAGAGTGAAAGTGACAGGGTGTCACCTAAGTGTGAACGCGCAAGGCAGTCCACTGGGACTGGTAGCGTAACATCGGGCGGAAGGCCCATTTATACTAATGAATCCGCCTCGAGCGCTGAGGTTCACAACAATAACAGGATGTTAGATATCCTGGTCTGGTTTCCCTAACACCTCCCCCCTTAAAATAAATGATTACATTCCAACGATGATCATTTATACACAAAACACAATGAGTATATATAATATTTTTAATTTCTAAGTTTCATTAATCTGTTACTTCTTCTTGGATTGTCGTTAGTTTGAGCAACATTATTTACTAACGAGGTTTCTACAGATGACTGTTCCTCTTCAGGCGTGTTTACATCATTTAAGGCATAAATAACATTTGATTTCTTTGGTGTTGACCACTTTCTTATTAGTCTAAACAAACCACATTTGTTACAAAAATAAATTATTAACAAAGTTACAATCAATGTCCACATTCCTACAAAATGATAGTGGTTACCGCTTACATCAAAGGTGGTTGGTTCGTATTGATTCATTAGATCTCTTAGTTTAGAAATTCTTATACTTGCAACATTAAAATCGTTTAAATTGTGAGTTAAGTGATTCAATACAAGTTCCTTTTGTGGGAAACAAGCAAATTGTTCTAGGATTTCCTTTTCTTGGTAATTAAAAGAAACATTGATATTTGGAATGATTAGTGACAATTCAGAACGAGAAATAGTTTAACTTTTTGTTTTGGATCTTGATAATAGTGTAAAACTAGAGCCTACCGCTGCACAATCAGGATGCAACAATAATTTACCTTTGGTACCTAATTTGATATCTTTAACAAACTGCATAACATTGTCATTATTCTTACAAGTAATTGTAACAATTTCATTGTTTGGCATAGCTGAGAATATCCATGTGTTACTAAATGGTATTTTTTCCCAGATTGGATTGATGATTTTTGTGAATTTAAAGTTACAATTTGGAGTTGATACATTTTTAAATATCTCTACCTCGCATCTAGCGTGCGAGTGAACAATTTCATCAACTGGGTCAATAACCGGCACATTGTTACAGATTATTAAAGGAGGATTAGTGCATTCTTTCAATTGGTTTTCTTTCATTGTTAGGTAATATTGCATATCCTCAGAAAATCCTAAATATTCAGAACTGGATTCCGGAATTGCATAAGTTTTTTCATCGAGAGTGAAATTAGACAAAGGCTGTGGTAATGAAATTACTTTAAATAAATGAAACATTCTTGATAAGTGTTTTAAAGGCACCTTAATTACATACCTTAAGCTGTTGTTAGAAAAGTACACAATGATTTTCACAATATCATAATATCTATAAATACTTTCTGTTGAGACTGGTATCGGTAGGGCATCGCCAACATGAAGGTGACCCTGTACATTCAATAATATGTTTTTTAACTCTAATGGTTTAATGAGATATGAGCTGATTTTACCTTGACGTGCTTCGTCTACGGCATTATACAATACTTCCAAAGAACTAAAAGTTTCAGAGACCAAATCTTGTAACAATGATATTTGTTGTATTATGTCTACATGTTTTTGGTACTTCAATGTAGTGTTTAAAATGTGTTCCCTATTATTTATACTGAGGGTTTCTAGATACGCATAGGCTTTAGTTAGTATATCTCGATTTTCCTTCATTTCCAAAGTGGTTTTGTTGACTCCCCATAATGTAGACTGCATGATGGTGATCTGGTCCTTCTCCAGCTGGTAGATTCTCTTGTTGTCGAGTGCCACGGTGTTTATTTTTTCATTGTAGTAATCTTCGTCATCTGCGTCCATGGTTCCCGTAATTAATTTCAAAGCTCTTCCTACGCTATTGAAAATTCCTCTCTTCTTTCGGATTGCCGTTTCTGAGTGTAGTAACAAGCTGTCAAACTGGTGATATGTGTCCTTTAAACTTGCTATTTCCCTTTCTATAAATTCCAATTTTGGGTTGGCCCAAAATATAGTGATATTTTGTTTATGAATTAATAGTTCTTTCCAAATGGAGTTGATTAGATTTATTCGTTTCGTTAGTGGTTCTAGAGGGACGGTATAGAGCACTTCCCATGATTCGCTGCTAACTAGGAACCAAAATTGTGGGACAAAATACAATCCTGGGTAATTCGGAATTTCTTCGAGTCGTACTAAGTTGTGGCTCTTATCTGATTGTCCATATGCGATCATCATCAGTTGTAAAGCAGTTAGAGTTACGTTTGCCATCTGAAAACAAACACCTTTATTTAGGTGGTTGCTCTTAACCTAAATGGTTTTAATCTATTTATATGTACAATTACTTCTCTCCTTCCTTTCTTGATAATGTAATTTGCATTACTCAATTGCTTTATAACCTTGTAAGGTCCAATCCAAGGTCTCTTCAACTTTCTTGATCTTCCTCTTTTTACGCTATCGTCGTACAATAGTACTAATTCCTTGGGTTCAAAACTTCTTTCAATACTCTTTTTATCATAGTAGGTCTTTGACTTCTCCTTGTTAATATCCATTCTTGACTTGGCTGTTTCAAACACTGAACTCAACCTTCTAAATACTTCCTGTACATAGTCATCTTCACTATACTCAATGGAGTCATTTTCTTCAAATTTTAGTTCACTAGGGATGTTAGGTTCCCTACCATGTACCATTAAAAAGGGACTAAATCCGGTGGTAGAGTGTGGCGTGGACCTATATGCAAATAATGCGTATGGTACCCATAAATCCCAATCAGTCTGATCTTTGTTTACATAATGACACAAATAGTTCATAAGTGTTCTGTGCGATATTTCAACAATACCGTTACTCTGGGGGTGGTAAGCGGTTGTCTGTAGTTTCTTAATATGCAACAGCTAACAAATTTCTAAAAATAGTTCGCTTAAAAAGTTTGTTCCTTGGTCTGTAATAAGTTTGTTTGGAGCTCCGTGTTTACAAATGATTTCTGTAACAAATTTCTCTGCAATAGTTTTAGCTGTCTGATCAGGGATCGGTATGGCTTCCGGGTATTTTGAAAATGAATCTCGGAAGGTTAAAAGATATCTATTTTTTCTATCAGTTAAAGGGAGAGGGCCCGTTACATCCATGTGTACGACATCGAACACTTTACTAGGTGTTGTTGTAATTTCCATTGGTGCTTTAAGTAATTGGGAAGTTTTCCTCTCGTTACAGGATTTACAAGTGCTGATATAATTATCTATGTCTTCTTTGAGATTCGGCCAATAATACTTTAGCTTTATGGCGTCGTAAGTCCTTCGATGTCCTCGATGTCCTCCAATTGGGCAGTCGTGGTATTCCCGCAATAGTTGAAGTTGCTGTTCCTTATTCTCGATGTGATGGCGAAAGTTGCCGCTGGCGTCTCGATGAAGCTTCAGTGGTGTAACCTTGTTGTCTTCCTTGTTGTCGCTTCGATCACTTTCGGTTTCTGGCTCGAGGGCTGTACATTGTTCCTCTTCCGCATTAATAACTTCTATTTGTATTCTAGAAAGGGCATCTGCATTGGAATTTATAATCCCAGGTTTGTAATGGATTTCATAGTCATACTCCTCGAGGCGTAGTCTCCACCTCATTAGTCTAGAGCTTGGTGTTTTAACACTAAAAAGCCATTTTAATGGTTTGTGGTCAGTAACAATCTTAAATTTCCTACCATATAAATAAGGACGAAAATAGTTCGTAGCCCAGACGATTGCAAGAAGTTCGACCTCTGTTGTACTGTAGTTGCTCTCCGCGTTGTTCAGCGTTCTGCTTGCGAAGGCGATGGGTTTGTCTTGTCCAATTATTCCTTGCGATAATATCACTCCGATTGCGACTTTGCTTGCATCAGTAGTCAAGATGAATTCCTTGCGAAAGTCAGGAAACTGTAGAATTGGTTCAGAAGTAATTAGATTCTTTAGGTGATCGAATGCGTGTTGTTGTTTTTCTGTCCATTCATAAGGGGTGCTCTGTTTTAATAAGTTGTTTAGAGGCTTTGCTATTTTAGCAAAATCAGGTATGAATCTTCGGTAATAACCGATAAGGCCCAAAAAACTTTTTACTTCCTTGGGGTTGGTTGATCTCGGAAAGTTTCGTACGCAGTGTACCTTCTCTTCGTCAGGTTTCACGCCTTTTTCACTAAGACAATGCCCCAGAAACCTAATTTCTCTTCTTAAAAAGTTGCATTTCGATGTTTGTAGTAGTAACGTGTGTTGACGTAATCTGTCAAATACCTGTCTTAAACGGCTGATGTGTTCTTCTAGTGAGCTACTGCTTACTACAATGTCGTCCATGTATACGAAACATATTTCTCCTATGAGTCCATCTAAGACGCTATTCATTAACCTCTGGATGTAGCAGGTGCGCCCTTTAATCCGAAAGCCATGCGTTTGTATTGTAGGTGTTGACTTGTGCTGAATGCAGTCTTGGCTCGGTCTTCTGGTTTCATTAAGATCTGATGAAATCCTGAGGCTAAATCTAGAGTACTGTAGTATTTTGAGTTACCTAGTTTATCTAATATATCCGTTATGTTCGGTAATGGGAAGGAATCTCCAATGGTGACATCATTAAGCCTTCTAAAATCTACTGCGATTCTCCATTTCCTTATTCCACTATTACCTAATTTCTTAGGAACAACTACTAATGGCGCGTTGTATGGGCTAGTACTGTGTTCTATTATGTCGTTATTTAGCATTTCTTCGACCTGTTTGTTTACTTCCTCCTTCTGAGCTTCAGGCAATCTATACGGTTTTACATTTATTGCTGGTGTGTTTACCTGTACTGGTATTTCGTGTTGCACCGTTGTTGTTGAAGTTAACTTGTCCCCAGGCAAAAAGAATATGTCTCGGTACTCGTTACATAACAATGCGATTTGATATCTCTCCTCATTAGTTAATTCGTCTAACTTTAAATAGTTTCCAACATTTTCCTGGTTGATGTTTATATTGACTATAGTGAAATCTTGAAGTTCATGGGTTAATTTAGGTGTCGTTACTTGTTTGTTGGTTGTGTTAATTATTAATACCTTAGCCTTATGTTTTTCAGCTTTTACAATTGTATTCGGTATAAATACTCCTGGCTGGATTTCCTACTCTTCTATTAAACCTGTTCCATTTTTGTCTACAAAAATCTGTAACACTTGTTCGCATTTAGGTTGGATAATTATCTCAGAAGTGAGAAGTGGTATTTTGTTGAGCCCTATTGTGAGTGTACGTTCTCCATAGTCTATGTTAGCTTTAAGATCTACTAACAAATCTCTGCTAATAACTCCGTTAAAGTATGATCCGTTAAAGTGATTTAAAGTCTTCAGGAACAACGTGAAAATAATGTTCCTTTATTAGATTTCCAAATTTTATGGTTAGTACTGTACGGCCAATTGTTTCAGATATATTTTCGTGTATGCCCTGTAGTTTAAGCTTGATATTGTCATCAATGAGAGTGTCATCTTTTAAATATTTTAATTTAATTAAGCTGACATCCGCCCCTGTGTCTAATAACACCGAAGTTGGTTCATTAATAGCTTCGGTAATCTCCAGGTTAATGCACTCGTTTTGGTCGGAGTTTATTGAGCCGACTTGAAAAAGTTTGCTTGCCTGCCCATTCGACTCGGTTGTGGGAGGCGACTCCCGTTTCCCTGATAAGCGTTAGTTGCTGCTGCATTTGGTGGTTGCTGATAAGTGTTATTTGGTTGCGTGTTTCTCTCTAGAAAGTTAGGTCTGAAGTTAAGCTGTTGTGGATTCCTAGCTTGTTGAAAACTTGTTCTAGGATTATTGGATCTGTTCCTACAATCACGAGCGATGTGTCCGGGCTTTTCACAAATGTAACAAGTAACTACCGCGTACTCTAGCGTGTGAACTTTGTTGCGGTGGTGATCTGTTCCTAGAGCAGCATTCAGAGGACCTATGCCCTATACGATTGCAGTGGAAACAGCGAGGTTTTTCATTGTATAAACCCTGGTCACGAAGTCCTAGCTTACGCAAATAATTTCGCCCGTCAAAGTCTCTGCCGGCTTTTGCCTCTTTTTCTAAATTACAAGCGATAGCTAAAGCTTGCCTGTAGTCATCGCACTTGTAAGTCTTAACTTGAAAGCGAGTTGGTTCGCGTAGCCCTGTTACAAATTGAACTAATATTCGGTATTCCATAATTTTTTGAAAAGTTTCCGAATCATAGTTCTTTTCCTTAATGTTGTAGTCAGAGATCTTGCCTGCTAATGTACAGGTCCTTTCCCCAAACTCGGCTACAGATTCGTGTGAATTTTGGCTAAGCAACGTGAATTCCTTTTCAATAAATCTAATATTTTCCCCTAGGCCGAAACGCCTTTGCAAGTGTTCTTTCAATTGTTCCCACGTGTCTAGGGACACATACTGTACGGCCTTAAATGCAGCCCCTTTTAACTTTGTTCTTCAACAAAATCTTCTTTTCTTCTGATTTGATTAACCCGAAACATTCTTCCGCGGCATCAAGAAACTCATGAATATTTTCACTAGGACGCCCATGATACTCCGGGATTATTTTAATAACTTGGGTAGCCTTCATGCTCTTCAGTAGTGTCTGTTGTGTGTGTAGTTGCTGGTGATTGTGGCATTTTAATATTGTAATAAAAGTGTAAGTGGGTTTATTAATGTATGTAAATCCCTATACACAATCCTACACAATCCCAATACAAATTTCCCTATAACATCTTAGATTGAAATTTCCTATAAAGTCTCTCAGTCTCTATAAAGGTCACCCTCATACCTTGAAGCAAATGGTGTGGCGTGGTTCATACGGTCGTGGTGCCATGTAGTTCTCGTCAACTTCAGCCTCCTTGCAGTTTTCGTCTACTTCGGCCTCCTGTGTTGAATGGCTGGACGTACCCTCTTCACGGTCTGCGTTGTCGGTGGTAGAGTCTGTGCTGAGTGCTTCAACGTCGGAGACCCCGCACCTGGCACACCATTTGTTGTGGCCGGCTGCAGGAGTGGCGGCTACAGGACGGAGTGGGAGCGAGCGGTGGACGGATTGGATGTCTCCGATTAAGAATAAAATTCAAGTTGAAAGCAAAACTGGTTTATTGATTAATAGCGAAATAATACAAGTTCGAATAACAAATATACCGTGAACGCGGGAGGCGGATTACTATTAGAAAAGAGAGTGAAAGTGACAGGGTGTCACCTAAGTGTGAACGCGCAAGGCAGTCCACTGGGACTGGTAGCGCAACATCGGGCGGAAGGTTTTATACTAATGAATCCGCCTCGAGCGCTGAGGTTCACAACAATAACAGGATGTTAGATATCCTGGTCTGGTTTCCCTAACAAGGCACACCAAACATTCACCTTCTCACTATCCCTAGTATGCTCCTGGTGAAAATGAGGATTCTCAGATCCCCATATCCTGACATTGTGTCTGTTCACCTTCCCTGATACATGAAACGTAGCTTCATCAGAAAAAGATATCCGGTTTAAGAAGTTATTATCAGTTTCTAAACGTTCGAGCATTTTAACTGCAAATTCTCTGCGTCTGGCCCAGTCTTGCCGCGTAATCTTTTGAACTATCTGTAACTTATAAGACCGAAAATGCAAAACTCTTTTTAACACTTTGTGTAGAGTGGAATGCTTAATATTCAACTCTCGAGCTGCAGATCTTGTTGATTGTCTCGGATTATTAAGAAATGATTGATGAATTCTTTGAACATTTTCTTCACTTACCCTTGGACGACCATTGCCTTTTCTTTGATGTATGCTCCCATGGGTCATGAACTTCTCATACCATGCTTTTATCGTGTTCTTTGAAGGAGGATTTCCGTTAAATCTCCTTCTAAATCTTCGCTGAACAGCAAGAGGAGACTTAGTTTCCATTAACCACTCGACACACTGCGTCTTCACTCGAGGATCCATCGTAAAATGTTATTTGTTTTTGTTTATCACACAACAATGTAAGAAGGTACTGCTAATAAAAACAGCTGATTATAAAACTTTTTGAGTTTCCCTAACAAATAATGAAAACTAGGGGTCACCTCTAACACGGAATGAGTGAGACAAAGTTAAAATCGATCAGGTTTTTTATAAACACCCTGTATTATTAAACATCAACTTCTTCACCGTGGTCAGCTCTTACATTGTCATTATTCCTGTTTTTAGTAGTACTAAACTCTGCATCTTAGAAAATTTCAGCCTCTGGACAGCTAGCATCAAAAAACTTCATTCATTTTTTACATTTTCGTGTTTTTTTTACACTTACATTGTTCTTGTAATGCACTTTTTAGCCTTATCCATAGCTCTGTGATTTCTCACACCAGCAGCTTTTAGTTCAACTCCAACACTAAGTCCAAAGTAAGTTGATTGTACACTAACTTTATTTTGTTATAAGTCAACACTTTGGCTTGGAAAATCTTGAATGGCTTTTTCTTTTTTAGTTGGGCCTATTGCATCACTAGGCTTTTTGAAGTCGTACCCTTCCCAATCTTTACCTAATATCTTACCTCTTCCAACTTGTTAAGAACCGTGTAGTAACTAGAAGGAACTGTAATCGATCCTATTTCCCTTACTTCAATTCAACATTGCCAAATACCCTACTGGAGGTCAATAGCTGTGGTCCTTTACTGAGAAAAAGTCCCTTTAAGTACTTTGGCTTTTTTTCATAAAAAATAACATCAACATTGCCATGACATTAAAGTTCCTGTTCTCTTAGCCGTATTCATCAGAGAAACTGTAAACCAGGCAAAATAGAGGTTCGGATCCCACGTTAAACTGTAAGTCACTTAGTTGCCATTGGCTGATGGGCTATTAATTAACAGTCCTGTCTAAGGAACATGCCGCCTTAGCCAGTAACAAGACTACAAGATCGCGCCACGATCATCATTCACTCATCTGTCATTCATACTTAGCTTAAAATACCGCGGCTTTCATTAGATCCGCGAGTGCTCTCCCAAGCAATGTATAGTGATAAACATTTTCAAACTTGTTATTTGTAAAGCTTGTTAACATTGTCAAACGTTATTACTCTCTGTTATACAGGGTGTTTACTTTTTCGTGCACACCATTGGCAACTCGTAAACTATAAGAAATACAAGAAAGGTTGAATTAGCAAAAGAATGCGTAGTAATAAGACAAGTGAAATGGTGGTGAGCAATTAAAATATTCGACCAAACTCGTTCGCTACGCTCAAAAAACCATTTTGGCCTCAAAACTAAAATTGCCCTTTACTCCCTTATTTTTTTAAGGTACGAGACTATAAGTGGGGTCAAATTTACACGAAATGTTACGTAGAATCTAAATACTCAATCAAAAATGTGATAGCATTCATGGTTTTCTGAAAATAACCCTCAAGTCCAGAATTTTAAATGCCGATATGTAATATTTTAGCGAATTTCCCCTATAGGGAAGAAGCTATTACCGTAGGTCTCATGGTAAGATCTAAGCCCGGGACCACTATAACTTTTCGTTTTGGGGCCCCCAGAAGCCAAAAACAATATTCGTTCAAAATTGTATATATATATATATATATATATATATATCTATATATATATATCTATATATATATATATATATATGTGTGTGTCTGTGAGCACGATAGCGCTCGCAAAAATGGTCCGACTGGAATGAAATTTGGCACAGACGTGTAAAGTAGTCATTATTCGGACGAGTTCGTAAACCAGCCCGATCGGACCATTGGAAGGGGGGGTAAAGGGGGATAAACCCCCCAAAAATGTGTTTTTTGAGTTTTTTTACATAGAAAAATAGAGATTATCGAATTTTTGTTGGAACCATTGAATTCAGCTCGAAAAAACAAACAATTTAGTAATTTGAATCATTGCTCTATGTCCATTGGTTGCCGAGATATTGAAGGTGGTAAACACAGTACGTTGTCCCAATGTTAACCTTATGGGAAATAAGTAAAATTCCATATCTCGATTATTTCTCAACGTATCTTGTTAAAACTTGGTAAATAGCTTCTTCTAGTTCAGATCTACTAAATATTGAATTAAAACCACCCAGTTTTTATATACCTGTAGCAGCAAACCTGCATACTCATTCCCCATGTTATTCTTATGGAGCTTACCAAAACATGTCAAATCTTGATATGTTGGATTGAAGTATGTTTTTTTGCATTTGAAATTCGCTAAGTATGCAGGTCTGCTGCAACGGGGGTATTATTTTCATCATACTAACACAGAACCGTATGTTTTCAGTTTCTTTTTTTGGCTCGAAAGTTACCCATTGCCGGCCTAGGCCGGATAAACTCTTATCCGCTGAATCGTATCATTGGAATTGCACCATCAGCTGAATTCCAGCAAACTGACGTTTAATGCTTGTTTATTGGTTACTTTTTAGAGGAATGTAGTCTATGTAGTGGCAGCACTGCATCCGTAGCAAATGGTTGTTCTGTTTATAGGTTAGGTTTGAAGGATTGAGAAACGCATGTTTATGCAAGGATTCCGTTATGATTGAAGGTATGTTTTTCCTGCGTAGTATGATGAAAAATATCGTACGTTACACGGCCGGGAAGTTTTGCCGTACTCGCATGAAAATCCCTCACTCGCTTTCGCTCGCGCGGGAACTATCATGCTCGTCCGGCAAAACAGCACTTCCCGGCCTAGTAACGTGGGTAATTGTTTGATATCTCCCCCCACGTTCTAAAATTTTCTATATCGTATTTTTCCACCTGATATGGGTATATTATCGTAGGAAAACATGTTTTAAAGTTATATATTCTTAGGAAAACACTTTTGTGTAAATAAATAGAAGTAATTAAGTTAGGTTGGGTTAGGTTAAGGTAGGTTATGTAAATATAGCCGTTTTTTGCGGTCTAATGTGTGTATAATTCTATACAAGCATTGTTTGAAAATAAATAGCAGTAATTTCAGTAGAATTATTAAAGACACATGCCTTATTCGGAATCCGAAAAAGATGAAGTCTGGGACTGCGGTTGGGCTGGTTTCTCCCTGTATAGCTCGCCAATACAACTCCACAGCAGATAATGCACTCGAGTTTTACAGTCGTTTTTAAGTCCGCGGTAAAGCACCGTGTTCGTAAAAAAAACACCCACATTTTCTTCGCTCTCGGAGAAAACCACTCCCGAAATCACAGTGACTTCACAACCATCACAGCACACACGTGACGACGCCGACATTGATAGATTGCTAATAGCTCGACCGCACACTGATAGACACTGGCGGCTGACGTGAGTCATTGTTGCACCGGCCGGCGGAGGTACACGATGCGACAGGCACAGCGGTGAGTGGCCGGCCGCGTACCGCCCACTATCTCTTTCCTGATATCTCTGCGGTCTCTCATGGTTATTTCTAGTTTAGAAATTGTTTCGATTGTCCAGTTACCAATATATACCCATATCAGGTGGAAAAATACGATGTAGAAAATTTTAGAACGTGGGGAGATATCAAACAATTACCGTAACGTGATATACTATTTCCATTGGAAAAATACTTTACTCCTGATTACTAAATTACCACACATGTGATATTTTACTCTTAAATTGTGTTTTTAATAAGTGAAAATATTTTTATAAATTATAATGGGTTATAATGCACTGGATTTATCATATAAATGAAAACTATGAAAACAGTTGATTGTAATGATTATGCCATGTTTTTGGATAGATCAGTGGATCCAGGGTGGGTTTTGGGAACAAACATGGAACATGATACACGAATCTGGTTTTAAATGACAACTGAGAAGATCATTTCCAAAAGGTACTAACTCCATTCATATAAATTTTACAGGAAATAAGAAAAACTATTGAAATTCTATTTTTAATAATAATTTTTTGGATTATGCGTCATTTTAAGGGCATTAATTTCTTCAATTCTTTCATATTTAATAAATCACTATATTTTTCATTATAATTTTTTTCTTGAAAATCAAAAATTTAGATAGTACTTTTTGGAAATAAATTTGGTACTTAGTACTTTTTGGAAAAAAAAACAAAGTGGAATTAGGATTTTTTGGTACAAAACACTCAGTTCATACAAACAATTATTGGTATTATTCACAACTTAACTTTGGTTGGCCTATCAGTTATAAAACGTCTTCATTAACAACAACGCCTTCGTCTTCATCCTTATCTTCTGTTGGATTTTCAAGGGCCTTCTTATAAAAGTCGATATTTTCCCACTCTAGACCCAATGCACTTAGTAGGTTTTTTACGTATTTTGCTTTGGATTTTGTTACGCGACTGTTCTTGCGTTGTTGACAAAGATTAAAAAAAAGAGAATCGAATTTGGCGTTCTTTTTCAAAAAATAAAAATTAAAGTTAATGGAGTAAAATGGTTTAATACCAACTTTGGTTTTATGTTTCAAGTCAAGCCCAATGACTTTTGCTTCTGTGATCTCCTCAGTAATGTCTACTCAGCTTAGTAGACATTATAATTGATTGAGAAAGAACACTAGATGTAACATAAATGCCCCTGGCAAATAAACAAATTGATAAGTTACCTTAATATACAAGACCTTATATATATTATATAAGGTTATATAAGTTACCTTGTATAACAAGACGAACAGCCATTTTGGTTATAAGCCTAGGATGTAATAATAAGTGAAAAGTTTAGATATTTTAATATCTGGGGACCTTTAATAGCTTTGCTCGGGGGAAAACGGTAAACAAACATACAACTTTATATTACTTACCATAAAGAAATTGACTTTATGGTTTAATTTTACTAAGATTTCTATATTGTTCAATCATTCAATATATTCGATCTTTGTTCTTCTAATCGGTGTTCTGTCTCATTGCTTGTTTCAGTGGCCAAGCGCTTTGACGCACGTTGTTGTAGATCTCGCGCACGTTGTGTGTTCATGTTGCTCGACACTGCCGTTCGTTATTGATTACAGTCTCACAGAAAATTCAAATGATACAATATTACTTCACAAATAACACAAAATACATTTTTAAGCATCTAAATTTTGCAATGAAAACTGACGGGGATTTTGGTTGAATAAAGTAATTTTTTCACTTGGCAATGTGAGATAGGTTTGTTGTTTTTTTCGATCGTCTCTTGGAATGAACATTGGCATCAAAAATTGAAGTTAAATTTTGTCTTTGAAGATTTTTTAAAATTTTCTTATGTCTATTTCATAAATCGTATTTTGAAACTTTTAAAAACATTAATAAATCTAAAGCGTCAAAACACCTTCACTTGTTACTTTGACATTATTTCTAATAAACCTAAAACACAACTGTTCACCCGTTTAGAATTTTTAGATGAGGATAGTATTTGAATACTCAATGAACAATCTATACTCAATTGTATTATCTCAGTTATATTCCACATACATCGATGCCTTCAACGTGCTATAAAAGTTTTAAGTGGCTTGTTTATGAACAGCAGGATAATTCTTTTGTTTACTTTTACGTTGCTATACCGTAACCAGCTTAGTAATTCATATGACCCCATGTTAAATGTTTTCAACTAACTGTTAATTTTACTTTTCTAAGTATTTTGCGATTCCGTAGCAAATTCACCTACGTATGTGAACTTAAAAATAAAAACTACATCTATACGCAAACTTTTATAAAAATCGTTAGAGCAGTTTTCAAGATAGTTTTTATATAAGAGAATAGCTCATTTAAAGTAATAGGGTAATATGTATATTTACTTCAGTCCCCTGTCACCTATGATAGCACGGTTAAAATAATAACGAAGTAATCTTACGCATTGGTTTTCCGTTTCTTGAGCTGGGTTTGGGACAGCCTCGAAGCAACTGCCCGCTCTATGTTTGATCGTTCAACATGAGGTCAGTGTTAGCGAATTTCCCCCTATAGGGAAGTAGCTATTACCGTAGGCGGCACGGTAAGACTTAAGCGCGGGACCACCGTAACTTTTCATTTTGAGGTCCCTAGACCCCAAAAACACCGTTCGTTCAATTTCATATATATATATATATATATATATATATATATATATAGGGATATATATCAGTCCGTAGGCGCGATAACTTTTGAAAAAAAGATCCGATCTCGATGAAATTTGGTACATACGTATAAAGCGACATTTATTACTTCGAGTTCGAAAACCAGCAGGATAGGTTTGCTCTAAGAAGGGTTTTTTAACGAAATAAAATTTATTTTCAAGATTTAACACCTTTTTATTAATTTTATTTGAATTTAATTGTTAAAATTGAATTCAGCTTAAAAAAACAAACAATTTAGCATTTTGAATTATTATTCTACGTCAATCCGTTGCTTAGAAATTGGATAATATTGGATATGCTAAACACAGTACGTTGTCCAATATTATTTTTAATTTTCCCTCCAAAAGTATAGTCATTCTGATTTAAGAGATTTTTAAAATACATTTCTGAACATATGATTAAATTTTCAGGTGATGAATATTCCATTTGTGTTTATTTTGAATAGTTCATTGATCAAGATTTTGCAGAATGTACATACTATATTAAAAATTCAGTTAATTTAAAAGAAAAAAAAGAATAGGTGTAGATATAATATTAATAAATAGTTTAAAATCAGCTACAAAAAAATGAAAACAATATATTGCTTGGTAATACTTTAAAATAAATTTTAAACTGGAAAGGTGAGTGGTACTCAACCATCAACTTGTCTGTTGTAAACAGATATACAAGTTGAGTGGTAGGCCAGTTAAAAAAAGTATTAAAAAATAGAGAATCGTCCAATGTAAACCAATCTGAGTGTCTCGACATAAGCCTTAGTCAAACTTAGTACGTGTACTTTAAAAAAAATGTAATACGCCTACAGTTTGTGCAATCTACCTCCAGCTATGTAAACTACATAGGTACTAACCATATCATAAGATAATTTCAACTTATGATATTGGTAAACATAACAATATTGACAAGCAGAGAGGCTGTTGAGTTATGTTATCAGAAATGTACCCTCTCTCCCCCCATGACAAACCACCAGCTGACTAAACTGTATAGCTGGAGATAAATTGTGCGAACTGCATCCGTGAATTTTTAGTTTGAGTTTATATTAATTTGTTTTGACTTAGTTCTTTGTGCCAATAATGACAGAGTTTTATCCAACTATACTTGGCACAGTGCAATTGCCATGTTCAAAATTACTTAAACAGCTGATTCTCAGTATTAATTAATTATATAGGGAATCAGCTGTTTAAGTAATTTTGTACATCACAATTTTTTTACGTCTACTATAGTCTGCAGCGAAACCAAGAAGAGATGGGAGTTTCTGATGGTTATTGTTCATTCTACTAGTTTGAAAGACTAGACAAATGATGTAGCATACGTTTGAACGGTGACTAATTGACTAGTTAGGAGGCAAGCCAAGTTCATGCTTAAACTAATCGGCTAGTAAGTCGTTAGTTGCTGATGAAAAGAGGGCCTATTAATCCAGATTATTAACAGATTATTCCAACCTATCTTTTTCTTAAACACCATCGAAAACCATAAGTTGTAACTTTGCAGAGTAACAAAACAATCATTAACAATAGTGATTTAGTGAGGCTGCACTGTACTCAAGAGTGCGCCAAATCTCAAAAACTTGGCAGGGATGTCTTGGTTTTGAATTTGTCTGCTCATCAGTTTCTTTGAAAAATTACTGTTTATTACTGTACTGTCCATGCACAGCTCAATGGTCTACAAGGGCGTTGCAAATGCAAAAGGACAAAACAAGAATGCAAACATGTTTCTTTTTTTTAATCTCAAGCAACTAAGATTTAAATATCCTTTATCATTTTTTAACCGTAGCCTAATAAAAAATATTGTTTTGTTGAAAAGGTTTTCCATCTGTTTTGTTGTGTTGGATTTTTTATGAATGATAAATATGAGGAAGTTAGATAAACTTGGTGCATTTTTTATCCACCAATGCCGAAGCTGTCATACATTGTTTTCTCTCAATAATCAAGTACAACAAAAAATGGACGTGAACCGCCGCTACACTCACCGGAGACTAACCAGTTACCATATGCCTAAATAGGCAAATCCATTTGAATCGGCATCATTTATCACATCTTGACAACCAACAATGTCCATTGTAGTTATTTACCGAATCCACCGTAAACATTTTTGGCAGACGAAAAACAATGATCGGTAAGTGTTAATCCAACACTACCGTTCAATCATTAAAGGTTCAGATTACTCACCGATGTGCATCTTAACACAATGCAATGTAGCCTAGAAATCAATTTCAACTAACATAAACAATGTTTGTTTACAAATTACAAAACAAATAGTTTGTAGAAAATGCTATCAAGTCAGGCTAGTCAAGGCCACACTGAAAATATAGGCCATGCTGCAGAATTTATGACGTCAAACAAGTATGCAGGCTGAGAGTCTAGATCAGGGCTCACAGCTGTGCTGCTCATCAAATAATTTCAAAAATAAACATTAAAAAGTAAATAAACAAGTAATATTTGACATTTGGTGATAAAATGTAAATAGGCTATAAAAAATGTAATCAAATGAGGAATACATGACGTTTAGTAATAAAATGTAAACATTGGGTGTTAGTTCCCTGCCTACTTGTGTGACGTCGCGCAGCGCTGGGATCGCTTCAGAATGGCCTGTTTTTCCAATGCAGCCTTGGGCTAGTACGACTTCAAAGATCAGCTGCGGTGGTATTCCGATGACTTGTACTCCGATCCAGATGTTCTAGGTGTTAACGGTTCCAACAGCTCAAGATGAAACGCACCAACTGTATATTAAAGTTGTGTCCCCATCTAAACACTTAGCATATGGTATATACATTTTATTCGAGAAAACTTAACTTTTTCATAGTGATGCCTCCTGTATAGTCTGAAATATATAGCCTATAACAGGTTACTTACCTTAATTTTTCAACGATTCATATGAATCTTTTATTTTTTACTTAAGTTTTGGATACAAGAAGCCATTTACTAACCAGTATAGTATCATATTTTACTTCAGTCCTAATGTCGTCATACTGAAAACATTTCTTACACAAATTTAACACAAACATCATTTAAGGAAATAATTTGTTCTAGTGATCTGAACATCGACTAGTAACTAGTCGATTACTTTCGGACATCAACTAGTCAAGTCAATCACACTGGTCGACTAGTCACCCTATTAAACATCGACTAGTCTAGTCGTTCTAACTAGTCGAACGAGATAAAACCGATAGAAAAACCAAAAATCTAAGCGGTTATGTGGCCGACTAGTTGGTTGAAAACAGTAAAATATCGAATAGTTAAAATAATGAATTAGAGATTTAGACTAATCAAATTAATCGACTTGTCGACTAAATGACCAACTAGACAATAAAGCCACTCGTCGACTAGTTGACAAGCCTAATTTTTTCCGGCACAGTCAAACTCAAATGTGTGAAACTCACTTTCGACTTAAATGTTGAATGTTTTATTTTTTGTGTTGAATTTTGCGTATAAAGTGGTTTTAGATGTATGACGAGCTTCGACATGAAGTAAAGTTTGACATAATTGTTTGAAAATGGCTACGGATCTTTTAGCCCAAACTTAAGTACGGATACATTTGATTCGTTGAAGAATTGAGGTAAAGGCAACCTTTTCATTTACTAACCACCACCAGAAGCAGATTTAGTAGGCTTAGATTAAAAACCATCAGGACACCACAGCTGCTGTCAATTCTAGTCTAAATTGTAATTTTATCATTGTTGAAATTTGTTTATACCAAACATTGTACAATTGACAATAGGGCCTATATATAATGTTCTTCAGCTAAAGCAGTAGGCCACGACTCAAGATTAATGCATGAAACGCCTAGGGCCTAGGCCTGTCAATTTATTTCTGATATAATCCCCTAAAGGAGTGATAATCCAGTCATTGGAAATAAAACATTTTTTACTTAAGAAAAAAATATACCTAAGAATGCTTCGACAATTTAACTGACTGTATATCTTAGTGGATAAGAGCACACATCCATATCATGAGGGTCGCCGGTTCGAATCCTGACCAAGAATCGAATTTGGATAAAGTTGCCAGTTTGAGTCCTGACCAAGAATCGAATCTGGGTAAAGTTGCCATTTGTCCATGGGCTATGAGTAGGCCTAATTTATGCTATCATACTAAAGGTCAGCATTAGATTGTAGCAAGGGTATAATTTTTATACTAGCTAATCTTCTGCTGTATGTGCCTATAAATTTATCAGACGATTGAATTGTATTATGAAAACAACATCGAACGATCTAACGATAGTTGAACTTGTTTAAATAGTTTGTTGGGTCATAACTAGATATACAACTCCATCATATTTGTCAATTATTGTTTTGTTACCAATTTGTGAAAGTGTAACTTATAGTTATTACTGGTTATTGATAGTGTACCTTAGTTCAAGATGGCAGATGATGGGAAACAAGATAGGCTGAGTTTGATTAGTTATTTTAACTTACTATTAACATTTTTCTTTGAGTTTTGGTGTATTGTTTATCTAGTTTCACAATGTACCAACTTATATTAGGTTAGTTGGTTTTATGTAGCCTATGGTGTGTTTACGTTTTGTGAAAAATTTAAATAAAATAAAATAAAAGAAGGTAAATTTCTTTAAATAAGAGAACTTGACCTTGATTTTGGTTATTAGTGCGGTATCAAAATGTTTCTATTTCATTACTGACTGTTGTTGGATCAGTAGGCCTATACGGTATCGAATGGGTCGACCATACATCTCTTGTCATCGGATGACAACAACAATGCGTCGACTTAAGTCTGTTCTTCCTTACGTCAAAATAATGTTGCTAAGTACGGATACACTTTGCTCTAGAAATATTATGATGAGAATTTCAGTTACTAAAGCTGAACCCCAGTGAGGTTAGAACAGCAGAACATCATCATATATGAAAGTCCTAAAGTAACAATGCATGGGTTCGTAAGTTTAGTGTTCCCAATCAAAACTTTAAAAATGCCTCTGGTAAAGAAACAGGCCCACACCATACATGTTCCAATGTTTAGTTAGTTAGTTAAAGACAAATTATTAGCTAGGCTAGGCCAACAAATTATTAACTTAGTCGTAAAATTGATTTCCACCTCAAAGCCTAAACAGTCAAATTTGGTGATTTAGGCCTTAACTAATAAAGTTCAAAAACCAACCTGCATCGATAATGACTACCAAAATAATATGATAGGCTACAAGAGACAAAATAGAAAGATAGGTATATTTTAACAAACTTGGACCACTCAAAACACTAACACAACACTCCCTACATTTTACTTTTTATTTACTAATTTATAATGCTCGGATTCTTCTGTTAAAATGAGTTGTGTATTTTGTTTAACAGTATTAATTTAACTACATAATATATATGCAAATCTTTACTTCTGTGGCGTTTGTTTTAAGTTTAGGTTAGTTTTGTAGAATGTTGAATGTTTGAACTTCCATACAGGCTGGCAAAGTGAAAAAAGAAATATACCTGAACAACATAAAAACCCTAAATTCCCGACAATTAAAAAATGTTATGTATTAGAATTACTAACACTACGTTGAGCCACAGAACACAAAGTACTGATAACAAACGTAATTACGTACTGGAATAAAAAGTAATTGTTTTTATTTCCGCAGAAGATGGGCTGATCAGACCCGCCCCCGCCCACAGATGGACAGTCTTTGTGGGGGCGTTTCCATTTTTATATTTGTTATGTATTCTGCTGTAAAATTATGTTTTTTTTTTAATAAAACCGTTTTTGACTTTGAATTTGAAACAAAATTTGTCTTAATTTGGAATATTTTCCAGACTCTAACCTGACATCTTTTAGTTGTACTATGTGTCAATTAAAACTAAACAGATTAGGCCCAATTCATACTGATCTGGCGTTTCGCGAAGGCGTGGTGCGGGCGCGGCACGGTTTCCCCATTGCTCCCAAACAGTAATCGCCCAATGCTCAAAGAGGCGATGTGGCGCGGGCATGCGCAACTCCCACTACCACCATACCTCTTCCTTCACACAAGTGGCGACCGAGAACTGGCATGCCTGTGGCGCAGCCGTTGTCGCCACTAGGAACAAGGCAGAGGAGTGGTGGTGGCGAGAAGCGGCCGCCCGCGCTGCAATGCTTCAGTGTGCAGAATGTGGGAGCAATGAGGAAACCGTGCCGCGCCCGCGCCAAACCTCCGCGATATGCCAATTCGTATATACTGGAGGTACTATGGCAATACTTCTGTTGAAGAAAAACCTCCCTTTTTCAATTTTCATTGTCAAGTATTACGATAAAGGAACCGTAAAAAATCACCATAAACTATAAAATTTAGATTTTAAGATAATAGTAATAATCTCTACCCGAAAAAATGCAGAGACATCATAATATTTGTATTTGTACAATATGGCTCTTTAATCAGTGCCATAATGACTTAATATTAAAATTTAGGTTTGGAAATTCGCTGGAGATGCAGGTCTGCTGCAACGGGAGTATTTTTTTAATATAATAGGCAAAAATGAGAGGTATATACAGATCACAAGCTAAATAATTAGTATGGCAGTCAGATACATTTATTTGTTATTTTTAATTTACTATTTGAAGTTAATTTCTTAAAAAATAATGTTTTCATTAAAACCCTAAAATTATGTAATTAATTATATCCTTTCATATTTTACTAGTACATTAAGCTGTAATAGAAAACAATTTGTTCCGTTGTTCCGTGTTTTTTTTTTATATTGAGCAATTATGAACTAAACTTGTGATTGCTTCCCTATGATCACTTTGCTGAACTTTGTCTCAGAAAATGAGAATTTTGTCTCCGCCAGCCTCTTTTGGCCCATCCAAGAAAATTGGTTTGACAAGTTGCTGCTTAATGATTATCTCATGATACTTGTCGTTTCTCTTGAGTACGATGTTTTTGCAGCGACAGACATTAGTGAAGCCCCCTGCAACATAAACAAATGGCATTTCCTTTAAAACAGGATTAAGATTAAAATACATAATAGGCCTTTTAACATAGTCAGATATAATACCCCTCCGCCACTGCAGACCTGCATACTCAGCGAATTTCCAAGCTTTGATTCGTCAATTTTATACTATTTACTAAAGTTGCTTGATTTTAGGAGACAAGGAAGTCATAGAACATGACTACTCCCCATAAGAACAACATGGGAAAGGAGTGCGTAAGTTAGCTAACCTAAAGGAACAGAATTGTTATTTCAGTTCTTACTATTACCTATTTCCTACGCAACTCTTTTCTTTAAACATAACTGGTTTTTGCGGTCTGAAAACTAACCGGGCCGCAGCTAAACAGACCCAAATTACAAAACTAATAATATTTTCTTTAACTTAATGCAATTACTAGGTCGAACGAAGGCGAACGACATTGGTTTTTTTTATTCGTTGAATGGATTATGATGTATTTTACTTAACAATATTTTTGTGCACACTATGATATTCAGTAATTTTCTAAACAATAAAAACAACGTTCTTACCTTTCGAAGATGTTTCCATTTCAATAACATAGACCTTTTTCTGATCAAACAATTAATTATTCATAAAAATTCATATAAAAATTAGCAATTATTCTTAACGAAAAAGTCAAAGCCTCGTCGTCAGAAAATTGTTGGGGAGCGTTTACGTTATTTTTTTATCGCTTTAATGTATTTATCAGCTCGTGCTTGAAAACCAAAAGTTGCGTCTTTAATATCAGTTGCTGCTGAAACCTTGCTTTCTAGCAAACTCATCTGTGCTGCTTAGCAAAGCTCTAGAGCGAATACGGAGCTAAGTATTTCTTCAGTTTTCTGTCGCTACTATCAAGGAATTACAAGGGAGTTCTGCCAATACTCGGCCGTTTCTCCTCATTATTGAAGATGATATCTTGATTCAGCCAGTCTTCATTTTTTTGTAAAAATCGTTCAAGGGTTCTTTCTGTTATATTTTGTCAAACGGGTTTTACAGTCATAAATAATAGAAAAAACTGCTTGCTTATCTTCTGTAGATATGGATCGTTGATTATGTTTCTGAATGATAAAGGTTTCTACAGCGATATTCATATCATCAAAACTAGAAAATCCGACGTACTGATGAATAAGTGAGTGATGGTGATGAGTAAATCTCTCTTGGAAATCAGCACAGTTTGGTATGAGGGTCTAAAAATAATAAGAAACCAAAATGCTTATTTATGCCGTAATTATGAAGCTTGCTAATTAAATTTCAGTTTATTGTGTGTTGGCATAGTTATAAAATAGTTATTTGAAGTTTTGACAAACTAATACAAAATACCCCCGTCGCAGCAGACCTGCGTACTCAGCGAATTTCCATAGGATTTATTTTGTATATATGAGCATTCAACTTATTTTAAGGAAAGTATTATTTGAATACGTTAAATAATATACTAAAAACGTATAATTAATATGTCATGAGCTTTCAACATGAGGAAAATTAATAAAGAGACCACATTGGTTTTCATTAGTAATACATACACTTTTGTATTTTATATAATTCTTAGTCTTTTAATTTTTAATAACTGTAATCTTGTTATACAGGGTGTCTACCAAATTTCTTATATGAAATTCCCGACTTTTTCCCGACTTTTCCCAACAATATAAAATAAAATTCCTGACCATAAGAAACATGACCATTGCCTCCTATAACGAATACTTGAGTGCAATATTTTTCAATAACTATATTTTGACGGCTGCAATGCAAGCAAAAGATCGCCAAAAGATTAGCAAGATGACCGCGATAGGTCCAAAAGATTTGCCAACCGCAATGCGACCGAGATTTCCGGCTGCGGAAAGAACGAACGATTTTCCGGCCGCGTTGTGACCAAGAGATTCTCCAGCCCCCGGCCGTGGTATAAACGACCGAGATTTGACGATGCGACAAAGAGATTTGCCGGCCGCAATACGACCGAATCATGTTAAGGCTGTGAAACGAGTAAGCGACACAATACTATCAAGAAACAATCGGCCATCTGAGATCCAGAAAACAAGCGTAAGATTTCCGGCCACAATAAGACCAAAAGATTTGCCAGCTGTGTTATAAATTACAATATATCTGGCCTCGAAAAATGTAGCGATTTTCTTGTCGCAATACGACCGAGAGATGTGACGGCCGCTAAAAGAGCAAGGAACTCGTCTGCCGCGAATCGGCCGAAAAATGTTTCATTCCTAAAACGTGTGAGCAATTTTCCGGCCGCAATATGAGTAAGGAACTCATCGGCCGCAATCAGACCAAGAGATTTGCCGGCCGCAAAACAAGCGAAAGATTTCCGATCGCAAAAAGACCGACAATCTTTCCGGCCACGGTATAAATGATAAATATTACGTCCGCGAAAAGATCGAGCGATTTTCTTATCGCAATACGACCGAGAGAAGTGACGGCCGCGAAAAGAGCCACCAATTTGTCTACCACGAGACGACCGAAAAATGTTTTGATTCCAAAACGAGTGAGCGATTTTCTGGCCGCAATATGACCGAGAGGTCTAACGCTCGCGAAAAGAGGAATGAGATCATCTGCCGAGATGCGACCAAGAGATTTGCCGGCCGCAAAACAAGCGAAAGATTTCCGATCGCAACAAGTCCGAAAATCTTGCCGGTCACGGTATAAATGACAGATATTCCGTCCGCGAAAAGATCGAGCTATTTTTTATCGCAATACGACCGAGAGATGTGACGGCCGCGAAAAGAGTAAAAAATGTGTCTACCACGATTATTATGTCCTCGCTGGATACGACCGAAAAATGTTTTGGTCCCAAACGAGTGAGTGATTTTCTGGCCCAATACGAGGTCTAACGCTCGCGAAAAGAGGGATGAAATCATCGGCCGAGATGCGACCAAGAGATCTGCCGGCCGCAAAATAAGCGAAAGATTTCCGGCCGCAATAAAAGCGAAAAATGTGATGGCCGCAAAAAGAGCGACAGATTTGACGGCCCCAATGTGACCGAGAGGTTTGCTGACCCCGAAACGACCGCGGGATTTGCCGGCCGGGTTATAGATTTTCTGGCTTTCATGTGGCCAATAGATGTGATAGCCTCGAAAAGAGCGCACGATTTTAAGGTAGCAATACTAACGAGAGATGTGTCGGCCGCGTAAAGAGCGAGAGACTTGTCGGCCGCGTAAAGAGCGACAGACTTGTCGGCCGCGTAAAGAGCGAGAGACTTGGCGACCGCGTAAAGAGCTAGAGACTTGTCGGCCGCGTAAAGAGCGAGAGACTTTCGGCCGCGTGAAGAGCGAGAGACTTGTCGGCCGCGTGAAGAGCGAGATACTTGTTGGCCGCGTGAAGAGCGAGAGACTTGTCGGCCGCGTAAAGAGCGAGAGACTCGGCGACCGCGTAAAGAGCGAGAGACTCGGCGACCGCGTAAAGAGCGAGAGACTCGGCGACCGCGTAAAGAGCGAGAGACTCGGCGACCGCGTAAAGAGCGAGAGACTTGGCGACCGCGTAAAGAGCGAGAGACTTGGCGACCGCGTAAAGAGCGAGAGACTTGGCGACCGCGTAAAGAGCGAGAGACTTGTCGGCCGCGTAAAGAGCGAGAGTCTTGTCGGCCGCGTAAACAGCGAGACTTGTCGGTCGCAAAACGAGCGAGCGATTTTACAGCTGTATTAGGACCGAGAAACTTGCGGTAGCGGTAAAACGATAGATTTTCTGGTCGTGATATAGCTAAAAATTTGTCTGCCGCGATTCGTTCGAGAGATTTTCCGGCCGAGACAATGACAATAACGAAGAAAACGACTATTTCCTTTTGTTTTATAGCCAAATTCGAATTTCCCGACCAAATGTTGAAATTCATTACTTTTTCCCGACTATTCCCGACCTTACAAAATCCCCGACATTTTCCCGAATTCCCGACTGGTAGACACCCTGTTATAGTATATAAATGTCAACAAACATAATATAATCAATGAACTCAAAACTCTCAAAAAAAACAAATAACTTAATCTCATGAAAAAATTAAATGCAATCATTGGTCAGTTTTACAGTAATTAAAACATCCCTGTTGCAACAGACCTACATCTCCAGCCAATTTCAATTTCCAATTTTTTTGGATGAGCGTCTTCATCTTACGAACTCCAAGATCATTCTGGCTAGCCGAGTGCTTCGAAGCACTAGGTTGCATTGTGTAGGTTCTAGAAAGGTATTGTTGACAACGATTCGTCAATGTCACAATATAATGCTTTCCTTTCAGTTTTGTATCCCCGTTAATGGCGTCCTATTGTGACAAGTGTGCAGCAGACTGCGGCACTCTTTTGTTGAAATAACAACCTGTCGGCCCTACATCAAAGGATAATAATTTGGTCCCATTATTACAAACACGCAGCCAAGTTCGGCGGTCTTTGGTTCGGATAATAGTCTGTCAACCCTCCATCAAAGGGAACACCATGAGGTGACATGTTATCAATCAATCAAAGGGGGGGGTTCGACTCCATTTTATTCGGGTGGGGGGTGGGGGAGTGGCCGCCATTTTGTCAGGGGTTGGGGCACGTGACCTATGACGTCATCCTCCCTCCTTTACAGCTAGGAGCCTCTATATACCCCTACTACTTGAAGAAATCGAGAGAGAGAGGATATATTATATTCAATATTTATTACAACTAATCTACAAGTTTATGGTGGCCTTTATAAAGGCCGTTTTTTGTCGCTGAGCGTGGTCAAGTTTACTACTTTGAAGTGGTATACAAGTACACTTCAACCTCCACAACAGAGTTGGTATGACGGACGACTCGATGAAGCCAACTGACAAGCATGCGAAGTCGCCGCGCATCATGGTGACGTGGGGGACGAGAAGAGGATATTTTTGAGGATATTTTTTGGACGCCGTAGACCTTAAAATGGTGGACTTGGATCTTGATGTGTTTGTCCATGATTAATGGAAGCAAATCACGCTCCCATTCGATGACGCATTTATAACAGTCCAACGGTGACCAACGAGAAGACAGGAGCCGAAGCACAGTCATCCTGCTCGTTCGAGGTTCACCTTCCATCTGAAGCTTAAACGGGACGCCACAGAACTGCGACGCTAACGCAGGTGTGAGAAGAAAGGAGGGTTAGTCTATTCTTTAACTTTTCCAAAGGACCCTTCGCCAACGAAGTTCTTCATTCGTAAATGTCATGGTACAAAAGGTTCCATTTAGAAACCCATCAACCTGTGGACCTTATTGTGGATCCATCAGACTATTATGTGTTATGCATCAATCACCTGACATCTGTCAATCAAGGGGGGGGGGCGGTTCGACTCCATTTTGTCGGAGGGGGGGGGGTTTCCACCGCTCCTATACGGGGTGGGAGCCCCAATATCCCCTACTTCTACCGCTTCCTTCATGGACTCGACACAAACCATTTGTGACAGGGGTAATAAAATTTTGTTATACTTGGCGAATTTAATAGGCTTTGGTAAATTCACGCCAGCAAACAACTCACCAGTTTCTTGCCGGATTCCTATATATCGCAGGGCATAAACAAAGCGTATGTTTACATCGTACACTCTATTTTCAACATTTTCTATTCCTAACCTAACCTTACTTAGCTTACTGTTTCTCTCACTTACTTGTTTTAAATACTGTTGATCGGTGCAGGTTAAATTTAAAGTAAATGCTAGGCCTATTTTATTTTCAGCGACAAGAGCCAACGAACTGTGACAAAATCTGCATACCGCTAATTCTGAGATAAGTTTTTCAATCACTCCTAAATCTATCACATCATACTTCAATTTGTCATTGTTGAACTAATCACATTTAATGCTATTTGAAAGTTTCAACTGAGATGTACTCTCCTTTGCAACAGTTTCTGAACAGTTATTTTTCTTGTTGGCTCAGGCCTAGGAGTTGGGTTACCCAAAGGGTTAGACCTATTTCCATTGTTATTTACATGCCATCCAAAATTTTTCTTCTTTTTAAAATCTTCCCCTGTATTGGCATTCTAAGTAATATAAAACTGCAGTTATTAAAAAGAACGGCAAACACAAACTCACTCCTAAAACTTTCAATAAAACTACTCACTGTTTACAAAAACATAAACATAACCACGAAGTGTACACAACAATCGACAGTTAGCATTTTGTCTTTTTTTCAATGTCTTTAAATATATAATAACATTAATTGCTGCTGGGATCGAGAGCAGCAAAACCCTTTCGGCCGAGGTGCGAACGCTATTTTTCACCACACTACACAATGAAATATACCCTAAATAATTAAAAAAACTGATTATTTTACTCGAAGTCAAATCACAGCTATGAAAATCATATGATCGCTACTATCCTGTCTTTGGAACCTCCGTATAATTATGTGATGTTCTAATGTTGTTTCAAGCAAATAAACGATCAGCTGACTTTCGGCCCTAGGGCCCTTAACGTTTTCGGTCCTGTGGCGGCAAACAGTGAGTTTCGGTCCGCGTTTGACGTTTGTAAAACAGGTGATTTCGTCGTAGTGTGTTGAAAAAATATATAAGTCGAAAATTCTCCCAGGGGGAGGGTTCATGGTCGACTATAAATATCCTGAGGATGTTATGAGACTCTTTCAGGAATCTACTTTTCATAGGCATATTCGAGAATATCCTAAGAAACTTTATTTATATGAGAGTTTTTACACAAAATGATAAATAAATTGCTATTGTATTTTAGGGATATCCTAAGGAGATTACAAGGCTACATCGGTGACATACTTTTTACTCGTTATATACGTGTCCATGGGATGTCATTTGGATTTCCTATCTTACGTTATTTTAATTAGCGAGTTTTAAAAAAAGCTAAACCTTATTAATTTTGCCTTTTAAAGGTTCAAAATCTGTTGGTTCATGTTAATGTTTTAATAAAAATACAAACCTCTTTGGAAGATCCAAGGGATACTTTCCGGATAACCTATGATTTTTTTATTTAAAGAGATGTTTTATAATACAAAGTATTGCTATAATTGTTTTTTTATATCTAGTTTAATTGACTTTTGATTTATAGTCAACCTTTGATTCAAATACAAGCCCCTCAGCAATATCTTGAGGATTTTGTTTTGCACTCTTCAAAATCCCGGGAACAGTATGGGATTTTAGGAATTGTAAGGAATATCCTGGGGATATCTTGTGTCCTGTGGGTGAGTCTTTGCAAGTATAACTTTAGATTCTTCGTACTTTGCAAACAAAGTCTCATCATTTATCATATGCGCTGTGTATCCAGTATCAACAACAAATTGTGTGTCAGATGTTTCCATTTTATTAGGCCTATCTGTGCAAGTAAAGAACGACGGCCTAGGGTTTTCTTTTCTCTTATCGATTTATATATTAAATAGCAGTTTTTTCTTCATAGTTTGTTTTTCGACGAATCGAGCAAAATAGTTTCTCGCTTTGGTTCTTAGTTTACCCAGGACAAGACTTATCGTAATTACCTAACTTGATACACGAAAAACAATGACCATTTTCTTCCTTGGGCTTAGGCCTATGTTGATCGTATCCTCTCTTACATTTATGATTTTTTCCAGATTAGTTTTGAAAGCTAACGATACATCACTATCACTTTTGTAACACGTTCCTTCTGCAAAACGCCTGGAATTTACATTCATTAGTGTTCTTTTCGTATTCGATTGAAAAACAAATATAGCCCAAATTAAAATATGTCCCAAGCAGTTACAAAACGCGTATAATGTTTGGACGATAAAATGTCGGACATGAGCCACCAGATCGCATGGGGACATGAGCTCCTTTTTTAGAATTCTAGCATCCTCAAGTGTATCTCCAATGTCTCTTATCACTTCTAAAGTCAAGTAGAGACCCAATGAAATCGTAAAATTATCGAAATTATTAATCTTGATCAAAATTAAACCAAATGAAAATATTTGTGGCCTCAACACTTGTTTTTCGTTATTTAAAACTAGATATTTAAGTTTTTTTCACCTGCTTCTATCTCATACACGCCTGCTTGGTCTTTGAATATCACTTCAATTTTGAAATTTCTTATCTTAAGCCTCGGCTCTTGATCAGCAAGTTTCTAATCATTTTCAGTGGTTGATACCAAGTTTTTACTTTTAAGATTTTTACTTGATCTTTTGTACTAAACAAAATTAAAAAATGTTGTACCACAGGCATTCAAACGTGACCGCACACATAACCATATGATTTTATTTTTAGCGGCACAACCGTTTGAAAAGTAGTGCATCTTTTTGGAACATTTTGATACATTTTGGAGGTAGAAAGAACTTTTTGTTCTTAATTTAATTTTTTCCACCAAAACTATTAAAAGCTCTTGGGCTAAGAGTGGGTAAAACACATTAACATCACAAACATACCCAGTTACTACTGGACCTACCAAAACATTTAAGAGATGAAAGTATGGAACTGCTGTGCTCCTTTGATTGTTATTGCTTCCTCAAAACGGGGCTACAGAATATGTTCTTAATCAATGTAATCCATTTGGGTAGAAAAAGCAAAATCCAACTGTTTGAATGTTTCCCACTGGCCACGCAAAAACCTCTTTAGGAGTTTGGGAATCGCTCTCGTATGGTCTTATATTACAATCCTATTACTTCAAACTTCCTATATTGAATCATTTTGTCGAAGACTCCTGTCAAGTAATATTGCGAGACTTGAAGCCGGGAACAATAATCGGTTACCCAACATCAATTAGTCACTGAGATGAAAAATGTGTAAAACCTTTCAGCGGGCGACGCCGCGGTTTATCTGCTCATTAAAACAAGAAATAAAATCAGTAACTCTAATTAATGTAATCAGAACACTAAATCACGCATTTCATTACAAATATATAATAATAGTAATTACATTATTTATGATATATTACAACTTACGTGTCTCTGGCCTCGCCATGTAGAGTCAAAAGTTGTGTAGCCAACTTTCGACCATAATATTAGTCGCCCATTGCTTGCATTTGCTTTGAAAAGAGCATCGATGAATAAACTGGTCAAATATTCAGCTCTTTTCATATGATTATATTCCCTTTGCATTCGAGGTTCCTTAGGAAAGATTTGCTCCTTATTCCAGGGCTTTTGACTAGCAGGTGCATTATTTCCATTGTTCTTGTTCTCATATTGAGAAAGAGTTTTGTCCCCATAGTATCTGAGTGGGCGCCAGCTAGCTTGCTGATGCGGGTTTCTATGACGACTTGCGGGTTTCTATGCTTTGGTAATTCACTCAAGACTTCGCTTTGAGACTCTCCTGGATTTCCTCTTCATGGGCAACACAGTCCGACAACAGTCCAAAAAATCTGTTAGATGAGGGCGAAAAATTAAAGAGGCCCCCTTCAGTCATCGAAGTATTTGCAGCTTGTACATGCGATTGCGTCTTGGATTTCACTGCTTCCTTCTGAAAAGGTTTAATTCTGATTATATGACACGTGAATCTACCTTTTTATCTCACTATAACATTTTAGGATGTACAGAAATGAAGATAAATCCTCATAGTTTTGTGTGGTTTTAGAAAAATTAATATTGCGAGCCTGATGTGAGTGTGTGAAGAACTGCAGTTTTTTTTTAACCAGAGAGGTTGAGAAGTGTTTGAGTTCATAGTTACCACAATCATGACTATATTTTAAGTTTAATATAACACTGATATAGTATTATTCTGATTCTTGAAAATGTCACGGCAGCAGATTTTGCTTAGCTTAGCTGAAATATAAAAATTGTGATGCCTAAAAGTAAAGGAAGATGACAATTGAATTATCATCGATGATATTCATTTTTCTTGCCTCAGATATACTTGTACTCTCCTTGCTTAGCTGTAGGGTTGTGGTTTCAAAAATGTCTAACATCTCAATAGTGGATTCAATTGTTTTCCAATCGTCATTGGTAAGTTCTACAGTTAGCTTCACATCAGGACTAGCAGACACAAGGATGATAGCTTGTTTCTCTTCATGTAAACGGCGTAGCGTATGGTAGGTAGTGTTCCACTTAGTTGGCTTGTCCTTTATCATTTTATGTTCTTGTAGGCCAAGCTTATTTTGGGTTGCATTTTAAATCTTATTGTTTTTGGCAGAATGTTTAAAGCTGCCTACCGTTTTCTTCAATTTAGCATTGACATTATTAACTTTTGGATAGTTGAAAAAACCGTCCTTAACAACTAACTGTAGTGCATGAGCTACGCAAGGCACTGCTACAAATGTTGACCTCTCTAGAGAAAAGTAATGTCAGTTCCATTGTCTCTGACTACTGCCACAACCGTTTCCTTTAGATTGCAGTCTTCTAGAACTTTTATCAAAAAGTTTCTAAGATTTATAGCTGTATGTCTGACTTCGGGGAATGGAACAACTTCTAAACATATGTTTTCTCTAAAACCTTGGTCATTAACAAAATGTACTGTTACGGTCATAAAGTCAATCTGAGCAATATTAGTCCACATATCTATAGTTACCGAGACATATTTTATATTCATGAGTTAATTTTGAACTTGTTTTAGAGTGGTTTCGTACATTTGAACTAAAATCTTCCTAGAAATTGTTTTCCTCGAAGGTATAGTATACCTAGACTCAAGATAGCGAATTAGTCGTTTAAAACCTTCATTTTCAACCATATATATTGGCTGCAGGTCTTTGCAGATCATTTCTGCAATTAGTTTATGCAGATGTATAGCTCTAGGGTCACCCAATTAAATTTTTGCATTTTATCGGCAATGGCAGGTAGTGTTTACTGTCTTCGCTTGAGTTTAAGCTAAATAGGCTTAGGTCTGAACAGCTTCTGTTTTTACAATTTGAGGGTTAACAATTTTTGATTTTAAAAATATTTTGTGAGTTTTTAGGTGATTGAGTAGGTTTTATGGGCTATTGGATGCAAACCCACTTCCACCTCTCGAAATACGTTATTATGTTTTTTATTTGTTATTATTAATAACTTTATTCTTTTGTTAACTATTCTCAGGGTGAGTCCTTTACCATCGGCAGCAATTCACAAATATAGGGTTCGCCCTTGGGCGGGATTCCCGTCATGTCCGCGCCTCCGCCTGCTGCCGCGTCCTCTCGCTTCGTGACTCCCGCTCGTGTAGACACGTCAAATTAGCTTAATAGTGCCTGTCGAGCGCGTAGCCCCGACGCGGGAATTCCCCCAAAACACTTAAAATTACTCAAATAACACTGATTAAACTAAGTTTTGAGAGTACAGTACACTCTTGATTATCCAGGCGCTTGATGTCAAGGCGCTTTACCATCTTACCTTTTAAGTACAGGTGCTTGAAAATTCCTTGGTAGCTTTCAAGGTGAATGTTTGTGTTGATGCCTGCATTTCTGCGATAGCTGTAGGCCCAAGATTTATAATTTGTACCATAATTTTCCTTAAAATACAAACCAAATTCTTTTGTTTCTGAAAATTCGTATAATTCATTGACAATCGCAGGAATTATTTTTTCAAAGTTTTTCGGATCGACCTCATTTTGCAGAGTGAACCTTTTCTTTGATACTTCTTTCCGCAGCTCTAAATTTTTATGTCTGAGTTCAGTCCTCTCTGCCAAGCTCTCTGGACATGCCATGAACAGAATAATCGCATGTCAGCATCTCCCATGGTCGATTTTCAGGAATTATAAAACACATCTGCCATGTCTGTCATAAGTACTTTTGCATTTATTCCTCCAACTTTGTTCTTATTTGCATTTATAAACAATTCCAAAGCCGTGTGGTCGTTTCTATTAGAAAACAAAAATGCGCAAGGGAGTCCTCGACGCACATCATCAAGCACCAAGATGGTTGTCATTTCAAACTTATATGTATTAGTTCCATGGGCAGAATCAATGCAAATGCAATCACTACCATATTTCTTAAGCATTCCAGCTTGGGCTTCACTCAAAATACCCAGCATGAAGTCGTCTCTAGGGTAATCCGTTGAGTTCAGACCTTGAGGCTTGTACTTTACCACTGAGTTCTTGTCACTGGCTCGTTCCATTTCCATCCAATGTTCAACACTGATTGCATCATTTCTATATAGCACACATTCACTATCTAAACTATATTCTCTCACTATGTTCCTAAGATCTTGTTTTGTTAGGAGATGTCGTCTTGAAACCTCGTTAGTAGATCTGACTTCAAATGGGATTTTTTTGGGTTATTTTGGTCGCAATGTTTTGTCGTTCATCTTTTTGAATATTCAAATGGGCTAGTTTAGCACTATGACCGATATGGGTCTTACAAAAGTCCACTTCAACACTTCCACTTACCAGAGAAGTAGAAACCTTCATCCTTGCAGAGCAGTAACTACTTATTTTCTTCGTCCCCTGAATTTTAATGGAACGTTTACGTTGGGACTCAGATGACAGGCGTGTTCGGTAATTACCAGGTCGGTGGCACTGATAGTGTGTGACTTTCTTGTCTTTTGATCTGTAGCTACCCCTTCTATTCACGATCAAAGTTATTTACTTATAGATTTTTTTTCAGATTCAACTCTAATTTGATGTTTCGAAAGCAAGTATTCATTAAAATTTGTTGTGTTACAAAGGTCCAAATTACATACCGTACACTTAACAGTTTGCGAACGCATAGGGTTTCCAACAACAACAGGACTCTATCCATTATGAACATTATCTTGATGTCTTTTCAGATTAAATCTTTTGGCGGTGAATTTAACTTCACTACGGCGAATTTAACTAAAAATACTTTAACTTCATAACAAACAACTCTTAATGTTAATACTCGCGCTGAACAAGATCAAAATTCTATCAAAACGAGCAAGCTCGAACATCAGTCAAACTGGCTTCCTCAGGCTAAAAATTCACAAAAACATCGTAGACCTACGATAGAGCAAAGACCTTCAACCAACTTGCCTGCTAGACAACATGAAGATGAAAATTACTCTTAATTCCGCAAACTTTAAACTTAGCCTTATGCACCGGCC
Organism: Flexamia atlantica; assembly: GCA_035578135.1. Taxonomy (NCBI): domain Eukaryota; kingdom Metazoa; phylum Arthropoda; class Insecta; order Hemiptera; family Cicadellidae; genus Flexamia; species Flexamia atlantica. The sequence continues at coordinate 4,685,247 of JAQJVK010000019.1, forward strand.
CTACACTATGCATGGCCATACACTACTTTTCAACAAAGGCATTTGAGTAAACTTAATTCTCGGCTGGATCCCTCGCTCAAATAAACCTAACCTAAAAATATCACCGAATGCAACCTAACCTATCTTCCAATCCTTCGTTTATTGGTCACTTGACATTTACATGCATTGACACGTCAAAGTACCATGTAGGCCATATACAGTTGGTCAGTGATACGTTAGGCTATCACAGACAGTTACAATGTCAATGTCAAATAAATAATTTAAAGCATTTTAAGAGACAAGACTGAAGGTTGCATAGAATATTAAAATGAACATGCAACAGGTGACCTAAATTTAAAGAAAATTGACTTGCAATGAAGAATAAAATCAACCAGAGAACATAACGAAAAATCTATATATATAATTTACTTGCTAGCCTACTTAAATTATCAAATATCACAGATTCAGGCAAATTGAAAAATTCATCAGTGTAATAAAAAGGGTTGCAGCATAAGAAATTAAATAATTTCTTTTTGAACACTTTCAGGCTTAAGTTTTCAACATGCTTTGAAATTTTATGTATATTCTAATGCCCATAATCACATGCCGCGACCTAGATTTAATACTTTAATATAAAATTTCATTTTAAATGTCTATCTTTAACCTAAATAACAACTCACCCACACCCATAGCGAGTCCTTGACTGCAATTAAAAGCGATGACTTAAGAAATCATTTGCCTGAATATCAATATTGTCCGTAAGTTAAAGTTTCATTCAGTCCAATTCGATGTATCGAAGATTTACGATCGATGTATCACATCCACTTACTTGGTGGCCGCTTACAAAACTGTACTCGGACTGAATTACAAGGAATGAAGTGAATTTTTTTTAAATTCACTGAGAAAAATTTATGACAATGAAGGAAATATCTTACCTGATGCATTTACGAAGATGGCATCATAACACTTCCAGCCTCCTACCGGGCGAGTTCTCGAATCCCACCACGTAAGACTCAGTATCTCCAGCTTTCCAACTGCTGAAGTGAAAAGCACCCAGGAGGACTTCAAGACAGTCATCTTGTTCTTGTCCACCCCACTGATCAACCGGACCAATGCATATGTTTTACTTGTCATGCTAAAAAACAATTAAATTTACAGCACTGGTAGGCTTATGAAATTGAAAGAAATTACAAAAGAACTAGACCACAACAACTTGACCACACCCCTATTTCAAATGTACTGACAATAATGAATCAGTTTTGGAAGTACATATCTTAAGTATACTAATTTATAACAAATACGTAAGAGTTTCCATAACTGTAAGTGACAATCAGAATTCAGTTCGATGCTGGAAAACACAACAGCTCTATTTTTGACTGCATGCTGTTGGATTGCACAAAGTGTTGCCAGATTACTGCTGCTTACAACCACTTTCATCATTTAGAAGTCTGGTGCGGGAGGGGAGGGGTTAGGGGAGGCGAGCTTGGCCGCCGCGGAGATGGCGGGCCCAACAACGCAGGTAGAGACCGGCAGGTGTAAGGGTCACTCTGGAATTCGGAGGTCCCGTCTCGGATTTGGGCTCGGAGACAGAGGGTCGTGGAGCTCGTGGGCGGACACGCGTGGTGCAGACCGTTTTTCAATAGGACCTCTGGTTTAGCCGCTATAGCCCAAAAACGAAAAGTACTTTTTACGAATTTACATTTTTTCGTGGACATGAGTAGTGTAATAGTGGGGCTGCTGGCTCACTTCGCATAAATCAAATTTGACAGCTACATCCGGTCTGGTGACGTCAGAGGCTGTGACGTAGCTGTGACGTGTAGGGGTTGGCATTTAAAGTTTAAATGCCCGGCTGTGGTGGGCATTTAAAGTTTAAATGTCCGGAAATGGGTCAAGGTCGGCTGGGGATGTTTTTAAAAAAGATCTTGCATTTTCGGAAAATCCGAAAATGCAAGATATTTTCGGAAAATCCGAAAATGCAAGATATTTTCTTTTTATTTATTTATTTTTTTACAAAAGTATTATTTTATATTTAGTTTGAAAAGTGTGCTCCCAAATTTGAAAAGTAGGTTGTTGTCGGTGCTGAAATTTCTTGCTTATTTTCATTCTTCTTGTTGTTGTAAGTTGGTAAAAATACATTCTTTTCGTTTTGATTGTTTGTTGCATAAAGTTCCAAAGATAAACCGAACCCAGTGGTTATAAGTTGTTTTAGTTCTTCACTAAAAATTTCCAAATCCTTGTAGGTTGTAAGATTGATAGTGTTGCTGTGAATCCCGCGAATGTTGAGAGACATGACTAGAGTTGTTTACTCGACGAGAGGTAAAGCAGAAATGGTTATTGCAAAGCCGGTGCTGTGGGTACGTCTGTTGGTAGTGAGGGTAGTGGTGGGGATAAAAAAATAGTAGACGTTTGTTTAATCAGTTTGCATTTAATCGCTGCCACAATAGACCGAGTCGATGTTGCAATTCTTCTAGTTTATCCAACCGATTCTTTTGATATGTTTTGCAACCACATTTACAATAGCAGAAAGAATTACATTTTGTACAAGCTTTTCCGTCAACTTGATCTTCAGGTATTTTAAAACATTTTTCTTTGCAACAATAAGATAAAAGTGGTAGATTATTTCTTTTGGATGACATGTTGGTTGTAGCTTGTCTTAAACAGAACTGAGCCTCTCAACGTTAAGGTTTGGTATTCATATAAAGTATTCGAATAAAACTATCGAATAAAACTATTGATTAAAATAATCGAATAATACTATCGATTAAAAGTTCAAGGTCATCCGTTTGAGTTAAAAAAAAATACAACATATCAGTATATAAATAGAATTTTGACAGGTTCACCAAAACCAAGTTGTAAAGTCGTGAATTTCTTTCTTCTTCCATTGTTCAATTTTTAGTCGAAACCAATTAATGATAACATTGTTGCTTGTGCATCAGAACTAACAGTTAATGAAATTTCATTTACTTGTATAGTTGTAGTAGTTTCATTTGTAGTAGGTAATTGTTCGGAAGTTGGAGTAGATGTAGAAGAAACAGTATTATCTTGAAGCTGAGAGTCTATGTGTGCTCGGGTGAAGAGCTGAAGCTTTAATGACATGTGGTAGCCGTATCCTACTCTGTATCAGGAGTTGTTGGTGGTGGGGGATCGTTTGGTTCATGCACTGAAATGTAGATGGAATCATAACTTTCTGGAGGATGTACTAAAATTTGTTGTATAGGATCTGCATCAATAGTGAAACTTTGCGTTTCAATGCAAAGTCCATCTTTAATAAAAGAAACATATAAAACAGAACTCATGTTTATTTAGATGTTTACTCTACAAGTGGTACCGGTAAACTGATGTGTTGATAGTGGCTCAGGGACCTCCCTAGAAATGGGGTGTGTAGGAGGGAACATGTGTTGCACACGCCTTCCCCCACCACCACCATGAAAGACTTCTCGCAATTTTTGGATATGTAGTGTTAGTCGTAAGGTAGGTGTTGTACGGTCAACATCTCAGTGCTAAACAAATGTTCTTAACATTTGGTTTAAAATATTGTTTTGAAATACTTATTTAACTTTGTACAAGTTACAATAATTTAAAGAAGGTACTTTATTATATTACCTTAATACTTAGTTAAAATATTTAGTTGAAGAAATTGAAAGTAAACTACAATTGAGATTAAATAGAAACATGGTTTCTTAACATTTGGTTTAAGAAATATTTGCAATAAAAGATAAATAAAAAAGGTTTAATAAAACTAAAGAGTTTAAGTGAGCTAGGTTTATATTGTTGGTTGTTTATATCTTTATGCTTTGGCATTTAATGCCCGCATAAGGCTTTGGCATTATGTGGGTCGGCAGTTAGAAATCAATACTTGTAGTTGTCCTTGTTGTATAATGCATTGGTATGCAGGCGCCAGCTAGAAATCAATACTCGAAGTTGTCCTTGTTGTGTAATAAAGACAATGCGGGCGGGTAGTTAGCGATCAATACAAGTCGCATAGCGTGGCACAACAGGTGCTCTAGTTATTGATTACTTAACACACTCTACAGTCTACACTGAACAACTTATTCTCCGCTTTGCGACCATCCTAACAACACCTACTTCAATATGAACCGCTCCGAGTACTTTACCATTTGGAACAATTATTTCACTTACTTACAACGGCTGGGGTTACGAATTTTTCAATCGAACAACAATCAAGATTGGTATGATGTAACATCTACCATCGCTCAAAATCCTTTTCAACATCCTTCAAAAAACATTCTTACCGGCATCAAAATGACTTCTAAACCTTCTACTATTAAAAGACCTCTTTCGTCTTTACGTGTACCCCAGCAAAAAAATTCCAATAACAAACTCAAACATAACCAAAAATACCAAATCCTCAAACATGATTCTTCTTCCTTTTACTTTTTTAATTTAGAAAAAACCAAGATTTATACTATCGACCTTCCTAAAAACTCTCTATTCCCTTTAACCCTCGACACCTAGAAATAGTAAATCAAAATGGAAAATTAAATTAAATTAAATTAATTTCCTAAATCCATGAATTAAATTAAATGGAAAATTAAATTATCGTCGCCGTTTTGCCCCGGCGACGATTTTTTTTTAAGTTTTTGCGCTATAACTTTTACACCGTTGGTTTTATCAAAAAATGTTACTGGACCTTTTTTGTTTGTCTTTTAATTCCGCTTAATTTGAGTACCCGCACGATAGATTTGGAGCATTTTTGAAAGGGGGGGGTTCTCCGTTTTGTCCCACCGGGGGGGGGGGTTCTCCGTTTTTTCCCACCGGGGGGGGGGGTCGCCAACTTGATCTCGTCGCCGTTACACTTCAGAACTGCGTCGCCGTAAACGGTGGCAGTGGATATAACAAAAATGCTCCAAATCTATCGTGAGGGTACTCAAATTAAGCGGAATTAAAAGACAAACAAAAAAGGTCCAGTAACATTTTTTGATAAAACCAATGGTGTTAAAGTTATAGCGCAAAAACTTACAAAAATATTTGGTGGCAGTGGATATAATAAAATTGCTCTAAATGTATCGTGAGATATTTAGAACACTCGCTTCGCTCGTGTTCTAACTTACATCTCACTCGTGGCTTAAAGGCATGCATTAAACTACTATTATGTGTTAAACGACAATAAAGATATTCTTATTACAACCGATAATTATTAGATTTCTATCATCATGGCTGCATGGTTTTTCTATTGATTGTTTTTAATTATGTACTATGTAAAAGTTACATAAAGTTTAGTTTTAGTGTCTTATCTGTTTTAAAATAAAATCAGTATATGGCACCATCTTCATTTCGGCAGCGGGAGTTATCGTTTTTCCTGACGGCATCCCTAATATTTTTGCTATCGTAATTAATTATTTCTGTTACGATGAATTGGTGTTTCATCTAATTCGTCCTTGATTGTTAAAAGTCTGAAGAGGATGCTGCCCTTTCTGGTTGTCTTGAGACTAAATCCCGGCAAGATTGGAAGAGAGAGGTACAGTAGTTTTTTACCGACTGCTCTTGGCTTCCGTTTTAAAAATGAAAACGCCCTTAATATTAACGTAAACGGATTTTGGCAACATGAGTATTTTATAAAAACAAATTACACACTCTTTATGTTTATAAAATTAACAACTAAACTCATTAAACAAAGTTTCGAGTGTCTTGGTAATTGTTTGAAATAATTTTAATTATTCTAGCTTAAGATTAGTACATTTCGAAAATCAGTTAAAACGATCAATACCAAGAGAAGCCTCTGGCCTATAAATGGTGAAAGAGGAAGAGCTATCTGATTTAAGTGGGTAATACTGCCCTACTAAGGAAAAGGGCAGTATCTGCAAAACATCTGTTTTGAGATAAAAGTAAACAAAGTTTTAAACTTCATTATTAAAATTAAAAATGCATTTTTCCCCTGATATATTTTTATTGTATTGTCATGTGTTATACTAGCATTGCTTAAAAAAAATCACAAAAAAATTAAGTTTTGAATAAAAAAAATCATTTACTTCTTTTTGGACCTAATAAATGCCAAGCAAAAAGGCAGTATCTACCAGTTACTGCCCTTTTCCTTAGCATATGTAAAATGGAAAAAAGGCAGTAACTACACTTTTTCACAATAAAAACAAGATTTTATTAAGGCTAAAAGTAGGCTATACAAAAGATGCTAATAAAAGTCTTTACGATGTAGGCAGACTCTCCCAAAATAATTTTCTATTTTGTGGGATAATATTTTTCAATGCTTCAAGCAACTGGATTTTCCTTTCTCTTGGGAATCCCTTAGAAGAGTTCAGTTTGGCTGCTTCTGGTATCCCCCCTTTTTTCAAAATCCTCGGCTGCAAGAAATCAAGCTCCTTGAATTTTTATGACTTGTCGTATGTTGTTTTGTACTGCAGGCTGTGTTTACCTCTTTCAAACTTCATGTGGACAATGTCTTTGAGATAAGGCCTCTCTGGCATGGCTTTCATTTTTGCCTCAGATTTCCAACTTTTCCATAGGAAAAAGTTGTCAATTTACAAACATCTACGTGGCCTTTATTGGCAGACCCTACAGCATCAACAAAATCATCAAAATCGTACGTTTTTTTCTGAGATTTTAGTGACAGCTCCACCTGATGGTGGAAGCTGTCGGCGCTCATGAAGCTATGCCCAGGCTCAAAGTAATAAACTTCGATTTCAGTAGCCTCAACAGCAGCTGAGTTTACTATTTGAACAAATAATGTTAATAAGCACCAATTTTTATTTTGCGCGCTACAATTGTCTAACCACAAGACAAACTTTTTAGTGTCACGGTAGTGGTTGAAAAACACATTGAAAGTACTTGCGATATCTTCTTTATTTCTGCCAGTTATAGCACAGTGCCACAGCACAGCTAGTGGTTTAAGCTTAGACTTTTTCCCCACAGGAGCAAATGTCTGGTTGTATGTTGTGAGACGTGGTGCAAAGATTATTTGCTTGAACATGTCAAGTCGAGGCAGCATAATTATTTTTTCTAAATCTGCACTAAATACAACTTCACTGTTTTTGTCAGTTTCACTCACTTTCTCAGCAAATTCTTTGTATAATGTTCTTCTCTCTTTGACTAGTTTGTTATGGATTTTCCAAGTACAAATGACGATTTTTTTTAAGTTTTTGTGCTATAACTTTTACACCGTTGGTTTTATCAAAAAATGTTACTGGCCCTTTTTTGTTTGTCCTTTAATTCCGCTTAATTTGAATACCCGCACGATAGATTTGGAGCATTTTTGGGAGGGGGGGTTCTCCGTTTTGTCCAACCGGGGGAGGGGGGGGGTCGCCGACTTGATCTCGTCGCCGTTCAACTTTAGAACTGCGTCGCCGTAAACGGTGGCAGTGGATATAACAAAAATGCTCCAAATCTATCGTGCGGGTACTCAAATTAAGCGGAATTAAAAGACAAACAAAAAAGGTTCAGTAACAATTTTTGATAAAACCAACGGTGTAAAAGTTATAGCGCGAAAACTTAAAAAAAATCAAAAATACTTTCGTCATCTGTTAAATCTTCTGGCTCAACCAATTTATATATTTGTTCACAGATTGCACATGCAGCAGGAAAATTGTTGTCTGTTGGAGGCATTTTAAAAGAAACTTGATATTGTAAAATAAATGTTGAAGCAAATGTTTAAAATTTTTATAAGTCCGAAAGTATTTATTATTGGGAAGTTTCAACAATTAAAATTTTTACAAGTCCAATGTAAAGTAAAATAAAGAAAGAAGTGTTGTTGACTGTTGGAACAGAGGCGAAAGAATGATGGAAACCAAACTGGCAGCAAAAAGAAACTTCATATTGTAAAATAAATTTTGAAGAAAATGTTTGAAAAACTTTTCTAAGTCCAGAAGGATTAATTATTAGGAAGTTTTAACACTCAATACTTTACAAGTCCCATGTAAAGTAAAATAAAGAAAGAGGTGTTGTTGTCTGTTGGAACAGTGGCGAAAGAATGATGCAAACCAAACTCGCTGCAAGGCTCCTGTGGTTTGGGAGGGGGGATGACCTTGTGCTTCGACATCAGTTGCTCACTAGACAGTGAGGTGGTAACATGTTCAGAAGGCGCCCTGAACATTTATTTAACTTTGTACAAGTTACAATATTTTAACGATGCTACTTTATTATATTACTTTAATACTTAGTTAAAATATACTGTATACTGTACTTAGTTTAATACTGTTGTATGCTGACGACATTAAAATCTTTAGAGAAATCAACAGTATTTCTGATTGTTTCCTACTGCAAGACGATTTAGATCGCTTGGTTGTCTGGAGTCGTACCGGGTTGAGATTTAATGTCGACAAGTGCATGGTTGTAAGATACACTAGGAAAACGCTGAATTTCATACATTTTCAATATATGTTAGAGAACACCTCTTTAACAGTCGTTTCTCAGCTCCGAGATTTAGGAGTCGTTTTTGATGAAAAAATGTGTTTTTCAAATCATATAATTGAAATTTGCAAGAAAGCTTATAAGACCCTTGGGTTTTTATTTAGATCTGGGAATTTTTTGAAAAATGAATCCACATTTAATTTGTTATATTGTTATTTGGTCAGATCTAAATTAGAATTTGGTTTTGTTATTTGGAACCCTTATCACCGCTATCTCGTGGAGATGTTAGAACAAATACAAATTAAGTTTTTAAGATTTCTGTTTTTTAAAAGATTTGGTTATTACACTTTCGATGTTCCGTATTTTGAGTTACTGCGATTATTTGAATTTAATAGTTTGCGCAAGCGTCGTGAAATGGGATTGATGCTGTTTTTATTCAAGCTAATCAATGGAGGTGTTGATTGTAGTGAAATCCTAGCGCGGGTGAACTTCCTTGTTCCTCGTACCTCGTCCAGGGTCCGTGCGTTGTTCAGTCCACGGTTTGCACATACGACGTTGGGAATTCACAGCCCTGTAAATGTGATGATGAGACTGTGCAACGATCTGCCTGCATCAATTGATATGCTTTCGTCGACCTTACTCTCTTTCGCCGCAAAAATTCAAGATATCAACTTGAGTCAAATCCGTACCTGAGTTACTATTATTATTATTATTGTTGTTGTTGTTATTCTTGTTTTATATGACTTTATTTTCTGTTTTTTTTGTCATTGTTATGCTTGAAATTAATTTATAATTGTTATTTCTATTTGTTACTTTGCACTCTATTTTGCCTAAATATTATTATTATTATTATTATTTTTTTTAAGAATCTAACTTATTGTTTAAATTGTTATGTTTTAGTATGCATGTTCATTCTGTTCAACTTTCATTAATCACCAAATTCATCGAAGGAAAGGGGACAGCTACAGTAGACAATTTATTTATTATTTATTATATAAGTATTTAAACTTGTATCTTTTGCTATATTTGTAATGTTGACTGTTTTATGCTACAATGTAATTGGATTTGTATCTGTTTTGTGGCATGGAAATAAATGAAATGAAATGAAATGAAATGAAATGAAAATATTTAGTTGAAAAAATGCAAACTAAACTACAGTTGCGATTAAATAAAAACATGGTTTCTTAACATTTGGCTTAAGAAATATTTCCAAGAAAATATCGTAAGAAAATTTTGTACAACATATTTGAATTAATATGTTTACAAACCTTATCATGCGAGTTTTAAAAATAAGGGAAATAAAAGATAAATAAAAAAGGTTTAATAAAACCAACTAGACCAAGTGGGCCAGGTTTATATTCCCGGTGACCTCGCATACTTTCGCTCGCTGTCGAGCAGTTAGTAATTAATACAACTTGTTGACCTTGATGCCTAACGCTTTCGCATGCGGGCGGGCCAAAAAAAATCAAAAATCAATACAAGTCGTTGTCCTTGTTGCATTACTTGGCACACTCTACACTCAACAATTCATTCTCCGCCTTGCAACCATCCTAACAACACCTACTTCAATATGAACCGCTCCGAGTACTTTACCATTTGGAACAATTATTTCACCTACTTACAACTGCTGAGGTTACGAATTTTTCAATCGAACAACAATCAAGATTGGTATGATGTAACATCTACCATCGCTCAAAATGCTTTTCAACAAGTTCGGAAAAAAAACATTCTTACCAGCATCAAAATTACTTCTAAACCTTCTACTATTAAAAGACCTCTTTCGCCTTTACATGTACCCCAGCAAAAAAAACAGCTAAAAGGGGCAACATAAGACTTTTATATTTTGGCTTTCGCTAAAGCCTCAACCCTTGGTGACTAAGTCCCAAAGGGGTTGGGGTTTAAGTGGTTAAAGGCGACGATTTTTTAAGTTTTGCGCTATAACTTTTACACCGTTGGTTTTATCAAATATGTTACTGGACCTTTTTTGTTTGTCTTTTAATTCCGCTTAATTTGAGTACCCGCACGATAGATTTGGAGCATTTTTGAAAGGGGGGGTTTCTCCGTTTTGTCCCTACGGGGGGGGGGGGGGGGTCGCCGACTTGATCTCGTCGCCGTTCAACTTTAGAACTGCGTCGCCGTAAACGGTGGCAGTGGATATAACAAAAATGCTCCAAATCTATCGTGCGGGTACTCAAATTAAGCGGAATTAAAAGACAAACAAAAAAGCTCCAGTAACATTTTTTGATAAAACCAATTGTGTAAACGTTATAGCGCAAAAACTTACAAAAATCTATGGTGGCAGTGGATATAATAAAAATGCTCTAAATGTATCATGCGGGTAGTCAAATTACGCAGAATTTAAAGACTAACAAAAAAAGTCCAGTAACATTTTTCGATAATACCAACGGTGTAAAAGTTATATCGCAAAAACATAAAAAATCTACATTTTATATCTAAGTGTCAAGGTCAAATAATGCAAGTTTAAAAAAAATCTAAGTGTTAAATTCAAATAATTTAAGTTCTAAAAATCGAAGTGTCAAGGTTAAATAATGTTAGTTTAAAAAAATACATGTTATGTGTTGTAAGTATGATCATCATTGCTGTTGTCCAAATCACTTGCTCTTGAATTTAGTTGTTGTTGATGAGTGGCCAGCATTTGATCTAATTCTTCCAAATCTTCTTCTGCATTGTTATTTGTTTCTTGGTTTATTTCGCTGTTATGGTAAAGTTCTTTGTGTATATGTAGTAAGTTTTCATCTTCAAAAGATTCTTCGCAACTGATGCAGTAATACATGACGTAGGTGTGCTCTTCACAAAAGTTGCCGTAATAATGAAAACCACTCTAAAACTACCCCTATATATAACAATACCCCCACCACTTTTTTCTGTATTAAACATAGAAAGTGTAAATATATTATATTTCAAAACACCTAAGTACTAAGATCACCCATTGTAAGTTTAAAAAATCTAAGTGTCAAGGTCAAATAATGCAAGTTTAAAAACTAAGTGCCAAGGTTAAATAATGTTTTTTTAAAAAAAATTCTCAAGTTTTAAGACCGTCCAGGCTACAAAGTTTCAAGGTCATTCAAAACTTTTACAAAACCTATCATGTCGTTCCTCAAACTATGTGGAATAAAAAAACTAACAAAAATGTTCAATAACATTTTTCGATAAAACCAATGTTATAGAAGTTATAACGCGAAAACTTAAGTTTTAAAACCGTCCAGGTTACAAAGTTTCAAGGTCATTCAAAACCTTTACAAAACCTATCATGTGGTTACTCAAATTATGTGGAATAAAAAAACTAACAAAAATGTTCTGTAACATTTTTCGATAAAACCAACGTTATAGAAGTTATAACGTGAAAACTTAAGTTTTAAAACCGTCCAGTTTACAAAATTTCAAGGTTATTCAAAACCTTTACAAAACCTATCATGTGGTTACTCAAATTATGTGGAATAAAAAAACAAACAAAAATGTCCAGTAACATTTTTTGATAAAACCAACAGTATAGAAGTTATAATGCAAAAACGTTAGTTTTAAACCGTCCAGGTTACAAAGTTTCAAGGTCATTTAAAACTTTTTACTGCGAGCTCAAGGCAGCAGCCTTGACTGGTAGATCAACGTGTCTCCCAGCTGAAGGCCGGTACCCTACTTTTGCCGGGTCTGTGACCTTGGCTCATTCAACCTCGTCTGGCCTACTTTGGCTTTGGGTAAAAAAAATTACTCAAAACCTATTGTGCGGGTACTCAAATTACGGGAAATGAAAAGACAAACAAAAAAGGTCTAATAACATTTTTTGATAAATCCAATAGCATAAAAGTTATAACGCAAAAACCTAAGTTTCAAATTCATTTAAATTTTTACAAAATAACCTTGAGATTTAGAAATTTTTTGATAACTCTTTTGTTGACCTTAAAAATAAGTAAATCAAGGTCATTCAATAATCAAACAAAAAATGGGGGTGTACGGTTTTAGAAAAACCGTACACCCCAGAAACCTAACAGAAGAAAAGCTAAATACAATGTACATAAAAATGACCTTGAGACTTAGAAATTTTCACTAAGTCTTTTGTTGACCTTGAAAATAAGTAGGTCAAGGTCATTTGATAATTAAAAGAAAATGGGGGTGTACGGTTTGACAGAACCGTACACCCCCGGAAACCTAAAAGAAGAAAAGCTAATTTACAATACAATCTGCCTAGAGTTTAACAATTAATAAAAATAAAATTAAATTGAAAAGAAATAGCTAAAAAGCCCAGCGCTGCAAATCATGATTACGGTGTAAGGTAGACATAGGCCATCCCTTACACTTCACCATAAGCGCACAACGCTGAGCTAAAAGAAAAAATGTTATTTTGAAATAGCAAGTTGTTTAATTAAATTTAGAAAAATGTTATACAAATATGTTTTTATTTCCTAACACTAAAGGAGCCAGCGACTCACCATAAGATGCAGTACAACTGAGGTCTAGCGAAACTCCGGAGGTAGGCGAACTACCCATCCAGCACGTATAGAGGTTGTAAGTGACTCGGTGTGGTGGACCGTAATCACTACAAAAGCGGGAGCTGATTTACCATAAATTGGTGTATCATACTCCAAAAGAAGGAAGGAAAAAAGGAAAGGAAATTGGAATTGAAAGGTGTCCCTAACTAAAAAGGAGTACAAGACAAGAGAGGGAATGCCCTCAACAAGCTTGTTGGAAAAAGGAAGTTGGAATAGAAAGGTATTAAAAACATATCATATAACATTCTTAAAAACAAAATATTACTTTAAACTTAAACACTCCAGGCAAAATATATTGTAAGTAAAAGAAAGATTTTAAATTAATACTAACTACCAAACCAGCAAACTACAAACCCTAGGGTATCTACAAGCACAAACAACTACCATGCTTAAACTCCCATGCCTTAAAATTAATCAGTCCTACATCAAGATGTTATTGTACAAATAACACCAAGATATTTTCACCAAACGGCAAAAATGATAAAATGTTTAGGGCGCCTTCTGAACATGTTACCACCTCACTGTCTAGCGAGCAACTGATGCCGAGCACAAGCGCAGACCCCGGACCCCAACTCGGCTCGAGGTCACGGCAGCTGGCAGCCGGGCCGGTGTGGCAGCTGGTTGACCACCTGGCCTCAAGCGCAGACCCCGGACCCCAACTCGGCTCGAGGTCATCCCCCCTCCCAAACCACAGGAGCTTTGCTGCGGGTTTGGTTTCCATCATTCTTTCGCCACTGTTCCAACAGGCAACAACATTTCTTTCTTTATTTTACTTTACATTAAACTTGTAAATATTTTAAGTGTTAAAACTTCCTAATAATTAATATTTTAGGACTTAGAAAATCTTTCAAACCCATCATTCTTTTCCCACTATTCCAACAGGCAGCAACATTTCTTTCTTTATTTTACTTTACGTTGGACTTGTAAAAATTTTAACTGTTCAACTTCACAATAATTAATACTTTAGGACTTAGAAAATTTTTCAAACATTTGCTTTAACATTTATTTTACAATATCAAGTTTCTTTTTGCTACGAGTTTAGTTTCCATCATTCTTTCACCAATGTTCCAACAGAGAACAATACTTCTTTCTTTATTTTACTTAACATTTGACTTGTACAAATTTTAAGTGTTAAAACTTCACAATAATTATAACTTTAGGACATAGAAAATTTGTCAAACATTTGTTTTAACATTTATTTTACAATATCAAGTTTCTTTTTGCTACGAGTTTAGTTTCCATCATTCTTTCACCACTGTTCCAACAGGCAACAATACTTCTTTCTTAATTTTACTTTACAGTTGACTTGTAAAAATTTTAAGTGCTAAAACTTCCCAATAATTCATTTTTTTAGGAAATAGAAAATTTTTTCAAACCCATCATTTCTTGTTACTGTTCCAACAGACAACAAAACTTCTTTTTACTTTATATTGGACTTGTAAAAAGACGAACAAAAGTAGGGTGTTTTGGGGGGTCCCACCGGAGGTGGGATGAGGAGGATGACGTCACATCCCACAGAGCACCCCCCCCTCCCCCCCCCGAGGCTAAAAATAGACGAGCCCCCCCCCGAGGCTAAAAATAGACGAGCCCCCCCCCCCGAGGCTAAAAATAGAATTTGAACTGAGTAAACCTAACTTTACTCAAGCTATGTTAACCTAACTTACCTTTTTTTTTTTTTCTTATGGTGCTGGGAATTGAACTTTGATATGTTAATGAGCTAATTAATATGTTAATTAATTGATATGCTTAATGAGACTGTTTACATAATTATCGTATCCGTACGATATTATCGTATTGCGTACGGGATTTCTACCCAAAAATTATGGTACTGGAAAAATTAAATTATTAAAGCTGAAATTTGTGTATTTACTGCCAGCTAGTAGCCTCATTAGCGAAACCATAAACAGCACTATGCCGAGAATGTGAAAGCTGGTGCAGTGACACCCGTGGAATGTGAAAGTTAGCATGTTGCGACAGGTGGAACTAATGGAATGTGAAAGCTGGCGCGTCAGGTGGGCGCCGACCTAGTTTGGCGTACGTGTCATCGCTAGCAGAATAGTGAACTGTTACAAACACTTACAAAGTCACTTAAAACCAACCAACAGCTGACTCTTGTGAATAGCCGGCTGGAAACTACTACAGACATATTGAGAAAGACTCTGTCTGAACAGTCATTGAAGGTAGCTGTAATAGCTCAAGATGAAGACTTGAAACATGTCTTTTGTGTATTGTTTAAGGAAACCCTCTTAGATATCTATGGTTTGTGCGAATACAAATGTTTTCGTACTGAAAAAAGAAACTTTAAATGTGCATTGAAGAAATCCAAAAAAAAAAAGAAATCCAAGAGACCGGGCTCAAATAAAACATTTAGCCCGACAAGTGTATCCGGAAAATACAAGGTTTATTGAAGAAGCGTATGCTGATGCTACACGTACTCCGCATGGTTATTTGTTGTTGGATTTAAAACAGTCCACACCAGACGAGGTGCGTGTACGTATGGGTATATTACCTGATGAAAAACATCAATACGTTTATCAACCGAAAAAGTATAAATAAAAGGTGTACACTAGAGACCAGTCACTCAGTCGTAATGTCACAGTGTGTGAAGAAAGACGCCGCTTTGTTACGGCACTGATACACGCTACACCGAAGGAACGTAAAGCACTGTTGAAGGCTTGTGACGTCAGTCGTATCAGATCAGTGTGCGAGTGCGCATACAACTTGTTACGTGGTAATATCCAGTTAACAGACAAACAAAAACGACAATTGCGTAAACATAAAAAGGTGCTCAGACGTCTAGTGAAACGTGGTGAGAATTGGAGCAAGAAACGTAAATATCTTGTACAACACGGTGGTGGATTTCTATTACCACTGTTATTAAGTACTGTATTACAAACAGTTCTTAATAGTGCGATTAGTTAGAAAAATGGATAGATCAAATTTGGAATATTCAAAGAAGATGGTTGTTGTTCCGCAAGAGCTATTTGATCGAATACATAGTGAGCCAACACCTGCTGCTACTGCTTCACAATCAAAACTAACTCAATCATCAACGGTTAATACTAATAGTTTGGATGCTGAAATGCATCGTATATTACAAGACAAAACATTGGATGACAGTGAAAAGTGGAAACAGTATCAACAAGTATTACAGAGGTTTTTATATTTTAGTTCACAAAAACGCAATCCTATCATTTTACCAATTATACAAGAAGAGGATAATGAGGAGGATATTGTACAAACATTTCCTGCCACGTATCAAAAGGATGTACGCAACTTGTTAAGATTTATAAAACGTAACAAACAGATAATCACATGGGACCCTGATGGTACGGTTATTGTTCATAACACTAGAATACCTGGTTCGAACATTATTGATGTGTTACATGCAATTGTACGAGTGCGAAGACTGGAAAATGTACCCACTGGCTGGCATGAAGTATTGGATGCATTAAATGATATGAACGTACCGACCGAGTACGTAAGCAATGCACAAGCTCGACAGTATATTGGTCGTGAACCATATTTGGAAGAAGGTTTGGTTACACCTTCACCATCAAGACAGCGCACTCCTTCAACACCACACCACTCGTTATATTATCCACCAACACCGAGCCCAACGCCAATAGCCCATAGATTAAGGTCAAGGGCAGGAGCACGAAGAGGAAAACCTTTACAGTGGGATGCATTCACTATAGATTAAAATGTATAAGTATAGGTGTACTTGGTATGTGATAGTCATTTACACTATAGTCACGAACAGTGATGGAAGAGAAAGTGTATTATGATCCTGCAAACCCAGGCTCGTTTGGTGGTATTAGCCCACTTGTCAGAGCATTACGTCGAAGTAAGAAGAAAAAGAACAAAACAAAACGACAAGTTATCGAATGGTTACGCACCCAAGACACCTATACATTACACAAACCTGTTCGAAAACGATTTCCACGTAACAGATATGTCGTGTTTGGACCGAATGAATTATGGCAAGCCGACCTGAATGATATGCGAGGACTTAGTTCATATAATGATGGCTACAATTACTTGCTAACAGTGATTGATGTGTTTAGTAAGCGGTTATATGTGGAACCATTAAAACGTAAGAGCGGTGAAGAAGTGGCAGCAGCATTCGAACGAATTTTTAACAGTTCTTACACTGTACCACCATGTTGTTTACAAACTGACAAAGGAACAGAGTTTATAGGTGCAAAAGTGAACCGTGTGTTTAGAGATTATCATGTGAAATATGTCACTACACAAAACCCCGATGTTAAAGCGGCTGTTGTCGAACGAGTCAATCGCACACTGAAAACACGTATGTGGCGATATTTAACATATAAAAACACATTTCGTTATATCGATGTGTTGGATGAATTGGTTGATGCTTACAATAACAGTGCACACCGAAGTTTGGGTAATGGTTTATGTCCGATGGACGTTGTGAAAGCAAACAAAAGTACAGTGTACCAAGTATGGAGTCATATGTACAAAGACAGCTCATTACCAAAACGTAAAAAACCAAAGTTCAAACCGGGTGATACAGTGCGTATTGCTAAAGAGAAAGGTACATTTGCAAAAGGCTACGAGACCAATTGGAGTAAAGAATTTTTTGTTATTAATCGAGAATATGGATCACAACCACTACCGTTGTATATAATAAGGGACTTGAATGGTAAACCGTTAGTCGGTCGTTTTTATGAACACGAGCTACAAAAGGTGACAATAGGACCGGATCGATTGTACCAAATTGATAAAATACTTGACACCAAGGGTAGAGGTCGCAGTAAGCGTTACCTCGTCAAGTGGGTAGGTTACGGAGACGAATTTAATTCTTGGATACCTGCATCTGAAGTGAAACAAATAACCTAACCTAACCTAGCCTAACCTAACCGTCATGTCACTGTCTAGACATAATCAGTTTTATTTGACACTGCCTAGCAATAGTTCGATGGACTACTATCCGAACAATACAGTGACTCATTATGTGACACATTTTCCATCAACAATACATTTGCCTGGTGGTGACGGAGCAGATTGGGAAATAGCACTAGTTGAAGCACACTATCCATGCTCGTTTTCAACAGTTGGTAATGATGCTAACATATATATTTACACAAAACCAACTGCTGAAATTGAAGATAATGAAGTTACTAATACAACTTTGACTGTAGCAAAAGTGGAGTCTGGCAATTACAAAGATATCAATGAACTGCTAGCAGCAATTAACGGGAATACAAAACTTAAACTTCACAGTATTGAGTTCGAGTATGATAGTGATACAAAGAAGGTTGAATTGATTACAATGACAGAAACACTAACACAACTTGAACTTAGCCCCACTTTAGCGTTACAGTTGGGATATGATGTAAATAATGTGGATGTGAAAAGACATAGGAAAGCTACAAGACCACCAAACTTATTGGCTGGCATTCCAGCAGACATTTATGTCTATTGTGACCTTGTAGAACCGCAATTAGTGGGTGACACTGTAGCACCACTGTTAAAAATAGTCAACATTGACACCACTGACTATAAATACGGGTCTCATAAGGTTGTGCATTTCACTTCACCGCACTACATGCCTGTCATAAAGAGCTCGTTCGAGAGTGTGGAAATTGATTTAAGGGACGACAAAGGTCATCACTTGCCATTCGAGTTCGGTACTACGTACATGAAACTTCACCTCCGCAGAGTACCAGCAGTTACAACAGTATAATGAATCTTAACGATCCCTACCTCAAATACTACCGTGATCAACAACTTGGCGGTAGTAGTGGTATTGTATCAGTGTATAGAGGCGCACCGTATCAACGTGGACATGGGATTGGAAGGTTTCTTGGTGGACTTGTTCGTTCAGTCATGCCATTAATCAAGTCAGGTGCAACTGCTGTGGGCAAGGAGGCATTACATTCAGGTGTTGGGTTTCTCAGTGATATAGCTGATGGTACTATGAACCCACGAAATGCAGCGAATGATCGTCTTAAACAATTTACTGGCGGACTTAAACGTCGAGCTGACGACAAACTGGATCGCATTCTACATGGCGGCGGATACGGACACGGCACTGTCATTGGCGGCAGCGACAGCAACAGCAGTGGAAGCTATAAGAAGAGGCGCATCACACGAGTAACACCTCAGTCTTTGGCGAAACTCCTTCGAGCACGGACGTCTCCTGCAAGGAAGTGTAAGACAGCAGCAGTAAAGAAACGTAAAAATACAAAACGAAAACTCAAGCGACAAGTGCAACATAAAAAGAAGATTACTAGAAGTAGAGAGATTGATATATTTTCTTAAGCAACAAAGATGTCATTTATTCACCAGAAATCATGCGAATGTACAAAGACGGAATTGGACTTATTCTCGCTACCACCGACACAGACCAGCATTGACAGTGGTAAATGGGTGCAATATAAACCCATATCGTCATTGACGGATGACTCACCTATTGAATTTGTCATACCCGGACATGGTGATGAATATACGGACTTATCACAAACATTATTACACGTACAAGCCACTATTGTCAAAGAAGATGGAACAAAATTTACAGCTGCTGATGCGATTAAGGAATTTGGTCCGGTTAATAACTGGTTACATTCGCTATTTAGCCAAGTGGATTTACACTTGAATAATAAACTAGTGTCACCGCAAAACAATACCTACGCCTATCGTGCGTATTTGGAAAACCTTTTAAACTACGGACATGATGCTAAAAAGTCACACATGACAAGTGTGTTATTCTACAAAGATGACTCTAATAACATGGATAAATGTAAAGAAGAAAATGAAGGACTGGTACAACGACGAAAATTTACTGAAAAGAGTCACTATGCAGACATGATCGGTCATCTACACATTGACTTGTGCAATCAGAACAAGTTCATGTTAAACGGTGTAGAGATGCGTTTACGTTTGATCAGATCGAGAAACGCATTTGCCATCATGTCGGACAATAACACAACATATAAAGTACATATCAAAGAGACAAATCTGTTTGTACGTCGTTGTAAAATCAATCCGAGCGTACTGTTGGCACATAGTAAAACACTCGAGAGTGGTACTGACAAATATCCGATCACACGTGTTGAAGTGAAATCAATCACATTACCCGCTGGCATACTGAACAAAACATTGGACAGTGTGTACTTGGGTCAGTTACCAAAACGTGTAATTGTCGGCATGATTTCTAATCAAGCATTCAACGGAGACTACAAGAAAAATCCATTTAATTTCCAACATTTCAAGATGAATTATTTCGCACTGTACTTGGATGGTGAACAAGTGCCGATGAAAGCATTACAGCCAATGTTTGACAATGATACGGATGATGCCTATGCGCTATCTTATCACACACTGTTCAGCGGTACCGGAATACATTTTGACAATACCGGTAATGATATCAGCAGAGAAGATTTCGAAAAAGGTTATTGTCTGTTAGCGTTTGACTTAACACCTGACTTGAGCGCTAACGAGTCCAGCCATTGGAACCTGGTACGCAATGGAAATCTACGCATCGAGATTGGATTCAGCGAAGCATTGACCGAATCAGTCAACATTATTGTCTATGCAGAACTGGACAATGTCATTGAGATTGATCGACATCGTAACGTATCGGTGGACTATGCCGGTTAAATGTATAAAGCACAGTCAACTAGTGCATTACAGCCAGTACATCACTGACAGTGTTACAGTAATCATGTCGGCAGAACATCAATTGTGTCAATCATCTGTGGTGTTGGATTTACAATGTTTCAAAGACAACAGTAATTATTATATAGTAAAAGAAGTCAGTGTTATTGATGTGTGTACTGGAACACTACTGATACACCACATTACTCGTCCACCGTTTGATCGTGACTTTTTGTCTGAAGAAAAACTTCGAGAAAGTTACTGGCTAACCAAACACTGTCACGGTATTGACTGGAATCATGGTGATATATCGTACCATGTATTGATTGATAAACTACGTACATGTCTCAATAACCAATCAGTTGTGTACGTAAAAGGATCGGAAAAGAAACAATATACCATGAAACATCTTATAACAAACAATGACAAAGTGCTAGTAGTTGACATGACCGATATTGGATGCGGATCATTGTCCACCATTGGTAATCTATTGTCCACCAATACGATACGTTGCGGTCAGCATAAAAGTGTACAACACCGTTGTGCTTTGGTCAATTGCACACTGCTACGTGGCTGGCTACTACTAACAGCTAAAGAGTCACATTGTGGAACGTGTTATTGTTGCTATCCTCGTCGCCACAACAATGAACAAAACCGCAAAAAGACTACAACGACTAAATCAGTGTTTACCAGCTTGGATCTGACTACAGTTTCACAAGAATGAATACCACAACTATAAGAAAATATTTACTACAATAAGCGAATGTACAACATGTCGGAGTGTTTGCATCAGATCGTCTACCGAGACATATTGCTCCGTCATCTGCATTAGTGGTAAACACCCAACCGCATACACATAGTGGAGAACATTGGGTGGCATTCTACAGACCTGGAGGACAAGATAACAGCAACATCAACACTAATACTGTCAAATATTTCGATAGTTTTGGCAGACCTCCGTATCATGGTGATTTTCAACAGTTTCTGAGACGTAACATCAATGGACATATGTTGCATTACACCTACAACAAGTACCGACTGCAAGGCTTGGATACTTCGGTCTGTGGCCACTACTGTCTGACCTACCTGTACTGCCGTACCAACTACGACATGAAGATGAATGATTTCGTCCAACTCTTCGGTGACTCCACTGCTGAGATTGATATGCTGATCCAGATGCTCTTCGCAGAATTCTAAATCTAATTTTTGTATAACCATTATTGTTAGATATAAGGTTTTTGAAAAAATAAAAATGTGTATATCATTAACCACCGTCTTGTCATTATACCTTGTTCTTTATAGTCTTAAGAGTCCAGAGTTAGTTACTTTTATCACAATCCATTACTGAAATGAGTCTTCCTTTAAATAACCAACCTATCCTGACTTAAGTAGATGATTACATTTATATTTTAAACAACGTTGATAGACCAAAATGGTACTATCTTGGAGAAAGAAAAGCAGTCATTGTTATAAAGTTTATACTTTCTCATTTAAAAACAGTATGACTGCATGTCAAGTTATAAATTAATCAAATTTACTCTTTATCAATCTCTGGACATTGTATTTCTTATAGACATAAACATGGGTAAATAAGTAAGAACCATTTGTGGATATTTAGAATGTATATTTATTTACACTCATTAGTATTTACACTCATCAGTATGTACACTCATCAATTTTTACAATCAATTATTACAAACTTCACATTTCAAATTATAACCATTTTACAAAAGGACTAACTTTATACATTTTGATACGTCTAATATTTACATTGGTTTGGTTTTTTAATATATTTCATTATGATAAATAATAACAATGGTCTGACTTTATACAAATCAATAAGACTAATATTTACATAGGTCTGCTTTTACATTTCATTATGACAAATATTTACAATGGTCTGACTTTCAGTACAAACTGCTAAACCCCGCCAAAACGACGGGGTTAGTATTTACATTACAATGGTCTGACTTTATACAAATCAATATGACTAATATTTACACAGGTCTGCTTTTACATTTCATTATGACACATATTTACAGTGGTCTGACTTTCAGTACAAACTGCTTAACCCCGCCAAAACGGCGGGGTTCGTATCTGAACCCCGTCGAAACGACGGGGTTAGTATTTACATTAGTATCATAACTTCTTCCACATTAACACATGTTTACATTTCACATTACATATTTATATTTACATATTTACATTTCATATTACATATTTACAGATACATATTTACAGATACATATTTACAAATCAATTTGATTGAATAACAAACTAGACTATGACTAGAGGTATTTATTTTTAAAAATACCTAAAACATCAATTTGTTACTAAATTGCCCACCACGAGAATTTTGAACACTACTCTCTCATGCACCAATGTCACCGCGAATTAAAAGCTATACTGCATACATGCTGGATCTTCTGTGACGATGTTGGTGGGTACATTATCACTCTGCAGAAGAAGGTCCAGGTCTCGGTGATGGTGGCAGCAGCGGCATCTCTTCATCTGTTGGTGCAGCTGGGGCGGTGATGGCATAATGCCCCCACGGGAGAGTGTTGACACCGTCTTCTGGACAGACGTACCTCTTGTCATCATACGGTGCCAACGAGCGCTTCCGAACCACGATGGTGTAGATAATATGGCGACGACTCAAGAAGCGCTCGTTCTCCGTGTACTTGACCGTGTGGTTCTGGAGACATCTTCTATAGTCTTCCACGGTCAAGTCTCGCTGCACCACAGCTCGGTTGATCCCCTTGGCCTTCTTGATGGGAGGTGGGTTGCAGTCGTCATCTTCGCCGCTGCCGATCTGCAGAAACATGATGCAGTACAGCTTCGCCATTAGGCCGATGTACTCTGTTAGGACATGACCACCAGCTTCATCCTTGAACTTCCCCAGTTCTCTCGCATTCTTGTCGTCATAGCAAAGATGGTTGTCGGGGTAGTTGCTGGTGTCGAACTCTTCTTTGTGCTGCAGCATGTCCCGGTACACATTGGCAGTACGGATTCTGTAGATGATGCCGTCGGTGTCCATGTAGGCCATGCGAATCCTGTCTAATCCGTACCGCTTGACCATCCTGTAGTGGAAGCCATACATTCCACCACTTTGAGTGGTCCAAAATGCACATACCCACATAGACCGGTTTATCTAGTACCACACGCGTTTTTACCATATTAAGTAGGGCCAAGTCCTCCTCAAACCACACCCGGTCGCTGAAGTTTGACTTTGCCACATACTTAAGATAGTAATCACGGTCGGTACAGATATTCACGTTCTTATGCTTACGTACATTTTGGAGGCTCATACCATACACCGCATTGACCATTAGCTTGAAGAGCTCTACTTCGAATTTGTTCTTGGCCAATTGACGGAGTCTGGTATTTAGAGCCACATACGGCTGTAACCATGCAGACTGTTTGAAGCGCAGCACACGTTGAATCCGACGAATACGTAGTCCATTCTGCACTGCTTGCTGGAGGTAGCAGTAGTGGATAACATATCCGGTCTTGTCCGTAAGAGTAGCCATCAGCTTGGCAGATCTTCCAACTCCACTGTCGAGGAGAACACTCTCATCATACGGCAGTTGGTCGGCCGGTGCTTTCATGACCTCCGGACAGAATGGCAGATCTCGGTGACGGTCATGAAGTTCAGGGTCACGTGGGTACTCCAAATCCACTTCCAGCACGTAGCCCTCTTCACCATCTGCCGGCAGGTCCATGAGGGATTCCTGGAGTTCGTTAATTTCCCGGCGTGATAGCCATTCAAAGTCACCATAAGGCAGCGGCTCGGACATCGCCCATCCGTAGAGGTTGTTGGCATCATAATACATAAGGAAGGTGTCGTCGTCCGACTCGGTGTCATCCCCCATTATGTATTTGTTGTCAGCTACAACATGACGGGTGACGCATTGGGTGAGTCCGCCTCGAATACACTTCTCGAAGAACAGGTACTGGTCCACATCTTGCAGGGTATCGAGGATCACGCCGGTCTTCTTGAGCATGACGTCCCACGCATACGAAGGCAAGGTCAGGTAATGCGCTGGATCCAGGTTGTAGTGCTCCAGACACATGTCGCGGAAGCTCTCGAAGATGTCAGCAAGCAGGAGTACATCCGTTGTCAGGTAGATGTTGGAGTAATCTTCGAGAGTCCTGCAGCCAAATCGTTCCCAGACTCGTTGTGCGTGGGCATAGTCCTCCGGTGAAGTGTTCTCCTCGAAAGCTCCAATTGGCGGAAGGGTTTCCTCTTGAAGTACATCCAGCGACATAATGTACCTGTAAGGGAAAACACCTTTCCTCCTAAGGAGTTGGAATTCCTCTGGGTCAGTGTGTCGGGCCTGCAAGACTTTCATTTTGTCGACGGGAAGCAACGTAGCAAGCGTAGCCAACGATTTAGCCAGGAATCGGTATGAGTCCACGAAACGCACTCTTAGGCTGTTGTGTCTGCCTGCATTCGGGTACTCAAACCTCTTCGTGAATGAAATATATTTTTCTTCATTGTTAGCTAGCACGTTGACTTCTCCCCTGTCGATGTTTAAAGCTCTTACGATGAAGTGAGCATCGTAATTGCTCATGTTGTGCAGGTAAACATTAACTGAATCCTGTTCCTTGAATTGTAGGTTACATGACTGATGTGCGGCTCCTCTGTATCTGTACGGTGGTGAGTGTTGATGGTCTCGCACCTTGATGTCCCTCGGAGTGAAGTCCTTCTGGCAGATGTAGCACGTCGTTGCCATCTGGAACTCCCTCTCCTCGTCTGCAGTGAGGCTTGGAGGGTTGCCGGGTTGACGCTGGCCGTAGAGAATGTTCCCTATGGTGTTGAGGTCCTCCCGCAGCGTTGACATGAAGTGTTGGGCCGCATTCTCACCACTGTACAGACGCAGTTTCGAGAAAGTCTCGCAGGTATCGGTGTCATCGTCGTCGACATCTCCATCCTCGGCGCTCCTGTGACTGTCACAGATGTAATACGCATATGCATAAGCAACATGCACATTCTGCGTTTTAACATTTGCCGACGACGCTGAATCACCATGATGCCGATGATGGGGGAGTCCGGGTCTGGATGTCGCTGGATCCCAGGCTGGAGGTGCCACTGTTGGTGGGGGGTTGAGAGGCCTATCACCATCATACGGCACCAACATACTCTCAAAATCCGCATAGATGGTGAATCGGCTCTTTTGGGACCTTTCCGGATGGTTGAACTTGATGATCTTATCTTCCGGTATGTCGGTTCGCAGCGGCGCATGGTCGAAGCAGTATCGTTTGTGATCTTCAAGCCGCTGCTTACCGGACAAGTTCAACTTATTCGGTCGGTTGTCAAAGTGAGCAAAACACCTCTTGCATACAAAGATTTTCTGCTTGTGCTTTGTTAGCTGACTTCGAACCAACCTTTCAAAATCTGCAATGTATGCATAGTGGCACTTATCATCTTCGGTCAAGTAGAGGAGATCGAAGTGGTTGTCTGCCTCCTTCTTGGCAATGCGGAGAGGGTAAACAATGTGGCGTACGTAGAACTGGCCAGTCCGTTTATCTTTCTTCTTTTCCTCATCCAGTCCATACACATTGACGCTTACACCATTCCTCTCCTCAAACTTGCCAATCTTGTCCAGCCTGACAGGAAAATCCAGACCCGAGAAATCAATGTTGGAACGTGCACGGAGTTGCGGAGTGAAGTTTGAAGCTTGTAGACGGATGGAGATATTCTTGTAGTCAATGTATTTTGTGAGTATGGCATACATAAAGCATTTTTGGTCTTCATTATAAACATTAACTACTGCTTTTTTGTTGTCAATGGATTGAGGTAAAGGGACGAAGGAGCTGCCTTTGAGCGGGCGGTAGACATTTACTCTCACCTCCATATCTAACACCTGCACAAATGCCCATCCCGATCCCTTCATCTCACATGCTTCTTTTTCAGCAACCAGTTTGTTAAATAACTCACTGCAAATATCCTCCTTGTTATCATTTTGAAGTATTACGACATTCCTGGTCTTGAAGGCTCGTCTGCAGGTTTCTCCGTGCACGTCCTGAAATTCACACTCAACCCAGAGGTTAACCTTTACGCCGGTGACATGTTTTAAGACTAGGTGCATGAGAGAAACTAACTCATCAAAAACGTCCGTCAAGAAAGCTAACAGTGACACTTTGTCCGACTCTGGTTCCCGAAGACAGTATGTCTTGAGGCGGCCACGGAAGGCAGTTTCAACCTCAACAAACCGCCCTGAAGCCAGACCGCGCGGGATGTCCTCGGGTTCCTTGTCCTCAGCATCACTGTTGCTGCTGCTACTTCCTGACGGCGTAGACGGGGGAGCGAAGTCCACAGGACGATTCACAACAGGTGCAGACACTGGTGAAATAAAGCCAGGGCGAAGTGCCGGACAGCTCTGACGAATGTGCCGCGCCAAGTTGTCCTTCCTTGAAAATGCCTTCTGACACTTGGGGCATGAAACACCTGAAAGAGGCATGGTATCCGTCTGTTACCTGGTCGAAGGTTGACAATACAATAACCGGAGAGGAGAGGGAATGGGGTTTATATAGACTCACACAGACCTTTAAATCTTTATTTTGATACACAATGATATAGATATCTCACAACATTCATGGTTTTGTATTCAGTTTTTATTTCTGTAAAATGCAGTTTGCTTTATAAATTCAAACTGATTCATATGACAAACTATGTATTTTCAATAATTCAGTTTTCCATTTAATATGTTATCAGTCAATAATGATGTTTATTTCAAGGATAAAGTCTGCTAAAACTAAAAAACATCTAGTTTATTATGAGGAAAAAAAAAGTTGTACCACTTTGTGCCCCACCTAAATCAGTCAGTTTTCTCATATAGTGATTTTCATCATGAAATTTGAAATGTGATTTTCATTCATTTTACTTTAAATCAGGTTTATTTTCAATTTTATAATAAGATAATAAATTACCTGTTGGAACATCTGGGACTGATGACGGGACTGGGACAGATGATAGGCCGGGAGCAGGTCCACCAGTAGCAAGTGAATCTATAAACAATACACAATATCCATAAGTTCCCTATGTAGTTATTAGCAAAAACATTTACAAAAAGCAACTTACAACATCCAAGGTTTTATACTCAGTTTTGTATTTCTATTAGATGTAGTTTGCATGTTAACATTCAAACTAATTCATATGGTAATTATGAATTTTGCATTTTTTTAGTTTTCCATTTAATATGATAGCAAAACAAACATGATGTATCTTTAAGAGATACAGTCTGCTAGAATTAAAAGAAAATTAGTTAATTATGTAACAAAGGGTCGGACCCACTTTGGGGCCCACCTAAATTAGTTAGTTTTCTCTTATATTAATCTTCAGCATAAAATTGAAATGTGATTTTAATTCATATTACTTTAAATCAGGTTTATATTTGTTTTGTTTTTATAATAAGTTAATAAATTACCTGTTGGTACATCTGTGACTGATGATTGGCCAGGGATGGATGACGGTGTCGGGACAGATGACAGGCCAGGGGCAGGTCCACCAGCAGCAAGTGAACCTAAGAACAAAACACAATACCCATAAGTTCGCTGTGAAGTTATTAGCAAAAACATTAACAAAAAGCAATAGGGATATTGGTTTAAGCTTTATTCTCAGTTTCATTATTTAAATGAATATTTTATTAGGATAAACATATTTTACACACCTGTACGGTCATCCAGGGTAGATGGAGAGCCGGTAGCAGGGTGTGTCAAATGCGTCGGTGCATGAGCAGCACGCTGGTGACGCAGGAGGGCATCATGCCGGCTGAATGTCTTCATGCAGTCCGGGCACGAGTAAGAGTCCTCCGCTCCGCCGCGATGAGCCTTCATATGCCGTTGCAGATGGCATTTCTGCACAAAGTCGGCAAAACACACCCCGCAGACAAACCGACGTTTACACTCCATGTTGTACCTGAAAAATGCAAAAATTCGCTAAAAACTATACATTTTCCAATTTTTGGCTTCGAAAGAGGTTCAGTTCTATTTTTGGCCGGGGGGGGGAGGGGGGGGGCTCATGTCTATTTTTGGCCGGGGGGGGAGGGGGGGGGCTCATGTCTATTTTTGGCCGGGGGGGGGGGAGGGGGGGGGCCTTATGCCTACATGACTAACTACACTTCCTAATGGCTACTCTGAATTGCACAATAGTTCTATTCTACAATGATTTTAACATTCCTCAGCTAATTCTTTAACCTGAAATAAATACATTTTATTTTTACAAAACTCAGTCTTTGTTTTTTTATAATTATCTGATTTTCTATATATTCTGTTTCAGTATTTACATAACTTTAGTTTCACTATGTAAAAACAGAAAGGTTTTATGACAACAGTTTCAGTCTTAAAGGTTACAGTTTAACTCAATATCCAGATTTAAGTTTAAAATACTATTTAAATAGTATAAATCACTTATGTGAATTCAGTTTCATTAGGTTAATATTTAAAAGTAAACCTACCCTTTGTTAGATGGTGATTGTGTAATATCATGTTAAAGACCAATTGTAGTCTCAAAATCCAGAATAAAGTTATCAATACTTTTTAAAAAGTAAAAATCATTTTTAAGTTAATTTATAAATATTAATTATTTGGTTTAATATTAAATTTAAGCATGGACTTTGTCAGTTGGTGATTGTACAATATCATATTTAAGTCCAAATCTCAAGCAAAATTGATTGAATTTATCATTATAGTTTCTTAAAATGTTATTATATATTCTTACAAATACTTATAATGTATTTACTTACAGATGAAATATCCAAATCGCACTATTCCACTGTTGCACAATACACTCAGCACTTGGTCACTCTGTAGAGCACTATTCTCACGTCCGCACTAGCTGAGTACCACCACTAGACTGAGTAAACCAACAAGCGATGACACGTACGCCAAACTAGGTCGGCGCCCACCTGACGCGCCAGCTTTCACATTCCATTAGTTCCACCTGTCGCAACATGCTAACTTTCACATTCCACGGGTGTCACTGCACCAGCTTTCACATTCTCGGCATAGTGCTGTTTATGGTTTCGCTAATGAGGCTACTAGCTGGCAGTAAATACACAAATTTCAGCTTTAATAATTTAATTTTTCCAGTACCATAATTTTTGGGTAGAAATCCCGTACGCAATACGATAATATCGTACGGATACGATAATTATGTAAACAGTCTCATTAAGCATATCAATTAATTAACATATTAATTAGCTCATTAACATATAAAAGTTCAATTCCCAGCACCATAAGACAAAAAAAAAAAAGGTAAGTTAGGTTAACATAGCTTGAGTAAAGTTAGGTTTACTCAGTTCAAATTCTATTTTTAGCCTCGGGGGGGGGCTCGTCTATTTTTAGCCTCGGGGGGGGGCTCGTCTATTTTTAGCATCGGGGGGGGGAGGGGGGGGCTCGTCTATTTTTAGCATCGGGGGGGAGGGGGGGGGAGGGGGGGGTGCTCTGTGGGATGTGACGTCATCCTCCTCATCCCACCTCCGGTGGGACCCCCCAAAACACCCTACTAACAAAACAGGTCCAGTAACATTTTTTTTTCGATAAAACCAACGGTATAGAATTTATAACGCAAACACTTAAGTTTCAAGGTCATTTTCAAACGTTTACAAAACCTATCATGTGGTTACTCAAATTACATGGAATAAAAAAACAAACAAAAATATTTAGTAACATTTTTCGATAAAACCAACGGTATAGAAGTTATAACGTGAAAAAACACCCGCATGATATATTTAGAACATTTTTGTTATATCCACTGCCATTGTAGATTTTTTTTTTAAGTTTTTGCGATATAACTTTTACACAATTGGTTTTATCAAAAAATGTTACTGGACCTTTCTTGTTTGTCTTTTAATTCCGCTGAATTTCACTACCCGCATGATACATTTAGAGCAATTTTATTATATCCACTGCCACCGTAGATGTTTTAAGTTTTTGCGCTATAACTTTTACACCGTTGGTTTTATCGAAAAATGTTACTGGACCTTTTTTGTTAGTTCTTAAATTCTGCATAATTTGACTACCCGCATGATACATTTAGAGCATTTTTATTATATCCACTGCCACCAAATATTTTTGTAAGTTTTTGCGCTATAACTTAAACACCATTGGTTTTGTAAAAAAATGTTACTGGACCTTTTTTGTTTGTCTTTTAATTCCGCTTAATTTGAGTACCCTCACGATAGATTTGGAGCATTTTTGTTATATCCACTGCCACCGTTTACGGCGACGCAGTTCTAAAGTTGAACGGCGACGAGATCAAGTTGGCGACCCCCCCCCCCCGGTGGGACAAAACGGAGAACCCCCCCCCCCGGTGGGACAAAACGGAGAACCCCCCCCCCGGTGGGACAAAACGGAGAACCCCCCCCTTTCAAAAATGCTCCAAATCTATCGTGCGGGTACTCAAATTAAGCGGAATTAAAAGACAAACAAAAAAGGTCCAGTAACATTTTTTGATTAAACCAACGGTGTAAAAGTTATAGCGCAAAAACTTAAAAAAAATCGTCGCCGGGGCAAAACGGCGACGATAATTTAATTTTCCATTTAATTTAATTTATGGATTTAGGAAATTAATTTAATTTTATTTAATTTTCCATTTTGTTTTACTATTTCTAGGTGTCGAAGGTTAAGGGGAATAGAGAGTTTTTAGGAAGGTCGATAGTATAAATCTTGGTTTTTTCTAAATTAAAAATGTAAAAGGAAGAAGAATCATGTTTGAGGATTTGGTATTTTTGGTTATGTTTGAGTTTTTTTAGTGGAATCTTTTTGCTGGGGTACACGTAAAGGCGAAAGAGGTCTTTTAATAGTAGAAGGTTTAGAAGTCATTTTGATGCCGGTAAGAATGTTTTTTGAAGGATGTTGAAAAGGATTTTGAGCGATGGTAGATGTTACATCATACCAATCTTGATTGTTGTTCGATTGAAAAATTCGTAACCCCAGCAGTTGTAAGTAAGTGAAATAATTGTTCCAAATGGTAAAGTACTCGGAGCGGTTCATATTGAAGTGGGTGTTATTAGGATGGTGGCAAGGCGGAGAATAAGTTGTTGAGTGTAGACTGTAGAGTGTGTTAAGTAATCAATAACTAGAGCACCTGTTGTGCCACGCTATGCGACTTGTATTGATCGCTAACTACCCGCCCGCATTGTCTTTATTACACAAGGACAACTTCGAGTATTGATTTCTAGCTGGCGCCTGCATACCAATGCATTATACAACAAGGACAACTACAAGTATTGATTTCTAACTGCCGACCCACATAATGCCAAAGCATTATTCGGGCATTAAATGCCAAAGCATAACAATATAAACAACCAACAATATAAACCTAGCTCACTTAAACTCTTTAGTTTTATTAAACCTTTTTCATTTATCTTTTATTGCAAATATTTCTTAAACCAAATGTTAAGAAACCATGTTTCTATTTAATCTTAATTGTAGTTTACTTTCAATTTCTTCAACTAAATATTTTAACTAAGTATTAAGGTAGTATAATAAAGTACCTTCTTTAAATTATTGTAACTTGTACAAAGTTAAATAAGTATTTCAAAACAATATTTTAAACCAAATGTTAAGAACATTTGTTTAGCACTGAGATGTTGACCGTACAACACCTACCTTACGACTAACATTACATATCCAAAAATTGCGAGAAGTCTTTCATGGTGGTGGTGGGGGAAGGCAGGTGTGCAACACATGTTCCCTCCTACACACCCAATTTCTAGGGAGGTCCCTGAGCCACTACCAACACATCAGTTTACCGGTACCACTTGTAGAGTAAACATCTAAATAAACATGAGTTCTATTTTATATGTTTCTTTTATTAAAGATGGACTTTGCATTGAAACGCAAAGTTTCACTATTGATGCAGATCCTATACAACAAATTTTAGTACATCCTCCAGAAAGTTATGATTCCATCTACATTTCAGTGCATGAACCAAACGATCCCCCACCACCAACAACTCCTGATACAGAGTAGGATACGGCTACCACATGTCATTAAAGCTTCAGCTCTTCACCCGAGCACACATGGACTCTTAGCTTCAAGATAATACTGTTTCTTCTACATCTACACCAACTTCCGAACAATTACCTACTACAAATGAAACTACTACAACTATACAAGTAAATGAAATGTCATCAACTGTTAGTTCTGATGCACAAGCAATAATGTTATCATTAATTGGTTTCGACTAAAAATTCAACAATGGAAGAAGAAAGAAATTCACGACTTTACAACTTGGTTTTGGTGAACCTGTCAAAATTTTATTTATATACTGATATGTTGTATTTTTTTAACTCAAACGGATGACCTTGAACTTTTAATCAATAGTATTATTCGATTATTTTAATCAATAGTTTTATTCGATAGTTTTATTCGAATACTTTATATAAATACCAAACCTTAACGTTGAGAGGCTCAATTCTGTTTAAGACAAGCTACAACCAACATGTCACCCAAAAGAAATAATCTACCACTTTTATCTTATTGTTGCAAAGAAAAATGTTTTAAAATACCTGAAGATCAAGTTGACGGAAAAGCTTGTACAAAATGTAATTCTTTCTGCTACTGTAAATGTGGTTGCGAAACATATCAAAAGAATCGGTTGGATAAACTAGAAGAATTGCAACATCGACTCGGTCTATTGTGGCAGCGATTAAATGCAAACTGATTAAACAAACGTCTACTATTTTTTTATCCCCACCACTACCGCCACCACAACCCCCTCTACCAACAGAGGTACCCACAGCACCGGCTTTGCAATAACCATTTCTGCTACACCTCTCGTCGAGTAAACAACTCTAGTCATGTCTCTCAACATTCGCGGGATTCACTACAACACTATCAATCTTACAACCTACAAGGATTTGGAAATTTTTAGTGAAGAACTAAAACAACTTATAACCACTGGGTTCGGTTTATCTTTGGAACTTTATGCAACAAACAATCAAAACGAAAAGAATGTATTTTTACCAACTTACAACAACAAGAAGAATGAAAATAAGCAAGAAATTTCAGCACCGACAACAACCTACTTTTCAAATTTGGGAGCAAACTTTTCAAACTAAATATAAAATAATACTTTTGTAAAAAAAATAAATAAAAAGAAAATATCTTGCATTTTCGGATTTTTCGAAAATATCTTGCATTTTCGGATTTTCCGAAAATGCAAGATATTTTTTAAAAACATCCCCAGCCGACCTTGACCCATTTCCGGACATTTAAACTTTAAATGCCCACCACAGCCGGGCATTTAAACTTTAAATGCCAACCCCTACACGTCACAGCTACGTCACAGCCTCTGACGTCACCAGACCGGATGTAGCTGTCAAATTTGATTTATGCGAAGTGAGCCAGCAGCCCCACTATTACACTACTGACATGTTTCGTTTTGACAATTTTTCCTGCGGTTTGACCACCAAAGGAATATTCGTACCAAATCTCAAGACTCTAGCTAATCTGGAAGTAGTTTAGAATTCGGTTGTATATACAGGGTGTCTCATCTAAGGTGTCTCAAATGGATTGCGGACGAACCAGTAGTCCTACATAGATGAAACAAAATCATACTCCACTAAATCGACCGCAAGGAACAACATAAAAATATTTTTAAGCTTTTTAAAATACAGGGTGTTCCAAAAACCGGGGGTCATGGGTTCGAATCTCAGAATTTTTAAATGTAAACATATGTCATGTTATGCATCGTTTTAAAGCTCTAAACAAGACGAACAATTTGGTGAAAACAGAATTCACTTATCTTTATTCGTTTCAAAATGGCGGCCATTTTAGTGAAAAATATTGGTATTTACGGAATACCCTGTATCTCGAGAATTAAAAAATGTATTTTTGGTCTGTTTAAATATTATTAATCCTCGTTAACTCAGCTTTAATTCGATATACGACATGCCAACATTGAAAAAATAAAAGTTTTTGACAGTGTATTTTATTTTGTTTTAATGTTGGTAGCCCTGAAAGTCAAAAAATTTAAACGGCAACATGAGTCAAATAGCACATCATTTTACAGGTCTCGCAAAGACCAACAACTTTTCAATTTACACCTAGCTGATATCTTTGGTGGTTTTGTAGTTATAAGAAAAGAACTCCATTTTACCATATAAAGCCCATGTTAAATGTACGGTACTTAAGTTTAACTGATGCAAATTTAAATGCCCTGAAGACTACATTTTTAACATGGGCTTTATATGGTAAAATGGAGTTATTGGGTTATGGTAATTATTAGCTTTAGGTTTAGGATTTATTGTTTAAGAAAGTAGTAGGATGTTTGACTAATTTATTACTACTATTAAGTAATTCATGGGACGGGCAGCCTCACGACAGAGAGTAATGAGTGCGAAAAGCCTAGTTTACACTAGATGGAATCGAGTGAATACGAGCAATTAGACGGAAGTGAACGCCATCGCTACGGCTCGTTCGCTCGTGTTCGTTCCAAATCCGCTTTGGTATAAATTGGCCTGAGGAAAGTACTATTAATTGTGTATGAAAATCCGAAATACTCTTGTTAGAGCAGTGTCGCCTCGACGGCTAATTTCTTTAGTAGCATAAACTTGTTACCGGGTTACCTATTCTTGTTATTTTTTTCTTTTAAAAAGAGGGTGGCGGCCTCTTTTTACCTTGCATTTGCCCCTCCCACATAGGCCTCAGGCATATGCTTGGAAGTTATCAAGCAAACCAAGGAGTGAGCCGGTACAGTACAAGGATGAGCAGTACTGCTAAAAGTATGCGGCATCATCGTGACTTGATCCTGCGACGATGCCGCCGCAGAACCAGGGCCGAGTGCGCTACCAACTGCGCCACTGACTCACTAGGGGGTTAATTAATTTAAATTAATAAAATGGTTTATTCAATTTATTAATTTAAAATATAAAAAAGTATATAGAGCGCGGACAGGGGTTTAGGTTTTCGAAGACAGCGTGACGTAACGATTTCTTGCTTCTATATAATTGTTGATGGTTATTTTATAACTCTAAGTTACTTCAGTAAGACGGTGACAGACGACGCTCTCCGACCTTTTGGTCGCTTTAGTGGTGTTTAGGTTATCTTCCGTTAGCAATTGGCGTTAGCAATTAGTAGGCTGCAAGTCTGTTGTGCGTTAGACAGTTAGTTATTTTTGTATTTTACATTTTGGAGTCAAATGGTGACATTATACGTACCTAAATTATAATGCCTTCTGAGGTTTGGGGCTATTTTAAAATCGATCTCACAAACGGCATATTTGCAACAAATGTAGAAAACGTTGGTAGTGTTTCTTTGTAGGCCTAGGCTTAACCCAAATCACTTATGTTTTGCTAGCCTAGATTATCCACTTTCTGTGCCTAGTTGTAAACACTGTATTGTGCAATGTTTTGTTTATTTCTAATGTAGGCTTAGATTAAAATATTCTGTTGTTTAATTTCATTTGATTACAGCCACGGAAATAGTTCAACATAAGTATGTAAAGTAATTTACTTACGTGAGAAGTAAGGTTAATCCGCTATCGTCACATTCAAATGAGGACACATTTCATATTTTGATAGTATTTATTTTGTACACAGTTGTCCCTATTGTAAAATAGTTAATATTTTTTAGTTAACAACAAATTTGTAAAGACTATAAACCTTAGAAATAAGTTTGTTTAGGTTGTAAAGGATCAACAGTGTGGCGCTATAATTGTGACACAGCTGTTTGCAGTCAGATGAGGAGGATCACTTGACCCCGTCAGCTGAACCTTTCCTATATAAGGAGACATCCGACTCTGGGTTTTTCAGAGGCGTTTCACACTTTTGATGCTGCGGTCCTCCATGAGGGCATTCTGCTCCACATCTTAAGTTTTTGATGGTGGTGAACAGGGGCCCGAAAATACTGTCGCCGGGTATGCGTGGCATTTTCAAGAGTCAGAATAATACTAAATCAGTGTTATATTAAACTTAAAATATGGCCATGATTGTGATGAATTATGAACTTAAACACTTCTCAACCTCTTTGGTTAAATAAAAAACTGCAGTTTTCCACACATTCATATAAGGCTCGCAATATTAATTTTTCTAAAACCAAACAAAACTATGAGGATTTATCTTCATTTCTGTACATCCTAAAATGTTATAGTTAGATAAAAAGGTAGATTCACGTGTCATGTAATCAGAATTTGAGTGGCAAGAATATGTGAACACCGACGGATTTATCTTCAACAGAAGATAACAAGACGTGGAAATCGAGAGACAGTCTTATCTGCCAAACGAATGCCGTCCTACAGGCAGGTTCTTTACGCGTAGCGAAAAGTGAAGGCGAGTTATTGGTATCATCGGCATTTAAGCGTCTTGAAGCGATGACAGCGAAATTCTTGGCTCCATGTACAGCTGGTCACATGGAGACGGAGGGAATACCAGATCGTCGAATTACTGGTGATGATAGATTTTTCAGGCCGTTTAACCAGTCGGAACGGCCGTACCCGCGACTCCTAACGATCCCGCCGTAATGCAAGGTGTCACGCCTATCCTTACATCTATCTATAAGGACATGTTCGAATACGGCATTGGCGTTCTCCTCGATGATCGGCCCGCGCTATCTAGAATTGGGCATGGTTTGGCGCTCGTTCGGGAATATGCACAGGAGAGTTCCTTCAATGCCGTATTTCAGAGACCAAATTGGCCGCAGTTTAATCTAACCAGAGCCAACTTTCAAATCGTGATGCGTGGTGGGTCCAATTGCGTTGTTCTAAAACCCCAGCCTATTTTTGTGAATTGCTGCCGAACAAATGATCCATTAGTCAAGGCATTGAGGTAGTCAAAATTTTGAAGCTTAGAAATGTCATTTTCATTATTATCTTGAGACGTACAGCTTGCATCCACTCCGTCTTGAGACGTACAGCTCGCATCCACTCCATCTTGAGATGTACAGCTCGCATCCACTCCATCTTGAGACGTACAGCTCGCATCCACTCCATCTTGAGACGTACAGCTCGCATCCACTCCATCTTGAGACGTACAGCTCGAATCCACTCCATCTTGAGACGTACAGCTCGAATCCACTCCATCTTGAGACGTACAGCTTGCATCCACTCCATCTTGAGACGTTCAGCTCGCATCCACTCCATCTTGAGATGTACAGCTCGCATCCACTCCATTTTGAGACGTACAGCTCACATCCACTCCGTCTTGAAATGCACAGCTATCATCCACTTCATCTTCTGAACTAGAGTAGACAACATGATAATGGAGACGTTTTGTGGGAGCAGGTTGTTTTATGATGTTATGCCGGGTCATTTCTGAATTGACAGTCCTTGCTACAAGTACACTCTGGCTGTTATAATGAGGACGCATGTAGTGGCTTGACCGGATATTGGGAACTTTTAAAACATTTATCCACTCCTCATTCATCTGGTTTTCTTGACGAATAACCTCTTCCTTAGGGATGTAAAAGAGGTGTGTTCCTTTCAATACAGATTTACCACATTCATAAAAGTCGTAAGCATTTGAGACCAATCGCTTTCTAGATTTAATAGTAAGCCAAACACTGCGTTTCAGTGCACCCCCAATGGCATCTACAGCTCCTTTGCCATGTGATGTTGCAAAGAACAACCATTCCACGTCCATACTGAAGTCTTTTTGCAGTGAGCAAAGCAGATAAGCTGTAAACTTGTCCTTAAACTGCGATGAGGGGCCGTCTGAGAAGATAGAAAGTTCTTCAAGTCTTGGAAACCTCTTTTTGAAATCTTCAAATATTATATGAAGAAAAACCTTAATGGATAATTTACCATGTGACAAATCGTCGCTGACAACAGTGTATGAAGTGGTTGTATCCCCAATCCAAGCACAACCAGTGAACAAAGTCACTTGTTCATGCGACCAATGTGCACTTTGAATCTCATCTTGTGAAATAATAGAAAACTTGTCTGCAAAATCAATTTGAAGAACCCCAAAACTAGGTAAGCCCTTCTTCCTCCTTTTATCAAACTCATCAGCCTGTACTCTTTTCACAAAACAATGAACTTTAAATGCTGGAAGCTGCTTCTTTATTTCAAGGATCAACTCTGAAACTGTGCCATAACTTTCAGTTATTTTTGGCCTTTTCTCAATGTCTACCCATCGTTTCCATTTGATTTTTTTCAGGATCATAGTCTTGAGTATCCTTAGCTACTAAAACCTGCTCGATATCCACTTATCCTTCATTTTTAAGACTACAGACAGCACGGCTAATTACATCACTACCATTCGGGGTAAAGTCAGTTTCTGTTACTCCGTTATTTTTCAGTGATTCTAACAAATAATTGAAATTTGCATGAAATTTACATACACAAACAGTGTGTGGTATGTCTGAAACCAGTAAAACATTTTTGGATCTTAAATTGTAAAAAGCTGTTTTCTTAACATGTCTCAAATTAGGCTCTTCTATGAACTGTTGGTACAGCTCTTTTACAGACATTACAAGATATCGTTTCTGCAAAAGTTTGCGCTTTTTGGTCTCTGGATCCTTAACGGATTTAGTATCCCTTTTACCAGGAGCTTGATAGCTGATATCGTTTCTGCAATAAAAATTAACAACAATC
Source organism: Flexamia atlantica (assembly GCA_035578135.1). Lineage (NCBI taxonomy): Eukaryota > Metazoa > Arthropoda > Insecta > Hemiptera > Cicadellidae > Flexamia > Flexamia atlantica. The sequence goes on from JAQJVK010000019.1 coordinate 4,724,217, forward strand.
TGCCTGTCTTCTTCAGAAAGTACTTTTTTCCTAAACAGAGACTTCTTCGATGAATGCAACAACTCTGGGAACTCATTGATTTATTTTCTTACAACAGCTTGCTTTTTAGATGGGCTTTTGGGCAGATTTTTTTCAATTTATTAACAGCTTTCCCTAAACTTTGAGGTCGTTTGAATGATCCAAGCTCTGAATTTTGGATAGTACTAGGGTCGCTAAGGCCTACCTTCTTTTTTTCCCTTTGCTTACGCTTTCTTAACGTTTCTTGTTCCCTTAATTTCTTCTGCAAATTCGGTCTTCCTTTCAGCTCTTCTCGCTGCTTTCTTCGTTTCTCTGCCTTTCCTTTCCATGATACGCAGCTAGGCGCACTGGATCTGCTTTCGGTTTATCGAAGTACCTCTGTTTCTTTGTTTTATTAACCATGTCTGCTTTCAGTTTATCGAAGTACCTCTGTTTCTTTGTTTTATTACCCATTTCCTAGAAAAAAGAAACTAGTATTAAGGATGGAATAAGAATCTTTATTGTCATTGAACACACAGTGTAATAAACATTGTCAATATGGTTGCAAAAGTCAATAACTTAGTTACGGTACCGTATGGTAACTTTAAATGAGCATTGCACATAATAAAGAATGTTTGACACAAACTAGGCCTACACATAAAAGACAGGTTACAGAAATAGCCTACTAATAGAACAAATGACTAAAAACTACAATGAAATGTCACAAATAAAAGGTCAGTTACTAAACATTACTCAATTAATTTGACATTAGGCCTATTTTAAAATTGTTTAAAAAGTATCAATAAAAGGATAGTAATGAGGTATTTATAAGTATGGTTGGTATACACCTTGAGACATTGCTATCAAACTAGTCAAACAACTACAATATTAGGCCTAACTGATATAAACAGATCATATTGAGGTCCAACACAGAAATGTCCCATACGGAACTGTTTTGTTTTCTTAAAAAATACGCAACATAGAGAATAACTACATAGAGGAGGTTGAAAATATTGATTCATGCCTAACTCTTGCAGATTTTCACCATTCTGTCTTCTTTGATTAACTGTAAAAAGAAACTTAAGCACTTTTTTGGTTCCGTACAGGACACCAAATATCACTCAACTTCTTAATATTTCATAAGTACAGTTCTCAAACTAAAGTTAAACCACATGGTGTTTCAGTTAATTTGGAGGTTATGTGACCGACGGGAGGTAAGAATATGCCACAGCTGTTTACCAGGAGTACCAACATTAGGATTAAAATGTCCCCCCATGTCAAGAATTATGTATGATATTTCAAGGCCTGAAAAAAATATTAAAAGTGAAAAATTTACTTATTTTTCTTGGATTCTAATAATTTATATATTTTATTAGTAGTCTATTTTATGTTAAAATGAACTATATTACTTAACTTTTATTTTTTAACACTTAGGCTCATTTTATCTGGAATGGCTGTGTATAATTGTTCTAGTTACCGTGACAACAAAGTAACAGTCACACTTGTTCAGAATATAAAACCATCTTAATGTAAATTAATATAACTTATCTAAAAGTAGGTTAGTATGTTATAGGCCTAAATTCAAATTCAAAATTTCAAGTTCGAGAGAGTTAGAGTAGGATTCACCTAAGTTGGCCAAAGCATGTACTAATCATCTCATCAAAAACTTTTATACAAGTCACATTGAAAACATTGTTGGTTCCACATGGTATTTGTTTACATTTTCTCCGAACTGTCAAATCACCACGTTGGGTTTGTTTACAATATTGTTTTGATGTCATTCGTGGCAATCTTATAGGTTATTGAATGTTTAAAATATTGCCTATTTTTAGAATTTTCTATTTTTATTGAATTTTTTTACATAGCGGTAAATGTAATTCAATTTGATTCTATTTCTTGACTGACATTTAATTTAGTTTGTTTAGCTGCTTGTTTATTTTTTACTGGACCAATTTAGATAACTTTTGAACAAAATATGTGACAAGTCAGATGCTGACTTGCAGCAAGTTGTAAGGGCTAATCATAAACAAACCTATTTTTCTTTGTACAGATTATTTGATAGTAAAATCTAAGACTAGTCATCATGCCGCAACCATGACACAACCTCCTCGTGTTGATATATATTTAATTTCAAAAAGCCCATGAGTAATATTTTAGGTTGCGCATGAGAACTTCCACGTGCAATATTGCATCAGAACTTTCGCTTTACTTCAAGTTTTATGCTAAAACAGATGTTTGTTAGCAATGGTTTTAGCACAGCTGGATTTTATGCTTAAGTTCGTAAGAAGATAATAGTTTGTTTACTTTCGTTTTGGCCAACTTACGTTAATCCTACTCTTCTGGAGTGCAAAACACATGGGTAATAACAAAGACAACCTGTAATAATGAAAAATAAAAAATAATAGGGCAGAGCCTATAGTATTAAATTAGAAACTCAACATTCTTTCCTAGCACAATTCCAGCGTATTCCTTTGTAGCACCTTTTCCAGGACCCTTACACATAAAGCGGACTGGTTCATTCACTTCCGGATTCCGGTCACAAATTAACTGGTGTTCCTCACATATGAGGACTGTTTCGTCCTCTTGACAATCAATTAAGTAAAACATTTCACCAAAAATAACATAAACAACTCAACAAACACGGATAATATAACTGAATTGTAAACAAAGCAAACGGAATGGCGGCAAAGGCAAGGCGTCGGCCTGGTCGTCAGGTCGGTGTTAGCTGTAAGAATAAGAATAAGAATCCTTTATTGTCATATACTATGTACAATTGCATTGACAAATCGTCATTAATCTACATAACATATTCAAACAAATGATTGTTTGATTTTATCTTTGTCAGGCAATGTTATTTAAGTACCCACTTGACTGGTTTTGAAAAACATTTTTGGTAGAATTTCCTATGCTTTTCCGGCCGTATCTCCGTTGATATCCATCGGATCTTGAAAATTCTTGCTGATTATTGTTCAGCTCTTTGTCCCGAATAATTACAGTACCCACGTGACCCATTTCCATAAAAAATAATGTTTATGTTTTTCAGATTTTCCAGCATTTTCAACGTTTTCCGAGGGAAAAAACTATCATTTTCGGAATTAGGGGGTTATTTTCTACATTTTGAAAAATTTCAATTTCGGGAGGAGTACAATAAACTGTTCAATTACCGGACTATGTATGCCACAACATTGTTTCCAAATTTGAATTTTTGTACAGTTTATGGTTTACCTTCAAGTGTTTGACGACTGTACATAAAAGGTTACAAATGTAACATCTGATTTTCATGATAAAGTTGAGTTTAATACCTAAAAGAAGGATGATCTATCTGATAAAAAAAACTTGAAATAGGTTGTTAGCGCAAAGAAGATAGTATTTTAAGCTACTTACAAATCGATTTGATTAATTTCAAATTTATGCCCAACTAGGGTTTCCTGCTGTCAAAATTATTAGGTATCTTAATTGTCAGAGCTTAATAGCCATAAAATTTAAAATCTATGAGAATACAACTTACAGGTTGAATCTCCTAGGTGTTAAAATTACACCCTCAGTTATGCCACCCGAGCAAGGTTACATAGAAGGCTACACATTTTGTTTAAACACTCCTCGCACTTGTACTTCCCGCGGTAGACATAGGCGATATCAGCAAAGTACACAGTCGAGCTCTGATCAAAAGTAAGTACTTGAAAGTCGTCGGCTGAAACTGTTACGTCCCTCTCAGTGTCATTGGCTTCTAGGTCGCCTTCAGGTGAAATGGAGGACTGTGGTGACAGCAAACGAGGGGAGGAAGTTACGTTCTCAACTGTTTTGGTTGCAGTATTTTCGTCCCAAACATTATAGTCGGGATCGTATGAGAGGCTCCCAGATATGTTGCATGGTTAATCACGCATCGTCCCTCGTAGAACTCTTAACAGTTGGATTCCAGTTCCACCACCACAATGTCTCACAGCAGAAATCAGATTCTCCAGTGGATCATGGTTGAGTCTGGAGGTTAATATATTTGCAGCTTGCAGATGTTAGAATTTCGTAGAGTCCTTTTAAGGTAATGATGAACCCGTCAAACCAAGGTGGCCGTTGAACCTCTTTAAACTCAGCGAAAACGGGCAATGATCTAGAGAAAATGTTTCTAACATGTTCATTTGAGTTACTGAAGGCACATGCATCGGGATTTTTCGAGCTGTAAACTATACTATTCATGGCATCAAATAAGAATTTATTTCATTTATGAAGAAAGCCGAGTCCATTGCTTTACTACTATTCAGCTGACGTTTCAGTGACAAAGAGCAGCTGCTGTTGTGTGGCTAAATAGTTGCACCGCAAGCGGAATAGACAATTCTTGAAAATATTCCGGCCAAATGTGTGATAGTGTGAGCTGATGGGCTGCTATTGTGATGTTTTACTATCTATTTCAAATAATTTTCTGACGTCAAAAAGGAAATGGTGCATTCAGAGTAAAGAGGTCGTGTGTAAATAGGTTGTTCCTAAGAAATTTTAATAGCCGAGGTGCATCAAATACAGCTACATCCCCTTCTCTTTTAGTGAAAACATATGGTATATCAACTGATACACCTAACGTCTTTTAAGCCTTGACATTAGCTGTAGATTGATCTCATACTATTGTCTTAATGAGACCTCCTGTTCCTACTGTTGGGTAGGAAATGCAGTCCTCCTGACTGCCCATCAAGCCCTTATGTGAAACAAATGACCAACGAGGAGTTTCCACTGACAATCCAGTCTTCTTACCATAAACACGGTTACTTCCTTAGCGGTCGGTCCTCTGTCAGCCAAGGCTCCCGACGTCTTCAAACTTCCCTATTAGATCATACTGTGTTGAGTATTCCAGACACCGTTTTATGGTCGTTTCATCGAACGTTACTACACAAACCTTTTCCGTTGTCGCCATACTTTTTGTTTTCATTTTTATTTTTCCATTAGTGGCTTGTTGAATCCAGTTTGAAGCACTTTTTTTGAGACAAATACGTTCTCGTATGGTCCCTTAGCACCAAATCGCATAGCTCCGAATAGTGGATTCTGTGTTATAGCCCCGAAAGTACAAATGTTGCATAACGCCGAATGGATTTTATGTTATAACATAGAATGCCATTCCTTTCGGCGCTGTGCAACAGCTTGAAACTCTTTGCTATGAGATTCTGTCTGTGCTATAGCAAATAAAAGTTATTGTAATAATGAACAAGAAGGGTTCCTGACAAGATAAGATTGTAAACGAGTAGCAAGCAATGTTCCTTCGAAAGAGATCTATTTATTTTATAAAAGATTTTGTTTTGTTTAAATACGGAAGGAAGTAAATAAAATATAAAGAGTTCAATTATTGTTAATCTCGTTAAAGAGAATATTTTCGTATAATACGTTGTTATGTTGATTTTATTTCAGAGATAAATGCATTTTATACGTAAATTTACAACAAATTTTGGTTTTGGTTTCCTTCATTCTTTTAATCGTTGCTCTACCTGATGAAATTCACCTCTCAGTGTCTTACTTTCTTAAACACTTAAGTATTGCAGTATGGCATGTTTGAAGTGATAACAAGCGAACCTCGCTTCGTCTCTTGAACCTTGTTTGTCTTGTTATCCAGGTCAGGTCGGTGATCGAGGTTTTTCCTGTTTTCTTCAAGTTTCCTCATTGAACTATTAGTTTGGCCTTCACTCCCTCCAAATTATTCTTATCACCCCCGCTAGCCTTTACTGCCCCCAATAATGAAGTCACCAAATGAATTGAGAGCCTGTGAGAGGATAAGTGGTTTCCGTCCGTGGGGTTATATATATGCAATCATACTAATGAATCATTGTTGTTCAAAATATCAAGAAAGAAAAAAAAAGAAACAAACAAACAACACAATAAAAGAAGCTTGGTATGTTAAAGACACCATTACTCAAGGTAAACTAATGTAATCTGCATATGAAACAGTATTGAAAATTACACAGCAAAAACACAAAAACAATTTTGAATTACATAAATTAAAATCAATCACGTTTCACTATTAAGTTTGAATAAATACGGTATCTCGATTTCTGGAACCTCAAGATCCTCGTTCAGTGTGGGAATTGGTGGTGAAGCTGGTCGAGGCCGAGTTCCTTGGATAGTTGGATCATTGTTTTCAATAAGGTTGAGTCCTTTGGTCTCATTGCTGTTCTGAGGCACTGTTTAACATTTGTAGTTTAAAAAAAACTGTGAATTTATTGAAAAAAATCACGGACGAAAATACTTCATAAAAATAGAAACAAACAAACAACACAATAAAAGAAGCTAGGTATGTTAATGATACCATTACTCAAGGTAAACTAATGTAACCTGCATATGAAACAGTATTGAAAATTACACAGCAAAAACACAAAAACAATTTTGAATTACAGAAATTAAAATCAATCAGGTTTCCCTATTAAGTTTGAATAAATACGGTATCTCGATTTCTGGAACCTCAAGATCCTCGGTCAGTGTGGGAATTGGTGGTGAAGCTGGTCGAGGCCGAGTTCCTTGGATAGCTGGATCATTGTTTTCAATAAGGTTGATTCCTTTGGTCTCATTGCTGTTCTGAGGCACTGTTTAACATTTGTAATTTAAAAATAACTGTGAATTTATTGAAAAAAATCACGGACGAAAATACTTCATGGCAGTCAAAGCAAGCCAGGCTTGCCACCCCCGTGTCTAGGTGGATTCTGTCCAGCTCTCTATCCAGCGCCAGCACTGCAGTGCGGAGCGCCTGCAGGTCTGTTAGCTCTCTATCCAGCGCCAGCACCGCAGTGCGGAGCGCCTGCAGGTCTCTTAACTCTCTATCCAGCGCCAGCACTGCAGTGCGGAGCGCCTGCAGGTCTCTTAGCTCTCTGTCCAGCGCCAGCACTGCAGTGCGGAGCGCCTGCAGGTCTCTTAGCTCTCTGTCCAGCGCCAGCACTGCAGTGCGGAGCGCCTGCAGGTCTCTTAGCTCTCTATCCAGCGCCAGCACTGCAGTGCGGAGCGCCTGCAAGTCTCTTAGCTCTCTATCCAGCGCCAGCACTGCAGTGCGGAGCGCCTGCAAGTCTCTTAGCTCTCTATCCAGCGCCAGCACCGCAGTGCAGAGCGCCTGCAGGTCTCTTGTTTAATCTTCAAGGTGTAAATATGGTACCTTGATTTCTGGAACCTCAAGATCCTCGTTCAATGTGGGAATTGGTAGTGAAGCTGGTCAAGCCGAGTTCCTTGGATAGCTGGATCATTGCTTTCAACAAGGTTGATTTCTTTGCTCTCAGTGCTTTTGTCTTTAAGCAAATACTTAAATGGTGAATGTAGTTCAACTACTTGATTATCACTTCGAAATCTTTTCTTGCTTTATCCTGCTGATTTTTACATTGTACGATTGTGCCTGGTTTGTCAAAAGGCAGAGCTTTTTTACATACAACAAGGCTCTTTCCTTCCATTGTGGAGGCATTTGTACTTGCTAAGGTTGTATTCTTTCCTGTTTTAAGATTTATGATTGTTGTAATGAGTTAATCTTGAAGTGAAATATTTAAGTTACTGAACTGCACTAACTTCTTGTCTAACTCTGCACTTCTTGGTACTTAAAATGTCTGACATAGCTTTTTCACTTGTTGTGAGCATTTCCTTAGGGATGACTCCCTCTCGGAACCAAACAAAAAACATGTTTAGTTATGCCTATCTTATTTGTTTTATGTTTTTACTCTATTGCAGGACTTTTTTCAGGTTACTCTGTTTTCCTTCTGTAGTGTATATCGATGATTTTAACAGCTCTAGAAATGTTAAGGAATTTACTAATTAAGGAAAATATGTAATTCCCTCCCCTTCCTGGGATCACTTTTGGAACTCAAAGTATGTTATATATGTTTATTTATTTATAATTTATATGTTCGTCACTTTAACCTTCAAAATGCACAGCTAGTGCGGTTATGAATTTTGAACAATATCAAACATGTTTCATAAAAAATAAATTGATAAATTAAGGTCGTTAGTACAAATTTTTATTACTCCAGTTACTTACATGAGAAAACCCAGATATTTGGGTGAGCTTGTCTTATCATTCGCATCAAACTCCTATGATACGCTTCCTGATTGTTTTTTGTACGCCTCCGTTGTTTGAAGACTGAAAGGTGTTGAGCTCCCACAGGTGTTGAAAGGTGTTGAGTGGAAAGCATTATTAATTAATGACCAGCAGCCGAGGTCACTTTTTGTGTAGGACAACATAAGACGCATCTCAAATAAATTTACTTATAAGGAAACCATTAAATCTCTGGCTGCTGGAAACATATAACCGTCTACTTGTCATTGATCCATTGAGTAATCAATGGATCAATTGACATCATGTAATCAATTGACATCATGATTACATTTACATCATGGGCCTCCGCAGGGGACGGCCCATGATGTAAATGTAATCATAGTCAGATAATGATAATGATAACTCTCTGTTAAATTTGGCGTCTGATTTTTTGTATTCCGATAACATAACAAAGAGTTGCAATATTCCGCTAAAATCATTCTTCAAATGCTGTGTTATAATTGATATATTTAAATTTAACAGCTGTTCCTGATATTCATGTTGTGTACTCAAGGCGCCTTACGTCTTATAAAACAAAATATTATCCCTATAACTATAACGTTGTGATGTGAACTTTGAAGATGTGTAGGACATCGATTCTTGGGGAAATCGGTCCAAAACTGCTCAACTTCCCTACTTTTGGCTTAAAGAATCAGAGTACAACATTTCAGCCTTCTAGATGGACGGTATCAGTTGGAGAAGTAGTGATGAGTGAGTGAGGGGTTTGTATTTCAAATTTAAAGAAGGTTACCATAGAAAATTTAATACGGTTACGAAAATTTGTGGATCATGTAAATTTGTCTTATAAGTGAATGGCATTTTAAAATTTACATAAATCAATACCTTCTATCGACGTAGATTTTAAGTACTGTAGTTGAAAAACTGAGCCAGGTCGGGTCCCAAGCCGTTGTGATCGGCGTAAACTTTTATTATGCTCAAGTCTGTTTCAATCTTCTCTGTAGGTAACAGGGGAAGGCCATTGCCATGTTGACTGCCTTCTTGGCAACAGGGTTATTCGACATAAGATTGGTTGGACCCAAATTCCTAGCTTTCTTTCTCATAGCCTGAAATATGTGAAACGTCTTAAAATGTTACAATAAATTAATATTCCGGGCGTCCACAAAGTCCTGGAAATATTTTTTTTGTTTATCACTCCTAGACGCTTCTAGCTTCAAGCCGCTGCTTGGATGTAAACGTTTTACATACCGGGTGTTCAAGAAGTTTGGAAACGTCTTAATTTATTTTTATCCAAATTGGTAAGAAAATTCGAAGTTTGCACAATCACTAATATATACAAAAATGTCCTTTTGCAAGCATTGCCGTTTTTTACCTCCGCGTGGGACGGCCAATGATGTAATTAAGAAATCTTAGATGTAATCATAGTAAGATATGCGAATCATTTTTAAGGGCTGGTTAAGTGGCTGGTTTAAATGGCGGACATTTATCGTTTCTTGAAATACATATTGAACTGTATTTCGTAAACCGCACAATATTTTTTCGCTTCTGTTTCAAAATTTGAAATTCCTTTAACATCAGCTTTACTTTCATATACAGGGTGTTTTTTTAAACTTGCTTCTTAATTTATTCAGAAACAAAAATAAATTTTAGTATTCTGTGTTCTGAAAACGTCTACCAACGCAGGGGGAAGTCAATTTCACAGGAAAACTTTATCCCCCCAACTACCCCCTTCTCACCCCAACCCCTAACTTAAAATTTTCAAATGGCAACATACCCTTTGTGACATATCAAATTAAAGAGCACAAAAAAAGAAAAATTTTGGTGGAAGAAAAATTAAAATCGCCTCATGCTTTCTCGAGTTATTTGGTTTTTAAGGGTGTCTTTCGTTTAACTTCAAATTTTTATTACTAAAAATTAACACAGACATAAATATGATGTTAGATGCAATTATAAATATGTATCTAAAGCGTGTATATGCAAGCAGATTAGTAGTAAAAGAGTACCACAACTTCGATTTTTACAGTGGGTTCCGTTTTATGAGAAAGCAAGTCGCATGTTGCTAGTGGCTCTGTGATGTATTGCCAGCCGGCAGGATTGAAGACCGCTTGTTGTTTTTGTGACGGACGGGTCGCCGTGGCAGGTTCTCACTGAGAGCGTGCGGCTCCTTGAAATTCAGTCTAGATGTAAATCGGCATTTAATCCGTCGTATGTTTTTTGCATCATTGTTTGAGAGCTATCTTAAGGATTTAACTCGAGTTGTCTACGAAATAGATATGGGAATAGAATCCTGTTTACGGGTCAGTATCCGGTCAAGGTGGATGCACCCGTCGGTTGAATGATCCTGACCGAAGGACACTGCAGTTGCAATGACATCTTTCAAGGTTAGAGGGTAATGCCCTAACCTTGAAACCTGCTGAAGTACCTGCAGCCATCTGCTGCATGTGAACGACCTTAGCCAGACTGAGATGTAGCATACATACATACTAATTGAAACTTGGTATTATTAAATGTGGTTATTTTACCTTCATTGTGACCATAATGGAGGGGGAAGAGTGAATAACACGGTGATTATTATAAACAGAATTTATTATCAGAAAACAATTAACACCAAAACCTTTTGTAATATATGTTAGATAAATATTGCAAGATTTATAATAATTACTGTTTTAATGAAATACATTTTTTAAATAAATTTCTCAAAGTAAAAAAAGATGGCAACTTGTTGCTTGGATAAAATATGGAATACAATATAAGGTAATATTTATTTTTAACAAGGAGAGATAGACATACCTGATTTATTAAGCATAGATTTGGTGATTATATGTTTTTTAATCTGTTTTTTATTGAATATAGCCAGGTGTTGCTTTAGATCTACTCTCTGTAAAGTTCTTATTTTAGGTTATATTTTAGCAAAGTCCAGGGATGCATTATGACATTGTTGGATTTTCCAGGACATCCAAATAAATTATTTTTCACTTTTACCATTTTGAAGGAAAATATTTTTTTAAGACTCATCCTTCTTTAAATCTTCCATTTTTACTTTTGCATTGAATTCAATTGAGGAGCAAGTGATAAATTCATCCTTCGAATTTGCAGTTATTTTTTACTTTATTTGCCATCTTCAGACTTGAGTACACATTTTATTTAAAACAAACTTAACTAAATAGTCTTTCAATGCTTCAATTAGAGAGTACATTTATTTGAGAGTAACAATATATTCGCCGGAAGCTCCTTTACCACTAAAAACGAGATGTAGATTCGGTAAACGGTTGTACTCCTCGATCAGTTTCTTATCGAAAATTTGCAGAAACCTTCTAGGTAAGAACACATCACCAATTGTTGATGATTTTCCTTCATCCAATTTCTCCTCAAAGTCGAGAGATGCAATTATTGCATTGTTGGATTTTCCAGGACGCCCAAACAAATTATTTTTTACTTCAACGATTCTGAAGGACTATTTTATAAAGCTTATCCTTCTTCAAATCTTCCATTTTTACTCTTGCAATGAATTCAATGGAAGATCTTGCATTAAAAATTCTTCTTTCAAATTTCCAGCCATTTTTCACCTGAAACATGAATAGAATATAATTATATTATATGCAAAATATAATTACAAACATTTTTATTGAAAGAAAACAGAGATAATTTATACTAAAGATAAATTATTTTGCCTGTAACTCGTCTACTTGTAGACAGACGCATGCGGTAGGGAGAGTTGGGGGGGGGGGGGGGGCACAAAATGGTTGCAAGCTAGGTACTTGTCTATAAAAGCACACTCTGACCAATTATTGGTTCAGTTCAGCCTACCCCTTGCTGTATTTTGTAACTCTCATGATATTTAAGCTTAAAGTCTTTTTTCTTGAGCGTTCTGTCGAGGATGTTTTCCGCCTCCGCCAAATCATCAGAGAACGGTTTCCCCAATCTACATTTGCAGGTAAATAAATTAACGATTTATTCTTCTCTAATTATTATTTTGTAAAATATAATCTTTCTGTATCACTGATTTTTCTTAGTACAATACTTAAATTTGGATGATTTTTTTGACAATAAATAAAAATGTTGTGGAAAAATTGGATATTTGTACACTCATCTTCTATGTAAGAAGCTGACTGATTAAAGAATATTTATACTATAGCTTTTAAAGTGATTTATCTATTTTATAACATCCGTGTTTTTATTTTGGTGGTGAGTTTAACAGTTAGTTGTTTTACAATTTTGGTGATACTTTAATAAAATCCTTTCATTGGTATGATAATCAATTGTATATAATTTGTTGAAATGTATTTTCATATGAAAAATAATTTTGACTTTGCAAAAAAACACATTTCTTCACATTTAAATTGTGTATTTTACTCATTCAAAATATATATTTGCGATAGTATGTATAATTCCAAAGAGCAATGTATGTACAATATATAGATTCATCAATTTGAATCTGTAAAATATATATTTAAATCAATAAATATTTTAATTTAAATTTTGTTTCCAGACATCGCCGGGTCCGAGGAGAACACTGTTGTACTGGAGGAAATTTCCTGTGAGAAAACTGGGCCAATTGGAGAAGGTGGGTTATTAATAATAATAATGATTTTCTTTTAAAATTAATAATATCTTAGTAGAAAACACGAGAGTACCTTTCATCAAACAAAAATTCTCCTATGACGTAAACGCCTTATTTTTCTAAAATGCAATAATATGTACAACATGTGTGTTTCAATTCCTGTATCATACATATTGAAGGAACTCAAAGAATTCTCTATTGCTAATGTGAATATGAGTGATAATCGATTTAATTGTAACCATTTGCTGATGGATAAAGACTTTTTTGGCTCAGCTAAGATAAATAGATTTGTTCACTTTATTTATCTATTTGAAATACCTATTATTGACTCAGATAAGATAAATAGATTGGTTCACTTTATTTATCTATTCTAAACATCCATTTTGTTTACTTATAATAAAAATTTATGATATTATGTCTTAACGAATTTAAAATTGAGAATTATATTTATATATACTTATACCATTAATTTTATATCTAAAAGGAGGCTGCTTATGTTTACACATGATTTGAAGCCAGATATTTTCATGCAAAATTAGTATACATCTGTTGCTAAAGATTGTGACAGCTGTGTTGATTTTATATTTCACGTGAGAGAATTATATCCCTGAAATGAGATTACTAAAAATCTTTACTGGAATGTGGTAATTTTAGAAACATACAATCAAGTTTGTTGTCTCAAAATCTGATATTTTCTGGAATATATATCTTTCTTCATAATCTCTGTTTATACTAATAAATATTTTAATTTGTATTTTTTCTTCTTTCAGCTAATTTCCCCGGTACGTCGAGACAGAGTGTTATCATGTTAAGTGATGATGAGTCGTCTCCAGGAATTAATCAGGGTATGTTGATTTAATTTATAAGATCATTAATAAGGGGATATAGTAAAAAATGTTATGTTTCCATCTGCTTTTTCTTAACAACAATGGTAACTTTTGAACTTGGTGTAGTCTCATCTGCTCAGTCAAAATTGTTAATTCTTAGCTCATTTAAAATAACAAAAACATCTGCTCATTGGAATTGCTATATAATTTTTTATTCTTTTAAGTGAGTTATAAATTAACGATTCTGGCTATGTGGTTGATGTTGAACCGAATTTCAAAGTTAATATTTTTCTTAAGGGAGAGGCAAATAACCCCGAAAGATTTGAATATTTTTTAAGTGTTGAAATGGGAGAATTTTAAACAAAAATTAAATACACAATTATTTTAATTTTGATTACTTTTTGCTACCTAAACTTAGAGAGGAAAATTAGGGAAGAAACAATAATCCATTTTTTCATTTCCCATCATAGTATATTAATAATCTTTTGCAAATGAAAAATATATATATCATTACTGTATTTTTCATAAACACTGAATGAAAATGTTAAAAGTATTTGTAGTAACAATCTTTATATTATGTTTTTTGTGGTTAAATCAAGTCTATTTGCAATTTTAAACACATCATACCTTATAATTTTTTTTGGAAATTGTTTGGAAAAAATAAATGATTATAGGTTATGTTTTAGATGTGTTTTCAGTGTAAAACAAGAATTGATAATATGTAAGAAAAGATTAAAATTAACAATTTAACCATTTCAAATAAAAAAAAGATAAACAATTTGTATTCTTAAATATATTTGTTTGTGCAGGAAGCAGCTTGCTGAGGGAATTCCTGGAGAAGATCCGGCGGGAATCAAGAGGCGGGAATATAGGAAAAGGAAATCAAGCCGGGCAGAAAGCTGCAAGGAAAAACAAAAAAAATTATGATTGTTACCCCTTACAAACCCCCTACCCCTTCACCTCCTAATCCATCCCTTAATCCTTCTTCTCCTCCCTCCTCTATAGAGATTCAACTGCCATCAGTTCCCTCCATAGAAACTTTCACCTTTCCTACCCTTCCAAATGCATCCATTGTCAGCGAGGTCTTTCCAACACTTCAACTTTAATTATCCGTCCCACTTTTGCTTCCCTCCCAAGGGGAATTAACATATTTGCCCTTCCCTACACCCCAACCACAGGAATATTCCTCACCCTTATCACCCTCCTACAATAGAAGGAAATTCTCTATAATTATCTCCATTATTAATAATTATAGAGAAAATATTGAGATACGCCTACCTAATAGACAAGGATATCTTTGGAACTAAAACAGCTAGAGATACGCCGATTCGTGTGACATGTAAAGGTCGAAAAGTGGGTCCTGGAACATGGCGTAACTCAAAAATCGATTTTTTTGAGATACGCCCCTTTGCCTGGAGACCGAATTGAGGTCCAACACAGAAATGTCCCGTACAGAACTGTCCCGAACGGAACCTTGTTTTCTTGAAAAATACGCAACATAGTGAATAACTACATAGAGGAGGTTTAAAATATTGATACGTACCTCACTCTTGCAGATTTTCACTATTCTGTCTTCTTTGATTAACTGTAAAAAGAAACTTAAGCACTTTTTTGGTTCCGTACAGGACACCAAATATCACTCAACTTCTTAATATTTCATAAGTACAGTTCTCAAACTAAAGTTAAACCACATGGTGCTTCAGTCAATTTGGAGGTTATGTGACCGACGGGAGGTAAGAATATGCCACATGGAGGAAAAACAGCTGTTTACTAGGAGTACCAACATTAGGATTAAAATGTCCCTCCATGTCAATAATTATGTATGATATTTCAAGGCCTGAAAAAAAACATTAAAAATGTACTTATTTTTCTTCGATTCTAATAATTTACATATTTTAGTAGTATTTTATCTTAAAATGAACTATATTATTTAACTTTTATTTTTCAACACTTAGGCTCTGTTTATCTGGAATGGCTGTGTATAATTAGAACAATTATACACAGCCATAATGCCAGTGTGACTGTTATTTTGTCGTCAGGGTAACTAGAACAGTTACCGTGACAACAAAATAACAGTCACACTTGTTCAGAATATAAAACCATCTTAATGTAAATTAATATAACCTATCTAAAAGTAGGTTAGTATGTTATAGGCCACCAATTCAAATTCAAAATTTCAAGTTCCAGAGAGGTACTGGAGTGCAAAACATGGGTAGTAACAAAGACAACCTGTAATAATGAAAAAGAAAAAATAATAGGGCACAGCCTATAGTATTAAATTAGAAACTCACCATTCTTTCCTAGCACAATTCCAGTGTATTCTTTTGTAGCACCTTTTCCAGGACCCTTCCACATAAAGCGGACTGGTTCATTCACTTCCGGATTCCGGTCACAAATTAACTGGTGTTCCTCACATATGAGGACTGTTTCGTCCTCTTGACAATCAATTAAGTAAAACATTTCACAAAAATTAACATAAACAACTCAACAAACACGGATAATATAACTGAATTGTAAACAAAGCAAACGGAATGGCGGCAAAGGCAAGGCGTCGGCCTGGTCGTCAGGTCGGTGTTAGCGGTAAGAATAAGAATAAGAATCCTTTATTGTCATAGACTATGTACAATTGCATTGACAAATCGTCATTAATCTACACAACATATTAAAACAAATGATTGTTTGATTTTCTCTTTGTCAGGTAATGTTATTTAAGTACCCAGTTTCACTATTAAGTTTGAATAAATACGGTATTTCGATTTCTGGAACCTCAAGATCCTCGTTCAATGTGGGAATTGGTGGTGAAGCTGGTTGAGGCCGAGTTCCTTGGCTAGCTGGATCATTGTTTTCAATGAGGTTGATTCCTTTGGTCTCATTGCTGTTCTGAGGCACTGTTTAACATTTGTACTTTAAAAATAACTGTGAATTTATTGAAAAAAATCACGGACGAGAATACTTCATGGCAGTCAAAGTAAGCCAGGCTTGCCACCTCCGTGTCCAGGTGGATTCTGTCCAGTTCTCTATCCAGCGCCAGCACTGCAGTGCGGAGCGCCTGCAGGTCTCTTAGCTCTCTGTCCAGCGCCAGCACTGCAGTGCGGAGTGCCTGCAGGTCTCTTAGCTCTCTGTCCAGTGCCAGCACTGCAGTGCGGAGCGCCTGCAGGTCTCTTAGCTCTCTGTCCAGCGCCAGCACTGCAGTGCGGAGCGCCTGCAGGTCTCTTAGCTCTCTGTCCAGCGCCAGCACTGCAGTGCGGAGTGCCTGCAGGTCCCTTAGCTCTCTGTCCAGCGCCAGCACTGCAGTGCGGAGCGCCTGCAGGTCTCTTAGCTCTCTATCCAGCGCCAGCACTGCAGTGCGGAGCGCCTGCAGGTCTCTTGTGTAATCTTCAAGGTGTAAATACGGTACCTTGATTTCTGGAACCTCAAGATCCTCGTTCAATTTGGGAATTGGTAGTGAAGCTGGTCAAAGCCGAGTTCCTTGGATAACTGGATCAATGTTTTTAAACAAGGTTAATTTCTTTGATCTCAGTGCTTTTCTTTAAGCAAATACTTAAATGGTGAATGTAGTTCAACTACTTGACTATCACTTCGAAACTTTTTTCTTGCTTTATCCTGATGATTTTTACATTGGAGGATTGTGCCTGGTTTGTCAAAAGGCAGAGTCCTTTTACATACAACAAGGCTCTTTCCTTCCAGTGTGGAGGCTTGTACTTACTAAGGTTGTATTCTTTCCTGTTTTAAGATTTCTGATTGTTGTAATGACTTCATCCTGAAGTGCAATGTTTAAGTTACTGAACTGCTCTAACTTCTTGTCTTACTCTATGCACTTCTTTTTAAACTATCCCTTTCTATTTTCACAGCACCATGTTTTTCCTTAATTCTTGGTATTTAAAATTAAGGTCTGACAAAGCTTTTTCACTTGTTGTGAGCATTTCCTTAGGGATGACTCCCATCGCTCTCATCACTCCCATCACTCAAACAAAGAATGAAATGCTTACCATACAAGAATTGGTGAAAATGCTTTACACCGAATACTATTGCTAGAGCCTCCTTCTCCAGCTGAGAATACCCTTTTTCAGCTTTGGTTAGACTGCGGGATGCATAGGCTATAGTTTTCTCATCCCCATTACTATATCTATGAGACAAAACTGAACCCAGCCCCTGAGGCGAAGCATCACAAGTTAATACAAGTTCTAACTCAGGGTCAGAATGTACTAACACTTTACCTGACAACAATAAATCTTTACTTTCTTGAAAGCTAATCTTGTCTACAATTAAATTAAATTAAAAATTTTTTTCTCAACAATTCATAAAGTGGTGATAACAATGTAGACAGATCAGGTAAAAGCTTGGCATAGTGACTGACAAGGCCTAAGTAGGCTTGAAGCACTGTAATATTAGTTGGTGGATTAGCTTCCACAATAGCTTTAACCTTGTCCTCAGTCATGTGCAACCCCTGTGCATCTATGACATGACCAAGAAAACAAACTTTATCTTGAAAAAAAGAACACTTACTCTTCTTTACAGTTAACCCGATTGAGCTCAGTCTAGCCAACAAATCACGCAAATTCCTTAAATGCTCCTCGTCATTTACCCCAGTTACAACAATGTCATCCAAAAAACAAACAACATGGTCCAGTCCCCTGAGGAGATTTTCAATTGCCCTTTGAAACAACTCAGGACCAGATGCCACTCCATAAGGTAAGCGATTATCGAAACAAACCTTTGTGTGTGCAAATGGTCACTAAATCTTTTGTCCTAACCTCCAACTTTATTTACTGATATGCCTGTGATAAGTCTAGCTTTCTAATCTTTTTACCACCCCGCAATGCTACAACTAAATCATCGACCCTAGGAATTGGGTGACGATCAATTTGCAACATTTTATTTCAATGTAACTTCATAATCTCCGGCAGAGTCTGATCGAGCCATCCGGTTTGATGACCGGTACAATTGGTGGTCCATATTCACTGGATTCTACTGGTGACAGTATTTTTTCACTGACCAGCCTATCCATCTCACAGTCAACTTGATCCTTAATTGCTCAAGGTATAGTTCAAGGCCTAAAAATACGGGCTGTGTGCCTTCTTTCAAGTGCAATTCAAATTTACGCTTTTTGTATAGGCCTAACTTGTCTGAAAAAAACACTTGGATAGTCATTCAAAACCTTATACACTCAACTTTACTCAAGTCAACCTTGCAATAGTTCACAAATATTTACTTTGAGATTGCAAATAAACATTAATAATTATTTATTTTTAATGTATGTAAACAGATGCTAGTTAATGACAAATGTTTATTTAGTATAATCTTGCTTTAAAAATAAAATCAGAAGGAAATTTATTGCTTAGCAAATTTAAATCACTTGAGAAATTTAATTGTTTAATATAATACCTTTGCCCATAGTTAATTTTAATGTAAGTTATTTATTAGGTAGGAATAAAGCTATCTCAAATAATTATTTCATATAATACCCAAACTTTCAAAATGATCTCTTTTTTTAAATGTTTACCAAAAGTGGAAGTAATACTTCAATGATTTGTGAACCCCAGTGCAGTGAAAACATGTGCTACATTGTTACAACAAAGGAGATGATGAGAAGAAGAGAATTTTGAGAGTCCAATTGAGAATGGCCTAGTGTTAACGTCTTCCTGTAAGGACCTCTGTCCGAGTGTTATTTCCCATTAAAAAAGTATTAGGCCCTAATAAGCCTATATTTTTGGTAGCCGGCGGAATACCAGGTCACAGTTGTCTCTTTTTAATGGCCTAGAAGAAAATAGTGACCTGGGTGAATAGTTAACATTTTGGTAAGATCTGCCCTTATTCATCTTTACCTCTATTGGACTAGCCTACCAGTGATTTTAAATTGACATTAAAATTGATTAAAGGCTAAAGAAAGTATATAGCCTACATACATCAATAGTAACTTTGACATCAAGAAATTTATTAATAAAATTTGATTGGAGAAACTTTATAAATTTGACTCATAATAATTTATTTCCCATCAAGACTATTGTTGAGGAAGACATATTAGTTTATAGACAAACTTCCTTATCAATGACTATCCTATAGAGATCATAATTATCCTTTCATGGACTTTCAAACTATAATTCCATTTTGACAGTTAATAATTTCAAAATTAAAAGTATCAAAATATATTATCAAGTTAGATATTCAATGTTTTGGCCAGCACCTACCTTAGACCCGAACCAAAAGACTCTTGCCATACCTTTTTAACTAGCCTGAACATAATTCAAATATATTCTGTATAATTAGCCTTCAACTATAAGACCCCCACATTTGTGAAACACATTGTAAATCCCCTTTTCAGTTAAAAAGAAAGAAAGATTGTTATTTAATTGTCAATAAACATATATTTGTGTTGTTTCCCAGCTTAATTATTTTCGAGTAGCCTAAGTTTAAGTGTGGACCTCTGTCCGAGTGTTAAGTTATTTCCCAGGCCCTAATAAGCCTATATTTTTGGTAGCCGGCGGAATACCAGGTCACAGTTGTCCCTTTTTAATGGCTTAGAAGAAAATAGTGACCTGGGTGAAGAGTTAACATTTTGGTAAGATCTGCCCTTATTCATCTTTACCTCCATTGGACTAGCCTACCAGTGATTTTAAATTGACATTAAAATTGATTAAAGGCTAAAGAAAGTATATAGCCTACATACATCAAGCGTAACTTTGACATCAAGGCATTTATTAATAAAATTTGATTGGAGAAACTTTATAAATTTGACTCATAATAATTTATTTCCCATCAAGACTATTGTTGAGGAAGACATATTGGTTTATAGACAAACTTCCTTATCAGTGACTATCTTATAGAGATCATAATTATCCTTTCATGGACTTTCAAACTATAATTCCATTTTGATAGTTAATAATTTCAAAATTAAAAGTATCAAAATATATTATCAAGTTAGATATTCAATGTTTTGGCCAGCACCTACCTTAGACCAAAACCAAAAGACTCTTGCCATACCTTTTTAACTAGCCTGAACATAATTCAAATATATTCTGTATAATTAGCCTTCAACTATAAGACCCCCACATTTGTGAAACACATTGTAAATCCCCTTTTCAGTTAAAAAGAAAGAAAGATTGTTATTTAATTGTCAATAAACATATATTTGTGTTGTTTCCCAGCTTAATTATTTTCGAGTAGCCTAAGTTTAAGTGTGGACCTCTGTCCGAGTGTTAAGTTATTTCCCAGGCCCTAATAAGCCTATATTTTTGGTAGCCGGCGGAATACCAGGTCACAGTTGTCCCTTTTTAATGGCTTAGAAGAAAATAGTGACCTGGGTGAAGAGTTAACATTTTGGTAAGATCTGCCCTTATTCATCTTTACCTCCATTGGACTAGCCTACCAGTGATTTTAAATTGACATTAAAATTGATTAAAGGCTAAAGAAAGTATATAGCCTACATACATCAAGCGTAACTTTGACATCAAGACATTTATTAATAAAATTTGATTGGAGAAACTTTATAAATTTGACTCATAATAATTTATTTCCCATCAAGACTATTGTTGAGGAAGACATATTGGTTTATAGACAAACTTCCTTATCAGTGACTATCTTATAGAGATCATAATTATCCTTTCATGGACTTTCAAACTATAATTCCATTTTGATAGTTAATAATTTCAAAATTAAAAGTATCAAAATATATTATCAAGTTAGATATTCAATGTTTTGGCCAGCACCTACCTTAGACCAAAACCAAAAGACTCTTGCCATACCTTTTTAACTAGCCTGAGCATAATTCAAATATATTCTGTATAATTAGCCTTCAACTATAAGACCCCCACATTTGTGAAACACATTGTAAATCCCCTTTTCAGTTAAAAAGAAAGAAAGATTTGTATTTAATTGTCAATAAACCTATATTTGTGTTGTATCCCAGCTTAATTATTTTCGAGTAGCCTAGGTTTAAGTGTAAATAGGTAAAGAAATAGGAGATATATATCCACTTACCTTAAGTAAATCCCAATACCAATAATAAAAGAAGAACAACCAACAGATAGGAGAAGAAATATCATTTATTTATTTAATCAAAATAACAACCAAGAAAGGTAAACATATAGACAATTATATCAATTGGCGCCCAACGCGTTGACAAACATTGAATATATAACGCTTAGTTTGAGATAGCATGTTAGGTAATTTTGTTAGAATAATTATAGGCCTATTTAGCCAATAATTTACTTCACCTCATTTATAGTTAAACCAACAATCACATTATGTATTTAATTAAAACCTACGTAATAATTACTCACTATCTCATTTCAATATGTCCGACAAACAACACGGGTACCATTTGCGTTCATCAATAAAGCGTCTCCGAATTACCGATGCTAATACAATGTCGACACGAAACTACGCCGAGAGCGAAGCAAGCAATATCCTATTTGGGGAAAACACCGAAATAATTGACATCAATCGTGAAACTAGTAACGATGTAACGCTAAACAACGAAAACATTATCCGGGTTGACGAATTGAATAATTCCAGTAATGACCCCCGCGATGACGAAGAAACGATATCCCAGCGAATTTCCCTGCTTATTCCCCGCCGCACGACATTTCCCAGCACGCTCAGCCAATCAGAGAACGAATTTCAAGCTCGCACGCCATTCCTGCCGTATTGTCTACAAGCGTTACGACACACATGCGCACGATGAACGTAATGAATCCACCAATCACAACAAGCCTTAAAGAAGCAACCCACACGATTACTCCGCCACCTGATCCTCTTGACCGAATAGCGCAGATGATAATAACATCTCTTAAATCTGATATGGAATCTAAATTTGAAGCACAAAATGCTTATATAAAATCTCTCAGATCTGACATGCAAGTACAAAATGCAAATCTTGAATCTAAATTTGAAGCACTAAATGCTAATATTAAATCTCTTAAAGCTGAAATTAAATCTGAAATTGAATCACAAAATGCCAATCTCAAACCCGAAATTAAATCTGAAATCGAATACATCATACAATCCCTTAGATCCGAAATTGAAACCAACAATAGTACGCTCCGAGCTGAAATGCACGCACAATATTCCCAACCTGGAAGACAAATTTCACAAATCACTAATGAACAAACCAACATTAGGATCGAAATCGATAATTTCAAACAAGAAACCAGCAAAACAATCGAACTCAACCACCATAAAACTCAAACGGAAGTACGAGAACAAATCAACTTAGTAAAATCGGAGCTAATGCCAAACATTACGGCAAATGAAAGCCAAATTGAAGAATTGAAAGAATCCGTACAAGAATGTCAGAAACAGATCGCTGACTTACCATTAAAACCTAGCCCCCAAATTCAACAAACGCCAATTCCAATCAATGTGGTATGCAACGGTAGGACCGCATTTACGTCAGACGTCGCTTGTCCTAAGTTCAATGGAAAAACACATAGTTCGCAAGAGTTCCTCAGCAGGATGAAACGCTATTATGAGAAGATTTTGCAGTCAAACCCAACAAATAACGACACCGAGTCCCTAATTGATCTCATACAGGGTGGCCGAAAAGTCCCTTTACACTGAATATAAGTTTTATAGGTATTAAGTAAAACCATTCGAATTTTCTTTAATCACAAATTTATTGACAATTACTTAATAGTGAACAAGAAAATAAGTCCAAAACGTCGGTGTGCATACCTCCATGGTCTCGGCACAGCTTGATTCGACGCCATGTTCTTTTGCTCATTCGTCGCAGCATCTCAGGTGTGACTCGTCAAAACGCCGCCCTAACTCCTTCTCTTAGCTCGTCATTTGTGACATACCGCTGTTTCCTCACCTCTTCCTTGATAAAACCCCACAGTGCGTTGTCACCATTGCTGAATATAATAAATGGCACCCAGGTTACGGACACCAGCTGAAGACCCTAATGGATATAATGCCTTGAAACCAGTAGCACAATAATTTACCTCACAGGATCCTAGACGGAATGAAGGCAACGTTATACCATTGCTGAATATAATAAATGGCACCCAGGTTACGGACACCAGCTGAAGACCCTAATGGATATAATGCCTTGAAACCAGTAGCACAATAATTTACCTCACAGGATCCTAGACGGAATGAAGGCAACGTTATACCATTGCTGAATATAATAAATGGCACCCAGGTTACGGACACCAGCTGAAGACCCTAATGGATATAATGCCTTGAAACCAGTAGCACAATAATCTACCTCACAGGATCCTAGACGGAATGAAGGCAACGTTATACCATTGCCGAATATAATGAATGGCACCCAGGTTACGGACACCAGCTGAAGACCCTAATGGATTACCCATTGTTTTGTTCTTTGAATTTGTTTACTTTATTTTTCCACAAAGTACCTTGTAACATGCTGATCAAGGGCTCAAACTGAGATTTGATTCTATTCATATTTTCTTCACAAGTATTCAAAACAACCTGCCATAAAGAGTAAACAGGAAAATATGTCACATATGGGATTGACTGTCTAACCTTTTGTTTGAATTCTAGTTGAGGAAAGTCTGCTTACTCGTGTATCCTGCTATGTATGTATTGACAACATAATCTACAAGCTTGAAAGCCCGCTGAAAGCAGTAGACATTTTTTTCAAGGCGATTCATGTGCTAAATACAGCAAATCCCCCAGAAAGTTTACAAATTTGGACGCTAATTCAAAGGGGGATATATGACATAAAACAAAGTGGGACAAGCAAATTCCAGGAGTAAGTTTTTTCCTTGCTTTAAATTCTATAAAGTAAGCACCACGACCTAGTTCTTAAATCACATTTAACAGAATTCCAAACATGGGCGTCGCCTAGGGGGAGGGGTAGGGGGGAGCCTCCCCCCAGAATCTGGGAAAGAGAAAAGTTGGGAATTTCCTTGCCACGAGTTGGGACAGTTGGGAAATCAGTGATACAAGAAAAATATATTTTTAAATGAAATAAAATTAAAATATTTTTGAAAATCCATCAAAATTGACGTATGTTGACTTGGAAAAATAAACTTTATGTTTCTTTTACTTACATTTAACTAACGTCTCACGCTAAACAGACCTTACTTTAAGAAATCAATTAGCGGTATATTTTGTTGAAGTTTTGTTTGGGAGAAATTTGGTTCCTTAGTGTACCTAGGTTGGCTATCCTGATCCTTCCCTGTGTTGATAATTCGTCTGCGAGACTGCGAGTTCGAAGTGCAAGCGATGTAGCTCTTTAGTTGAATTATGTTGATTGTTAGTGTTTACAAGAAACTTATTCATTGTTGTTTGCCTCCTGAACTGTTAATCGACTATTAAAATATGGTTTAAATACCTTCAGTCAACAGTTCTAATCTTGTAGATTCTCCAATCTGCAAGATTAGAACTGTTGACTGAAGGTATTTAAACCATATTTTACAAGAAATTCAAGAATATTTTACATGTAAGTCACATTAACTATATTTCATACATTTTGTAGCAGTTGGAGCTGGCTAACTGACAGGAGTACTTGCTAAAAAGTAGATTAAAATAACATTAAAGATAGGTTTTACATTTCAAAATCATATTTTAATTACTTAAATGAAATGTTAATTCTCTGAATGTATAAAAAAATCTACAAAAATCATTTATCATTCCTAATTAAAGATTCACACAAATGAATCAACTAATCACTCTGAATCAAAACATAACCTTAAATTTGATGTTTGAGTTTGTCGTCTCGGTTCACTTTTTGTTTCCTGCACTGTGGCGCTTTAGGTGGAAGAACTTGGAACTGTCTGTCAGCTGTGTGCAAGGGCGGCCGTGTCTCGGTGCCACGGCCCCGTCCGATTCCCATTAATGTTGTTTCCATTACTTACAAATCTTAAAATATTTCAAGCGAAATTTAGACTCTACAATTCAAAAACGTCCAAAATATTCGTGTTATGCAGAGTGTATTAATCCAAGGCCAATTTAAAATTCTGTTTTATGACTATTTATAATATTTCCACAAGAGAGAAAATATACTTCACCCTCCCAATAGAAGTGTATGATTAAATTTACTTGTAAATCACTATAGTGCACAGTGCACTATGGTGTTATTACAGTAGTCCTACAAATGAATAGCTATTACAACTCCTCTGATTCCAATGTCCATTGTAACACCATTTCTTATGCTGAGACATTAAAATGTTTGAATTTTTGTTACGCAAAGTTGATTTTTTCATGAACTATTATGAGACTACATCTTATTTTTGTTAATGGTCGAACTCCGTCTCAGGGTCAAATAACAGCCTCAAGTGTTTCTAACAAATTTTGTAGCATTGTGTTTCTAAACAATACCTGATTTTCGAATATTTCTTTACTTCAAATGATCAGTAGACTACAGAAGGGTCGGAATTATGTTTGTAGGGAAAGGCCTAACATGAACAATAATATATAATAAAATCATTAATTTATTCTAATAAGAATAATAACTTTTATAAAAATCAACTTACTTAAAAATTACGGTAAATTATAGTATCTGCGTTTGTTTTCAGAGCACCAACAATGAAAAGCAAGAGATAAAAGTAAGGCAAAGTGAAAAGCAAAGATTTCAAGATTCAAAAGGGAAAACCCCAGGTTATAATGCCATCCAGGAACAAGCAGAGGAATTTACAGAATTGTATTCTGAATCAGATAATTTATCCCAGTTTTCTAGCAGAGTAGGAAAGGAGAACGAGAATATTATTAACTTGGATAATGCTGAAGTTGGCAGTGGAACAACAAATTGGCCTACGCTTATGGGGAATTTGGGTGTTTTAATTGAGAATCTTAAAGAATGTAGTGACATTTATAAAAAATACTGTAAGAAAGAATACTGTAAATGAAAAATTTGCTGCGATTGAAATTGTGAATGCAACAAGTTCTGTAGGGAAATGTCAGCAAATGTTATGGAAATGGGAAATGCTTTTATTAAAACTCGATATCAAAGCTCAAAATTTTATAATTGACAAATCAGATGCATCAGCATTGATAAGCCATGACCCAGGTTTACGTCCACATACAATTACGGACAATCAAAAATCGTATTTACTCCAGTTAGGGCCACGCCAACCAAAACTAGCTAGCTTCCCAAGTGACGGCAGAAATAGATTTAATCCCCAGTGGTGTAAACAGTTTGAACATTTAGAATACAGCACCGAGAAGAAGAATACAGCAGCCGCATTTTGTTTTGTCTGCTGCCTTTTTCCCGAGAGTGTTGGAAAAAAAAGGAAAAACTGAAGATGCTTGGATAAATCTTGGGGTAAGATGTTGGTCCAAGATGAAAAACTATGGTAAAGACAAACTTGGGAAGCTTCAGGCGCACTTTACCTCTCAAGCACATAAAAGTGCATTAAGTGAATATTGTCGCTTTCTTATGAAAAAGGGGCATATAGATCGTAATCGATGAATCCAAGAGACTTGCTCAGATAGAAGAGCAAAAGATAGAAGTGCAGAACAGAAAAACTATCGAAATTCTTATCGATATATGCAAGACTTTAGGAAGTCAAACTCTAGCGTTTAGGGAATCTGACAATGCTCACCAAGGTAATTTTGTTGCAGTAGTGAATCTCATCTCTCGCCACAATCCCACACTAAAAGCCTGGATTAAAGATAGAGCCCTTCGTCCATATAGAGTTACATACATGAGTCCATCGTCTCAAAATGAAATGATTAGTTTAATTGCAACTGAATTGAAGAGTCAAACCATGGAGGAAATTAACAGCTCCAATTTTTTTCTGTAATGGCCGACACTACTCCCAGTTTGTCACACAAGGACATCATGAGAATAGTTGTGAGAACAGCTAGTGAAAACTGAGAGATTCGGGAAAGGCTTTTGAAATCAGTCGAATGCACTGATAAGACTGGGAAGGGGATGGCTGAGCTAATTTTATTTTCTTTACATAAAGAAGGCATCGACACCTCAAAGATGGCCTTTCAGTCTTATGACTACGCCAGTTCAATGTCTGGACAATTTAAGGGAGTACAAAAGTTTATAACGGGGGAAGTTGGCCGTAATGTGCCCTACATACCATGTCAAGACTACAGAACTAACATTGCTCTTGAGGATGCCTGTAATGTTTTAGCTTTAATACGAGAATTGTTTAATGTTCTCTAACAGTTGCATGTTTTTTCACATCAAGCACAAAAAGATTTAGTCATCTAAAGGAAAAAATTGAAGACATTGACAATGCAATACAGCTTGTTAATCTATCCAGGACAAGATGGACTTCACGAGCAAAGTCTGTAAAGGCTCTCAATCGGTGTTTAGAGGAGGTTGTTGGTCTTCTTCAGAGCATTTCAAGTGATAAAAGTTTCGATACTAACACGAGAACTAAGGCAATGGGACTTCTGAAAAAAGTAACAACCTTTGATTTCATTGTTACTCTTTTCTTCACAAAGAAAAGAACATTGAGAAGATCAAAATATTAACTGAAATCTTAGAAAGTCCGAACTTCAATGTCATTGACAGTATTAATTTAATTGAAAGCACTGCCAAGAACCTACAAAATATCAGTAACGACACAGATGCTATGAATGATTTGATTGAAAGTGCGGTGATATTTTCTAGGAAACTCCACGTTGATGCAGAAAACGACTACAGGCGACACCATGGATTAACAGCCCTGGAGATGAAAGCTTTTTACCGGGAAGAATCAAAGAGGTCATAGACTCTTTAGCCATAGGTTTAAATGAAAACTCGGCAGTTTTAAAGGAAATTCTTGCCCCCATCACTAATATCTTTAGTTTTCCTTTGAATAAGGACAATTTGAGTGTTGAAACCTTGACACAAGCAAACAAACCTTTTCCACCTGGATACAAGGATCAAATTCCAGACGTTTATGTGCTTAAAAGCCAGATGGAAATTTTGTTCGACATCTGTTTGGAAGAAGGTGGTGAAGATTTGAAAACATCAAGAACACCAGCTAAGACGTTGCAAGACATTTTGTACCATGCTGTGAAATCAAAGGACATACTAAAACAAGCCCATAAACTGTATTCTTATCATCACAGCTGCTTATGGTGTAGCATCAAACGAGCGTTCTTTGAGTCAACTCGATTGTAAGATCACATCTGAGAACAACAATGAGTGATGAGAGATTGGATAGTCTCATGCTAATAAAGTGCGAAACAGAACTTTGTAAAGGAATTAACTACGAACATCTTGTTAAAGGATGAGTTCAACTGAAGAAACGTCATATTAAAATGAAACAGTAGACGAAAAATGAAAGACTGAAGAGCAAGTGTATAAGTTTATTATCAATCAAGTTACAAGTTTTTATTTTGAGGCCTATTTTATTTTTATTATTATAGACTGTAATATTAATCATACGACTAGTACTAATACTAATATTTCAGCATTCCAAACGTGTTTGGTGTAAGTTTTGTGAAGGCTAAATTGTCACTTATGTCTATTATTTATCAAGTTACAAGTATGTATTTCATACTAGGCATATTTTATTTTTATTTATATTTATGGATTTTAATGTTATTCAAAACACTAATACAGTATTGTGTTTAGTTGCAAGTTTTATGAAGGTGAACATTTTTATTGTATGTACAAGATATTATTAACCAAGCAAAGGGTTTTTTGGTTTTATACTTTTCTAGACTAGATCCTCTTATCTAGACTACAATTAAGTTTTTTTAGTAACACGATTTCACTATGAATTGTTAAACCTTTAAGTGGTTTTTTGAATTGAACAGTTCTGTACATAAGTAAAATACATATATACAAAACTGTTCAATTCAAAACATGTTTTGATAATACAAGTTTTTGTTTTGTTATTACTATATTTTGTTAATACAAGTTAATAAATATTGAATTGAGTGCGAGTGCAGTTTAGTATAATAATTAGTAGATTTTTTTTAAATAGTACAGAAATAGATTTCTTAAAATAAAAAATAATTGGGAAATCAATGGAAAGCAGTTGGGAAAATTGCTCCCCCCCCTGGAATTTTACGAAGCAACGCCACTGATTCCAAAGATTCTTCAAATTCTTAAACCAGATGCTACAGAATTCTAAACAGATTCTTTCTAAATTGTAGAAAAATGTTCATTTGTTTTATTTGTGAAAGGCAGTGTAATACTGTTCAAGGGCTTTTATTACATTCCAAAATTGTTCACAGCTTAACTGCACTGAATAAATTTAGTTTCAAAATAATTGTAAAAGGTATTTTCAAAGTTAACGTAGCTTTCGTAGACACTTATCCACACAAAGTACAGAACAGTGTGAAAATAAATTGTAATACTTCTAGAAATGAATCCATGGATAATAATGTAGAGCAGATTGCAAATCACCTGTTAGAAATAATCTTGTGCAAAGTAATTCTTCATTGAATTCACAACATAAAAGAGAAATAGTAACCAATTCATCTTGTGCTATAATTTCAAAATTGTACTCCATCCCCATAATTCCTAGAAATATAATTCATGAAATCGATGATTTAACTTCTGGGTTTACTGTCTGTAATCTTATAACACTTGTTAAAGACAAAGTTTTGCCTATTTTACAAAGTGAAATCAATTAAATGTTTGAGATTTAAGAATCGCCATTTGAAGGATTGCAAACCGAGTACTTGAGATTCAAAATGTTTGAAAACAATCAACATTTAATAAAGCCTGTATCTTACCGTTTTGGACAAAGACAAATGTTACAGCTGTGTGGCAGCTTTGTTTGTTGGTCAATGGTCATTTTGGACTCAAAACAAAGCGGTAGGGGTCATTGTCTTACACCTGTGTCCGTATTTTGTCAGTTTATACCAATGAGAACATTATTGGGACCAAAATTGGACGCTGGCAAAGCATTTTTTTAAGTAAATTTAATATTTATCAGCGCAACCCTAAACTATGTTTGAGTATTGGCCACTGCTGAACAGTTTCTTGGATTGTTCCACCGCAGAACAAATTCCATGCTGGAAAGCACGTCTCAATCACTTCAGGCCAAGGCATTTCAACCAAACTATGCCATCCTCTAGAGCGCATGGAAAAAATAATTCGTCATTTTGGCAAGTGGAAACAGTTACAAAATAACACATAAATAGACCATCATAACTCAAAATCGTACATGGCGGTTTGAGGCAAAATGTATTTGTTGTTAGTTTTCTTGTTATATTTTTGTTGAGCATTTTCTCTTATAAGTTGTGTCTACTAGTTACTGGAAATGAAAATCAGTCACTTAAAACAATGGAATTTTCCATCTAATTTCAATAAACCTCGGGTAAACTGTGCGCAGATCAAATTTATCTAACCCATTTTTAAGACAGGCTACTAATGCACATGGAATATCAAAACTTACTACAGTATAGCATTAAAAAATATTTCAGTGACTTTTCGGGATACAGCACTGGAGTAAAATACATGATTATTACTCAATCATAATGTGTACCGAATTTCAGCCCTCTACATTTGATATCATCAAGCTAACTGGAGCTGGACAATTTAGGAAAAATCTTCGAAAATTTAAATTTCTAGAGCTAAGGGCGAAGGAGACGAGTTAGGGCAAAATGTCATAGTAGTCCAGGCAACAAAAAGTTATAGAGGGTTTTTTTTCGAACACAATTTTTGACTTTGCAGCTTTGTTTGGACTAGTTAGGAGGTGAATATTTTAAAAGACCCCGTCCGTAGCCCCTTGAGCGTGGAGGGTCTGAAGGTACCAATGTTTGGCTTTTCTTAACTATCTTTAAAACTATCAACTTTATAAGTTTTTATTCAATTTGAAAGTTAAAGAAAATTAAACTTCCTGCAAGAAAAGTATATATTTTGTCTATTTTGGTCCAACCATTCACAAAACTTCCTGCAAGAAAAGTATATATTTTGTCTACTTTGGTCCAACCATTCACAAGGTAAGCACTAATTTTATTTATATTCAAACAAATATCCCTTCCTTAAGAATTACATATAAATCTGTGTAATATACAAATCCAATCTGGAAACGCTTTTCCACCTAAAGGGAAATGAGCAACATTCAGGAGATATATAAGACAAAATTTCCTGTAATATCACACCTCAGTCATAAAATTTTGTGTAAAATAAAGGTGTGGGCGAGATCACAAAAAACCGCATATCAGTGATAATTTCTTAAAAAAAAACTCTAAGGAAAATACAAAATGACAGACTTGGCAAAAAGGGGAGGCAATCACAACTATACGAGTTGAGGAGTAACGAAGTATAATTGAGAATTCACATGATTGATGATGATCCTTTATTGAATTACTGTTGCTTTATACAATAATTTTGCATGATATTTATACTTTGTCTTTTTTCGTTAGTACGTTTTTTGTAATGATTAGTAATATTGAAAATTTTCCAGTTCGCTTTATTATTCGCCTGGAAACTTGCATATAATTATTATTATAGTCGGTTTGTAATTTCTGTATCAATGTTCATTTGTGATTGTTCGTAATTTGAATTGCATGTATGTTAACATATTATACAGGGTGTCCCGTAACTATCTGGACAAGTGTATATAGCGTTATAGCTTAGATCAAGACAAACACATTTCACCATAGGAACATGGGTCTCTGGTGCCTAGTTTTCCGTCTGTCTGTCTGTATGTGTTTTTTACAAACAAATTCATAACTCCTAAACGGTTTGAGATACAGCGTTGAGATTTAGCACAAATGTTCATCTTATTAGGATGTGTCTTCCTCTAAAATTACACCAAATTATCGTTAACCGTTTTAAAATGGCGGCCATTTTAATTTTTTGATGCCAAATTTCACGAAAACCATCAACTTAAATAAAAAATTGCAAGGAACATAAAAGTAAGTCCATCTTATGTAGTTTTTAATGATACCTTATTTGTTAAGATTGGATCAAGATTTACTGAGAAATTAGTTTTTTCGTAATGCATGACCACTTTTTCCCATATAAGCAATGTTAAAATACG
This sequence comes from Flexamia atlantica, assembly GCA_035578135.1. Taxonomy (NCBI): domain Eukaryota; kingdom Metazoa; phylum Arthropoda; class Insecta; order Hemiptera; family Cicadellidae; genus Flexamia; species Flexamia atlantica. The sequence continues at coordinate 4,756,455 of JAQJVK010000019.1, forward strand.
GGGTGTTAAAAATCAGACTTTAACGGCTTATATTCACTTAACTATTGAGTTTAGGAAAAAATGTCAAAGAATGAAAAGTTCTTAAAACTAAGCATAGATCCAAGTAAGCAATAAAATACAGGGTGTTCCATAAGAAAAATCAAAGTGTCCGCCATATTGGAAAATGGCGGCCATTTACAAGAAAATGGAATTCATATTTTTAAATGTCTTAAAAAAGTAGGTGAAGCCCCTCATTTAAAGTTATCTCTAAATCCAATAGTTTCTGAGATACCAATGGTGGCACAGTGAAGTTGACACCCCTTAATTTTAACATTGTTTAAATGGAGAAAAGTGGTCAGGCACTACGAAAAAATTTAATTTCTCAGTAAATATTTATCCAATCTCAACAAATAAGGTATCATTGAAAACTACATAAAATGGACTTACATTTATGTACCTTGAAATTTTTTGTTTAAATTTACGGTTTTCGTGAAATTTGGCATCAAGGGCTTGATGGCAGAAGCTACGGCTGAAGTGAGATCCAAGTTTCCTTAGCAGATCTACAGATAGTGCAGCCTCATGCGAGATTTGGAACCGGGTAAGTTCAGCATGTGGCAAGAGCATTTAATGCTGGCTATGTAAGGCGGCTCTTCTTTGAGCAAGGTACCGACAGACATTCTCACCAAACTTGGCATTGGTGTGTCCGCTGAAACACCAACCATATTTGTAAGCGTGGCGTCTCATAGTCTATAATCTCAAAGCAAATAACGGTCAATTTTTGGCATAGCCTAGAAAGACGAAATTGTTGCATAACATATAACGCCCATTATAGGGTATAACCTATAATCATATTTCTTTATAGGCTATGAAACACTTCGTCAAAAATATTATATGCTATAACACAGTTTTGTTTTATAAACTATAGGGTAGACTGTTGTACCTTGAGCATAATGTACCTTGAAACATAGTTTGCTCTCGATTAGTGGTACCATCTAACAGACTAAAAATAATATATGTTAAAGTTGCAGCCCCCAAGAATACGCTAGTGTCAGTCTGGGGTTGTTTAAGCAGTTTTGCATGTGGTTATTAACAAAACTTTATTTCACCACCCTAAAGTAAATTTTTTTTTTCACTTTATATTTTGTTTTTTATCATTGATTCAGCATTCCGGTGGTGGTTTGTTATGTTATTCTGGGATAGTGTATTTATTGATTAGTAAATTAGTATAATAGCTGAGTTGGCTAAGTTTAGGTTAGTGTAGTTATCCGCCATTTTAATTTGACACGCATCCTCTTGTTCCTTGGAACACAACGCCTCCCAAGTACATTATGCTGGTTTGTTCGTGTCTTTGTTTAAGAAATATCATGCCTTGAAACAAGGTTGGCATTAAGAAGCCTCCAGTTAATGCAAAAAAATCTGAAAAAAACCCGTAGAGGCTGTTCTAGCCCCTCCAGAAAGTAAAATTTCAGGATCAATACATTTTAAGGATGTTAGTAAAAATCAGAGAATCAGTATGTATTCAAATTCAGTAAAAGTAATTTGTAATAAACTTAATAAAACGTAACAACTAGTTTTCATTTTATTTTCAAAATATCCCTCTTTTTTCCATGGTAAAAATGGTACGTTTCAAGGTACAAGAGCATAATGTACCTTGGAACAAATTTTATTCTATTTTTTAATTAATGCTAAACAATGATTTCTTAGCATTATAGTAGCCATAGCCGTAGACAAAATGCATTAATATAATAAAAAACGTGGGGGTAAAATAAATTGTAACAAAATAGCTTACCATTTTTTCATGTTGTGCCTGTGGTGGCGTCACAGGCACAGCAGGCCAACGTTGATTTGCTACTTCAGCAACCACCTGTCCACGATTCCGGTCCTGCTGTGCCAGGTTCCTAGACAAATGAGCCAATCTGTCAAGAAACTGGGCTACATTATACCGGTTCGTGGCCAGGTAGTTGGAAGCTGGATTTACTGCCCGGTCTGCTTCCAAGTACACGCGGCGCGTCTCTCACTCCTGAAGGGCCGGTTTGGGTTTGGGCGGAACTGCGCATAGCCTCTCCACTCATTTACCTCGATTTCCCTCAGGTTCTCTATGGAAAAATAAATTAATATGAACATGGCAATGTATATGCAATAATGATAAACTACAATCAATATTAGTAACTTATAATAATATATTAAAGACATAATATAATATTATTGATTGGTTCGTTGTCTCCTTGTATGTTTGACATAAGAGCAAACTGTTTGGATAAAATATTTTTCAATACAATTTGAAAACATATGAATATTTCAGAGGAGACAGCTATTGAACATACTTATATTCTAAACGTATACAACAAGATATATTTGGATGCAATTTGTATGACTATTGACCTTAAAATAAAAACCAAATAACTTTTTGACTCGAAATTTTATCAATCAGAGTCGATATTAAGGTGGGAAATGCTATTTACCATGGAAGTCCCACACAGAGGGATGAGGCCCAGTCGGCTACGGAAGCCCTCCACCGCGTTGTTGGTCCGGTGAGACCCGCCATACACAGAGAAGTCGGTGACTGTCCTTATCCAGTAATCATCCATGTACCTGTAAATATTTATTTCCCAGTAACAGCTATTATTTCAACAGGTATTTTACACAATGAGTGTGGGAGAAGCTGGAGACTCTAGCTATAGTGAAGTGTGGCCATGACTGCACTGGAATATTACTTTTTTGTTGTTTTGTTATTAGGTAACATAGAATTTGTTATGTGTTTGACAAATAAAGAAAGTAAAACAATAGATTACAAATAAAACCATCAAACTGATATGTTTAACCTGGTACGATAAAAGTGACAAGGATTTTTCAAAATTTAAATTGAAAAGCATGCTCATTGAGTTGTGCTCACACTTGCTTACATTGTGTTTTATAATTACCTCATGAGCCCAGCGAAAGGCTCCTGAAGGTTGTGCTACCTCAAGTAGTAGTCAACTACTTGCAGCCCTTCAGCCATCTTGTTACCGAGCAACAATGCCAGAGCCATCAACATTTCCTGGGCCTTTTTTGCCTCTGGATCGGTACGAAACAGATCTTCCATCCCGAGCTGGGGGTCATTTGTAGGACTGCCTGTAATATACGACTATAACACATATGCTATTTTAAATGAACAGGCCAGTGGTTCCCAGTTTTTCAACTTTTCAACTTACATGTACCACATTATACCACCTGAGGCTTTTTCATTGTTTTGGCATACCGCCATATTTTGGAATAGAATGTATTAAAGTTATTTGTGACAATTGCATACAAAATAACTGTGCAAAATGTAAAAAGAAGCCCACCAATCTTGCTGCAGGCCAGACATTTCGTGCTGCACCCCTTAGGGCTTCCTCAAAGTCAGACATGACCACCTCGGGTTGCCATCCAGGAACTTGTGGCTGTAAGTAGCGGAAGATGCCCTCATAAGCCATTTGGGTCTTGCGGTCCATCAAGATAAAGGCCACCGGAAAAAGCTACAAAATGAGTAAAATGTAATATGTACAACATGTAGTTAAAAATATCTTTCCAAAGAAAAATAAAATTCTACACGTTGGTACATCGTATTTGTTTACCACTTTCAATATCCCGGTAACCAATGGGCATAGAGCCAAGATACCAAATTCAAGATACCAAATTTTTTTTTTCTAACTGAATTCAATGGTGCTAACAAAATTGTATCTTATTTATGTTTCTCAAAGCAAAAAATTAAAAAATAACATTGTTGGGGGTTTATCCCCTTTACCTCTCTTTCGGTTGTTATGGGGTAAATGGGGTTTTGGGATTTTTTACATAAAAAGTGATCGAATTGTGGTTTAGACCATTGAATTCTAAATTGTTGACAAATGGCTATTGGAGATAGGGCGAGATCAAATTAAGACTTTCTTTACTTCCCCGTATACCTAGGGTCAAGGTCACAGAGCGATTGTGTGTGTGTGTGAGAGTGCGTGTGTGGGTGAGTGAGGGTCCTTCCGTCCGTCGAGCGCGTGTTCCTGTGAATGTGAGGATGACTGGACCGAGATTCTCGGTTATTGCAATGGCGTTTTTACTTTTATATTACTGTTGTACCTCAGAACTTCCGTCCTAAATGTAAACTATTGTCCCAGTTGTATTTGCGTGCATATTTTGTTTTTGTTTGAATTTATATTTGTACTTTTATGTTATTTAATTAAAACTTAATATTCTTCACTTTTTTTACTAATAATAATTCCTCTAAAGTGGTTGATTTTTGACTCGTTCCCCACCCACAGGCTTTGACCCATGTGGGGAACTAATTCCTACTGATAATTTATGTTATGTGAACAGTATATTGTAATGTTGTTAAAAAGGAATAAACGAACGAATTTCATTTCATTTCATTCAGCTTGAAAAAATTAATATAGTATTTTGAATCATTACTCTATGTCCTAGCAGCGTTTCCAGTGATCTTTAAAAACACAGCCTTGTCATTAACTTCTGCATTCTACATATTCCGTTCGCCCTAGCTTTGCCAGTTCTTTCATAGTTTTCATTATTAATTCTTTTTATAAAATCACCAATTCCCAGATGACGGAATTGAATTTTTTGACTATGACTTCCGTTACATTTCGCAATACCTATTAGCGTTATAAAAACGTGAACAAGTATGTTTTTAGTTGAAGTTTAAGCTTATTTATACATACAATTTTATATGATTAAAGATTATTGAGTATAATTTACAATGTATTAAGAAAACCTACTTCATAATTTGGTTTAATTGAGGGGCGGGGTCGTTTCTAGATTTGGGATACTTTGTACTAGATAGAATTTTATTTTGAGTTTTCTTTTATCATAATTAAGACATAACAATTATACGCATATTTATATCCTATTGACTGGTTATTATTACCAAAAGCTTGAAGCATTGAATTAAAAATTTACTTTTAGTAGATAAATCAATTACTTTATTATTGTTATTCTTTAGTAAACAAGATCTGTCAAAAGAAAAGTCTCTCTCCCTTTATGTCTCAATTAGCAGTTTCCGTGGCTTCGCTCACGATAAGCACTATAGTCTAACAACCTTGATTTGACGAATCTGAAGGGACTAAATGAAAAAAAGATTTTATAAAGGAATATGTAATGTAGAGGTCTCTTTACGTGTTGTGGCATAGTATAGGTTTAAAAAACAGTTCAACTCGTATTACAGTCGATAGTGTAGTTTTTCTTCTCACAGTCATATCTCTAAAACGGCAAGATTTTAACCTTAAATGTGTCAATTTTAAGGTATTTCTATGCATATTTGCCAATATAGCTTAAAATTGTTAAATAGGGTATCAATAAAGTACAATAGAAAGCTGAATGTTCGGAACAGTGGCGCTGTCCGTCGACAGTTCACTTAGCATATACAGGGTTATTACAAATGATGTTCCTGATTTTTATCATAAATATTACTGGGTAAATTTGTTTTAAGACTATTTCAGTTAATACCATTAAAAAGAAAAACTCAAAAAATTTTATTTACATTGGTTTGGGAGCGTATCTGATGTTTGTTATGTCAATTTTTGTAAATGTTGTGTAATGGCTGAATTTGAAGACAGGAAAGCTTTGTGTGTTGGAATATCACATTAACCAATCAGTTATTAGCATGCAACGACACTTTAGGACCAGGTTTAATGAAGATCCTCCTAGTAACCATTTTCATTTTATTCTGCAATTGGATGGTGCACCTCCACATTACCACTTGGATGTTAGGGCTGTACTGAACAATTTGCTGCCTGAGAGGTGATCGGGCGCGCTGGTCCGAATGATGACGCTCTCCTGAACTGGCCTCCAAGACCTCCGGACATCACTCCCTGTGATTTTTTCTTGTGGGGATACATCAAATATAAGGTGTACAAACCACTACTACCAGAGAGCATACACTAGCGTCTAAAAGGGCTGGTCACAAGCCGAAGTGAACCTCAGAACATAAAGTGGTGGGGAGGTGGAAATCGGCGTCTTGTGGGTCTCGCACTGTCCCTCAACAAGCTAAAGCTCATCACACAAACACGGTGAGTGTAGGTGCGTGGGTCCCGTGCAATGGATAAAGCTCACGGTCTGGTTTATTCCGTAGACTAGTATATAAATACATACTAGTACATAAATACAATATTAGTACTTCCGTAAACTAATATTGTATTTATGTAGCTAATTATCAAATGTTTTAAATTAGTTAATTGTTTTTCAGAAATTATATAACGTTAGGCATACAGCGGTATGAACTAAACATGAATTGTTATTCGATGTTTTTTGCTATTTGGAAAGGGGAATAATTGAATTGATAGAAAAACTACTGATTGCAATGTATTCTTTTCTTAGACAATTCTTCATTAAACAAAGTACTGTTGTAACAAATGTAAGCATTAAAAATAAATTAATTTGTTCATCAAATTCAACTGTTATAGTCATAAAACTGAGTGTGGCAAAAAATACAGATTTAGGCCTACTTGCCAGTCCAAAAACACTTTAATATTTTGATTTACAGTAAAGTCTGAATTACCTTTTATACTTACAAAATTTCAACCTATTTATCTTCTAAATGTAGAAGGTCAAAAGAAACTGCGTGAATTGACTAAAAAACGACTGATTACAATATATTGTTTATTTACACAATCTATATTCTTATAATAATTCAGTTTAGTCTACAACTAAATATCCAGTTCTACCAGGCCGATTTTATTAATTAATGGGTCGTTGGAAAGCTCTCTTCCTGTAGATGATTAAATAATTATGAATGTTTGTTTTTGTTGAGATTTATGGGGAAAAGTAAAAAAAACACGTTTTCCATAAGAAAAACATTGAAAACTGGTTTTTTTCACATTTTTTAATTCGAGGCTTATTTTGGCTGCCTTTATTGAGTATTTTCGAGAAATGCATAATAAAGATTTGTAGGAAATTTTATCTCTTTCAGAATATCACCTGCTTCTACTTAAGCCGATTTCCTCACCATTTCAAAGTTATTTGCAAAAAAGCTAAGCAACCTCCAAATTTATGGTGGTGAGGAAATACTGAAGGAGAGATATTTTGTTAAACTTTGTACAACTATATCTAGAGTTCTACCAATCAGATTTTTATAACTAACGGGTCGTTGGAAAGCTTTCTCCCTGTAGGTTTGCAAATAATTATTAAAGTTGGATTTTTTAAGATTTAAGGTGAACAAGTAAAAACACATCTTTTCTATAAGGAATATTTTGAAAACAGCTTTTTTAATGTTCATATTTTTGTAGCCAAGTTATGGCCGGAATCAGTATTTAAAAAAATGCTTATAGTGACAAATTGTAGGAAGTTTTATTCTCTTTCAGAATATCATCTTTCTCTTTGGTCGATTTTCTCACAATTTTGAAGTTACTTGCAAAAAAGCAAAGCAACCTCCAAATTGATACTGGCAAGAAAGTACTGAATTACTTCTATTTTTGTCAAACTTTGTACAACTAAATCTAGAGTTCTACCAGTCAGAATTTAATAACTAACAGTTCATTGGAAACCTTTCTCCCTGTAGATTTGTAAATAATCATTTGGATTTTTTAAATATTGAAGGTGAAAAACTAAAAACATATCTTTTCTATAATAAATATTTTGAAATCAGCTTTTTTAAAGTTTCCTATATTTGTTTATCAAAGTTTTGGCTACCCATTATCAGTACTTACAAACATATTTATATTTATTTTAATTTATTTATTTTTAATTATTTAATAAAAAAAGTACTCATTCCTTTAGAATCATTCGAGATATGAAAAAACGGATCGCAGCTTAGTTATCAGTGAAAAATTCTAGCTTGAAGAGGGGTCACAACAACCAATTTTACATTTTGACAAACATATTTTAGATCCAATATGGCGGCTGAAATTGAGTACTGAAATAAGTTAAGTATTAACTACTTAACAATGTTTGCAGGTGGTGTGGGATTGATATTTGAAAAAATATAGCAAATTAAACGAGGGGACTATTATGGGGCACATGGTATAATCTTTGGATTGAACAAATGAACTGAATTTTGTTATACAGCTTGTTTTTTGGTAATTGATATCTTTAAGGAATAAAACCTTTATACATTACACTTTAAAATTAGCCAGCCTACTTCAAAGATCTTTTGTCTAAAAAATACTATGACGCAGGCGTAGAAATAAAAGTTTTGTTATTATGTTTATAGACGGAGAGTAAAGAGCGTGTTTGTATAGTTTGTTATATGGATTTTTTAAATTAACAGTATATTTTTATGAAATATTTGTCCCCTTACCTTTTCTATTCGTCCAAATGCTGATGCCATTGCTGCTACAGTTGACATTGTCTGACGCATCATATTTTCGACATACTCCATCTGCTCCTCGCTACTGACATTTTCTTGTAAAAAATGAACAAACTTGTCAATCTTTCCCTGAAATGTGTTTTCTCGAATCCCTCCCTTTAAATTTTCTGTGCACACTTCGTTCAAAATGTCATATTCGTTGGGATGTTGGGTTTCTTCACTAATGTCAATCACTAGGCCTAAGTCATCTTTTTCTTCTGAAACTGGTGGACTGCTTATTGAGTTGTTTTCACGGATAGCTCTAGCAACTAAATGAATGTGCTTGCACATATTATTTTTGATTGCATTGTCCATACAGGAACAAATGTACTCGTGAAAGCAAGATGCGCAATGATCACACTTTAACTGACATCTTGAGCATTGTTGGATCTTTTTAACTGTGTAAAATTCTTGTAGTGCTGAAGACAATACTTGCCATGAGTGTGAATCTATTGCAGTTATACTGGCCTTCGAAAGTAGAAAACTATTCTTGTGTCGCTTTCTTAGTAACCGCAATTTACTGACTACTTTGCCTTTTTTCATTTTGATGATCCAATCAAAAAGTTTGTCCCGAAGTAAATTCAGGATTGCACAGAGCGTTTTATCTAGCCTCTGGATTTTCTTCCCTCGGAGGTAGCAATACTTCAAGACTTTGTTGAAGTTTTCTAAGGACATATTAGTATTGATGCCACTGTTAATGCGGTAGCAATAAGCCCATCGTGTAAAGCGCATATTTCTGACATATTGTTCTTCAAATTACTTACAATAGTCCTTAGTTTCTTCATCACCGTTGAAGTTTTTTAAAGCAGCATCCAGCAATTTGTGAAAAGTATCTTTGTCCAGTTCATAAAGTAAAGTTTTGAGAATCTTGTATACTTCTTCTTTCTTTACTTTGTTTTTTATTTTGTTCAAGTTTTCTCTCCACGCCTTCAGGACATGCCATGTACAAAATATTCTTGTCCTTGACGGTCCCATTATCTTACACCCATTATCTTATAATGTTTCATCCATATCGGACATGAAAACACTGGGTTTGAGAGCGCCACATGTTTCTTGTATTTTTTGAAAAAAATGCCCTTACAACATGTTCGTCGCTCTTATTCGTAAACATGAATGCGACTGGGAATCGTTTCCCTGCTGTCATCGAATACCAGAAGTGTGTATTATTGAAAATTATACTTGTTCAGCCCATGGGTGCTGTCAATTGAAATTATATCATTTCCATATGCCTTAAGCATAGTTTTTTGGGTATTTGTCATATAAATAATGAGGAAATCATCCTCTTTAAGATGAGGGAAATCTGAACTTATTACGCCCTGTGGTTTATAATGCAGGACAGAAGTGTTTTTGTCCGCTTTTAAATCTTTCACCCAGGATTCAATGCTGATAGGGTCGTATGGATGTTTAACGGCTTCATTGTTCAAATTAAAAGACCGTTCAATGTTGCTTATATCTTTTCTAGTGGCCAGATGAGTCCTCTGCAGGTCGCAATTTCTTAGAGAGGTTCTGATATCCGTCAAGATAAAATCGTGGGGAGTTTTATTCAACAGCTGAGAGGCGATCTTTTGCTTGTCTTCTCTTGTTAACCTGATGTATTTGAGTTGATTTTTATGTCCTACATGGCAAGGCAAATATTTAACATCAACTCTGCCGTTTGGCTGTACATTTACTTTGATTTCTGAGGGACAAAATGCATTTATTTTAACAGATCCCATTATCTTTATGTTGCGTAAATTTTTCCTATTCATGTTCAAAGAGCCACTTCTATGGCAAACATAATGCTTTGTTTTAGCTTTTTCCTTATAAAATGTAGTGGTTGACTTCTCCAAATTACTTTTCCAGTCATGAAACAGGTCCAAGTTGTCAAAATTGTAAGTCTCCCACCTTAAGGGAATATTGTGTATTTCTTTGAAATGAGTGTAAATTTCATGTCTTCTATTTTTTGTCGAAACAAATGAACACATAAGGCATTTTCTTTTAACTGACGCTCTTTTTGAATTACAAACACTGTGGATTTTTCTTTCATGATATTTTAAGTGCTTCAAATAGCTAAAGGACGCATTGCATTGGGAACATTTCAGAGGTCGTTGTGGCCGAAGCTTATGTTTTTGCATGTGCCTTTTTAGATTACACTTTTGATGTGTTTCATAACTACATTGATCACATTTTAAAGTTGATGAGGTTTTATTGTTGAGAAAATGAATAGCACTAAAGTGACGGTCCAAGCAGAATTTGGTACTGAATTTTCTGTCGCACAGAGCACAAGAAAATTTATCGTCAGGCAGCTTTTCACCTTTTGAATTTACTTTGTGTACATTTTTTAAATGCTTGTTGCGGTATGCATTTATTCTGAATGTCTTTCCACAAACACTGCAAGCAGATTTTTTGCTTTCGTTGTCCATCATCTAAAATTAAAAAAAATAGTTGTAAAACAAATTTTTCCTAAAGTAGGCTAAATTCCAAATACTTTTTACAACTTTAGGACAAGTATTCAATTAGAAACTTAAAATTCATCTGAAAGAGTATTTAAATTAAAATATATACACAGTTTGAGGACTTTATCCATAGCGATTAGTTTCTAAGCCGATAAGACTAAGCCGTAGCCAGTAAAAGTTTTTTTGAGAGTTTGGGCTCCGCGATTACAGAAAGTAGGTAAAAAAACTTTCTAACCTTTAATTTTAATGTGATTTCAACATTTTTGCTCACATTGGCTACGGCTTTGTGCTAACCTTGGAAAACAGCCCTACCATTAAATTTTCCGTCTCCATAAAAATCTTTTACTAAATTTTAGCTTAGGTTTATCTTATCTCCCCAACCACTAAACATAGAGAACTCAAATTTGTGTCAAATTGTGTCATTTTGGGTACGAGTTACATATCTGGTCTTCTGCCGTTCGTTTCTAAAGCAGACGGTATATCTGATTTCAAAGAAAACATAATCAAAGGATCTGCCGGTAGAAAAACTTCGATATATAGATTGCTGAGTAGAACTTGACAGCCGGTTACATTGTAGACTATTTATTGCTGATTCCAATTGAAATGTATTTATCGATAGTATCTGCACAAGATGGCGGATGTAATAAATAACGTAAATTGTTCAGTCAGTTTACTGGTTGTTATCAATGTTACTTTCATTACTGATGGTTTTCTGAACAGTACATAGATTGGGTTTTCAAACACAAAGGTTGATAGTTGATATTGAATTACCGAAATACAGTCTTACGCGAAAACGAAATTGATCCTCGCCAAAGCCGTAGCCAGCTTTTTTTCCCGAAAGTTTTTTCGGGGGGGTTTGTACAGGGCCGACGGGTGAATTTCCGGCTCGGCAAAAGTGGTGACCTTTTTTTTGTTTATTACTCGCGTGTGTGCTTTTCAGCGCCTTTATCGTCATTTTTACCCTTTTCAACTGTTTCCGGGCCCCTTTACGTTTACTCGGGGGTTTTTTTTTTGGGGGGGGGGGGTTTCACCCCCATTTACTATGTTTTCAATGCTGTTTCTACTAACCCCCCCATTGGCTACGGCCTTGATCCTCGCCCTTGTTAAATTATGTTGAGAATTTCAGTTACTAAACCTAAGTAAAACAGACAAGTTAAAACCATAATTTAGTATAGCCTATAGGCCTATATATAATTTAACCTATTAAGTTAGATCACATATGAAACTCGTGCCTCAAATTGTAATAATGATCTGTCTACTTTAGCTCCATGAATGGTTTTGGTCAAGTCAAATTGCTTCCTTAAAGGGGATTTTTTATAAAAACTAAAAGAGCCGGTACGAGTTTCATATCTGATCTTCTAGGTTATGTTTACATCGGTTGCTTACCTTTAATGCTTAGGTGTACTTCTCAATAGGATTTAACATAGGCGAAGATCAGTTTTGTTTTCGATACTCAGTTCAGGTTTCGGTTATCCGATATCAACTGTCAACCTATTATGTTTAACTCAACCGATTTACTATTCGTATTTCAACAAACGTCAATAATGAAGAAACTTCGATAACAAACAACAACCGAAACCACTGTCAATTATATTATTCGATACGTTACTATAAATTAACTAACTATAAACGCAATTTACCTTATTTCTCATCATCCGCCATCTTATACTAACTTAAAATGCTATCGATATATTTTCGTAAAGTAACAAAACTATATGAACTACAATGCAATTGGATGTCAAGTTCTGTCCAACAGTACATCGAACTTAGACTATCGGTATATCGTACGATAGGCCTATTGTTTTCTTAGAAAATCAGATGTTGAATCAATTAACAAATATCGACTGTACTTAATCAACCATCGTAAAATTGATTTCGGATCGTCGTTTGGGGTCAGGTTTAATATCTGATCTTCCATCGTGTATTAGACCGTAAAGAAGTGCAGTTTGTGAAATTGACCTTCGCATGTGTTAAATTACATTGAGACGTTCAGTTACTAAACTTATGCATTCAAGGTACGTAAACAAAAGACTGTAAACATAACCTGCAAGTACAGAAGATCAGATATGAAACTCGTACCAAAGAGCCTACCTAAATTTGGTAGTTTTTCGAGTACTACAAGATTAGGCCTGGTGCATGTTTATTATTGTTTATTTATTTATTCATTGCCTACGGTATAACCAGTTATAAGAAAAAGAATAGCCTACATCATATTATGCATGGGTGGCAAAAATATCAATACGCGGCTAAACTGTGTAGCCTATTTTAGTGTTGCAAACTAAGATACTCTAAAAGATGCTAAAAAATTAAAAAAAAATCTGAATATGATGCATTTTTGCAAGGTTTGTCATTAAAATGACCTATTATTATTAAAATTAACAGGCTTTTACAATTGCATAGCCTGTTGTCAACGCCAATAAAGACTACGAAAATGAACAATTACCACTAGGCCTATTAGGCCTAGGTATTGTTTTTGTTAATTGTTTAGTTGGTCGTCAAAGTTAGTACAAAGTAAACCTGTAAAGTAGGTATTAGTACAAATATGTGGCAATATTTTTGTAAGTTTTTTGGGTAGTGACACTCATCCAGTGGTAACTTTCAGTTCTCTAAACTGTTTTCAAGATTCAAGACTTGTTTTTAAGAGAATTTTATTAATAAACAACTATGTATTATTTTAATCTTAAACAAAAAGGTATAAGAACATGAATGCAGAAAGTTAACACAAATTGGACATTACTGTACATTTTAAAGCTGGTTAACGTATTAGATTTAAAAATTCAATGATCCTTTGCCGTGAAACTGAAATACAATAAGGTAATACAAGAAACTTAATTTAGACTTATCATATTATCATAATGGGCATACAAACGTTACAAGACTGAAGAAGAGTTGTTGACATTTTCTATTTTCTACCAGCTGAAACTGAAGTGGAACAGAAGGCTCATAGTCGCTCACTCTACCGCCCCTGATTACCCCTCCATCCCCACCACATCGCGTCTGAGGGTTCACTTCGCTTTGTGACGCGCCTTTTTAGACGCTAGTGAGAGCATACCTGAGATCCAGCAACGGACTATTAATGCCATTGAACAATCGATCAAGACCCTTTGATCAAAGTATGGCAAGAGCTTGAGTACGGGATTGACATCTGTCGTGTCATAAAGAGGTTCGCATATCGAACATTTATAGTTCTGAGCACCTGTGACAAAAATTTTTGAGTTTTTCTTAAATTGTAACCATTTGATTTCTGTGTATGACTACTAAAATTATATTTTATGTATGCTTTAAAACATGAACATCATTTGTAATAACCCTGTATTTTATCAATGTGTACAGAACCCTCTAAGTAGGGATAGTCAATGTTTTTTTATCGCCTTAAAGCAGAGGATAAATTAGCGCTGACGAGTGGAATAGTTCAAGCTGGCTCCGACGACCGCGCTTCAACTCATTGTCCAAATTTAAAAGTAAGAATGTTTGTAAAATAAGAAAAAAAAAGAATAAACATGGTCAAAGATTCCTGCAATATAAAACACTAACATACAACTGTAAAAATATTACAACCAGCTGCTCGACTATAGAAAGTCAGCTTGATCCGTAAACTGCAACAAATATTCCAGTCGGACTGAAAAATTAAGTGGCGCCATCTCGTTTTCGGCACGGGAACTACTCATTTTTCCGAAAGGTGTCCCTAATTAGAGGGTTCTGTATACATTGCATATATGGGCGATTTTTAATATATTTTGAAAGGTCAACTACAGATTGCAGCACTTGTTTTTCCCGTGCAAAGCCAGGACACCCTCGAATTAGATGAAAAAGGAATTCGCCAAACTATTTTGGGGGATGAATACATTAAGGACGCCCTAAGGGAAAAACTATAACCCGGCTGCCTAAATAAAGATTGCACCACATTTTATGATTAAACAGAATGATAAGATACAGAAACGATGATGGATTAAATGTAAACCCTAACTAAATGTAACTTTTGTATAGTGTGTATGACATAAATAAATTGACAAACAACCATGAAAACAAAGGAATCAACAAGAGAATCAAATTATGAATAGGCTGAAACGACGTATCCGTATGTGAAGCTAATTACCCTCTGCTTGACTGAATGAAATTGGAAAAGTAAACAAAAGATCATCCATTACACTTATAAGGGAGTATTTCAAATCTTTGAGTCCGCTAACAGACCCTTAAAACTTGGAGGTTTTTATAATTTATCTATATGAATAGATCAAATAATTAGATTATTACAGCACAGACTGTCGGTGACTAAATAAACTACCGTATCCCTCTCTTTCATGCCGGGATTTAGTTTCTAGACTCAACCACAAAAGGCAGCACGCTCTTCAGGCTTTAAACTAAAGAGGTCTAATTAGTATAAACGCCAAATCATCGTACAAACATAATTACAATTCTCGCTGCCGAAATAAAGATGGTTCCATATACTGAATTTATGATTAAACAGATGAGGTTTTAAAATTTAACTAAATGTAACTTTTATACAGTACATAATTATGTCCCGTAAAATACGAGGGTCGTCCAGAATGTAAAGCACGTTTTGTTACTAAATCTAGCCCTGTTGCCCCAACACCACGACTGAGTATGCGGTCTAAAGGTCCACTCCCGGTCTCAATTTGGGCCAAGTCTCGTTGCCGACCGATCACGCATTTCATTTTTACAGATTTTCAAAATGGCGGTGTTTACTGAAAATACCGCCGAATGCGAGTAAGGTGATTTAAATAGTGTTTTGAGGCCTAAAACGTTTATTTACTGTTGAATTTATTCGTAGAGGAGAAAAAAGTGATCCTGAGTCCATTATGACGATAACTTCACATGCCATACAAAACATGCAATTTGGATAAATCCAATCGCAGCTAGGGTGTTGCTGATCCATGCCAACGCGGCGCCGCAGCAGCAGAAACTTCACAGAAATTTGCTGCCTCAAGTGAGACATTTTCGGACAATCCCTGTGTAACCCTTACCTGGCCTTACGTGGATAATGTTTTTTGCAGTTAGAGGAACTTTTAGGCTGGAAAGTGTTTGAAAAGGTAAGGAAACTGAAGGTAAGGAACTGAAAGAAGCAACATAATTAGGCCAAATACATTTGGCGGGATATTCAAAGGACGCCGCCATTTTGAAACGCTGTGAGAATGAAATGCATAGTCGGTTGGCAACGAAACTTGGCTCAAATTGAGACCGGGAGTGGACCTTTAGACCGCACATTCAGTCGTGGTGTTGGGGCAACAGGGCTAGATTTAGTAACCAAACGTGCTTTACTTTCTGGACGACCCTCGTAAATCAACAAAAAAAATCATAAAACCGTGATGAAAGAAAGCAAATTATAATCAGCTGTAACAGCGTATTTCGTACATTTGTGGGTGGGCGAAATTTCACATCGAGCAGAGCCGGTGATGACGTCATCGTTGATGCGATGAAATCGTGAAGTCGACAACCTTTTCCAACGTATTTCCTTCGATCGATAGTTAGTCTATCGATATTTGAATATCAGTTGACCACTGCAGACTACAGACAAATTATTTGGGCTGCAGTCGGGTCTACAACTCTGCATATACTCAAGAATACTATCCATGCCATAAAAGTTATGTTTTAAACCAGCAAACTGGTTTTTTTTCTCACAAAGAGACAGCCTGTGACTTTCACCACAATTCCAAGTTATGCTTTTACCAGTAAACCACCCATACCTGTTATGCCTAGACTTCCGTAAAAAGTGTTTTAAATCGGAATTCTATCAACAACAAACATGGTCCAATGCAGTTGGTACTCAATAAGAAATAGCCTACTTCAATTACTTACCAGTAATTTTAGTCAATACTGTACTTGGTGGTAGGTAAATTTTGTAAAAGCTGAGTTCAACCAGATCATATCTTAATTATTTTGTATTTTTAAAATACAGCCTAGTAGCCAAGCCAGATCCTGGAATTAAGGCCTACTTCTAAAGCCCTATTTAAACTTTGTAAATGACAGTAGACAGTAGGTATTGACAGAATTAGGGATTGAAAATTGCAAAGGATTTTTAAGTTTTAGTACTGTTCCTGAGATTTTACATAAAATGAAGTTCCAGATCCTTTCACTTGAGTTTAATAGTTTACACAGATAAGAGAAGTCTTATCACACTTAATTCTGCATTAGTGCACGATTTGAATCTACAAATAGTGATATTACATAAGACCAAACTTAATAAGTTATACCTTAAAATGAGAAAAGACCAATTTTAAGTAAATATAAAAATTGTATTGTCAGTAAGTTACCGTACTTAGCTAAGTGCAATCTCTAGAAACTACAAACTATATTAATTAGAAAAAGCGCCTGAATTAAACCACATGAAACCGTTTATTAAACGCCGTAGACTGTTCTTCTAAATATTTAAGGAATTAGTTAAAAAGTTATATATTCTGATATTCTGATTAGCTTAACCTAGCTCTCGAGGCTGTGATTAGCTGTGTCTGTAGTCTGTAGTGCTGAACCGATATTCAAATACCGATAGACTAACTATCGATCGAAGGAACTAAGTTGGAAAAGATTGTCGACTTCACGATTTCATCGCATCAATGATGACGTCATCACCGGCTCTGCTCGATGTGAAATTTCGCCCACCACATTGGTGAAGCTAACTCCCAGCTGCTTGATTGAATGAACATTGAAAATGTAAACAAAAGATCGTCCATAACACTTTTATATGGGACAATTTGAAAACTTCGACCTCGCCAAAACCCCTTTATACTAAGAAATCTTGTAAAATCCTTTCTTAGCGGATGCCTACGCCCTAAAAGGAACGTCCACGCAAAATTTCAAGGTCCTAGGTCGTATAGTTTTGCAAACTCAAGTGCTTTCCTCTCCAAGGTGCACAAGTCCACGACTAGCCAACTAGGGGTAGAGACATGTACAGGCTGTCACAGAACAAGTCCAGAGCTGCATTGAACCTGCCTTCCCAAGCAGGAATCAGGTTCCTGAATAATCTCCCTGAAGATATTCGGAGGGAGAGAGATTGGAAAAAATTCAGGGCTCGTCTCAAGCGGTTTTTGGTTCTGGGGGAATTTTACAGTGTGGGCGAGTTTTTGGCTCATTGTCGGTGAGAGTCCTTGTGCTCCTGGGGGCGCAATGCGGCGGTATCCAGGCCGTCCAGCTGGGTGGCGTTGGGCTCTGGAGGATATTAATGTATTTTTTTTTGTTCTTTTATGATAATTACTGAGTGTAAATTTTCACTATATGCTATATGTATATTGTTGACCTTTGCTACACAATCGTTAAATTGTTTATGGCAATAAAAGAATTATTATAATTATTATTTGTTTGGGCTGTGCGATGATAGGTGAGTTGTATTTGACAAATATATAGTAGAAAGATAATATTTATGCAAGTCACTCAATGCATAATATTAATAGGGGTTACACATTTTCAGAGTTTCAGTTTATATCGTAGAATTAGAACATGTGTGGGAGTGCTTATATGATTAAAATAATGGGAAATATTTACTTCTTCTGTTTGCACTAGTAATACCTGGTATAACTAGTAGCACCTGATATAACTCTATAATGAAGGTTTTTAACCAGACTAGGGGACGGAAAAAATTATTGGGCCTATGGGCGCCAAAATGCAGTGACGGATCTTGGGGGGGGCAGCGGGGGCACCCAGGGCCATAGAAGGCAGGGGCCGGCTCATCGTTTGATGTTTCCGTCACTACCGCCGTCCGCGCTGCCCCCTACTTCCCCGGATGCATCGCTTTTGCTCCACGAGAAAGGGGCCTGCGTTTCCTCTCCCCCACATTCTCTCTTTCACTCACCTCCAGGTTCTTACTTAAAAAATGTCATTTAAACGTAATACTACAACTTTACTTTTTTTGCCTAATGTAAAATATTGATTTTCGAAAGAATAATGTTTAACTACTTCATTTGTAAGAGTGAGCGCAAGTAAACAATATTGTGTAAAAGAAAGTACCTGGTGGACCGAGCCTTGCTCGGTGTTATTTCATGTTTACCAGTTCATCCAGTTACTATAAAATATTTCAATGTCATAAAATTTATCAATATAAACCTTTTTTATTGCTCCATGGACTCTTCATCCCACCTGCTGTATTTTCCCTTGATATCTGTAGATTCCAAAGAGCTGTTATGATTACTCCATTTGTTTACACTTTTCTTGTTTATTTTCGTTGCTACCACGGCAACCCATAAGGCCAATGTTAAAATTTTACAACTTTAAAATTCAATTTATTACGTTATTAGATTTTCTCTGGCCAAGTAATCTGCGTAAAAGACGTTTTTGAGTCATAAATTACTTATTTCCAGACTTTGAAGGAAATCCTCGGAGCCGTTTTTGAGATAAATGTGCAAGCATACAAGCATACAAGCAAGCAAGCACGATAACATTACTCATATAAGAGTATAGGATAACTTACATAATACAATGTGTTACTATTTAATACTTACCCACATTTCATCTATGATTTACAATAATTCACTATTAGAAACAGAGAAGCCTTTTGACACAAGATAAAGATTTCAAGCATGAGCATGGAGCAGAAAACCACGTTTGAGCCGTAAGAGTATATTTTCGACGGGCATCAAACACTATTTAAATAACCTAATTAAACTAAGTTCAAGCTTAGTATAGTTTTCTTCCTTCTCGATCTGTTGTTACTCTGTTTTATATTTATAAAGCTGTTTTGGGACAAATATTGGTGCCTATAAAAAGTAAAGTTGAAATCAATTGAAGGTTCAAGGTCCAATTATTTTAAAGCTACATGGTTTATTTAAAAAAAAGAAGCAATCCGCAAAAACGATACAGACTGAATAAATCTATAGATGAATTTTCTTAACGAGTCCATGCGCAGAAAATTTCCCCGCATGTAGGGGAGGTAAAACTCCTCCCATTATTCCCCTCTCCCCTTCTAACTAAGGAACGGGATAGAGGAACTATTCCTTTTTCGTAAGCAACCGCTACTAAAAAACGTATTTACAATGTTTCCTATTATTTTACCGGATTCATTTGGAACAGTTTCTTTCCACCGTTATTTATGCATAAGTCAGCTGTGCAACATTGTTTTCGTTTGTCATTTAGGTTAGCGTATGAAAATTACGAAAACAAATCTATGGCATTTTTTTGTCTTGTCACAATTTACTGTTTTTTTAGAGGAGCGTTCCGAATTGAACTAAAGTATTTTTTTGCGTTTATATTGATTAAGTGTTCGTTAGTTTTATAGTTTTCCATTTATTGTATTTTTTCATTGTTATTTTTTTTGTAAAATGTGTGATATTCCTGGAACCAGTTCGTCATTCACGGGCAGAGCGTTAAATGGACAAGCCAAGGAAATCGTATTCAATGTTTATAAATATTTAGAGGGCTTGCGAAGAGAATACGACTTGAAACCATTTAATTTATTGAATGAGGTTTCCAAAGCAACAGGCGTGAGTCCAAAAACTGTCCAAAGAGTTGCAAAAGAAGGAAGTAAAAGTGTCTCCGGCCTTCCAAAATTCAAGACATCGACCGGAAAGAAAAATGCGAGGAGGAAGAGAGTTGAAGTGGATGAGTTTACAAAATCCTGCATAAGGACTATCTACTCCATGTACGTGACTCACCACGAAATACCAACACTTGCTGGCATCAAACACAGGTTGGAAGAAGAATCTATTCTTACGTGTAGCAAGAGCCATATAAGAAAATTATTGTTGGAGTTAGGATTCAAGCGGAAAACTTGCCAGTCAGAACGCAAGATCCTAATAGAGCGTCCTGATATTGTAGATTGGCGTATTAAATACCTAAGAGCCATTAAACAATTTCGCACGGAAAAACAGAATATAGTTTATGTCGACGAGTCGTACACAAATGCTGGCCATGTGACTGGAAAGTGCTGGCAGAACGCGGAGGAAGTTGGCGTGACGAAGCCAGTTTCAAAAGGAAACCGAATTATTATAGTTCATGGTGGGGGGGAAGAGGGTTTTGCAGAAAACGCTTTGTTGATGTTCATTGCTAAGCAAAAAAAGGGGACTACCATTCCTCAATGAACTTCAAAATTTTTTCAAAGTGGCTGATCGAAAAACTTATCCCCCAATTGCCACCTAAAAGTGTGGTAGTTTTGGACAATGCAAAATACCACAATGTGGAGGAGGATAAAACTCCAAACAGTAGTTTCCTGAAACAAGATATCCAGAATTGGCTTTCAAGAAAGGGTATTCAATTTAGTGACAGAATGACCAAAGCGGAGCTAATGGTGCTTGTTAAAGCACACCCAAAAAACAAGAGGTACCTTGTTGACAAAATCCTGGAAGACCGAGGTCACACGGTCTTGCGCCCGCCACCCTACCACCCAGATCTAAATCCAATAGAGCTTGTTTGGGGAGCCATCAAGGGTCAGGTAAGAAAAAATAAGTCTATATTTTTTAAATGTTTGATAAAACAACTTATTTTAATTTTATAGAAAAATGCATTTATGTAGGCTACTTATATCTAGTGAGTCGGTGGCGCAGTTGGTAGCGCACTCGGTCCCGGTTCTGTGGCGGCAGCGTCGCAGGATCGAGTCCCGATGATGCCGCATACTTTTAGCAGTACTGTTCATCGTTGTACTGTACCGGCTCACTCCTTGGGTTTGCTTGATAACTTCCACGCACAGGCCTGAGGCCCATGTGGGGGGGGGGGGGGCAAATGCAACGTAAAAAGAGGCCGCCACCCTCTTTAAAAAAAATTTAGTTATATGTTCGGGATGAATAAATAATTAAATATATGTTTATTTGGTTATTGTAAATGTATTTTAATTAATTTTTGTGCATACCAGAATTAGTTTTTTCCGGTGCTCTGGATGATGCATTTAACTGACTAATAAAAGAACAATTTCATTATGGCACAATGAAAAAGATTTATTTGAAAAAATATATTTGTCTTTAAACATATATTGCAGCATGAATGTAGCAATGTAACCTTGTACCTTTTAACTGGAGGTCCTTTGTACGCGTTAGTAGATAAGTACCTCAAAGTCCCACAGTAATTGTAATAAACGTTGATAGAGTGTATGCTATTTTTAAATTTAATTTACTTAAAATTCAAACAATGTTTCACAAGAGAATAAAATTTCAATTCAAATCGTACGTTTGAAGAAGTACAAAGTAAATTGATATTCCGTCGTTACATTTTCAACTGCACTTAACTATTAAAATCGCTAATAAATATATTTTTTCAGGTTGCTCGAACTCCTGCAGCTAAAACCTTGCCTCAGAAGATGACCTTGTGCGAAGAGCTATTTGAAAAATATTCGAAAGAGGAATGGGTAAAATGCTGCGACCATGTGAAAAAAATTGAAGAGACCTGCTGGAAAAATGACCATTGCATGGATCAAGAAGTTGATAGAATCATTGTATCATTGAATAACGACAACACTGATGACGAATATGTTAGTGACTCGAGTGGATCGTTTGATTCAGAGTAAAAAAAAGAAAACACTCCTCCTCTCATGTTACAATGCTGTTACTCAGCGAAATCAAGAATGATTTGTAAGTACATATAACATAGATCTGTGATTTACATTGATCAATCTTTGATTATTGCGACTAATAATGATTATTTTTTTCAGATTTTCTGCCTCTGTCCACATATGTCCATCCTCCTTCTTTTTTATCTCCAGTTTAATGCCAGTTTTCTGTGTTTTCTATAAGTATCAAGTATCCAGAACTTGTAGATATACTTTGGGTTAATTAATTATTCCAGCCATATACGGAAAGGTTCCAGGTAGTATTCCTCTGTTGTCATAACAGCTATTTTTGTACAGTCGATCGGCGGCAGCATGCAGCTCCAATCCACTGGTTACTGCCACCGTCTAAAATTTTGTTATGAGAGGTTTTTATGACAGGTTTTTTATTAGAGGTTATTTGATTATTTTGTACTAGGGGACAGAGCTCTGGTCGAGTATAAAAACAACCTTAATATATCAATCAGGTTGTTTGGTTAAAATTATCTATAACGATCACATAGAAACTTTTAAGGGGTGCATGACGGAAACCGGATTTTTCCCAAACTTTTGACTAGCTCCCATCCATGTCTCGAGGCTAAAAACCCAATCTTAAACAAAATTATAAAAATCCTTCAACGAAAAAAATTGCGTCCGTACAAATGCTTGTTGTCTAGAATACAAGATATTTTATAATATAACATATTTTTTTAATTTTTGTTAAAAAGCAGAAAAGTTTAGCAAGGTCGTTATGCGCAGTGAACTTGAGCATTTATGGTTATATAAATATGCTTATTATTTAAATGTAATTTCATGAAATATAACTTATTAATATATGTTTTACACATTCTCCAATACTTAATTTTGCTTCCCTTCTCCTCCCCCCTCACCATGGCTAGACTTACTCCGCTTGTCTGGGTATGTACGACGTCAGTAGGGTCAATATTTTAATTTAATTGATTGTCAAAAAATTGTACCCTAATTACAGATTAATTACTTTTAATTATAAGCGCCTCATTCTCCTTTCTCCGGCTGGATTTTCAACTGTTTTGGAAAACGTGATGATGATAGAAACCGGGGCCGACATAAAATAATTTTAAGTAGTTAATGTACCCACAGGTTCAATTAGGACTCATTTGAGGATTCAAATTATAATCAAATAATCACAAATTTAATTTAGATCTAAGTACAATCCAATGAATTCTAACACTTAGAGGAGCTCTCAAATTGCAAACAAATCATTTTTTTTACAAGTCACTTTACTTTTACATGCAAAAGAGTTAATTTACATGTTTTGTTACAGATTCTTACTTATAATACTCTCCAGTCTCTATCCACTCTCCCTAAATCTACCTTCTTCTTTTGTTTTGGTAAGTACTTTGACAGTGGGTACCGCATCTCGGATCAATTAATAAATAAAGATATCCAATTTTTAATTATTTTATTTCAGATATAGAAGATTCCTACTTGTGCTTGATCAGTTCCTCTCCCATTTTTGTGGACAGACTGTCCTCAACTCCTTCTCTCTCCTTTCGTTGGCAATTTTGGTAAGACTGATATAAACGAAGACAACTTTGAATTAAGCTCTCATTAGGTGATATAAAATGTTATGGGAGATTAACTTATAACGTTATGTCACTTACATCATATGTACGTCACTACATAGATTTTGTCAATTTGACAAACACTTGCGATACATATTCATTCCAAAAGTATTACAATCCAAAATCTTTTACACTCGGAATTGTGCATTCAAAATGATATTATCTGGATTGTAGACACTGTACCTGATTGATAAAGTAATACATAACAAATATTTTGTAATATTGTTGAACATTTTGAAAATGTTCTGAATGATCTAATTTTTAGATAATTATAATTATTTTTGAATCATTAAATTAAGATGAAAATGTTATATACATGGTAACATGAAATAACATTGGTTTAGATTCCTCTATGAGAACATTCTGTGATGTTGCTGAACCTGTAATCCCTATACACTTCCAAGTTCCGACGTCCCGCCCCCTGGAACGTTGATTTTGGTGCTGTGATTTCTTTAATTTTGGTAAGTTTGGAAGACAAAACTTAAGATTGATGTTACTGTTTATGCAACAAAGATATTAAATTATCAACTGTAAGTTAAATTAAACATCAAAGAAATTATTTATGTTAGCTCCTATCGCCGCCATACTTGACTTGGCTCTTCCTGGATCTGTCTTCCAGCAATCGTATATTTTCCCAAGAAATGTCCCATGGACATTTCCAAAACTAACTACTACAAAAAGCAATCAAAATCACCAATTAGCCTAATAATGCATAAAATATAAAATATTGTTGTTAATAGTAAAAAGCTATGCAAAACACAAGTTGAGATTGGGCCCAATTTGAAAACATGATTTCAATAAATTGAATAATTTTCAGAGTAAGTAGTTTTTGTAACAAGCCAGTAAAATATTATATGCTTATTATTGTTATGTTTATGTTGCAGGTATGATCACCTTGGATCTTCAGGAGTTTTACATACTACGAAATGATTTTGTAATAATATAACTTGTATTTTTTCTTCTGGCTTGCAGGGGGGCCTCTAAACTAGTAACTCTTTTTGTAAATTAAGGACATTGCCTTACTTTATAAGACTTGTTACTAAAGAGGCTAATGCAGGACATTTATTAAATCTTTATAATATTTTTAATAAATGTCGAGGTCCCAACTCCTTTAAGTAGGGCATTAATGCATTGTTATGCTGTACTTAAACAACCAACAATCATTAATTTTTTTTATGAAAAAAACATTACATATTGTTATTGTTAATGCTAGCCACTCCGCAATTCCTTTCTGATAATGATTTCACCCTGGAAAATAAGAATTTCACAGCAAACTTGCACACTCCGTTGAATCTGTATTTTTTTAAATATGCCTGGATGCCTGGGTACTTTTAATCCAATAAGCAATTTTATAAAAAATATTCTTCTTCAGTTCTGCACCGGTTCTAATAATTTAAGAGTTGTTTGAAAGAACTTACGATCAGGTTTTGCAGGAAAAAATTTACGAGGTTTACATTCAAGGGAATAGCTTGTAAATTGTAATATTTATCCATAATAACCAGTGATAGAATATGAATTCTAAGTAAAACAGCTGGTTAGAGTACAGATTGAGTACAGATTGCTCATGGAGTATTACCCATCTAAAAATCCCAAACAGGCAAACAGCTGTGTTTTAGGTTAATTAGGAATGAATAATATCAAAGAAACAACAAGCATTTGTTTAAGTAAAGATGTTTTTATGCTTTAGATTTACTAAATTTAAATCAGTTTCATGTTTCATAAAGTTTGCGAACACTATTTATGAAATATAGAGATAAGTGTCGAGCAATTTATGAAGACACCGTTGGGATATACACCAACGTGCTTCACAGCGCTTGGCCATTGAAACGAGCAATGAGAGCATCGATTAGAAAACGAAGACCGAATAAATTCAATACCTGAACAAACTTTAAACCTCAGTAAATCAAATTACAAAGCTAATTTAATAGGTTGGGCTCTGGATTGTGGGAAGCAATATGATCATGTATATTTGAAAGTGTTACTGCTTTCTCCTGAGCGAAGCTCGGTCCCCAGATATTCTTTCATAATATGTGCCATAGTCATTAGGATAAAGTAAGACACCAAGACATCCACTTAGAATAAGTATGTGCCATGGGCGCCCATCCAAGTCTATGCTCAGGTGTTAATAACTCTATGATTCAAAGGTTGATGTGTTGGGTAATACTAAATAAGTCACAATTGAAGGTAGTTTCCACTATAAACACGATTGATTCCTCAGCTCGTACTTAATCATGGGACGGGACGGGATGGGACGTGTGGGTTCGAGACTTCATCGAGATAAGATGGTTTTTACATGGAGAGTCCTTGAAAACAAGGCCGTCTCAACATAAGTTGAGTCAGGCTACCTGACCGAGGGTTGACCAGGACAACGGCCAGGCCGGCCCGGCGAGTACATCCCATTGTCCCGGGCTGCCCGGCCGTTGTCCTGGTCAACCCCTCCGTCAGGTAGCCTGCCTCAACTTTGTTGAGACGGCCTTATTATATTTAGCCAGCAACCCAAATCTCAACAGTTATTATAAACAACCTGACAACGAGCGGTTTAAAGAGTGAAATTAAAAAAATCTGTAGGCCTAAATGATTTAGCAAGAAACATTATGTGAAATAAATCTCTATAACATAAAAAAAAGAATGTATTGCAGATAAAACTATTTTTATGGCCTTAGACGAGTATAAGCAAAATGTTTGTTTCAATACAAGCAAAGGTTTTAAAATCAACCTTGTTTTGAAAAGGCGAACATTTTCTAAAATGACTTTTGCACTTTATTCCAACTTTTTTGTTGGGATACTGTCACTCTTATTTATTTCCAAGGTGACATTTAATTTCAGATCTCATTCATCATCTTACGGATTCCTGTACACCTAAAATGTTAACTAAGATTAACCTAGGCTACATTGTTATACATTATTAATGCTGGAATCATTGTAGACATTCCAAATGCAAAACTTAAAAACGCTATTAATTAGGTTACGTTTTGAATTGTTTTTATAATCATTTATCCAAAGCAGATAATTTTATACTGAAGATTCTCATTTTTATTCCACAATTTTTAGTAAAATTATGTTTTATAGGACTCAGTTTTAAATAAATTAATATTCGGCCTTCGTCCTTTCTTTTTTGCTTATAGTCTTCATTTATAATGTCATCGACAGCTGTTCTATAAGTGAAACCCTTTTATTCTTCTCCCAATTTGACAACATTATAAACAAATATTCTGTATTAACATCAGTTACGAAGTATTAGGTTCATGAAATATCGTAACAAAGTAACGTAAACAACAGTTATCATGAAACTGTTAAATAAAAAAAAAACAAAAAAAACATACTGGCTTCAGCCAATAGTGATCGAGCATGTCACCACAGAGGACTATGATTGGTTACTCCCTTCCCCTCTCAACTATCTCCATCTCTCTCCCACAGTATCTCAAAAAGTGGTCCCGTTAAGAAAATCGCTCTATAGTGACCTTGATTTTCATGCTCATGCCTAAAAGCTTGATCTTGTGTTATAAGGCGTCCCTCTTTCTAATTGTGATTTATTGTATAAAATAAATGAAAGATGAATAATATTATTTAGTAGTACTATTTTATTTTGTAAGCTATTACTTTTAAACAATATTGTTTACTTGTCTTTTCTGTTACGATTGAAGCAGTTTAACATTTTTTCCATTATAAATATGTTCGTTTAGGCAAAAAAAGCAAAGTTGCATATTACTTTTGGATGGCAGTATTCAAGAAAGAACTTGGAGCTTGGAGATGAGCGAAAGAGAGAATTTAGGACAGATGGGACGCAGGCCCCTCTCTCGTGGAACAAAAGCGATGTTTTGGGCGGCTCTGAAATCTACCTGCTGACCCGTGGAGCAAAAGCGATGTTTCCAAAATTACCCTTAACCGTGGAGCAAAAGAGACACACGCACTTCCCCTCTCTGTGACGTCACAGTGCGTACACGCAGAGCGGTCCGCTGCTACGTTTCATCTCGCTCGTTTACACACCCTTATCTCTTCTACAACAATTTTTTTGTACAACCTTATATATTTGTAATCTACATAAATTGACAAATTTAACGGTGTAAATCGTCCGGGTATGACTTGCGAATAATTAAAAAAAACTACAAACTTTAATAAGAACTAGTGGCTTGAAGGGGCTAAAAGCCCCTAATGAGGGAAAATTCAAACAATCCTAATTTATTATAATACAAAATACCTTCATCTAGTATACCGAATCTACCTTATATTGATATCTAGCCTACCATATGGTTTTCAATCAAGTATCAGTATCACATGCTTTATGTAAACAAAGCAGACGTATTTAGATCCCAATGCTTTTTAAATGGCAGATATTTTACGTTATTTCTCGTTTTCTGGTGAATTTCAAGCAATTTCGTTATTTTTCCCGTCATCACAGAATAGAGACCTTTAATTTGAGCCCTCTCCCATCTTTCTACGATTTGCCAGACGCCCACAATTTTGACGCAAAGAATCACCTTACGAAATTAAATATATGATATTTTTATTTTTGTGACATGGAAAAGTTAGTCGGCCAGTACTTTTTTATGTTTGGTCAGTCAAGTTTCGTCAGTAGATGGGAAACGGGGATTCACCAACTTTCGTCTCCACGAAATTTGTAGGATGAAATGAACTACAAACATAGTATTTAACTTTTTCCCCTATCTGGTCTAGTTTTTTCATAACGGCAGGTTTAACAGAGCGGCAATATTCAAAGTCGAATGCGCGACGCGCCGTTCATTCACTGCCACAATGTGACGACTTAATAACATACACTGTTTTGGCTAATACGTATACCTCTCGTATCTTATTTATGTAGGAATAATAGCAATAGTTTTAATGTGATAATAAGTGGTAATAAGAAGTGATAACTTATTATGCCAACCTTAAATTGCCGATTTTAACCACTAGTACAGTAAAAATAAGTTTTGACCCAAAAAAATTAGCAAAAGCAAGGAATTTGGAACAGACTAGTGGCTTGTAGGGGCAAAAGCCCCTATAAATAAAATACAAATGCTTAATAAAATATATATTTAATGTTTCCTTCACACTCACAACTCGGTAACTGTTTGGCGGAATTAAATGTGTAAAGTGAAATGTTAATTATACTTTGACATTTGCTAGTGCGTATCAGAATTTTAAGAAAGGGCGTTAGCCTACTTCAGTAGTAAACGGCTAAATTTTTGAAACAATGGCGCTATGGATGTCGTTCTCAAAACAACTCAGTTCACATCGTTTACAATTATTAAAAATATGGACATGGTTTAAAACAATTCTTAAGGTTAACCACAGACTGTGAAACTTAATTTATTTGCCAAAGAAAGTCGTGACATTTAAGTTAACTCAAAATTGTAAACAAATGTCTATAGCCTCCACCTAGTTCAAAAGAATATTATATTGGACAGTTAAAGGGTACTTGTTATGGAATTCTCCGTTTGAGGCTACATTGTACACACTAAGCAAATAAATAAATAAATAAATAAGGATTAAATCCGAAAATGGCCTCCCGTTAACGACTCCACACTCCACCTCTGGTACCCTGCGTTCAACACTTTTTTTATGGTTGCCCGTGAATAAATACTGCTTTGTCTTGGTAGATTCAAGATTGAATATACTTTTGATTGGCCAAATTTAAAGGTGAACCTTTTTGGTGGAATCAAATTTAAAGCTGATGTTACACTCAGCTGATCTACACTGTTAGACGTTTTTAGATTACAATGATTTTAAATGGCAGATATTTAACGTAATATCTTATTTCTTGATAAAATTAAAGACATTTTTGTATTTTTCCTCAGTCCCTGGCACCAAGACCTTCTATTTGAGCCCTTTCCCATTATCTTGCAAGTGCAAGGCCTGTGACTTTCCAAATGCCCATAATTTCGGCGCAAAAATTTCGCTTACATAATATATTTATATCGATCATTTGGCATTAAATCGGCATCGTTATAACGTAAAAGAAACACTTAACTCTTT
The DNA here is from genome assembly GCA_035578135.1 of Flexamia atlantica. Classification (NCBI taxonomy): domain Eukaryota; kingdom Metazoa; phylum Arthropoda; class Insecta; order Hemiptera; family Cicadellidae; genus Flexamia; species Flexamia atlantica. The sequence goes on from JAQJVK010000019.1 coordinate 4,786,203, forward strand.
ATAATTTTATATTGTAAATATATACTCAATGTCAACAAAACAGACGTTTTTAGATCCCAATGCTTTTTAAATGGCAGATATTTTACGTTATTTCTCGTTTTCTGGTGAATTTCAAGCAATTTCAGTATTTTTCCCGCCATCTCGGAATAGAGACCTTTAATTTGAGCCCTCTCCCATCTTTCTACGACTTACCAGACGTTCACAATTTTGACGCAAAGAATCGCCTTACGAAATTAAATATATGATGTTGGGAATATCTTTCTTTTGAACATACTAAAAGTCCCCTAAAATTGGAGCTGTGCTACGGCCGCCATCTTGGAAAATGGCGGCCAATTTCTGTATTTTTGCCTTTAGCTCCTTTATTATTGGAGATAGAGAAAAAGGTTTCAAATAAAAATTGTAGCCCATTAAAAAATACACATTTTTGGTAATTATCATTTTTCTCTAAACCCAACGGTTTTTGAGTTATTTGCGATTAAGTACAATTAAATCGTGGCTTTTCCCATTATACACAAATTTCAGAAAAAAATCACTCAACTGCAGTTTTTATCAATGTTTTTTCAGGCTATTGACTTTGAACCGATATCCATTATTGTTGAGTGATTGGTTCTTAATTTTGACAGGGTTCTCATTTTTGGCCGCCATCTTGGATCCGCTATATTGGATATAAATTACTTTTCTCAAAATTAAAGATAGTGTTGTGATACATCATTATAGACTAGTTTTTGCTCTAAACTCAATTCTGAAATCCGTTTTTCAAAATTTGGATTCGCTAAAAAGATATACTCAATTTCAGCCATATAAATTTCTCATGGATATTTCGTACTTAGAATATTATTTTGGATTATTTTTCTTAAATCTCCGGTTCTAAATAATATACCCTGCAAGTTTCGATCAATATCTCCCTCAAAAGACGTTAAATCACTGAGTATATTAAGTCCAAAAACTGCAGCATATCTTATTTAGAACCGGAGGTATAAGATAAATAATCAAAATATAATATTCATAGTACGGAATATCCATAAGAAATGTATAGGACTGAATTTCTATTTGAGCATATCTTTTTAGCGAATCCAAATTTTGAAAAACGGATTTCAGAATTGAGTTTAGGGCAAAAATCTAGTCTGTAATGATGTACCACAACACTATCTTTACTTTTGAGAAAAATAATTTATATCCAATATGGCGGATCCAAGATGGCGGCCAAAAATGAGAGCCCTATCAAAATTAAGAACCAACCACTCAACAATAATGGATATCGGTTCAAAGTTAATAGCCTGAAAAAAAACATTGATAAAAAATGCAGTTGAGTGACTTTTTTCTGAAATTAGTGTATAGTGGGAAAAACCACGATTTAATTATACTTAATCTCAAATAACTCAAAAACCGATGGCTTTAGAGAAAAAATCATAATTACCAAAAATGTGTATTTTTAATGGGCTACAATTTTTAATCGAAACTTTTCTGTATCTAAAATAATAAAGGAGCTGAAGGCAAAAATACAGAAATTTGCCGCCATTTTCCAAGATGGCGGCCGTAGCACAGCTCCAATTTTAGGGGACTTTTAGTATGTCCAAAAGGAAGATATTCCCAACATCTGTACCAAATTCCTTGCTTGTGCTAATTTTTTTTGGGTTTATGGAATTTTTCACTTATTTTTACTTTACTGCTTCGGCTCGCTTTTTCGGCTGCCTTTTTTGATTGATCGGTTTAATTCTCTAATTCGAATGATGGTTCTTAAGTTTGAAAACAGTGTTATTGCTTGTGCACAAACATTGGGGAATAGTTCTTTTAGCCTAGTTTCGTATCTTAAAACAACGTTTCTTCCTTTGTCGGTCGAGTCACCATGCATTTAAAAAAATTCTCTCTCGAAAGGTTTTATTTGTGATTTCCACATTTCAGACGGCATTATGAGGCCTGAAATCCATGATTATATATAAAGAAAATTTATTTACAATAAATTTACACCTTCTTCACATTTGAAGCTGCTGTTAACAAAGGACTTTTACATACAAATTTGGTTATTTTTGCTAGGGTTGGTGGTTAATATATTGATGATGACTATGTCAATCATTGTTTAGTTGATACAAGTGATTTCTTAAAATAGCTACGCTGAATTTTGTTGTAGTGTTGGCCAATTCTTGAAGTTTTTCATTATTTAATTTAAATTTTTTCCAAATGTCCATCAAAAATTTTGGGATTGTGCCTCTGGACCCTATTAATAAGCCATAAATATCAATATTTTCTAAATTATACTTTTCTTTGTAATAATTTATTGTATCTTTGTAGATCATGACTTTCTCCTCATGTACTTCTAGAGGTTGTTCTTTATTTTTTTTCAAATCGGATTGTTAGGTCAAACATATAACCTCTTTTTAATTTTTTATTAATTACCAAAATGTCCCCTCTTCTTATTGATCCCATGTCGGCAACTGATGTTATTTCCTCATAGACATCATATCCTTTGTCTCTAAAACTGTCTGCTATGATTTTTCTTATTTTGTTGTGGCGTTCATTTCTTAAAAGAGCTCCAAATGGGCAACTACCAAGAATATGGGATAAAGATTCAAATACAAAATTCTCCCGGTCTTGGAGCGTCCATGGTTAGATCTTGTTGGTGCCACATCTCCAATCATTTTTAGCATTGTTCTGTAATCAGAAGAAGTTAAGCTCTTTAATTTGTGAAAGTTTAGGTTTATCTTTGGACATTCTTGAAACAAACATATGCCTCTACCTTTAATTGGTAAATTACACCATTTAATGTATTCCATTTCCTGGATATGATTTCTTAGAGCTTTTTAAGAAACTGTTACACACTTCCATCATACCTTGTAATTATTAAAGTACTGCAAGAGCTATTAAAATATGTATATTGCATTTAGACTCAGAAACTAAACACAATTTGTAGCGTGTATGATGGAAGTATGTGTGAACGTGTAAAAATAAGTACTTATCTCAATCAACAACACTACTCATTCTCCTTAATTTGTTGGAGTAATAAAAAAATATGAAAGCTATTAAGATTTAATGCATAAATTTAAATAAAAGTAATGGAGTAATGAATAATTTGTAAATAATCCAGAATGCATACAAAAATTCATACTGAAACATAGTTTTAGAATGTATTTTGATAAGTTATTTACCTCCGCGTGATAAAGTACAGATCCAGCCTGTCTTTTCTTCGACGTTCCGTAGAATTGGTAAACTTCCCGCGCTGATTTCGCGCCCTCCAGTAAATAATACCCCCTTGGGACGCTTTATTTATAATAATTCCTAGCTATTTCCATTGTTTGAGACACCTATGATTAAACGAACTTATCATGCAATTTTATACAGATCAATGTTATTGGAAAAAATAAAGCAAATCTACATAAATACAAGATAGACAAAGTCAGTTATCAATTCTTAGGTCTATTAGGCTCAACTGAAATTATAATCATTGATATTTCTCTGATATATAAGACACAAAATGTATTTGTAATTGACAACAATTATATCTTGATGTTATTATGTGGACAAGATATCCTAAAGTATAGCTTTAACTTACGAAACGACGGGCTGCGCACTCGAGTTTGAACTTTGCCGCGCTGTTAATCCTGTTTTTCTGAGAAAACTAGACCAATTAGAAAAAAAGATTAAATACAAAGTTGGAAGTTAATTTAATTACCAAAAACTTTCATGCAAACGGAACTTTCCTGACCTAAAAATAAAAAAAGTAGTAGCCGACTAACTTTTACGTGACACAAAGATTAAAATACTTAAAGTTTTTTTTATCATTCGCAAGTCTTACCTAACGAATTTTTACACCATCAGGCGCATCAAAATATGCAGAATACAAATATATAAGGTTCGACGAAAACAAAAATTTTATAAGAGTCCACGAGCGTGTAAACGGGCGAGATGTAACGTAACAGCGGACCGTTCTCCCGTGTACGCAATGACGTCATGGAGAGGGGAAGTAGGGGAGGTAGCGCGGACACTTCTCTCGCTCCCGTGAGCCAGCCCCTGTCTTCTATGGCCCCGGGAGGCACCTGCCCCAGGCGCCGGCTAGAAGGGGGCGCCGGCGGCGCCCCAACTGGCTGGCTCCGGTTAATTAAAAAGTGAAAAGATTTAATTTAAAGTCAAAATTTTCGTTTCGCGGCCGGCAAATCTCTCAGTAACATCACTGCCGGAAAATGTCTGTCGCATCGCGGTCGTTAAGCCTGTCTCTGTTTTCGAAGCCGTCACATTTCTCTTCATTTGATGGCAAGAAAGCCGCTCGCTCGTTTTGCGGACGGATAATACTAACTCGTATTGCGGCCGAAAATTCGCTCGGTCATTTCGTGGCCGGAAAATCTCCTGCTTATTTTGCGGCCTGCAGATCTCTTGGTCGCATTGTAGACGAAAGATAGTCTCGCTCTTTTCACGGCCATCACATCTAGGCCATATCTTGTCCAGATAATCAGTCGTTGCTGGCAGGCATATTTCTTTGCTGTTTCTCTGCCGACAAATATTTCGCTATTTTAGAGGTCGTCATATTAATTGACCACATTGCGGCCGAAAAATCTGTCGTTTACACCCATAGCCCCCACAAGGGTGGGGCTGGTGCAACTTTGGTCACAGGCCCCGGGCCCCTGGGGGCCCGTGCCTAGCCCTATTTGAATTTCTTTCACTTTTATTGCAGATTGTTTTACAGCAGATCTTACTTCTGCTCTTTGAACTGTCAAATTTTAGTATTCGCAGCTGTTTACAATTCAGGATTTGAATGTTTACATCCTTATAAAATGTAAACATTGAAGCTGAGGACGTTCACGGGGCGTAGCCCGAGGGGATTTTAAGGAAGTGAATAGGCCTATGTCCTTTTCTGATATAGAGGCTCTATTCCTGAAAAATTTTAGCTCAGTTGGTCCAGTATTTTTCAGGTGCTTGAAAGACAGAGATTCACAAACATGGATGCATCCATACTTTCACATTTATAAAATTAGTGGGAAGTAGGATAGGAAGTAGGTTGTAACTCATTATATAGTTAGTTATAAATAACATAGCCATATTATAAATAATATAATAATGTAAAATAAAGTTAATAATATATATAAATAATTTCTCCATGTTTATGAACCGAATAAAGTGCAATCTATTTACAATACATTAAATTCAAACGATTCTTTCAATTTGTATTCTCATCTTAATGGACTATTTGTTTTAAATGCAGTAAAGCAAGAGTTTTTCAGGCCTTATTGTGCATGAACCTAACAAATAAAACAGTCGCACAGTTAATATACTGTCATTCATCAGTGACATTTTTGAAACTGAGAACGCTTTTGTATAAAACTAAAGACCATAAAGTTTTATTTTAGATGCAGAATAGAAAAATTCGTTCAGTTTACCACCATAAAAAATATTTGGTAGAACATGGCAGGTTTATATCTGGTCGATTAACTTAAAACATGATTTTATTGAACACTCAAAGCAAAACATATTGTTTTCAACAGTGGAATCGTATCAATAAATCAGTTACCTTTGGTTAAAACTAAAGCACAATTGAAATTATTGTTATAAGTCAATTGTCTGTAAATCTCTCTATTACAGTGTGTTGAGGTTGGCTGGATTAGCCTAGGATGAATAATTTTATAGGTTAAGTCAAATGAAATGGCTATTTTAGCATTGGGCTTACGGGCGACCAAGGCCACTTGGTAGGGCTCGGACTATAACCGGCCGTAAACAATCAAATAAACGATATCAGGGGACCTGACACATACTTCCTCCCTATATGGATGATTCTAATTTAAAATTTTATGACTTAAAATTTGAACCTGAAAATTTTCAATCATGTAAATGGTATTATTTGATAATAACAATATTTAACTACTTTTTTTGATAATGATAACATGTGGAATGCGAATGCAGCTCTGCCGTATAAATCGGGGGTTTAAACTAATATACAATAGATCTTAACTAGATGAAACTGTATACTAAGTCTCATTGAGATATGTTGAAAAATAAGCGAGATCTACAATTTTCCTTATTTCCTATAAGGATAAATTAGAAACAATGTACTATGTTTTCCACCAAACGAAAAATCAATTATCTCTGCAACCAGTTGTCTTAGACGAATGATGTTTTATTTTTTCAATTGATGGTTGCAAGAACATTACGTACGATTACAGTAATTATTATAATTTAAGGAAATTTGAAAATGTTGAACTTGATAAGACTAAACCCTTAAACTTCGCAACCTGCGTTTTTACAGACATATGGATGGTGCCATTTGTTCGATATCTTAAACACGAGAAATCGTGAAACTTTTATCAAAATTGTTAAACCGTTTTTGAGAGATTTAAATTTTTGTTGTTTATTATGGAGCAAATACTTATAAAAAATCCAAAAAATAAAAAAATAAAAAAATTATAAATTATAAATTTTTATAAAGTTGAGGTAAATCAGCAGCATTTCTTGTCTTGCCGGGATCACAGTGCACTCATGGAATAGTAGCTATGTAACAAATTGAACCATTTAGTTTTTGATGAATTTTAATGATCGTTAATCTCTTTTTTTGTTATAAATGTTATGATATTTAAACTAGTACTTTCATTAATTTTATCAGCAATGTAAAATGCACATTTGCTCATTTATCAATCAATTTTAAATTATCAACTTTAATTTTCTTTTGACAAATAAAAGGTAATAAAAATCAGATGTATAGTAAGGAAATTAATATTGTGGTTGAACACAATTCGGTTTTCTCACGTTTGAAAAGAGGCTTGCCAAACGTAGTATGTGTAAAATGTTCTTGTCATATGACTTAGCAGCTGGTAAAGCCTGTCTTGAACTGGCAAAGGAAATAGAAAACCTCCTCAGAAATTTAGGGTCGCATTTTAGTAGGAGTTTTTCCAGACAAACTTCTTTAAAGGAATTTCTAGAGTTTTTCCAAACAGAGATCAATAAAATTCTATTCCCAACAGTAACCAGGTGGTTATCCCTAAAACAGTGTGTTGATAGGGTTCTTGCTCAGTTGAAAGCCTACCTCCCAAACAGTGTTTTTGATGAACCTTCTGAAGTAACTCATGGTATGCTTGGCTGTGTGAAAAATAAGTTTACTCGTATTTATTTAGGATTCATGTCCTATGTCCTAGAGATCCTTACAGATTTTAATGTTATGTTCCAAAGCTATACACCGCTATTGCATCATTTGAAACCTGAGGTGGAAAAAATGCTAAAGGTCATTAGTGCAAACTTTTTAGACGTTAATTATTTAAGGAAAGTTACAAACATATTTGCTGCTGATCATGCAAACCCTCGAAATTTTTGGAAACTAGAAAATATATATCTAGGTGTTTTTGCCAACAGATAAACAGCTATAACCTGGATCTTGGGACTGGCAAGACCGAAAGAGAAGGGGGTGGAAATCCCTTACTATTCCTATTCTTAAAACATTGGCCCGAACCGCCGTCCGGGCTGCAAACCCCGCCGCGTGACTCATGGGTTGACGACCAAGGTTGTTGTTTTCCGGCTGCTGAGTCATAAATAAACGAGGGCTTCGGCTCTGGACTTTGCAAAATATATCAGTTTAACCCTAGATTGGTAACGCCCCCCAAAAAAAAACGTAAATGGTAACGCTTCGTCTGGGAGACTACTTTCTAAAAAAATGGTATTACACAAAAGTTTTTTTACAAAGAATTATTTTATTGCTCACAATACTTAAAGAAGATGTTGAACTTACAATTTTTAACGTATTAGAGTCATTCAGCACATTCTCGGCAAACTTTTCCCTGGTGTTCTCCACACATCGCCCGGGAACATCGGTCACAGAAGTATGCTGTCATCCGTCGCTTTTTTGAAGGACAAAATCCGCAAATCTTGCGTCCTCTATTTTGATTTGGGGTGTTTGGAGTCACAGGAACTTCAACCTTAAGAATACTGGCAATTGTTTGTCTGAGGGGCCTGTTCAAGTTTGTTAACTGTAAACGGTGTTCCAACCACGGTTTGGCCAGTTCACAGTGTATTGCTTTTGCAAATTGCCTTCTTGACAGTGGTTTTTCTCCTTTAGAGAGCTTGTTGTGGACGTAGATAATGTAGGAGTTGACCAACATAATATTTATCATTCCGTAAAACACGCAGAGTGGCCATCGCCTTGTCTTTCTGCTGGCCGACATCTGACCACACATCTGATCGAGTGAATCTACAGCTCCCTTTGTAGTGTTATAACATTCAATAATATCGGGTTTGTTGCTCTGATCATTGATTGTTGGGTCACTGTGTGTTGTGGAGAGTAAAAGGACAACCCTCTTGCTTTTAGTTTTGTACGAAACCATTGTCTTGTGACCGTCGAAACAAAACATTGACGAACCTATCGGTCTGGTTCCTGGATCCTTCATCTCCGGAGGAATCTCTGGCTTGTCACGGCGCAGTGTTCCAACTAAAGTCAAATTCATTGGACTTGCTAACATTTCTTCGGCCAAAGGTACTGATGTAAACCAATTATCGAGAGTTACATTGCGATTTGATCCATATATCGGTGCAGTCAGTTCCTTGACAAAAAACATTGCTTGAGGAACATCTCTTGGAGTTGTACCCTTCCCTAGGTAAGGGAGAGCATTGTACATATACTTGGTTCCTGTATCACAAAGCATGACTATTTTTAAGCCATATTTTGAGGGCTTATTTGGCATGTACATTCTGAATTTACATCGCCCTCTGAACGCGAGAAGCTGTTCGTCGATCGTAGTATAAGAACCCAGCTTGTAGTTGTCTTTACAGGATTGTATAAAAAGGTCCCATTTTTGCCTAATTGGCGCGAACCGGTCTTCTTTTGTCCTTTCTCCTCTTGTTTCCACCGCATCAAAACGAAGGCTATTCAACAGAAATAAAAATCGCTTGGCACTCATTACTGCCTTGTACCTTTCTCCACAAAATTCACTATTGAACAGCTCTTCAGTGTTCAAGTGATTGTCCTTTTGGGCAGCTGTCAAAATAAGTATGCCGAGAAATGCATCAAATTCCTCATGGACTGTTTGTGAAACTGTTGAAGTTATTCCTGAGTAGTTTTTTTGCTGTCTTAGGATGGATTCATTGGTATGTTTGATAACAACATTCTTCATCGCTTCATTAAAAAATAAAGAAAAACATTCTAAAGGAGTTACCTTATTTTTGGCATCACCTTGAGGCCCTTGACGAATGTGGACAATGTTTCTAGCTGCTGTTCTGGTATGGTGTTGAGGTGGTTTATTCCTCCAAGTTTTACCATTTTTCCCTTTCATTACTTCAGTGGCACAGGTAACATGATTTGGATGAGTTGATTCAGCAAGGTACATTGGGCGACTATCATTCACAGCTTGAGGAGTTGGAAGTTCCCTAGCATACGTATTTATCACATGTTCAATAGTTGCTGAAACTGTGTCTTCGTCAACCTCTTCCATATTTTCGACTGGATTTAGCAATACCTCATTTATAACAGGTGGCACGGTCCCTTTATCCTGGTTGGCAGTATCAGATGAAGGTAAAAAATGAGTAGCACTTGTAGTCGCACCATTATCATTTATAACAGGTGGCACGGTCACTTTATCCTGGTTGGCAATGTCAGATGAAGGTGAAAACTGAGTAGCACTTGTAGTCGCACCGTTCTGGGTAACGATATTATATGTAAAGGAACTGGAACAATGACTTTCAATAACATGGTCAATAGTTTTGTTGATTAATTCATTACTTCCAAGACGAATATTCGGACGTTTTAGGTCTTCTGCATCATCAGAATCTTCATCACTATCAGGTTCATAGGTCGGGTCAGCATCGGTGTCATCAGCTGAATCTTCCATTCCCGAAAAATAGGGTTTATCATTAGCATCTTCAGAAAGAACACTTTCGGCATCTGAAAAATCCTCTTCGAGATATCGCTCAATGTCTTTTTGCCTCTTCATTTCATTAGGATCCATTTTTAATAAAAAAAAACTACTTATTAGTATTTGAAACTGTAACGTTAAACACGAACACTTATTGTAAAAAATATTATAAAAAGCAATGGTTTATTACACTAACACTACACACAACAGAATCAAAAAAGTAACGGTAACGGTAACGCTTCGACTGTCAGACTACTCGCCCACGCACAGACTGTAATATGAGCCGTAGCGCGTAACCCCTCCTCGCGGACCGCCGGGTGGGGGCGAACTGAGTTGGCAAGAGCGGAGAAGTAAAACAAATGGACGGTTTGCGCGCGAAATTCAAAAATGTGTTTTGCGTAGTCTGTGAGACGACGCCTTACCAATCTAGGGTTAAGATGAAACTTGAGACTGTTCACATCGTTGGAGTGTTCTGTACGTATTGAGTGTGTGTTATAAATTAGAATTGTTGCATGTGAAAATGTCGGGGAAAAGTGTAAGTTGGGGATTCTGAGAAGGCGTTAAGCAGCCAGAGTAAAGAAATAGTGAGTAATGTTTACACATTTATGAAAAAAAAGAGTGACATCGACAAAATCAAAACTTCCCTGGAATTGGCGCGCGAGCGGGCTGCTGCAGCGACTGGTGTTTCGTCTGGACAGTGTCCCGAATAAATGCAGAATTAGGTAGGCTGATTGTCATCGAAGAGGAAGCTAACTATTTTTCAACTCCAAAGAAAACCATAATGTCCATAATGTCCTTTCAAGCGCGGCTAATAAGGGTTGGGGCCCGGTCTTCCCCGACCGATATTTTCTGCCATGAGAGTACACGATTTCTACATCAAGTCCATGTGGCAGGTTTCAGCTGTTTGGCTGTACTCTGATATTGCGTCTGATAGTGCTATTCCACAGATCCACAAAGAACAGTCATGATTTACTGTCTAAACTTTTATTTAAAATCAGTTACGGAAATTGAAACTAGATTTGACTTTACTGACAAGGTTTTTGAGTGCATTGAATAAATAAATCCAAAAGTTACCAAGGAGTTCTCAACCCAAAGCTTGGTTCATATTATTAATCGATTTCCTATTTTAAAAAACTATGTAAATGTCCAAGAAGTTGATGATGAATGGAAAAGACATGCCTTATTAAATGAAAGAGAAGTTGGCATCAGTATTAAAGAAATATCTACTGTATTCTGGAAAAAAAATTGAAATTAAAAGACTGCACCTGATGCTCCAGCCTTTAATAAAAGTGTTCAATTTGTTTCAAGTCCTATCACTTTCCAACGCATCTCTGGAAAGAGTGTTCAGCACAAGCTGATGCAAAACTAATGATCGAAACAGATTGAAAACAGAAACTGTTATTGCCCTTATAGCCACCAAAGAGGGGGTGCGTGACAGTGGTGGACTGTTAAAATATCAACCATCAAAAGAAATGATCAAAAAACATTTGGTCTTAAGTCAAGTGTCTAATTAACATGACCCTGCGGTTCTGAACAGTTTCAACATTTAAGATGATGTGGGGGAACACTGTTATATACTTGTATATGTAGATTACCTGTATACTTTATTATCTCGGTGAATTGTTTTATTGCTGAATTACTAGTATACTTTAGAAAATTCTGAAGAAGAACAGAGTTGGAAAAAATATTGTGAACTTGTGCCTAGCCTACTCTCTAGTGCTTATGACTATAACCTGTACACACCAACACTTGAGTGAATACTATTATCATTGACAATACACCTGTAGAGGATAATCAATGCTATTATTTATTTAATAGGCTTACCAAACAATTAATAACAAGTTTATCATCAAGTTAAGACAAAAAACGGTACTTTTCCGTTATACGGAGGCCATCTTGATATAGGAGGTAAGGTTAGGTTAGGTTAGCTTAGCTTTTATGGTTTGAAAAATCAGTCTTTTATGATCACAATTTTACTATAATATAAATATAATACCCCATACTACCCTTTACCTGCTCGTTTAATCGAACTGATTAACGTTATAAATAGGTTTCTATAAATTGAAATGAAAACATCTCATTGAACGAAACGAAAACACTTTAATCACACAAAATGAACTAGATAACTAGATTTAATGTAATGACTTAATTGTTGACCTTAATGGACTGCCAAAACTTGGCAATGTCACCAATGAGTCGTCCAACCAAAGAGGACCAAAGAGGTCGTCGCCAGCCGCCGTGCGCCACATGTACTCAACGAGGTACGAGTCAAGGTGGTGTCTGCTTGTGCCCCACTTTTTTTTGTTTCTCCACTTTGCTGATCCCCACATACGTTCGAGTTGCTGGGTATTAGCCCCAGTTTCGAGGTCAACAAAGTTCCAAGTGTGGTTGACTTTGAAATCGGCGAAACCAGCCTCTTCCAGTTCAGCTGTCTTATAACCTGACCAACAATCCGACATGATAGTCGAGCCAGGTTCAACATTCAGTTTGATTTGTTCCTGGAATGATGAGGCGGAATGATGGTCATGACAATGACAAAGACAGGTAAGAGATAAGATAAGGAAAGGTAACTCATTGTTGTAGCGCGCCGTCAGGCCGCGCGGAGCCGCTCGGACTAGTTAAATGTGTATTTTCTGAGCCGCACTGAACTTCCGAGATTGTTATAAGCATAAAACTATTCACAATACAGTACTATTGGCATGTATAGTGAAGACAAATAAATTGAATTTGAAGCATGTATGAAGCTGTACTAGGGTGGCCTCCGTATACCGGAAACGTACCCAAAAAACTTTTAACGTGAGTTTCGACCAACTTATTAGTCTCTTAGCCTAGTTAGCCTAAAGAAAATCTACAGCCTAGTAAACATTTTCATTGTTTAAAAAATATTTAGGTTGTTATTTTCAGTAGGTTATACAGGGTGTCCATTAAAAAATCATATAAAGATTATTAAGATCGAACCACGATTAACAGAGTTATTGCAATTTTGCTAATAGAATTCAAGCAAATTTGCTATAGGTGCCATAAAACAAGTATGTATTCTATTGGAAAAATTGCAATAACTCTGTTAATCGTAGTGCGATCTTAATAATCTTTATATGATTCTGTAAGAAACAAAATTTCACAACTTTTTTGTCTCTTGTGCAATTTTTGTAAAATTTACAGTTTTTAAGATATTAAGTTTTAAAATATAAAAATGGCTGCCATTTTGAAATGGTACAAAGTAGAAACTTGATACTCCGCACCAAAATAGGTCCTATTAGTCAGCACATACCTACCAAGTTTGAAGTTGATCTTTGTAGTAGTTCCAAAGTTATTCAAAATCATGTTAAAAACACATACAGACCGACAGACGGATAACCGAGCATTTTAGGACCCATGTTTATAGGAACTTTTTTCTTAGTTTTGATGTAAGGAATCACCTCTTGAAATCCTGAAACGTTTTTAATGGACACCCTGTATACAGGTTATTCAGGTTTATAGCTTAATCAGGTTTATTTCCCAATTTTGCCCATTTAAGTTGAATTCTATAACTGCCTGGTCCTTTTTGAATTTTTATATTGTTCGTAGATCCAACTATTCTGCATTATGAATTTTACTTAAGTTAATGATAAAGTAGTTTTACAATGTTCTTAATGCATTTTCTGCATGCATGACTTCCTGCGGCTACAAATTTCCCCTGTAGGCCTACCGATTCAATTGAGCCAGGTCGAGGGTAATTTTCGGGTAAAAAGTAATTTCAGCAGGAGATGAGGGCAATTCATTAGTAGTGGTCGAACAACACTGCTCCTGAAAACTCAGATGAGTTCGTTCCAAGATCGAACCTGCTTTGCCGAAACTCGCGTGTCACAAGGCTTACGCTTTTTTCCAGGGCGACTAGTTTCTGGCATTGATATTTCAGGGAATCGCTAGGAATTTCCATTTCATTTCCGCACCGATGGCAAATTATTGTCGGTTTAATATCACCATGGTCGCACAGAAATTTAATGACTTCTTCATTTCCGAATGCATAAGCGTCCAGAAGCATAACGTTGCACTCGGCTTCGCACATCATGATGAAAAACGTGAAACACCACAGTTGAAGGACACTTACCGGAGTCGCTCCTTACGAAGTCGAAGGAACAATGAGGAATCGGGTGGGTGGTTGGAGGGGGTAACACCTCGCACGTGCTTTTCAAGGTCACCTAGAGAACTGCTATATACTTACCATAGTATTTTTAAGTTTTCCCGGAAAATTAAGACCATATCTTAAAAAGTGGGGTACATTTTTATAAATAGCGGACATTTTTAAATAATTGGGGGTTTTCCTGAGTTTTCCGGCCTTGACCGCCTAAGGAAAATTAATTTTTCGGCTCTATCGACGTTATTATAGCTTAAAGAAAAAAACTGGTTTCGGATTCAAGTTCCGCGTTGACAGGCGGTGTTATTTGAGTTCGAGCACCTTATTTCGTACGTGTTATTTCGCATGGGCACCTTCGGAAAATATTTTTTCGAATTTTCCGGCGGTAAAATTGTTATTTTTGGACGGAGAAAAAAAAAGTGATATTTTCGGATTTAGCGCAAAATGTTAGGGCCTACATCCAAAACACCTTTACCTGAAAAAAACATTTTCGGTTCTTCCGATTTTCCGGGGTTATCCGATGGTTTTTCTGGTTATCAGTTCCAGAATCAGCGCGTTATTTCGAGCATTTTGAAAAAATTTCAATTTTGAGACCAGTACTGGAAAATGCGTATTTACCCAGAGGGGTAACTTATCATAACTCACAATCATAAAATTTAACCCAATCAAAATATTATAAAAAATCGTTTTGCTTCTACTTTATACCGGTAACGAAGTACGTACATGAATCGAACCATTATGTTTTTTACTGATCTACGGTCTGGTGGTAACAAAGTACGTTTTTGTCAACTAATAATCAAATGTTATGGATCTTCGTTACTATGTTGCAGATTTTCGGGGTTGGTGTAAAACTCGAAAATACATTAAGTGTCAAAAATAATCTTATTGACAAATAAAAATTAACTGTCCATATATTATAGAGGAAAGTTGTATGTGGTTTGTTATTGAATTCTGAATCAAATACCAGCAAATTTTACTTAATGTTCTCGCTGATTTTGCTATGCAGTGGTCAAAAGGCTTGCCAGGTGGTGATATTCTACCGACTTGAGTCTTTAGGATTTCCATAGTCTAAATTTTCTTATTCTTATCTCATATTATTTGAGTATAGCATTAAGTTTTAGCATGAGTTGTAGTTATAGCATGTACAAGTTATAGCATGAGTATAGCATCTTAAAAGTTAACCCATTTCTAACATGGAATAATGCATATATAATTATAAAATTAGTTTGGTGTTGTTGATCTTTACATTTTATACCACCTTTTATCAAAGTTTGATCATACCTAGTTTATATTGTACGTTCAAACGATCCGCCATTGACATTTGTATAAAGCTGAGCTCTGTCCTTCTCAAACTTGTTTCAAAGTACTTCTTTGGATTACTTGCATTAAATTTGTTATTTTTTTTCTGAAGTGCTGAATATCTTGCGATTTATTTTCGTAGGCCTTGATTTTTATGTACTCCAAAAGATAACACTATAGTGGGGTCAAATACGGGGATCTTTGGGGGAAAAATCCTTCACTGATAAGTAAAAAGAATTTGGGTAGCGTTTGATAAAAAAAAAAAAAAAAAAAAAAAAAAAAAAACACCCAATATTAGGATTCCAACTTGATCTCATCGTACGTTTTGGACGCCCTTCAATCGATAGACGTCAGCCAGTATAAGAGAATTAGACTGATCAGATAGGTGTAGAGGCCAAAACAAGAATTCCATATTGGTAACTATGTGCCACTGCTGGTTCGGTCGATACTGCACCAAATATCGAAGAGATCCAGATGTTATCCCCCGTAACAAGGCATAGTTTTTTGCCCCCAGTCAGGGTGTGTGGGTTTAAGGAAAAAGAACCAAGAACACGAGAAGAGATAATCGATCCAAAAGATGATACCGAAATTATTTCAGCTCATGCCACCGTGAAACGTGTTGGAGTTGATTGTGAAGTAAGTGATTTTCGCAACGTGGCACTCGGTTCTCTGAAAGACCTCAAACAATGGAATTTCCAGATTTCAAAGTGTAAACGAATTCAATTCACCAAGTCAGTAAACGGTCAGGTAATATATACCAGAGTGGAGATGACAATTATGTCTGACCTGGGTAAAAACCAGGTACTGACGTTACAGGGTATTGTAGTACACAGCCTAAATCCTGATGTAATTGACAAAGCAACCCTGTGACCGAAGAAAAGAAAAAAGACGTTAACAAACTCCTGATGTTGCACATCGGAGAGAACTGGAAGATCCAGTTCTACAAAGAAAAGTTCTCCATTTTTTACAAAGAAATCATCGAAGGTGCAACTTCAACAGCAAATCAGTTGAGCGAGGCGCATAAGGCGATTCCAGTCCTGTTGATTTAATCCTAGTTTGTTGAATTTGATAAAAAATGGACATTAACTTCTTTAAAGTTATCATTAAATGCAGCCTACATTTTACTTTTTATTTAAATTGTTTTATTGATTAGTTTTGTATTTTTATTTATTAGCCTTTTAAAATGGTTTCAGTTCAGTTTTGACAGAATAATATATCTGAAACTTAATTGAAATGAAATTAAAGGACTTTAATTATTAAAGTTTACTTTTCAAGTTGTACATTTTCAGCTTTTATCTGATGTCTCTTAAAAAATTAAACTCCAAAACTCTCAAGATCATATCCAGTAATTTCCAAAACTCATATGATCCTTAAGTCAGTTCCAAAACTAATATGTTCCAAACTTTTCGTCAATTTTTTAACATGTTAACGGTCAATATTGCTATTTTTTCTGTTTTAATGAAATCTGATGTAGTTTTCTATGAAACTATCCCTCAGTAATTATTATTTAATTTGTTGGACTTTTCCTATCGCTTCTAGTGTTTAAACTACACTACGTTTCGAGAGGTATTGAAACTCCTCTCGTTTTCAAGTGACCCTACTTAAAGTTACATTAACCTACTTAATGTAACTTTAAGTAACTTTAACTTTAAGTAGGGTCACTTGAAAACGAGAGGAGTTTCAATACCTCTCGAAACGTAGTGTAGTTTAAACACTAGAAGCGATAGGAAAAGTCCAACAAATTAAATAATAATTACAAATCCTTCGCTATTATGAATTTTAAAAATACAGTATCCCTCAGTGTTAACATTTTGGTGCTGAAAACATGTTGGGCTAGTTTTTCTCAATTTGCCAAAATTTACGATTTTGGAACATGAGCACACCGCTCTAAGAACCTTTTACCAAAGTGACTCTCTGAGTGCATGCCCATGAACGACCGCGGTAGCGTGGCAGGCTGGGGACTTATTTCACATCCACCATAGACCATATTCTGATGGCCAGTGATCGTATTTAAACGATCACACATCCTTTTAACTTAGATTCATAAACGAACTTAAAGAGAGTACTAATCTGAAGGTACATTTTATCCTTCTTATCTGTGTTTCTTTCTTTTGTTTCTTCCTATACACACGATTTTTTGTAAAACCTATTTTGCCATTTCTTGAAGTTGAAAACTATGTAAGATGATGTAACCTCATGATCAATGAATTTATTAGACCGTCATGAGCTTCGCAAAATTATGTTGGTTATTTCATGAACCTAAAAAATGCGATCATGTTTCTTGGAAGCCTTAGATATTATTCCGAAATCCCTGTCACACGGGAGGAAACTGTAGCCGCGAACAAGGAAATACTGAGTGACCTTTTGGAAACGGCCTGAATCTGTCCGGTATAAGCAGAACCTTGACAACGCTAGATTTTTGTTCTGGCCTGAACAGTTCAAACTGAAAAGACGAAGCTCAGTGTAATGGCTTGCTACTGAGTTTAGGTACTCATTAAGAAAAGAGCAAACTTCATTTCGGCCTTTAATTGCTACTCCCTTGTGATAGAATAATAATTTTGTGTTACTCTTAAGATTATGTATTCTAAAACAATCAAATGACAACCAACAATCAACATTCAACAACAATCAACAATCAACTGCCTCATGCAGTATGATTCCTGAACGGGAAGTTTAGGAATAGATACAGTTTTTATGTAATACAATGCTATTATTGTTATTGAGTTGCTTACAAGATAAACCCCATGTGTGTTCAATGAGATATACTTAAAATTAATTTATTTATAAGTAATTAGAGTTATTGGCAATGTGAATTGCACAGAACACATTTTCGAGGCCTAAATGACTTACTGATAGCTTCTGAATCCGCAGAAGTTTCTATGATAATAATGCAAGCAAGTAGTTTTAATAACACTGATAATTTAAGGGTTTCAGTTACTCGATGTATAAGATATAATTGTATTTTTGAAACAATGAAATTATTGATAGTATAAAACAGTGAATTAATTTGGAGTATTTAATTATAAGTGTACTACCATAACGCAGAGTCAGTCTGTCTCATTGACTCTGTAAGGAAAACAGCATGTTTGAACTGTAAGAATGCACACCTCCTTCTTTCAGGGTCATTTTTGGGGACACTTAATAGATAGGCTTGCTTAGCACTGGAGGTAGCTGACATATGTCTCCGATGAAGAATACTTTAATACCCCTAAAACCCTTTAAAAATAAAATTTTATTCAACAATGTTTTCCGGATCATCTGCTTGTCTACAGGTTAAGTTGAAGTTTTTCATAAAGAGTTTTTTTCATGAACAATAAAAAGGCACTGATTGTTCGTTTGAAGCCTATTTTATCTGTGTATAACAATTAATTAGTTTACCAAAAAGAAATATAAATGAGAACCACACTTTTTATATAGTTCTATCAAGTTGTTTTCATACTTATATTAGGTCACAATCATTGCCTGAGAAGAGTCATGATTAGCCTCAGCACATCGCTGCTCCATCATGCCAAGTAGACCAAGTCCAGTCATCGAGCACTCATCTGCGATGATGAACCTTACTTTGCTCATCAACTCCTGGAAATTGCGGCTAGCTGCTCCTTCCAAACGCTGAAATCATGATACTCTTATCAAAATTATGAATACAGAATGAATTGTGTTTCCATTTATGTTTAGAGCAGCGGATCCTGTTGGGGCAAGCAGCAAGAAGCTATCACTGCCAGTAGTCTCAGAGATCCTTGCAGTAATCATCTTGATGAGTGTAACCATTGACAATACACCTGTAGAATATATATAGCCGCTGTAGAATATATATAGCTGTAGAATATATATAGAGTATATCAGGTGTGGCAGGCTTGGAGCCTGATTGGAAGTGCAGTGATAACTTACTGGTTGTTTATTTTAGAATTTAATACGTTCATAATTGTGGTACATACTTCAAATGAGTGTAGTGCATTATTTTACATAATATCATTATTTTGGAGGGTGAGTCTAACAGCATAATACATCATAGTAAAAGATTTCATTCATAAACTTTATTAACCTCACAATGGATAAGTCATGATTTGATCAAGTTTTCCAACGGTTCTTGGCGTATCATTTGAATTCGCGCATGCCCAAGAAGGAACAGTTCTGCCAACATACCAGAACTGAAGTGCACGGCGACTCTTAGTTAATTCTGCCAAAGTGCATTACTGCACACCCTAGCGGAGAAAGCAGAAAGTACTGGGTGGTGCACTCTGTTGGGAATCAGTGGAAGTACGTGGTTGCGCGCAGTCTAGAGGAGATCGAGTGAATTAGCCGACATCGGTGGCGGCCATCGCCTTCAAATCGTACGATACACTCAAGCAGTACTCATCTGTACTTGCATTGTGGAAAAGTTTGGCAGGCACTCATTTCATTGCGCCTTCATTTTAAGTGATACTTCCTCAACACGGGCATGCTTGCTGATTGAAGTACTGTTATGCAGGTGTTACGCCCTCTGCACTTCATTATTATTGAGCTCCTTTGCATTCTAAGGTGAACGTCTTTTTATTTGTTGACACACTCATTTCAAAATGGTGGTGACAAGAGGCATGTCAAGCTCTACTGTGCCTAATATGGATGACATTTTTGAAAGTACAAATCATTTTGATGATTTTACAGAATCCCTAGTGTCTAGTATTTGTATGAACTTTAAACAACATAAAGCTAATTACCCTCACATTAGCCTTAGTGAACTTGAAAAAGACACTCTTAGTTTAATAAAACTGCTCGACCAATCAATTTCTTCGGGTCAGCAATCCATGGAGGTCAACAGGGAACTTCAAGCAGACATAACTTCATTGGAGTGTAAACTTGATCAGGAAAAACAACTGAGACGATCCAACCTGAACGACTCCTTCACCGCCCAAGACATTCTCAATGAGGAAAAGAACATGCTACTGAATGAAAAAAATGCTATTTCATGTAATTTAGTTAGTCTTAAGTCTAAGTTAGATACCTTAATCACTGAATGTAATCAATTAAAACTCTCTCTGGGTGAGAAGGAAAAGACAATCAGTAAGCTAGAACAAGAAGTAAACTCTTGCTGTCAACAAAAGTTAGAGCTTAATAATGTTATTGCAAATTTGAAAAGTTCTTTAAAAGATATTGAGAGTAAAACCTGGGTACAAAGCAGGTGGTTAGATGACAAAATCATTGGTAGTTACTTTCAATCATTGCAAAATTCTGCCTCCCTCTCAAATGTTTTGATCATGGATCCTGCTTTAACTCAGATGGTGAAAATTGGTAGTGTAAATGATGTACAATCTCTTTTAACTGATTTAGACTTTTATAGCCATGACTATGTTTTTCTGGGTGTTAATAGTAACATGACAGGGGATGTAGGAGGGTCACATTGGAGTCTGGTTTTTATCGACATTGCTGCTAAGTTAGGATATCATCTTGACTCTAACAAAAACGCAAACTCAGTGTCTGCCAAAGCAATTTTGCTTAAGCTTGGTTTTGGTGACAATTGTTTAGTTAATGTAAGCTGTGTGCAGCAAAAATCTAACTTTGAATGTGGCTTACACCTGATTGTAAATGCTAAATTTATTTTTGATGGCTTCTGTAAAAAGGCCTTGTTGGGGAACATATCGTTTCTGGACTGGTATGAGGGTTTCCTAAATAAACAAATCACTAATAGGCCTGACCTTAATACTGCGAACAACTACAAACAAAATACAAGTCCTAAACCTGTCATTGTAGAGGAGTCTTGTTCTGTCTCTGCCGATGATAGTATTGCCCCCTGCGTGGAGGATGTTTTGTCACAGGCTGTTACCAGCAAAAATAGGAAATTTGCTGCAAAATGGGAAAAAGTTAAATCAAAGAGTAAGAAACGTGTTACGCCTAATGCCTTAGTTGTAAGCAGTGGTCAGGATTTTACCAGCCAAAACCGTTATGATGTCTTGTGTGTAGATGACAAAGAAATATGTGATGGAACTATTGAGAATGTGTCAGGGAAGTGGAAGGTTAACAGGGCTAGTACAATAGTTAAGTCAAGAGTTTTTGTAAATAGTAACCTTCATTCAAACAAAGGCAAGGCATTAGGGAAACAGAGTTATATTAAGGTTTTTACAGATAAATACTGTCATGTTGGACAGAGTTCTGGTGGGCAGGGAATAATTAGCCATATGTCTGGAGGAGGCTCATTGAAGGGGACATTGCTGATTGGGGACTCACTATTGAGGTACTCTGGGGACAAATGTTCAAAAAGTGGGGCTGTAGTTGATATGAACCCTGGGGCAAGAATATCACACATTAAAGAAAAACTTATTAGATACAGTTCTGACCAACCTGATTTGGTTTATCTCTTTGTGGGAACCAATGATCTTGTAACTAATTATAATGGTGGACCTGGTTATGATGGAGGTTGGGGAAAAAAAGATGCGTTGCACTCCATGGCTGACCTGCTGAGTGTGGCTAAGTCTACCTTTCGTGGAGCTAGAATCCTTGTGAATAGCGTCCTTATTCGGAGTGATGTGAGCCATCGAGCACTTTCGCTTTTCAATGAGCAACTGTTTCTCATGTGCAACAACTTTGGAGTGGAGTTTGTTGATGCATCTCGACTGATTTCTAAGCGTCACTTGGCTCGTGATGGTAGGCATTTAAGTCATCATGGAAATCATCTTCTTAGTGAGTTCCTTTGTCAAGCTATGATGAAGTCTCATGAGAACAAAGACTCACAAACGGTCCAAGTTACTCCAACTAATGTTTCTGTAGTATCAGTCCCATCTGGTCTTCCAAGTGACCCGCAACCAACATTTCAGTCGGGAAACGAGACAGGGCTACCCTCTCAAGTTTTAAGATAGCTCATGTTAATTTTCGCTCCTTGAACACTGGTTTTCAAGAGATTTGTACTATTATGGAGGACTTTCAGTTTGATCTGTTGGGCATTACGGAATCTTGGTTGTCACCTGAGGATTCCTCGAGTGTTTATGAGATTTCTGGCTACAATCTGATCCGTAGTGACAGAGTTGGAAAAGTAGGGGGTGGAGTGGCCTTGTACTTAAAAAATGGTTTGAACTTCTCTCCCATGGAACTCCACAATGTCGATTGTTGCATCGAATATATATGCGGAGTCATCAATTTCAAGGATACAAAGTTGTGTATCTGCTTTGCATATAGACCACCTTCAGCTCCGTATTCCTCTCTCAGTTCGTTATTGTATGCTTTGTTTATAGATCAGGCCTCAGAAGTGGATTCCATCATACTTCAGGGTGATTTCAATGTCAATCTGTTGGACATGACAAGACCTGATTCCAAGTATCTGTCATCAATTCTCCAAGCTTTGAACCTCAATCAACTGGTCAAGGAGCCAACACGTGTGACTGAATCCTCCTCCTCTCTGATAGACCTGATAATTGCCGACAAGAATGTCAAACTCAATGTTGGAATGATTGATACAGCGAAGATTCTTGATTCTGCTGGAAGAAAAATAACGGATCACAATTTAATTTTTTGTGATTTCCCATGTTGTAGAACGAAGAGCAAGTCGAAATATGTAACCTACAGGAATCTGAAAAACATTGATGTGGACCTCTTTACCGAGTTAGCGTCAAAGTCTGACTGGAATGGAATATCTTCCCTGAAAGAAGTGGATGAAGTTGTAAATGCTCTGAATAGTAAAATTTTGCATATTTTCAACTCTTGTGCCCCAGTTGTGAGAAAGCGTGTAACGAGGAAAAGGGCTCCATGGAGAGACGATCATATTTTGTCTCTGACAAAAATTAAGAACAAATGTCATAAAGCGCTCTTAAGTTGTAGGAACAGTTCAACCAGATCTGCATATACAAAAGCAAGAAACACATTGAACTCAGCCATAAGAAGTGCAAAAAAGCGCTACTTTTCAAGTCAATTTAAGAATAAAGACCCAAAAGGTTTTTGGTCATCGTTAAGAAGCAATGGCATACTGGGCTCGATCAAAGATAATGAGTGTAACTTCTCTCCTGAGCACTTGAATCAATTCTTCTCCACAATGGGCGGCAAAGCTTGTATTGACAAGAGCAGGATTGAGTTCTACAATGATAATCTAAGTGGCCAAGTGAAGAGCAAATTCTCATTCAGTCCGGTGACAGAGAAAAGAATCAGGGATGTCATGAACAGCATCACAACCCGAGCAGTTGGTGTGGACGGCATTTCTATTGACATGGTTAAATCGTTAAGTCCTTACTGTGTTTCTGCCATTTGTCATCTTGTCAATTTGTCCCTGACTACTAGCATTTTTCCCAGTGCCTGGAAACAAAGTATTTTAATTCCGCTATCAAAAAAGGCTAATGCTTCGTGTGCTTCTCATTTCAGACCCATTTCAATTCTTCCAGTGCTTTCCAAAATATTGGAAAAGGTAATTGGAGAGCAATTGGTTTCGTTCCTTGAGTCAGAGGACGTTCTTCCTGAAACACAATCAGGCTTTCGGAAAGGCTTCAGCACTAGTTCAGCTCTTCTTAATGTTATGGATGAATTGATTTGTGCTAGAGATAGAAATTGGGGTAGTATTGTAGCTGGATTGGACTTTTCACAGGCATTCGATTCGGTTAGTTTCGATCTTCTGTTGGCCAAACTGAGATTTTACCATTTTGATAGTCAATCTGTGGACTGGTTTTCTTCCTACATCCATAATAGGTCTCAACAAACTCGAGTTAATGATCAGGTTTCAAGTTTTTTGCCCAAAGTATCCGGGGTTCCTCAGGGCAGCTGCTTAGGCCCTATCCTCTTCCTGATATACACTGCCGACCTTGAGTCACAACTTGGTCACTGTTCTGTCCATTCTTATGCTGACGACTCGCATCTTGTGTTATCTTACCCGTTGGCTGAATTTCCGGAGGCAATCGTTTGCATGAATGACGACTTGAGAAGGGTGAATCAATGGTCTGTTGATCACGGTCTTCAGCTGAATCCTGACAAGTGTTCGGTTTTAAGAATCGTAAACTACTCTGTTCAAAACCAACGCAATAAGGATAGTGATTGGGAAGTTCTTCTGGATGATAAGTCTTTACCTGTGTGTAATTCATTAAAACTTCTTGGTGTCAAATTAGACTCTATGCTCAATTTTTCTGAACATGTGAGACACATCTGTAAAACAGTTGTTGCTAAATTAAGATTGTTTAATAGGTTTAGGTTTGTTCTTCCAGTTTCTACCAAACTTGAGATAGTTCGTGCTATAGTCCTTCCATCTATTTATTATGCTCTTCCCTCTTTTGCTAACAGCCTTACTCAGGAAAAGATGAATATTCTCACAAGACTTCAGAATAGTGCTCTGAGATTTGTTTTCAACCTAAAAAAGTCAGATCATATCAGCGAGTATAGGTCAAAGGCAAACATCTTGACTGTAAAACAATGCTGTGACATCCAAACAAATCTCATTATTCATAAAACTTTGTTAACGGAGTGTCCCAAATATCTAAGAAGGAAACTGGTTTTCAGGTCTGAGGTGAGCGTTCGCTCCACTCGGCAGGAAGGCTTGTTACACTTGCCAAGGGTCAAAACAGAACTTGGGAAAAAAGCTTTTTCATACTTCGGGCCCCAAGGCTACAATGCCCTTCCAATTGACCTCAGATTGACAAGCCTTGCAGTTTTCAAAAGGGGTTTGAAAGAATTATATTAATAATAATTTAAGAACAGAAGCTAAGAATAATTTATTAATAAGTTAATAACTTGACAACAGTTGTATTGAAAAGCAAAGCATTGTACTTTGAATAACGCTGGCTAAATAAAAGACGTTTTCATTCATTCATTCATTCATTCATTCATTCATTCATTCATTCATTCATATAATCAATGGTGTAACACTCTACATTGGCTTGTGCAGTTAGAAGTTGAATGTCAATTTTTTTCTTGGGATTTCACAGCTTCTTTACTTACATACTTTGCAATGTAATTCAGAAATGCATCCTTCGACATTACTGGGTGATTTTAAGGTTTGGTTTTAAGTTCCATAATTGTAAAACCCACTGATTATATTTATTTACTATTTATATTTATTTACTATTTATTTACTATTCTTTTGGTGATTAGTTCAAACTGTTCTTTGTCATTTTGAATTAAGTGACTTTCTTCACAGAAATCAAATGGGAAGTGATATCGACATCCCAAACTGCCTGACTTTCTTTTTTCGGAGGCAGTAGCTTTAATCTGCTACTGCAGATTACTTAAGTAGTAACTACCGATTGTACCATCAGATAGTTAAACAAGCATGAATAAATAATACTATTTTTTGTTCAGTTTTATATTTATGACTTTAAATAAATGTAAAGCTTATCGGAAAGTAAAACAAATTAACTATAATGAAAATGCATTTTAATGTGGTCCCCAAAACTGTTGAGTGTCAATGTCATAATGTAAATTTTAAGGTGGATGAAAAACAGGAAAAGGGAGACATTGAAAAACTCAAAGTTTTTTCCTATATTACATTGTTATATGTGCTGTATACAAAATAAATATTTAAAAAAATCTTTACCTAATATATATGTAATGACAAGAAAATGATCATTAAGTTTAGTTATTCTTTGTGTAATCTTACAATCTTTATTTGTCTGATTCCTTCAGCAAATTAGTATGGATGGACTTATCATGTATATCAAATCAAATCAAATCAAAAACTTCTTTATTCAGACAGTACAAGATGTTCAGAATGGCGTCACAACAAGAATTCATAATAATATATACATACATGGTAATATATGTAATATACATTCATGATGTTTGTATTGGGAGGTATGTTATTCTCTTATTATTTGAAATCGTTAAAAGAAAAAAACGTGATTTTACTTCTCTTATGGTTGTTAAAATATAAATGTTTTGCCTAATTCAGTATCCTTGCAAAAATAATTATCATTAATATGGATATCATTGATGACGATCAGTAATTTCTATAATTTCCAAAAAAAAAATGATCTTACTTGATGATATCATGTCTCTCTTCTTCAGACATGAATCTAAGCGGGAAGTGTCAGGTGCGTTTGCTAGCCAAAGAAGCATATGGTTATGCGGGCTGCGTCTGTGCTGCCATTCAAATCGCCTCCAATAATCAATAATGCCAAATTTTTCCTTCAAAATTTTTATCGAGAAAAAGTTCTGTTCTTTCAAAAAAGAACTGGTACATAAGAAAAGAACTGGTGAGCATGATAAGAGCTAGCTTCTTTCTTTGTCATCTTCATGACTTCCTGACTTAACACTTTTGGCATAAGGGGAAAATCATTTGACTGGGTGTCTTCTTACTTGAATGGACGTTCACAGTTTGTTCAAATTTCTCACGTTGATGAGGGTGGATATCTTTCGAATCATATGTCTAAGGAAATTAATGTTTGTTCTGGGGTACCTCAAGGATCGGTCCTCGGGCCGATTCTCTTCTTGTTGTTTATCAATGATGTCGCTAGCAGTGTCCCTGGTATTGACCTTTGTTTATTTGCAGACGACACTTCCCTGAGTGTTTCTAACAAATGTAAAGAGTCTCTCGAAATTAACTCTTTCATCATAACTAGTCAGCTCTTGCAGTGGTTCAGTGAAAATAATCTTATTGTCAACACGGAGAAGACACAGTTTGTTGATTTTAGGATAAAAACCCCCAATAGTTCATTTTTTGAGTCAAATTTTATGATTGGGGATTGTTTAATAGGATCTAGCCAGCAGACTAATTTCTTAGGGCTTGTCATTGATTCTAGATTAAATTATTCATCGCACATTGATAAGGTTTGTAATAGGTTGAGTAGCTGTGTGTTTCTTCTTCGTCGTTTATCTTTTTTTGCAAATAAGGAAATTTTGATGGCGGTGTACTACGGATGTTTTCTTCCTCATGTTACATATGGATTGGCAATTTGGGGTTCTGAAACAGAAAATCATAAGCAGGTGTTCCGTTGGCAGAAGAAGGCCTTGAGAGTAATCTGCGGGATGAAAAGGCTGGATTCATGTAGGGGAATATTTTCATCCAACAATCTCTTGACTTTTCCCTGCTTGTATATTTTAGAATGTTTGACCTTTTTGATGAAACACAGACAACTTTATGATTTTTCAAAATAATAGTCATTATCATCTCCGCAACCAATCTTCTCTTTCCATCCCACGTCACAATACGACACTATATGAAAAACAAACCTTTTACTCATCAATAAAACTGTACAACTCTCTTCCAAACAATCTGAAATCAGAGACCAATGTTGGCAAATTTAAAGAAAGTTTGAAACTGCTCTTGATCAAAAAAGAATATTACAGTGTTCAATCATATTATAATGACATATGTTCTGCATAATTTTATTTTTAATTCCTTGTTTTATTTTATATATTTTGAAATTGCAGTCACTTGCAATTATTATGACATATTGTCAATGCTATAGTTATAGTCTTACGACAATAAAGAATTTGACTTTAGACTTTGACTTTGACTGCATAAGCTGCAAAACGTCAGGCCAACGTAAGTCAGCCGCACTTAAAGTCATAAAGACGATTGGTAAACCCAACTGACTTTCCATATCGAGCAGCTCGCTTAACCGGGCTCGCCAGTATGCTCTTGTCCCTGAAATCATTTAGTATAGTTAGCATGAATAAATAATAAATAATTTCTTCAAGCAGAGAAGAGTATTATAAGACTTCTGCTCACATAAAGAAATTTACAATCTTAATTATATACTATTGATAAGGAAACACGGACAGTGCAATAAACAAGTATGCTACTTTTTTACTTATTTAAATATTCAATTATGATCCATGAACCAAGCAATAAAAAAACTTCAGACAATAATAAATTTACATAGAAACATAAATTAATTTTTCTTGCATTTAATGAAAAGTTACATTTTTCTCTACATAGGTGTCATTCGATCAGTAATAAAAGTGGTCTTATTAACTGGTGTAATACTGCATATGCAACCTATAGGTTGATATTGCCTTCATTTGATAGCTTGGAGTACAAAACAAAACAAACATTTTGACTGAAATAGCAGATAATATTTTACACACATTATTTGTTAACAAATATTAAAGCTAAATTAAACAACCTAGAATGTCTTAAATATTTTAAATATTCCAAAACAAATGTACTTTGTGTACGTACCTCTTAATTGTGTACCAAAGCTCATTATTTTCTTTACTAATGATGGGAAAGTTCGAACGATCTCTTTTAGCTCTTTGACAGTTTTTCCTCTTAATTCTTCATAATGGCGAACAAACAGATTACCATTAATTGGTTAATGCCATCCACCTCATGGTTGAATTAAAAGCAAAAAATCTGCATACAAACATTAAGTAAAAAATCTAACTTCAGAATTATAGTCATATGTATTTAGAGTACCATGCTACGAATTACTTTGTATCCGCCCAAAATAATATATATGAATTATTTAACCAGTGGAGGATAAAGATATATTGTGGAAATTAATCTTTTGTTTAGGTTCATTTATCTATTATACTTTAATTGCTACAAAACAGCGTACTTTAAAACCTCTCTGCACCAGTAGTAAGTGTATTGTCTCTTTTGCTCCCAAAGTTTTGATTGAGAACACACATTTCCTGCGAATTTTGGCGTTCTTTTCTATCGAAGGGATTGGCTGTAGGAAGCACCGATGAGTAGCGGAGCTCCGGGTGAGGGTCGACCTCTCTGAAGCCTCAGTTTAGATAGCCTTTTAGTTTGCTTCGGCAAATTGTTTTATAACATTGTCTTCTTCCAAGGTATACTTTGAGCTTTCATTGTGTTGGTGTAATACTAATGTTGATTACCAACTAACAAAAAGATAAATATTATATCTTTTGGGGGGAATCTGAAACTGGTCATCTTGTCAATGCAAGAAATTATAATCAAAGGGTGTTCAGATTACTTTAAGGAAATAAATATGTATTCGCTCCTATCATTACCACTGCATTGACCTACAAAGAATTCAAAAGTTTTCTAAGGATATTCGATGTTTTTTACCTTGAAAATATCATCTGACTAAGAATTCGCTTTTCAAAACACCGAATGTTTAATTGAATTCCTATGCAAATCAAAAATACATACTTCATTTACCATTCAATCTTAATTCAACTTTGTGTTGTTGTTATTTATTTGTTTCAATTTCGTGTAGTTATAGGATATAAATTATGGATTATGCATTTTTATGGTATTACAAATAATTAACAAAATACAGTGAATAATTTTATATTTTATTTAAAGACGCCACAGAGAGGGATGTCCTTTAATTTTGTCATTTATTTTTCTCTTACACTGTATAGCCGTATGACACGCGTAAAGAATATTGTGACATCATTCCGGGATAATTTTTTGATTCTTAAAAATATTATGTAATAAGGAATTAAGACATATAATTTCAGGTACTCCTGAGATACCAAAAATTTAATTCATTCAGGGCCGGCTAAAACGTTTGAAGACTCCAGTGACTGATCAAACTGAGGAAGACGGAAAAGATAAGAGATATGGATATAGAAATGTTGACATACGCTATTCAAGTAAAATTAAATTGTAGCGGGAAAAAAATGCAGCTAAAGTTTTAAAAGACATACCTACTAGTCCCACCAGAGCGAAGAAATATAAGAAAGCTTACGAACAGGTTGAAAAAATAAATAAAGATATCCTGTCTCAGTAAACGAAGCACGCAATGTTAGTGGAGGCAGACCTTTCGACAGACAGTATGAGATAATAAGATAATAAGATGTTCATCGAAAAATTTGTTTCCTTGTTATAGTCTAATCTGAAGGGCAAAAGAGGAATGCTACCCTGACAAGAATTCATATAATGTTTCAGAAACATGTGCTGAAGCAAAGTTGAATAGTCTATTAGACCACACTGTTAAAAGACTGCTTCAGTTTTAAGGTCCTGATGCTATGAATGCTCCTAGCAATATCGAAAAAGAAGACTTTACACTTATTTGAAAGTGGGGCTGTGATGGTGCACAGCAATCTCATTTTAAACAGAAGTTTGGAAGAGAGTCAGAATCGGACACGAATATATTTCAGGATTCGAGTACCTATTCGATTAGTTTGTAAAACAAATGGAAAACAATTGTGGGAAAACTCTACACCCTCTTCTCCCCGGTTTTTGCGCCCTGTAAGGATACTCATTGTACATTTTTTTTCTGTATGTTTTCACGGTCTTTATTAACAAGTAACTTTGTTTTTGCTTTAACATATGACCATATATTGGTACATTCATGGTATTGTATGAGAAAATAAATTGTAACACTATTAAAATGAAATTCACCTGTTTGTCATCTGGAAAGTTAACTTGTGAAATATTACAAGAGGAAGTGAACTCCTCTTCTCGGTAACAGGTTGGCCGCGTCCGTCTCACGCCGGCCAAAAATTCCCTGCTTTATAACCTCGCCACAACATGTAACTTTCATGTCGACCAACAATTCCACCAATCAGTAGAAGACAACTTGGTTTCGGTGTTCTAAACGTCCAGATGGATCCAGAATGTTCTGTCGGCATGGGGAAGGAGTCAAAGTTATGTGGACTCATACTATATAAAAGTTTGTACTATATAACATGTCGATTTTGCATAACCAACGGCGGGAGCAGTCCAGGCGCGCACTAAGACTGTTAAACTAATATTTGGTTGATCAGGCCAAATTCTCCCTCTGTAAATCTGCCGGTGCGCAAATTAACTGTTACACAACTTTTTCCGTCGCTGGAGGAACATCTTTATCTTTCACACAAGTAGTGCAATAGTGGGGCTTCTGGGCCAAAACGCATTAATAAAAAGTGACAGCTACATCCGGTACCAGACCGGATGTAGCTGTCACTTTTGATTAATGCGTTTTGGCCCAGAAGCCCCACTATTGCACTACTCACACACATTGTGCCCAATATTGCAGTTGCCACTCTAACACTCTCAACACGATCCATATTGAGTCTAATGCCTAAAGATAGAATTGGGAACCTTCGATTCCACAGCCCAAAGCATCATTAAATTGGATTTCGCGTCCTGAACAGTGATTACTGAAATAGATCTTCTTCAGGAGTGTGAACACTTTCCAAGGAGATGATTAAATAATTCTTGCAAGCATAGCCGCTGTCACCAACCAGTGCCGAATTTTCCACTTTCAAATTCATGCTTCACACTGGCTGAATTGAAAATATGAGAGTCATGGGTTGACCCTGGCCAAGGAGCAACTATGTTTGTGAAGTTAAGATTGGCATCACGAATTTTCTGCGCGTTTATTGAGAAAACACCCTTTCTGTTTCAGCATTATTTCCACCTGGGAACTGAATTCTCACATGGGTGCAATCTACTGCACATATACAGTTTGGAAATCTTGCTTTATGGTAAACACCATCTTGGATTCTCTAAGCTCCATCCTCTTCTCTAAACTTGAGTGCGCTGGGGTTCGTGGGGTTGAATTGAACTGGTTCAAAAGTTATTTAAGTTCAAGGAGTCAAGTTGTCTCAATTAATAATGTTGTAAGTGAAGAAATGGGTGTTAACTACGGAATTATTCAGGGCAGCACCCTTGGGCCTCTGTTATTTTTGATTTACATAAATAATATTGATAAACTTCCAATCTCTGGTAAATTATTCCTTTTTGCAGACGATACAGCCGTGATTTGTACAGGACCAAATTGGGATGATGTTTTCAACACCGCATCGATGGAATTAATGATTTTGAAAAATTGGTTTTCTGAAAATATTTTAACAATGAATGTGAATAAAACAAAATGTATGCCGATCGCGTTACGCCCAGCGAGTGGGCCGCCCGCAGAGCTCAGAGTGGTTCTGCACTCGTGCAGTGGTGCAGACACGGCAAACTGTTGTTGTCAAGTGGTTGAAAGAGTCGATCATTATAAGTATCTTGGGGTAATTATTGATTCAAAATTGAGATGGGAATATCATGTAAATTTAATTAAATCTAAACTCAGAAAAATGATTTTTGTTTTTTATCAGCTGAGGCAAATTTTGGACGAAAAAGAACTTAAAGTTGTTTATTATGCTTATCTTCAATCCTATTTGCAATATCGTTTAATTGCTTGGGGAGGCAGTTTTCAATCAGTTCTTGAGCCATTAAATGTTATCCAACGATCTATTATTAAAGTCGCATTCAAAAAGACGGAGCGTTTCCCGACTCTTCAGCTTTTTAAAGAGTCTGGGCTTTTATCAGTCAGACAGTTATTCATAAAGAGCTTATTAAAGTTTTGTTACAATAATCCAAACTTGATAGTGGCTCCTGTGATTCACACTTATCGTACCCGTAGCGCGGTGGGCGTGGACCTGCAGGTTCCTCGAGTAGTTAAATCTATTAACCTTACTAATTCCTTCTACATTGCCAATTTTTTGTTACGAAAAATACCTCTAGAAATACGGAGCCTACAGGTTCCGCTCGGCGCCTACAAAAGGATCGTGGCGGCCTGGCTGTCGGAGATAGGCCCAGTTATCGCCGAGTCGCTTATCAGCCCAGAATATCCTATGTGACCTTGACGCACGTAAGCACTTCCACTTTCACAAACAAAAAACCCATGCCTCACGTAATTTATAATATGTAAGGTTAATATTTATTTTCTCCATCGCATGAAATCTTTCCTAACTTATACGAAATCTCATCAGCAGCTGTTAAGAAATAAATCTTTACTATTTAATTTTTAAAGCTATCATTATTCTTCAGGGTTGCCAGCAAATGGTTTCCAAAAAATTCACGCATCTTTCCCGGTATTCCCGGTCAAAATTGTCAAAATTCAAGGCCTATACTTGTCATTTCTAAGGGCCAATTCACACAGAACGGACGAGTGGCGGAGTCGTGGCACGGACATATGTCCTTTCGCTGTCGCTCCCATGAAACTTATCGCACAATTCACAGACGATCGCGGGCGGCCGCCCTCCCGCGCCACGTCGATCGTGTGTACATTGGATGATGGGAGCGACAGGGAAAGGAATATGACCGTGCCGCGACTCCGCCACACGTCCGTTCTGTGTGAACTTGGTAAGTCAAGTTTGAGTTTGGACGAATCATTTTTCTTCACAACTTTTAAATAATTTTTGTTGTACCACTAGGCCTATTTAATACATCCATTAAAATAGTGTTTGTATGAATTATTATGATTTAGAAAATGCACCCCAATGTATTGACGAATGAATTAATTAAGCTGTGCTCTGATAAAACAGGTTTTATTTTATTTTTGGTTATTTATTTTATTTTGCAGTTTTGGTTAAATGTGTCCATAACGATGACATGGACACTTCAAACGGATTATGATGACAGGGAAAACGGTTTGGACAGGAACCAGATTTTTCCCAGTCTTGAAACCAGTACAAATCGATTCCTCGTGGCCAAAAACTCCATCTAAAAATGAAATTCCAAAACCCTTGCACTAAACAAATTGTTGCTCGTACAAACAGATTCATTTAGAGTATATAAGACTGGATTCCAAAACAAAATCCATAGAGAGAATTTGATGTCACGGGTAACTTTAAAATAGAAGCAACAAAGAAATATCATAGCTTAAACATTTATTTGTTATTTCGACACCGCCACTACGGATATCAAGTCAGCCGAGTGCAGGCCTTCACACACAGCGCAAGAGCTCATGACAAAGTAGTGATGGACTGACGGCAGCCCTATTCGGATTCGGCGTCCGCAGTCCCTATCAATGAAACACTGTCATTGGTCACTGCGCATGCTAAGAACTTCGTGAACTTCGTATGCACAGTATGAAGGCGGGGAAATAGAATACGAGTGATTTTGGAAGCAAATAAATTACGATTGTAATTTTAAATATAGGCCTACTGCTGATACACGTCTGAGGACATTACACTCCACCATGCTCCTACCCCTTGTACTAAATAAACGATGGACTCGTCCATTTTTTGAATATCGACGTTTTCCTTCAATCGGTAATCGATGTTTTCTCCGTTTGCTGTAGGACGTAGGACATTTCGCCGTCATTAGCGCGCGAAATACCCGATCACTTGTCTGTAAGCGGTAGGTAGCGCATAGTGATGGGTCGAGTCAAGTTGACGAGTCGAGTTGACTCGAGTCAAGAGCCGACTCGAGTTGACTCGAGTCAATTTGTTCGTAACTCGAGTTGGACACGTACGGAGACTGCCGAATTTACACGAACTCGGATCCTAACGAGTCGACAACTCGGAAAACTACAACCCTACTGATTCAATTAATTCGAGTCAGAACCGAACTTGTTCTTTAGCCCTGACTTGTTCAGAGAATGCAGACTCGAGCCGACTTGGGAAAACTATAATCCTAATGGGTCAATTCGAGTCAGAACCGAACTCGTCCGATGATTGCCGACTCGAGCCGACTCGTTTCTCAACTCGAGTCAGAACCCGAACTCGTCCGAAGATAGCCGACTCGAGCCGACTCGTTTCTCAACTCGAGTCAGAATCCGAACTCGTCCGAAGATAGCCGACTCGAGCCGACTCGCTTCTCAACTCGAGTTGGAACCCGAACTCGTCCGGGGATTGCCGACTCGAGCCGACTCGTTTCTCAACTCGAGTCAGAACCCGAACTCGTCCGGGGATTGCCGACTCGGGCCGACTCGCTACTCAACTCGAGTCAGAATACGAACTCGTCCGAAGATAGCCGACTCGAGCCGACTCGCTTCTCAACTCGAGTTAGAACCCGAACTCGTCCGATGGTTGCCGACTCGAGCCGACTCATCCCCCATATGATTTAGCATTGATGCCTGATTGCGAGTCGAGTCCGACTCGACTCGTAACTCGAGTTGGGTGGTTGGACGAGTCGAGTTGACTCGAGTCATGAAATTACTCGACTCGACACATCACTAGTAGCGCATGCGCACACTGCGAAGGGTTGGAGGAAGAATAGCGTTGAGTTCACAACGATAAGGAAGGCATTCGGTTAAAATATCGATCGTCGTAGTACGAACTACTATCGAATATCGTAAATCGATTTGTTCTTTAAACATTGTCGTCTCAACATAAAAACGCCCGGCCCAACTTTCCAAATTATATAAGGATAAAATTTAGGTCAAGCATGGCCTGCAGGCTTAGTGATGGCTGTTCAGTATAACAATTGAGGATAAACTTTTTCTAATAGCCAGAGAGTGTTGAAATCATGAAATAGGCTCTCTGCTCGGATGCTTACAAATAAATGTAAATATTTCTTTGCCAGTTTGTTTGCTTGCAATATCTATAGGCCCTGAGAAACGTTTTTAGAGTAAAGTGTAAAGTCCCAATATCCCAAAGACAGCTCAATTTATAGGAATGTAGGATTAGGGCCTAAGTTATTTTTGAATTAGGAAAGTTTGGTTAATCTATCCGACGATTGCGTACGGTACTGGAAGATTTTTAATTCCTCTGTAATTTATTATAGTCATCATAACTGTTATCAGCGTACGGTTCTGTTAAAGAAATCAACATTAACAATTTTTAACATGGGCAAATTTGTCAGTAGTCAAAGTAAAATATTACTCATCGTCTAAGTCTTCATT
This sequence comes from Flexamia atlantica, assembly GCA_035578135.1. Lineage (NCBI taxonomy): Eukaryota > Metazoa > Arthropoda > Insecta > Hemiptera > Cicadellidae > Flexamia > Flexamia atlantica. Next base: position 4,821,833 of record JAQJVK010000019.1, read on the forward strand.
GACATTACAGTACAATGTATAGAAAATAGTACCCTGGCCACTGCATTTTAATAATCTAATACATTTAATTGCGTAATTGTTGGACAGTCATGTCATACAGTCAATTATTTATTTGTAAACTTGGAAGAGTCCCAAAAGAAGAATCTGTGGTACAGATATGACGTATTTATTAGCACCACCGATTCACAATAATGACTAGTTAAAAACGACAGGCATTGGAGTTTGGAAATAAAACGAAAACAGAGGGATGACGACGACAGGAAGCAGACAGCCGAGCCGAAACTAAAAAGTTGATGTCTTGTCATTCGGTAGATAAGGTCGATATTTAACCGAACCTTATCGTTGTAAACCCAACGCTATCCTTGGAGGGTTCATGGACACGTCAGTGTTCCCAGGTTTTAAAAGCCACGTTATCGTACTAGACCAGGAAAGTTATTTTGAATGTACCTAAATTACCGTACTCTTCCAATGAAACTCGTAAATTTGGTGAAATGTTAACAAGAAACAGTATACTGTTTCTTGTTAACCTGTGATACTGCCAAAAATCCATTTTTAATACTAAAACGGTATTAATTTATCTTTAACAATAGTGAAAATAAAATACAACACGGGGTTTAAAACATAATCAAACTATCGTACCAGACACAAATTGGATCGTACCACATACAAAATTATCGTACGTCTGGGAACACTGGCACGCCCCCGAATCAGCTGAGTTTTCTCTTCGACTAGTACGTCACTGGTGTCTGCTTTGCAGTTCCAGAACGAGAACTGTTTCGACCGTCCCGTATCGGCCGCGGAACATGTTCTCTTAGTTCCGTTCCGACTGTAGTTACGGTATTTCTTGGTGAAACGAACGCACTGACATCGGCTACGCCAATAAAAGTGGTGACTCTTTATAGGACAAAAGCCCTATAATTCCGTTCCATGGATGAGTAGTACCTGTTCTTTCGTGCCATAATTCGTTGCGAGAATTACGAAAACTACATCGGAAAAAGATCTCGTTATGGAACGTATTAACAGACAGTCGAAACAGTTCCCGGAACCAGAATGGAATAATATAACAGTTCCAGTTCTTTTGGCAACGCTCTCTCAACGTTGGAATCACTTTGTCTTCGTGTTTCGTTCGAACGGCAACTTATGCTTTGTCAAAAAAATCCACGAAACTGACCGATCTGATCGATAAATAACCATATTATAGACCGACAGGCCAAACTATCGCTATCTTAGAGTTTACATGATTTTTATAAAATTCAAGGATCTTTCGAAAAATTCACGCATAATTCATAGGTTTTTTCCCGGAGTGTGAAATTCACGCATAATTCCCGGTTTTCCCGGAATTCCCGGCTGCTGGCAACCCTGATTCTTACTTCTTGTGGTTTTAATTAGAACTCGCCGCACGCACAGGTCTTTGACCCATGTGAGGTTTTTTTTAATTTTGTTATTGTAACGCTGCTTTTGTAACTATTTATGTAAATAAAGAATTATTGATTTGATTTGACTTTTGTAGGCGTAGTTATAATTCGGGAACTCAATCTCGCCAACGCTGTAGAAACCCTTTTGATGATCTTGCCTGTGGTGGAGTAATGTATTCCACTTAACTCCCCCACACTCTTCAAGTAGTTACCTGTAACAATGTAATTACAAATTACTATATTGTAATTATGGCAAATAAAAATGTCATTATAAATAAAACAATGGATAACTATGCAATTTCTGGTTAAAAAATTGAACATTTTTTAAAGATAAAGTTAATTTTGCAATGTTTATGGAAATGATCATTTGTTTTTGAAAATTTCTAAAAACCCTGGGAAATCGGAAAAACAGAAAAATATAATTGTTTTTCAACAGGCAATGGGTACTGAAATTGACCGGGACAGCTAGCTGAACAATAATAAGCAAACATTTTCAAAGTCTGGTGGTGGTAACGATGTTACAGTCGGAAAAGCGTCCGAAATGTCCAAGAAAAGTTTGGTACAAAATATAATATGTGGATACTCAGATTAATTTAAATTGCAAACTGAAAAAGAATATGTTAAATATTTTATAGTCTATCATAAGTTAGGATAACTGAGATATAGAAAATAAATCTGGAAATTATAAAACGACTTGTGGTTTGCAATTTTGGTTATATACTGTACTACCTAGATTAGATCGGGATAGGTTGGATTAAGGGCGAAATTTGGGCGTGGGGTCTCATAGCGACTGATCCCACAGCGCCTAAAAGTGAAAAAAAATTAAATTCGTCGCACAACGACTAAAACCGAACAGTCCCATAACCTCTAAAAATAGCGGGAAAATAAAAAGTTCAGACCGTCGCACAGCGACTAATAATTTGTCAGTGAGTCCCACAGCGTCTAAAAATAATAATCAGTAGCTATGGGACTTATGGACAAATCTTTAGTCACTATGCGACAAATGTACATTACGATTCCCATAGCGTCTGATCCAAAAATAACATTTCGTTAAAAAATATGAAATTTCCAACCGTCCTATAGCGACTGTGACGATAATCACCATTTTCCAAAATTATTTATATAAATTAATTGGTTATAATTAGAGATTGAGACCTGTTATAGGAGTTTCACAATTCCCATACCAGTCTTGTGTAATTGGCACATAGAGTCCGGTATTTGATGACACTCAACACATTACTGGGATGGAAATTCGTTATCAGGCCAAAATGACATACAATTACTCCAAATTATCGTGGGGGCTCCGCGAGTAGCGACCCCCAACCCCCCCCCCCCCCAAAAATTCGAAGCGGATCGAGAAGCGTCACTCAATCCAATGATTGCTCAACATCACAACACATTACTGGGATGGAAATTCCCAACAGTCAACCTGTGAGCCCTGTTCTGCACCAACGAGCCGATGTTGCTCGCCGAGCCGGCGCCGAAGCCAAGGACGGAGCACACCAGCCGCAACGAGCGGATGTCGCTCGCCAAGTCGGCGCCGAAGCCAAGGACGGAACACACCAGCCGCAACGAGCGGATGTCGCTCGCCAAGTCGGCGCCGAAGCCAAGGACGGAACACACCAGCCGCAACGAGCGGATGTCGCTCGCCAAGTCGGCGCCGAAGCCAAGGACGGAACACACCAGCCGCAACGAGCGGATGTCGCTCGCCAAGCCGGCGCCGAAGCCAAGGACGGAACACACCAGCCGCAACGAGCGGATGTCGCTCGCCAAGGACGGAACACAATACCGCGGCGGTAGTGAGTCTGTCCACTACCGCCGCCGCGGCGCGCGTGTCTTAAGTAATTAAAACAGGCCTGTGTATTTTTGTCTCCATGTTTTAAGTTCGTGTCGTTAATGTTATGTGTATATGTTTTTTAGTTTGTTCATTGACGAAGACATCCAGCCGATGATGATCTTCACATCTTTTAATCAGCTGAAGATGAGATGAAACATGTTCTGATTCTTCATGTTTAAATCATTTTGAGCTGTCCTGACGGTTACATAGTAAGTAATAAAGTCTTGCAATATTTTAATCGTGCAGCTCAGGGGCTAAAAATGGATAGTAATTTACTTTCATGTTGATTAAGTATGGAGTGTTGCAGCGTAAAATACCTTTCAGTGATGTACCGTGTGAATTTTCGTGATTTTGTTAGTTTCCTACTAATTTCTTATGTCATAGCACTGGAATAAAATTGCCAGTAATTAATTTAATTTAATAGGGAATACTAAAAGTTGATAGTTTACAAGATATTTAGGAAAAACCAAAAAATTGTACCTTTAGGCCCTTCCAGCCCAGCCGGCTCAAGGGCTAAGGGCGGGGACTTTTGATGTTTTACTCCTAACTATTCCAAACAAAGTTACAAAGTCAAAAATTGTGATCCATGCAATTCCTTCTATACATTTTTTTGAGCATTCATTGCCTGGACTATTAGTTTATATTTCATCTCAAATCACATGTGTTGATATTGTGCCTTTTGGTAGTATTAGGCTAAAACTACAAGAAATTAGTTGGCTATTTGCACAATTTGCGCTATTGTTACCCTTTTACCGATGAAAACATTTTAGTTATTACAAATGATGTAACACTGCAGTACACGGAATGAAGGCAGAATTAAAAAATGTGGAATAATACCGGGCGTTTCAAAATGAAAGAGCATTTCAAAAATTTATTTCTTTAAACCCACTAATCGACGAAGAATGACTTATATGGCATTGGATAGAGCAAATAATGAAGTTTCATTGCTGTATTAGATGATAGCATGTTATTATTTCCTAACAAGAAATGTTGTTTACTTTCATTACATTCTTGTAAATGAAAAAATGGTGCCTCCTCAAGAAAAATTTTGTGTTCTGGAATTTTTCACAAATTTTCTGTGCGGAAGCACAAAAACAAGCACAAAATTCATGTGCAACGGTAGTTGCACTTGAATAATTGATTCACATTGAGCAAATCCCAAAACACATAATGATTTTTCTTGAGGAGTCACCATTTTTTCCAATTACACAAGAATGTAATGAAAGTAAACAACATTTCTTGTTAGGAAATAATAACATGCTATCATCTAATACAGCAATAAAATTTCATTCTTTGCTCTATCCAATGCAATATAAATCGTGCTTCGTCGATTTCTGAGTTTCAAGTAATGTATAAATGAAATCTGCTCTTTCATTTTGAAACGCCCTGTACAATTATTTAGTTTCGACGGGTTTTCATATTTATAAATTTCACAGACAAAAAACTGGCGAAATTTCAACTGAAAAAAATGTACTGCATTTCAACAATAATGTAGAATAAAACAATTATTAGATTTAAACACGTTCTACATTACCAGAATGAAGTTAAAACAGCGCGAACCTAAACGTAAAATTATTATTTTCAATGCAATAAGTGCGTGAAATAAAAAGATGATTGAAGTATTTTCAAGCTTAAAACATAACCTTTGCGTAAAAAAATATTTTTTCATTTAAGTTATTTATTATTATTTTGAACGATAAGAAACATATTAGCAGTTAAGAAAAGCTGCACAAACCGCAACATAGTGGAATAAATCAGGCGAGTTTAACCACACCTTCTCTGTGGTTTAACGAGGCAAGATTCAGATTTCTTAACTTTGGATTCATTTTCACACTAAGAAATAGTTATATTATTCGTGATTTGTAACATATATGCTGCAGAGATGATGTTTACCAAATTTCAGCCCTCTACGTTTAAAATGAAGCTAACTGGAGCTGGAAAACCCAGAGAAAATCTTCGAAAATATAATAATAATAATTATCATTTATTTAACCAAAATATACATATACAGTCATTTACATTTACATAAATAATCATTAGATTTGTTTACAAAAACTATACAAAAAATACATTCATACATTATGGCGAAATAAGGTGGGATCTTCTAGGTTTACCCGTGTTGGGATCTCCATCACTAGATTATTACACAGTATTGACAGGATATGACAGAATACAGAATACAATTAAAGTTAAACATATACATTTTCAGACTTTTATGTGCAAATATATCTATATAAAAGAAATTTAAAAATTAAAATAAAATATTGAACATAAAAAATACATAAATCCAATATTTTAACAGTGTAGGTCGCTAACTATAAATTAAAAACCAACAAAAGAAAGAAAATAAAATAAAAAATATGCATAAACGAACATCTATTTTACACAAATATGATAAAATGAAATATTGAAATTTTTAAAGCTACCTAAGGGTGAAGGAGACGAGATAGGGCAACAACTTATAGGGGCAAAGTTGTAGATCGTGAAAAACCTGTTACACATAGTGCAATCTGATTTTAATAGAAATATCCGTTCGGCCACTAGAGCTCAAAATAACAGTTTTAAATAAAGCTTTTTCTAACTTTTTTTATAATTTTTTTGAGGGGATCAAAATTTAAAATTGCACGTTTTTATGATTTCCCCCTTAGGGTTAAGCAAAGTAGGAAGTGCGTGCCAAATTTCAGGTTTCAAGCTCATCGGGAAGTCGTTTAGAATTCGTATCCCTTAATCAGTGAGTGAGTGAGTTACACAAGCGGATCTATATATTTTAAAATAAGAAGCAATATTACACATGAGTAATACAATGTAACTTGCCTTTGAATTATGTACTTCATACTTCAATTTTTGTTTAATGATCATTGATAGATCCTTTCATAAACATTTACACTGTATAATGATATAACAAATAAATAATGCAACAACATTATAGATGTATATTATTTAAAAATTCATAATATTGAATGATATTCTCTTTAATTTTTATTACTAATTGTTAAGAGAACTTCTGGAGAAGCGAGAATTTCTATTAACAACAGCGAGAGGAATGCTGGTAAACCAATTATCCATTGTGAAATTTCGATTGGTTCCAGATATAAGCTGTACCATACGTTGAATAATATCTTTAGCTGTACTCCTTGTTTGGAATGGGCCCTCTAGCTGGTTTCCTGCATGTAATTCCATGTGTTTCTACACGAATTCAAGGTTGGTTCTTCGGACAAAAATACTTCTACTGGTATCTTCTATACACATACCAAGTGGGTAAGCTGTATCAAAGAGTGCAAGGTTTTAGTGAAAAGTTAAGCTAACCACACGTACTACATAGCGTAAAGGTTTTCATTATATGATGCAGTTCGCGCATTACATCTCCGGCTATGACTGAGTCACCTGGGTGCAAAGTGCGGGGGGGGGGGCGGAGAGGGGTTATACAATCTAACTTTTTGTCAAATTCTGTGTTTATTCAAATCATATGTTTAAAATATCGTATGATACGATCAGTATCGTGGAAAGACATAATGCGCAATCTGCACATGTATTGATACAGATAAACATAAACCTACAAAATAGTAAAAATTCTTAATCTATTGTAGGGATCAAAAGAGTAAAAAATAAACTATGACGATCCACTGTGCCGAAAACGCCGCAAGCACGCTGAAGCACCTTACACCACAGTGGAGATTGCTGACAGAAGAGGAACAAAGTGTCATGTCTCAAACTATAGAAGAATAAAACTTCGGTATCCACCTTAGTTATGATGACACGTTGACCTCAGACATAGCCTGTGATATTGTGCAGGACATAGCTGGATATGTCTGAAGAGCATTAAAATCTAAAATGATATGTGAAGGTTGTGTGAGCAAAATAATTCTTCAATCAGTCCGATGAACTGGAAGGAAAGGGGTGGTTTAATCCAACTGTCAAAATCAGTAGAAACAATATGTAAAATATCAGAGTGCGTTAAGGAGAAAAAAATAAGTCAAGAATGCATATTCCTAAGGGAAAAGTAATTGATGAAATGACAATTTGTGTTAAAATCTTGTGTGGGTAAAAGTATTTTTGAAGGTTCCCACTTTTATGAACAGGAACCAGACCTAAGTCATCTATGTCTGCTTATAAAAGCAATATGTGTTAGCTACTTCAATATTAGATTACACCACCACACAAGATTGTATAACGAAACCCTACATTCACAGAAAATTCGCCACAGTCTCTGCATAACGGTAATATTCTTGGGTCAGTGATTGAAGACCTTACATTACTGTACTCCAGCTAGTTCTTTTATTGATCCATTTTAAGATGCATATTTTATGCATACATTTTAAATGCACTAAAATACCAATACAGACACATTTTTCTTTATAGAGTTCTTTAAAGCTTTGTACAGTTCAGTTTGAATCAAGTTTTCTAGTACAGATTAATAGTGATGTATTTTTATTACCTTGTGACGTACAGAAAAAATCAAATTTGCAAATAAATCGATAATAATAGGATCTAACTCATACTGTTATAAAAAAATCAAAAAACAATAACTATTGACTAATTTAATGAGTTTAAGTGGGTGTAGCTCATATGTTTATCATCTTTTAGCTACCTAATCAACATTAACAGTCAATTAAAATATTTGAAAAATATGAAATATATAAATACAATAACATAAACAATAGAAAATCAAAATATTTTTGAAATATTTAGTTAAATTACTAGAAAACACGAATGAATCACAATAATGTGCTTAAATTACAAATTTCTAAAGCCAACTACAACTTCTTTTATGTATATAAATGAAAACAAACTCCCGTTTGTAGTTCAGTGTCAAGACGCTATCTGTTTAGTTACATGGGAATAATTTTGAATCCAAATCATAGCGGACGTTTCAGGAATGAGCTTGACCAGCTGCAATGCTTAAGTGATGGATGTTCAGTCTTATTTTTTCTTGGTCTGTGGTCATTGTTTAAATAAAAAAAGGTCATGAAAACGTGCAGTAAACAAAGTTTGGACGGTTCAACACAATTATATTGTTAAAAATAAAAGGTCGTACAAAAGTTTACTGTTAAAGAATAATTAACAGTTACTGATTAAAAAAATGCATGCCAGAAAACTAAAATGTAGGCTGATTATCAATTTTTAAAACAAAATCGCACAGTTCTTCCTTTGGTATTGAATTGAATAAATAATGAACTAAACGTACGATCACCATTTTACCATATAAATCCCATGTTAAAAATGTAGTCTTCAGGGCATTTAAATTTGCATCAGTTAAACTTAAGTACTGCACATTTAACATGGGCTTTATATGGTAAAATGGAGTTTTTTGCTTATAACTACAAAACCATCAAAGATAGCAGCTAGGTGTAAATTGAAAAGTTGTTGGTCTTTGCAAGACCTGTAAAATGATGTGCTATTTGACATATGTTGCCATTTAATTTTTTGACTTTCAGAGCTACCAACATTAATACAAAATAAAATGCACTGTCAAAAACTTTTATTTTTTAAATGTTGGCATGTCATATATCAAATTAAAGCTGAGTTAACGAGGATTAATAATATTTTAACGGACCAAAAATACGTTTCTTAGTTCTCGAGATACAGGGTATTCCGTATATACCAATATTTTTCACTAAAATGGCCGCCATTTTGAAACGAATAAAGATAAGTGAATTCTGTTTTCACCAAATTGTTCGTCTTGTTCAGAGCTTTAATACGATGCATAACATGACATATGTTTACATTTAAAAATTCTGATATTCGAACCCATGACCCCCGGTTTTTGGAACACCCTGTATTTTAAAAAGCTTAAAAATATTTTTATGTTGTTCCTTGCGGTCGATTTAGCGGAGTATGATTTTGTTTCATCTATGTAGGACTACTAGTTCGTCCGCAATCCATTTGAGACACCTTAGGTGAGACACCCTGTATAGTAAGTCTTCTATTGTAAATAATAATTAATTTCCACTTACTCGGCTATTTTCTGTGGCATCACTAGGGACTCCGGATTCACTGTATTTCTTGATTTAGACTTATCTCTTAAAAATTGGAACATATGAAATATTGGCCATTTTCGTTCCCCTGCATTTGCTCCTGAACCACTCTTGGCTTTCTTCGCGTTTCTTCGATATTGTCCAATGAGACACCTCATTTTCTTCTCCACTTCAATTCTGTCAAGCTCCATTGATCGTGCCATTTCAGTCCAAGCGGCATGTTTTTGTTCCGATTTTCGTACCCGGGATTTGTAGCATTCCAGAGCACGGGATAGCTCAATCAACCTCGTAACTCTGTCCCTATTCCACTCGTGCTCACTTAAAAGATTCTCCATAGTTGCAAAACACTCACGTCGCAGGAGTCACAGTTTTAATAATATCTAGCGAATTATAATATTGAACGTGAATTACAGCTTTTACAGCAGATAAGATTGTCATTGTTATATTCATCTGATTATTCATCATTGTTATATTCATCTGATCACCAGACAGTTCAGTGAGAAATAGAGATTTTTTTTAATAATTCAAATAGATAAGCGATCAGCTTTCACTTTGTGTAAACAAGGCCGCACTTTTTATAGCGGCCTTAGTGTAATTAAGGCAACGTTTGTAAATTAATATAACTGTAGTTACTTTTATACAGATAAATAATAAAGCAGCTTTGACTGTGTGTTACATTTAGTCGAAAAGTTATTTTTATTGTACGTGTAGTGCGCTGAACACTGCTGAATACAAATGAGACAGTTCCCAGGATTTTCTAGAGGGAAGGAAGCTATATAGCTCTGCTACAAACAAAAAAGGACATATAGCCTTAGCTACATGTAGCTCAGCTAGATGTAGCCGCATTTTTATATGTTTATCGTCAATTTTGGATAGCTCATTTTCGGCTATATCACTATGAAATATATCTCAGCTTGTTGATTTACTTCTGTGACTATTGTATTTAATTGTACATTAAAACTTAACCGTAACAAACATTTCATAGCCCTATTCTTTTGTTTGAAGCAAAAGGTAAAAATACTAATTTAAACTGGTTTTTGTTCAATTTAATGATATTATCAAGTCCTGGTGTTAATAGTTTTATGACAAGAGTCTAATTATTATGTAAAACCCAAAAAAAGATGAGGGGGCGTTTCTTGTTTATGGATACTTCTTTTGTTTATGGGACGTTTCCATTAAAATGGCCGCTCTTTTTTAGTAAAGCGTCTGACCGACCCTTTTCACTGCTAAATCTTTACAAAAAGTGAAATATGAATTAGAGGTGTCATCAAAAGTAGGACCGAAAATCTTCACTGTCATGAAAAGCAGTAGAAATTAACTGAGACAAACTATCGAATGCACAAGTGTTAGTTGGCCTATGGGTCCCATTGAAGTTTTATTGAGTTCTCTGATCGACTGCCATTCTTCAAAATGCAGACTGTTTTTGGAACTTTCCCCGAAATGGGTAAGTCAGTAAATTGGGGTTGCCGGATTAAATACGATTTCGGGTTCAAATTTCTTCTTTTTTAGAAAAATGTCTTCTTCATTAACTATTTTGTTCGGTATGTTTGTTTGCTGGTTGATGTTTGCTGGGTGCAGATGGCTCGTCGATGGATTCCTTCGTTTTAGAGGGGACCAAGACCTCTCCAATTTTCTCTGACAACACTTCTGGTAGATTTTCCTTGAAGCATTTTATACACACTCTCTTCTGTCCGTCTTCGTCAATTTTCTTAAAACATGTATCAAATATAATGTGAATTGGTGTCTTACATCTGACGCAGACATGTGATCCTCCTGGAAGATTTCACTCTGCACAAGCAGGGCACATTTGCTGTTTAGAAAGACCATTATCTTTATCAGGTTGAAAAATATCTTCAACTAAATAATATCTACCCGTAATTTCTGAGTAGTTTTCGTCAAAAGTTAACTATCATCATGCTGCTGAATAGCTCATGGCTCACTGGCTGCTATGAGTTTAAGCTGGCCTTCTATGCGTTTATGTTTTATCAAAAACTCGTCAGCTCTCATCGGTAGGTCATCCGATTTTAACTGTACATTTTTTATTGTATTAAACATACTTTCTACGAGGCAGAACTAGCAGTTGTTTCCGTAAACTGAAAAAGGACACATTATCGATGTTATCAGAGGCAAGTCATCTATCAGGTCTAATATATTTACAACAATCTGGGGACAGAATAATGATGTTGTGTTCCTTCTTAATGACGGGTTGTTTTCTAGCTCCTCTTAAAATACTTAAACCCCACTCTTGAAACATGTTATTTTTTGTGGAATTACCTTCTTTTTCAAATTTGACCTCAGGATCCCCAGGCTCGTACCGTCCCCAGTTATGGTTTTCGTCGAATTGCATATTTGTTATAGAGTAAACCTCCCATATCCGACCATGACGGGAACGGGCAATGGACAGAACGGTAAAAAAGTCGGATATCGGGAGGAGCAAAAAATACTATTTCCAGGTACAAAAAAAGCTACACAACTGCTGTAATGCAACTTTATTACATTAATAAAATATTGCTTTAGACATTTTAAACAGTATAAAATCAAATGAGAAGATGAAAAATGTCCAAGCATAAGGTACCTTATAACAATATTGCTTTAAACATAAAAAAAAACATTTAAACAGTTTAAAATTAAATGAGAAGATAAGAAAGTCCAAGCATACGGTACCTTACTGCACGCACATTTGTGTAGGTAACATTATGTACTCTGAAATCCTAACGGCACAGTTGTGTGGGATATTGGATTTTTATTCTGGATACAGACACTTTTGACTGCCCAGACCTATCTGCATCGATTGTGTAGGTTGTGGGGAAGAGTAGAGAATTTTTTTGTTGGAGCCTGTTTCGTTTTTTTTTGGCAATACTGTTTGTTTACAAGACATGATGCTGATGATGGCAGACTGCCGGAATCTGACTGATAAGTTCTTTAATTTATTATGATATTTTTAACCAAATGTTTTGAAACTGATATAATAAATAAATATAAGGATTAGCCTTTAAAATTAATAATAAACAATGGGCAAATTCTTTCCCTAGTCAAAAATATAATCTTGCTAAAGTAAACATACACAATTGTGTTGGTCTAAATTATATAACAACAATTTTAATTATTAATAAATATTCTTTTTTTTTGTTCTCAGATTTTGTTATGTAGGCCTAACAATTTTTTAACAAAAATTATTTATTACAAATAAGATGTAAAAAAGGAACACAATGCTAATAAATGTTTACTAGGTTTATGATATATAGGGCCTAACTGGGAACTAATCCAGTTAGGCCCTATATATCGGGAGGACCCGAGAGAGCTGGAAGTGGGGGAAGTGTAGCCAGGTTTGCCAGCAGTGCAATGACGGCGCTAGGTGAGGCGTACAGTGAAAACAGAATGCAAGTGATTCCCTCGCTGTTATTTATTAACAAAGCTAGTTTAATACATTAAGTTACTAATTTTATTTTGATTATTGTTTTCGAGTTGTTTCCGGGACGAAAGCAATAACTTTATATAAAATTGTCTCACTGATGCAATGTGTTATATATATGCAAATTCGCATCGATTCGCATTTTCTAGTTTCTAAGAGCCGAATGGCCGATTGGACGTCGGTGTAAGCTATACATAAACGTCACGTCGCATCGCGTTCCAATTCGGCCATGTATGCTCTTCAGAGCATTCGAGTCGGGCCGTGCCGTGACGTGACGTGACGTAACGTGACGAGACGTTTATGTATAGCCGGTTCCATTTGATTACAAAGGTTTCATTCACATCGAAAATGGACGCGACGCGACGTGACGTGTATGTATAGCAGCACCTTTAATAGTCTAAGCTATAAAATTATTTTTTTATTTTTGTAGTAGAAAATATGACAGCTAATAAAATTTTTAATACAAGCATGCACTTTTCAGGTTACGAAAAAAGGTCTATATAAAAGAATATGTAAATTTTTCTTATAAATAAAATACACAAGAATATACCTGTAAATATTTATGACGCATTCTTAATATTACTTCACCTAAAGACCGCTGTAAGGGGAGTCGGTTGACCCTATGGGTAAAACAAAATTGATTTTATTATTATTTATTATTCAGCCATCCATTCTGATTTATTTGACACCTCAAACATTAAAATATGTTCAGTAGAAATGGATTTATCGAGTTTTTCTCCAAATGATACATGCACATGTTTCGCAGACCGTGGCGGTGGCGCTCGCATCACAACAAACTAACTTCACTTGCTTAAACTAATTTGCTTGTACATCAATACTAAAACATATTTTATATAGTATTGCATAGTTTGAAATATATACAGTATTTGTTTTCTTCTTGTTGGCAGCACTATATATACGCTGCATAATAATGTAGAAGAAAGGAAACAAACATAATACGTTTAGTTTTGTTTACAAACATCACATGAGATTTGTTGACATTGTGATACAGTTGTTGTTTTGAAGTATTATCTTTGCTTTTAGTGATTATAACAGTGTTATAATATGCCTAGGCCATCACTGAAAGTTTTCAAGAAACGTAAAAACATTGGTAAGCCTAAAAATGTTGGTGATACCCCAACCAGTACTACTCCTACGCCTACAAATGCATCACCAACTAGGCCTAGTCCAAAAACCCCATCAGAAAGTTCTTCAAAGAAGAAAATTGCTAAGCAACGAACACAATACGATGTTTTTAGTAACCATAACGAGAAAGACATGATATAGTAAATTTTTTTTAATGAAGAAATTCTTGCAGATTTTGCAGTTTGTAAGGAGTGTAATGGAAATTTGTCTGTGTCGACTGACCGAAGATTAGGTTTGAGTGTAGTGATTGGTTTTCAGTGCAATGACTGTGGACTCAATACTTCTAAAAGAAATGACAGTGAAAAAACTATTAGTAAGTCTGAGTTGAACACTCGTTTAGTATATGCGTTACGTTGCATAGGGAAAGGAGAAAATGCCGCAAAGACATTATGTGGGGTTATGAACTTACCTAGTCCACCTTTATTTAGATACTACAATAAACGCTTACATGATGCTGCTAAGAGGTTTCCATGGACAGCATGAATGAAGCAGTTGAAGAGGCAGTTGAGGAAAATGATGGGATCAGGGATATTGCAGCAGCATTTTAATGGCTCTTGGCAAAAGAGAGGATACAGCCAATCCGTATAAAAGTGGAATTTGAGAAAAAAAATTATTTAATAGGAGAAATAAATAAATTATATATTACTGTAAGGTATAAGTTTAATATTATGAATCAAAAGAGTAAATTTCATTATGTTTATTTTTTATCACTTTTTTAAGACTTGAAGTTGCTCCATTCAAATCCAGATTACTCTGTGTAAAAATGTTTAAGTTTTGAGCTCTGTGGTGGAGGCACAATAGTGCACTTGTTCACTAGACTTTGATCAGTTTGAAGAAAAGGTTATGTTCAAGTGGCAACACTAAAATGAATGATCAGGTAAGATTCTTTATGCGTTTTGTCATTATTCTACAAAATAAGGTCGCATGTAACATCCGTTACACTAAAACATGAAAAAGTTATTTATTTATATGAATGGTTTGAAGAAAAACTAAGAAAGTTTCCAAAAGTAAGGTTAAGGCATGCATCTGTTAGTCTACACCTTGAAATTTCCATATTTATGTTAAATCACACTTTTATAGCAGTTTTAAATCCAGTAACATCCGTTACGTAACGGATGTTACAAGCATTAACTCTGTTAGTTATAACCATATTTAGGCTACAATAATTACCACAAACATTTGAAACTTTACTATTGCTGTCTTTACTGTTTTACTTTTATGAAATTAACCACAAAACAATTCTGAATGGTTTTTAATCATTCTTCGTCCTATTACTCAATAAAAATATTGTTATTTCATAGCCTAGATGGACCGTTTTTACCGATTTCTAATATATTTCCGAGGCCTATATTGTTTGTGCTTGCCATTTTACTAAGGCCTGATTAGCAGTATTAATGTTTTGAGTAAGCTAAGTGAAATTGAATAATTTACTATTAATTTGTAAGTAGAACCATTTTGAGTCTTTTTTCTAAAAAGAGCGGTATTGTTACATGACCTAGGAAGTCATGAAGGTGGTACTGAAAACCCACCTGTGTTTAAAAATAGGATGGCAAAATATTGTTACAGCAAGAAAAAAAATGAACAGAAATGGAAAGAACATCTAGAAAAGGATAGGAAAAGGAACAAAGGTAACCGGGAGAAGGCAAAAGAAAACATGACTAATGAACAAAAAGTGAAGAAAAAATAAGAAACCCGCTTAAGAGTAAAAGCCTGGCGTGCTAAGCAAAGACCTTCCCAAACGCAGCATTGTGAATCTACTCCAACGAAAGTTTTAGATTCTTACAAGAAAAAAAGCACACTTAGGAAGGCAGTTGTTAAAGTGCGGAAGTCGCTTCCTTTCAGCCCCAAGAAGAAAAAAACAGTCATCCGACAATTATTGAAAGATGAAAAATTAATCGATTTGACCTTACAAAAACAAAACACCGTACCCAGAAAAAAGTTTAGTGAGGAAATAAAAGAACAAGTTTTAAAATGGTATGATAATGATGATATCAGCTGGCAAGCCCCAGGGAAAAGGGACTATGTCAAAATATATGATCCTGAAACAAAGAGGAAAATTCAGAAACAAAAAAGATTTCTAGTGATGACAGTAGATGAAGCCAGAGAATTGTTTCAGGAAAAATATAATGTACCTGTTTCTCGACCCAAGTTTTTCGAATTACGACCAAAACATGTTCTACCAGTGGCTAACACACCACACAATGTTTGTGTTTGTGTCAAACATGCCAATTTTGCTTTCTTGGTAGAGGGGTTGAGGGTTACGGCTGGTTTGGAGTCCAATTTTAATCATCGCAGCTTGTTAAATTCAATGTGCTGCAATACGATGAGCGAAAGTTGCATGACAAATACTTGTGAGAATTGCACTCAAGATATCAAAACCCTGTTGAAAGATAACGTTGATTACTCAGCAATAACCAAGTGGAAAACTTGGCAGAAAATTGAAGGCAAATACCAAGTGGTAGAAAAAACAACTACATTAAAAACAGTTGTTGAAGAAATCAATGAAATATTACCAAGCTTTAAATTCCATTGTTTTGTCCAAAAGGTGCAATCAGCACACTTTGATCACGATAAGACTAAGATCAACAAGGGTACAGCTGTCATACAAATCGACTACGCAGAAAACTTTTCTCTTACGCCTCAAGATGAGATCCAGAGTGCACACTGGGGCCACAGACAAGTAACTTTATTTACTGCTTGTATTTGGTATGAGAACGGAATTAAGTCCTATGTTGTAGTAAGTGATGATTTGTCTCATTCTAAGGAATCAAGCTGGGTTTTCTTGAAAACTATTATTAGCCATTTCAAGGGATTTTGTTATGATGATTTGACAAACCTGCTAATATTCTCAGACAACTGTTCTGCACAATTTAAGAGCAAATTCACTACTTCAAACATTTGCTTCTTTGCTAACGGTTTGAATGTAGAGAATGTTGAATGGAGCTCATTTGCACCTGGGCATGGGAAAGGAGCCGTTGATGCAATCGGAGGCCAACTTAAGCGACAGATCTGGATTAAGATCAAATCCCGCTCTATCATCATAAACACAGCACAACAGTTTTTTGATGCCTGTGAGAAAACCTGTGAATCTGTCGAAGTATTGTTTGTCCCAAAAGAAGATGTAGCGGAGACAGGGAAAATGCTACAACAACGATGGGAGAACGCAGCAGAAGTTGTAGGAATCCAAAAGTATCATCACTTTAAAAAACTTGATGAAAAGCATATACTTGCTGCTTTTACTAACCGCTCTTCGATGAAAAAACATCAAGTTGTTGTCAGTCCTGGAGAGAAAAAGAGGAAGCAAGCCCCCCTTCGATATTCCGATGTCTATTCCAGTGACTCGGAATCCAATGAGTCAGTCAATTCTTGTATAAGCGGAGTTGGGGCCCTTTTGCAACTGGAGAATGAACTTGTCGGAGATAAGTGTACAGAGAAAAAAAGCACACTGGCCTGATTAGCAGTATTAATGTTAATATTGAAGAAAGTCAAATTAGCCCTGACATACACGTGCTGGTGAAGTACACAACGAGTAGGAACAGTTTTACATATGCAGCAGTGTGTCAAACTCCGGTTTGTGACGATGGAGAAGTAGGTTTTATTTCTTACTGCTATTGGTCAAGAAGGCTCTCTCTTTAAAATCAATGATGAATTAAAATACATTGATTTTGAACAAATTGTGACAATTTTACCAACGCCTGAAATAAAGTTGGCAGGAAACAGGGTACATTATAAGTATCCATATCCAATCTGTGTAAATAAGTAACTTACTGTAGGCCTATGTTAAAATGAGCTTGAACGGCCTTTTTTTAAAGGAACATTTTTCAATTTAGATGCATTATGGTATGTCTTTGATAATTTGTTTTAAGTGCATAAGTCAACTAATGTAAGTTCAGGAGAGGAATCATAGGCTGGAATCACCTAAGTTGTACAATTTGTATGAATAAATAATTAGGGCCTAAGCTTAAAGAAGGTAATTATGCCTAGATTTCATTGCACAGTTGCTTTACAGTTTTGCTTTGATATTTTGGTTCAATGTTTGTAAAATTAAGTAAGAAAAGTCATGAGAAGTAATATAGGCTTTAGCCTACTTAAGTTATTCAGTTTCTACTGTGAACATAATTAAGCCTAAAATGATACAATGTATTACGTTTCTTAGTATGTAAGTTCGGAAGTGAATTTTATATTACAACCAATTCATTAATAAATTATTTCATAAAAAGTCATCTGCATTCTTTATGATATACCTTAGTTTGTGTTATAAATCTTAAAATTTTAAGAGGGGTTCATTTTATAGGCTATTCTACTGGGAGGAAATGTTGTAACATCGTTACAAAATCTATGTAATATCCGTTACAAAGGAAAATATTTTTTATTAATTATTCTAATACTTAAAAAGTTCAAATTTGTGGTTGAAAATAAAGTATGTGTATTCTATAAAGCTGAGAAATATAATATTTCCATAGGTGACTTAGATGGGCTGATTTATAGAAGAATATTCGTGAAGTACCTTAGCCTGTTCACAATTGAGTAACATCCGTTACACAACAAAATAAATTTAAATTGGTTTATTTATTTACGAAAGGTAACCAAACTTCCACTCCTTATTAAGGCAACCCTTCTGTACTTACTACAAGTCTTAAAATGGATCATTAATAATATTTGAAGACAATATTAACACTTTTGTAGTGAAAATGTAACATCCGGCACATACGGATTGGCTGGATACTCATCGCTGAACGGTGTTGTTACGGTTTCTAGTGCTAGTACAGGAAAGGTTCTGGATGTCAAGGTTCTGTCTAAATACTGCAAGTGTAAAGATAGGTTTGAAAATGTGCACACTGAGGACTGTACAGCAAACTATAAGGGTACAAGTGGGGGGATGGATGTGGACGGGATAGTTGATTTTTTCCGAAGGTCAGAGGAACTTCACAATATCCGCTACGAATATTTTCTTGGCGATGGTGATTCTAGTGCATTTCCAACCATTTCTGCGTTACAACCATATGGGCCAGATTTTGAAGTAAATAAACTTGAATGTGTTGGGCATGTTCAAAAGAGAATGGGGAGCCGATTGAGAAGACTCGAAACCAAAATGGGCAAAAGGAAACTTGTGGATGGTAAGACTATTGGCGGACGAGGGCATCTTACTAAAGCTAACAGGAACATAATACAATTGTACTATGGACTTGCAATCAGGAGAAACACTGACAGTCTTAGAGCCATGAAAAGAGCAATATGGGGTGAATACTTTCATTTAGTTAGCACTAATGACAAACCGTTTCACGGTCTGTGCCCCACAGGCAACGAAAGCTGGTGCAAGTACCAAAAAGCTGTTGAAAACAATGAAACCTATGACCACACTAAGCACACACATTTACCTGCAGTAGCGATGAATAAAATCAAACCCATTTTCAAAGCCTTGACGAATGAAGAACTGTTGCAAAAATGTTTGCATGGGGGTACACAAAACCCAAATGAATCGTTAACAACGTAATCTGGGCACGTCTTCCGAAGCGCATGTTCGTCCAACTAACTACTCTTGAGTTTGGTGTGTATGAAGCCATTACCTCTTTTAACAAAGGACATATTACCAAATTTTTGATTCTAAGTAAACTTGGTATTAAGCGTGGAGTGAATTGTGTTCGGGCGATGAAAAGGTTTGATGATGCACGTGTCTACAAGGCTGAAAAAAGGGCTCGAAGAAGTACAAAAAAATTGCTGGCAGAAAGTGTCATTAGCTAAAAGAAGACTAGAAGACCTGCACCAAGAAGCTGAGGATCCAGATCAGCCAGCATATGCACCAGGGACATACTAGGTTAGTACAGTGGACATTTTCACCGTTGTTTGACTTCAAACGATGATTACCGAAAAAGTGTTTTTTTTCTATTTAAGGTACATTTTCTCAGTTTTTATTTTTTTTTTATTTTAAAAAGAGGGTGGCGGCCTCTTTTTACCTTGCATTTGCCCCCTCCACTTGGGCCTCAGGCCTGTGCGTGGAAGTTATCAAGCAAACCCAAGGAGTGAGCCGGTACAGTACAAGGATGAACAGTACTGCTATCATTTGATAGCAAATTGCTAAGCAACGAACACAATATGATGTTTTTAGTGACCATGACAAGGAAGACACTTATAATATAGTAAATGTTTTTTAATGAAGAAATTCTTGCAGATTTTGTAGTTTGTAAGGAGTGTAATGGAAATTTGTCTGTGTCGACTGACCGAAGATTAGGTTTGAGTGTAGTGATTGGTTTTTAATACAAGATGCAGTACTGCATCATTTCTTGATGCTTTATTTTTTAAATTGTTCCTATTATAAGTGTGCACAAACAGACAGAGAGATATTTTACTTATAACCTCGAAAAATTAAAAAAAAATTTACCTAAAAAAATTTGTTTTTAAGGTTAAAAAGTAATAAAATTCATAAAAATGTTATTTATTTATTTATTTTTAAAACCTCTCTGTAAAATTGTACACTGCAAGTGTACCTTTTTAGGGAAAAAACTGTATTGCATTATCTTTAACAGTCTGTGAGATAATGTACCCTCAATCAGCCTGATTTAACATGGCGAAGATAGGGTCAACCATATGCTACCATCATAATGTATATTATACTCATCAACAATTACCTATAAGTAGTAAAGTAATGGTTTAAAGTTACATTTATTAATGTTATTAATTGAATGATGCTATACATTATTTCGTCGCTCCCTAAACAACGAAAATGAACACGTGATTCACGTACCGCAATCACCAACACTATAATAGTTCTATGTCATAGATCTATTATCAAATATTTGATTATATAACTATGATCGAAAACTATTATGTTAAATATTATTTTATTTTAGACTCATTACACTACCATATTTATTTGATCATATTGTTGTACCAAAATGGATGAACAACTGTTTTTTTGCTTTTGGTGCTTGCTTGAGTTCAATAAATACTATTTGTTTGGTACTCAAGAAACAACATAAGATAAAAAAACGACTTTGGGTCAGACCATGGGTAGCAAGACGGAATGATGTTGCTATTCATAATCACTTATTGAGGGAATTGAGAAGTAAAGATCCAAACACTAGGAAAAGTTTTTCTTTTGTAGTGTCAAAAGTGTCCAAACTGATTTCTAAGAAAAATACTCATTTGAGAAATTCTATAAGCGCAGAAGAACGCCGTATGGTAACACTTAGATTTTTGCGACTAGTGAATCTTATTCCTGTTTACAGTACAGTAATCGCATACCGCAATGTACTCTTTCAAAAATTAAAATTATACCCGAAACATGTAGAGCAATATATGAATCAATGAAAGATGAATTTTTTAACGTAACAATTTTTATTGTTGGCTTATTAAAACAAATTCAAAACATTTATCATTTTTTAACAACATTAATCTTATAAAACTTAATTATAATATTAACTTTAATTTATTGATTAACTTATTTTACATGATACAATGATTATGACATGTAATCTTCTTCAACATTAGCTTTTTGCATTGCTTGATTTATGATGCCTCCCGTCGCTGATAAGGACAAGAATAAGTTTGAGATGTTTGGATCATTTTCCATTGTTCCAATTGGAGGCAATGATCTCCCGTCGATTGTATTCCACACTAGATGACCCGACAGACGTTGTCCTGTTTTCTTTATGAATAATTTGTTTTAGTTTGAATATCCTCTACGGCACCCTAAAAGATAGGTTTTTATATCTGACATACTATTCCGAAGTTTAGATCCTTCAGGCATAGTCTGTAAAAAGTTTTAAACAATCTTTGAGCGAACACAGTGTATTTAATTTAGATTTTTGACCAGCCGCCATTTTGTGATGAATGGGCATTTTGAAGTGCGGTTTGCGGCATTGATCTCTACTTGATTAGCCCTTCAAAATGATGTGCATATCAACCTATGCTTACATTTAAGATTTTGTGCCGACTCCTTGTGGGCCGCTCCCCGCCGGGGGCCAAGAGTCAGTAAATACCTCAAAAATTAGTTTCTTTTTACATAGGAGAGAACGTTTTAAAGTTTTATTTCTCAAACCAATCCCGTTCAAAAAATATTTAGCCGTCCCGGGACTTTTTTTACACACTGTACATTAAAGACAGTACAGCCTAAGGGCGCTACGGAAAGTTCTGACAGTGGTATTTTTATCCCAACCACCACTTTGCCTTATGCTTGAAATCAGGTTTTCAATGGGGTCTTGGTTTAACCGTGTTGCTATGATGTACTTCTCCCTTTCTTGATCTATAAATGGGATAACAGCGGCGATTGAAAGTCTTACACCATCAAAGCATGGCGGTCGCTCGACTACAGCGTTAACTTTCTCTAAGTCAGCAAACTTTGCTGAAGATTTCTCTAAAGTATTTATGACGTGTGGATGATTCCTTGTTAATGCACACTTATCCGGATTTGCACTTTTCTTGCTTAAGAGCCTCAAATAAAGAGTCATATTTTCTAGAAATTCAGCAGTGTTCATAGCGGTTTCACTGACAATTTGTCAGTGAATATTGTTTGAATACGTTCTTCGTTCTTCCATTTATTAGGTGTTGCCGCAACACCTATTCTGATTCCTGCAGCAACAATGTGGCTCATTGTTTGAGCTGCTAAGGCAACATTAATTTTTTGAAAGTTGTTCAGGTTTATATGCGCTGGTCCTAGTTTTGGAACTGCACGAGTCGAGGAACTTTGTGTGTCTATTTCATACAGTTTTCTAATATCATCAGAAGACACTATTTTGTCTCCACATCTAAAATCTTTTGTCAAGAGATTGTTCCTAACTGATTCCAGGAGTTGTGACAGGTCAAAAAGGGCGTGGACCTTCCTTTCATCATCATCTAGGAAGTATGGTTTCTCCAGAGTCACTCCCAGTTGCGAGTAGGCACAACGGTTGGTACTATCTTGGTCACATACAAAAGCTTTGACAGATAGATCGACTTCATGTAACTTGCTTACGCTTTCATGTTGCCAGCTATTGTTGTAACCTGCGAAGCATGCATGCCATGAAATAAAATATCCTCATGCATGGATGTAATGAAATATCCTAGTGGGATTTTCCACTGACTGTAAAAGCATCGTCCCATAAAAACGCAAGCTTGTTTTCCTAACACCGGTTGTCTGCCTAAAGTACTGAATTCTTGGAAGCCACCAATAAGATCGAACTATGAAGAATACTCCAACCCCTGTTTAATAGACATGTCGTCAAACATTAATATAAAGACCTTCTCCTGTTCATTCATGGTTGAGACTTAAATTTTAAATTTCTCTATTAGCTTATTATAATCCGGTTCTAAAGCAGTCCTTGTCAGCAATCCAGGATTTAATCGTTGAAATACCGTGAAGAATTAAAGATTTTGCTAAGGCCGTTATTACACTATAATAGTTCTATGTCATAGATCTATTATCAAATATTTGATTATATAACTATGATCGAAAAATATTATGTTAAATATTATTTAATTTTTAGACTCATTACACTGTCATATTTATTTGATCATATTGTTGTACCAAAATGGATGAACAACGGTTTTTTGCTTTTGGTGCTTGCTTGAGTTCAATAATTACTATTTGTTTGGTACTCAAGAAGCAACGTAAGATAAAAAAAAACGACTTTGGGTCAGACCATGGGTAGCAAGACGGAATGATGTTGCTATTCATAATCACTTATTGAGGGAATTGAGAAGTGAAGATCCAGAACACTAGGAAAAGTTTTTCTTTTGTAGTGTCAAAAGTGTCCAAACTGATTTCTAAGAAAAATACTCATTTGAGAAATTCTTTAAGCGCAGAAGAACGCCGTATGGTAACACTTAGATTTTTAGTGACTGGTGAATCTTATTCCTGTTTACAGTACAGTACTCGCATACCGCAATGTACTCTTTCAAAAATTAAAATAATACCCGAATGATGATTTCTTTTTTAAATTGTTCCTATTATAAGTGTGCACAAACAGACAGAGAGATATTTTACTTATAACCTCGAAAAATTAAAAAAAAATTTTACCTAAAAAAATTCGTTTTTAAGGTTAAAAAGTAATAAAATTCATAAAAATGTTATTTATTTATTTATTTTTAAAACCTCCCTGTAAAATTGTACACTGCAAGTGTACCTTTTTAGGGAAAAAACTGTATTGCATTATCTTTAACAGTCTGTGAGATAATGTACCCTCAATCAGCCTGATTTAACATGGCGAAGATAGGGTCAACCGTATGCTACCATCATACTGTATATTATACTCATCAACAATTACCTATAAGTAGTAAAGTAATGGTTTAAAGTTACATTTATTAATGTTATTAATTAAATGATGCTATACATTATTTCGTCGCTCCCTAAACAACGAAAATGAACACGTGATTCACGTACCGCAATCACCAACTTTGGACGCGCGCAGCGCCGTCATTCTTACTGTTGGCAACACTGGCTACACTTCCCCTACCTTCTCCGCTTCCCCCACTTCTGGCCTCTTTCGGTTCCTCCCCCGCGGAACTTATTGCTGCACTAGCCATCAGTAGAACTTAGTGATTGTGAAACTCCAAAGGAACCTGAAACGTCTGCCAAAGAAACGGAAACATCAGTGAAACATTTACTTGACATAATGGTAAGAAGCTGTTGGAGAATTTAAAATTGACTCAAAGAAAACTTCACCGAAGACGTTTCCGAGATAGGAATTTATTTCCTCATCTGAGGATGAGGATGTACAATAGTAGTCTACCCCCCACTTGAGCAGGGGTTTTTCCCATGACGTCATCAGCTGTGCCACCGGTCATGGGACCGTGACGTCATCAGTCGTGTGATCTGCATCGTGTCACGTGTCTGCATCGTGTCAGTCAAAAGATGACGTCATTTTTTTAATTTCTAACCTCAATTACAGTACCTCGGAATATCCGGACCCACATTATCCGGACCCCACCAAAGATGGCGGCGCCCATGGGGTTGGCGCGCTTTTTTCCCGCGCAGCCGCCATTGTTGGCGCGCGTGCGCTTTGTTTGGCGCGCTTTTTTTGGGTGTTTTTTTGTGGAGAGTGACGTACGAGGAGGAGGGGTGTGGTAATGCGAAGAGGGTGACAGTGTTGGACGGCCCTCGAAGGCGCCCCCCGCCCCCGCCCCCGTCCCCCGTGGACGTATTTCTGCCGATGGGATGGTGTAGTTCGATCGTTCGCTACTAGGTGGTGAAAAATTTCACACTGCCGTGGCCGGGTTTCGAACCCGGGTCACTGAGTTGGCGTGCTTCCGCGCTAACCACTAGGCCAAGACGCTGTTGTTCTGTCTTAGTGATTTTGTGGTATATGAGAGGGTGAACCGAATTTAACTCACGTTTCCCGCCGATGCGGTGGTGTAGTTCGTTTGTTCGCTACTAGGTGGTGTTTGCACTGCATTGCCGACCTGTTACTTGCCCTGCGGCGTGGCCGAAATTCCTAACCTCACTTTTTCCCGCCGGTGGTGGCGGCCGTGGCCCGCCAAAACGTGACACCGGGTTGACGTCACAAGGGTCTGCCCCCGTCCCTCGCTTCCGTCCCCTGTATCAGTGTTGGCAACTGTAGACAGTGAAAATATTCATATACTATATGATATGTTGGGTATGACACATAGTCCTTTGTATGTTATAATATTATATGAAATTTTCGTTAAAATTAAATAACTTTGGAATGGGCGAGTTAATGTAGCTAAAATTTGGTACTTAGGTACTTCTTAACCTCTTCTACCTTTTCCATAAACTTATATCCCCCTCTTACCCCACCCACCCCCTTTTTTTGTTCTTCTCCTTCTCAAATATGGCTAAAAATATATAAAATCGTCGATATCTCGAAATCGGTTGGTCCTAGAGCAATTTTGGGCCCAATAATCGACCCTCCGGGCATCCGACCTCATGGGGAATATGACCATACCAAAAAAACTTAACATTTGTAATGTGGTTTGCATCGACCAAAAATGAAGGGGCAATTATCATGTAAAAATTTAAAATTTAATAACTCAAGAACTGCTAGTCCGAATGCAATAAAATTTGGTACTTAGGTACTTCTTAACCTCTTCTACCTTTTCCATAAACTTATACCCCCCTCTTACTCCACCCTCCCCCTCTTTTTGTTCTTCTCCTTCTCAAATATGGCTAAAAATATATAAAATTGTCGATATCTTGAAAACGGTTGGTCCTAGAGCAATTTTGGGCCCAAAAAACGACCCTCCGGACATCCGACCTCATGGGGAATATGACCTTACCAAAAAAACTTAACATTTGTAATGTGGTTTGCATCGACCAAAAATGAAGGGGCAATTATCATGTAAAAATTTAAAATTTAATAACTCAAGAACTACTTGACCGAATTTAATAAAACTTGGTATGTGGATACTTGTTAACTTCTGCTACAATTTGAAAAATACTTATACCTTGTATTGTGGGTGAGTATCTAGATAATTGAAGGGGCTACATTTAAAAATTTAATATCTTAAGAACTAGATGATGGATATTGATGTAACTTGGTGTATAGGTACATGTCAACTTATGCTA
The DNA here is from genome assembly GCA_035578135.1 of Flexamia atlantica. Taxonomy (NCBI): domain Eukaryota; kingdom Metazoa; phylum Arthropoda; class Insecta; order Hemiptera; family Cicadellidae; genus Flexamia; species Flexamia atlantica. The sequence continues at coordinate 4,848,117 of JAQJVK010000019.1, forward strand.
AGGCTTAAACTGGGTGTTGCAGATTGCATCACAGAAATTGAAGGGGCAAAAAATAAAACACTATATCTGAGAAATTAATTATTGGATTTTATTTAAAACTTGTATATGGGTATATTTGAGTCTCTACTACCTTAGTCTGTACTTTTTTTTTATCATATATTGAGGTATTAAGTCATTAATTTCAATATTAATGGGAAAATTAACATTTATTGTCCATAAAGGAAATGGATATTTAATAATTAATTTTGCTCTTGTAGCTTTTAAATAATTGTCCTTTTGATTTGTGTAGTCACTTTATTAGCATTGACTTGTGTAGTTAGTAGTATTGAAGTCACATGATCTATCTTGACTTGTGTAGTTATTCATGTACCAAGGGCCATTACTCATGCATCATGGGCTCTCACTATTAAAAGTGAAAAATTCCAGGCCCATCTTAAAAAGTATAGAATAATAGTTTATAATTATGATAAAAAAGGACGGGATGTTTACTTCTCTGGTGGTAATGAGGATGCTAAATTCAAAATTAATCTGTTGTTTCATGATGGGCATTATAATGTACTAACTAACTTAACTGCTGCGTTTGTCTGCCATTATTTTTGTGAAGCCTGTCATATTCCCTATAATAACAAAGGTGACCATCGATGTTCTAATCGGAGTCTTTCGTGTCATTCTATTTCTTCACCCTATAAAATTGAAAATGGAGGCATAACCTGCCGCTTTTGTAAGCGCTTTTTCAAAAATGAACGGTGTTTTATAGCTGAACAGGGTCAGATTTGTAAGACTATACAGCTCTGTCATAGTTGTAAAAAATTAGTTTTCCCAACCAAATGTAAGACAGCCCATGTATGTGGAGAGGTTTACTGCCAGTCATGTGAGGATTTTAAGGATCCAAAACATCAATGTTACATTCAAGTTGATCGGAGATGTCCAAAAGACCGTGATTTTTTGTTTATTTTCTTTGATTTGGAGACTTGTCAGGATGAATTTCTTCCCTGTGACCCTGAAATGAAAGTTCACAAGGTCAATTTATGTGTTTCTCAGCAGTATTGTTTCAAATGTATCAATGGTGGGGAGGCAGAAACTTGTTCAGAGAGTCAAAGAGTATTTGAGGAGGATCCAGTAAAACAGTTCATGGAGTATGTAATGGAAGTGAGAAAACAATTTAAAAATGTATGCATAATTGCCCATAATGGCCAGGGTTTTGATTTTCAGCTTGTATTGGAATATATCATGGAAGAGACTAAATTCATACCAAACATCACTCCCCGGGGAACAAAGTTAATACTGATTGAAGTTGCCAATGTACGGTTTATAGATTCACTTAGCTATTTCCCCATGACCCTCTCTGCACTCCCCAAAGCTTTTGATCTGCCTCCCGAAAGAAAGAAGGGCTTTTTCCCTCATTTGTTTAACACTCTGGTCAATCAAAATTATGTAGGTCTAATCCCAAAAAAAGTATTACTGTCCAGAGTCAATGTTTGAAGAGACCCACTTAGCTTTTGAGAAATGGTATGCTGATCAAGTTGCTAAGGACTACCGTTTTGATTTTAGAAAGGAGTTGTACTGTATATCAGATGTAGAGATTTTGGCACAAGCTTGTATTAAATTCAGAGCTTTGCTTCTTGAACAATGTAATGTAGATTCATTTCTAGAATCAATTACCATAGCAAGTGCCAGTAACTTGGCTTTTCGCCGTAATTTCCTAAAACCTAATACTATTGGCTTGATCCCTATAAAAGGTTACCGTTGTTCTGATACTCGGTCAGTGGCTGCCATACAGTGGCTAAGCTGGGAAGAAGAAAAGCGTGGAGTGAGAATCGAATATGCTGAGCGAGGAAAAGGAGTTAGGATTTCTGGCTCAAGAGTCGATGGATTTGACGGAGAGCGAATCTATGAGTTCCACGGGTGCTCCTGGCATGGATGCCCCAAATTTTTCCCTTACAACAGAGAGATTTCACTGTAAAAGGATCCCTCTGATTCACTACATTTGAGGTATGAAAGGGCTATGAAAAAATGGAAAAACTAGGCAATGTAATACAAATGTGGGAGTGTGAATTTAATCAGTTGAAGAAAGATTAGAAATTAAATCACTTGAATCAGCTTTCAATTTTGAACACTTTGCCCTTAAATGCTAGAGATGCTTTCTTTGGGGGTAGGACAGGGAATGTGAAGAGGGAGAGACAATCCAGTATGTAGACGTGAGTTCCTTGTACCCATTTGTTAATAAATATTGTAAGTATCCCATTGGCCATCCCACAATTTACATAGGGCATAATGAATGCCAAGAAAGAGGTTTGAAGGTTGACGGGCTGCTTGAATGTAAGATACTCCCCCTTCTTATCTTTACCATCCTGTTCTTTCAACGCGCCTTCATGATAAGTTAATGTTTGTTCTATGTCGTACTTGTGGTGAAATGTTACACAAAGGTGAATGTTTTCATGAAAGAGAGGAGAGAGCATTAGTAGGAACTTGGACCATGTATGAAATCAGAAAGGCAGTAGAGAAAGGGTACGTTACTTTAGAAATGTATGGGCTATGGGAGTATGAGATGACTACATATGGGGAAGGCGGACTTTTTACTGATTTTATTAACAAGTTTCTAAAATTAAAGCAAGAAGCATCAGGCTACCCTTCTTGGTGCCAGACAGAAAAGGACAAGGACCTGTATATTTCAAAGTTTTTAGAACATGAAGGTATTCAATTACAAAAAGATAAAATTGCTAAAAATGGGGGACTAAGGTCAAAATGGGGGACTAAGGTCAGTACCTAAACTTATGCTTAACAGTTTTTGGGGAAAATTTGGCCAGCGTGAAAATATGACAAGAACTTCGCTTGTTAGGAACTCTAAGGATTTTTTGCGTTAATAACTCAGCCTGGAAGTATTGTAAAATGTGCTGAGATAATAAATGAAGAAGTACTATTAGTCAATTGGCAAAATGTAGATGAGGCTAGTGAGTCACTTAAAACTGTGAATGTTGTGATTGCTCCTTATACTACAGCACATGCTAGATTAACTTTGTATGAACATTTAAAAGCCTTAGGTGACCAAGTTCTCTACTATGACACTGATAGTTGTATCTATTACTTCCGGGAAGACTTGTACAGAGTACCAAGAGGAGATTACCTTGGGGAGATGACAGATGAGTTGACAGGCTATGGCCCAGGCTCTTATATTGTGGAATTTGTCTCTGGCGGACCAAAGACCTATGCATATCTTGTCTTTTACTTTTAGAAAGTAAATGTTTAAAGATCTTGTAGCGATTGCCCGACATGCCTCGATAGTTGAAGCATGTGTCCAAAGAGCGTTGGGCACCTACCCAGTAACCTTCCTTACACCCCCAGTGATGGGTGTGTACGAAGCTGAGTCTTGAAAGCTTCTTCTGTGGACAGACACCCACATTTTTGCAGGGCTAACCCCTGGTAAGTCCATATGGGGATGGCAGGTTGGCTTAGCTACCTTAGAAAATGATTTCCTGCGTCTGCCACAGACAAGGACTAAAGGTCCGGTGTGAATGTTGAATTGCGAGACTTGGCAATAACAGCAATATTAATTAATATTTCATTAGCTGCTTCGATGCCAAGTCTCGGTTTGACCGACCGCCGCCGTCAAACCTAACTTAACCTGTCCTATTTTTAACCTAACTCAACCTGACCTCTTATAACCTAACTCATCCTGACCTATTTTAACCTAACTTAACCTGGCCTATTTTATCCTAACTTAACCTGACTATTGGATTTTATTTATAAGTGGTATATGGGTACATTTGAGTCCAACACTGTAAAATATACGATGTTCAAAGGGAGCACCGAATCGGTGCTCTCTTCTTCCTGTCCGTACGAAACACAATGACTACCGGTTGGCCGCCATGACATAACTCGAGTTAGACACGAACTCGTACAAAGATTACCGAACTTACACGAACTCGGATCCTAACGAGTCACCAACTCGGAAAACTGCAACTCTATTGGTTCAAATCGAGTCGGAAACGAACTCGTCTGGGGATTGCTGACTCAGGCCAACTCTTTTCTCAACTCGAGTCAGAACGCGAACTCGTCCGATGGTTACCGACTCGAGCCGACTCTTTTCTCAACTCGAGCCAGAACCCGAACTCGTCCGATGGTGAGAAATTCTTGTATACTATACTACTTACAGGCAAAACGTCATATGTAGATAGACTCATATGAGCCAGATTTTTTAGCAAGTACTGTATAAGATTAGATATTCAAAGAGAGCACCGATTCGGTGCTATCTACTTCCGGTCTATCGCCTTATAACTTTGGCTTTAACTATGGACTACTTTTACCATTAAATAATAATACAGAGACTAACCAACTGAATAAATCAACTTGACTTTAGTAAATGTTTTAGCTTAACATCCACTTACTTTAAAGAAATTCTTGTGCACACCTAACATATACCATTCAAAAGTAAAACTTCGTAAGAAGATAGTCTCATACAAGCCGTATTCACTAACAAACACTGTAAAAATACGATAATCGAAGGGAGCGCCGTGTCGGTGCTCCCTTCTTCCGTTCCGTTGCCTCATATATTTGACCTTGAACATGGACAATTTTTACTATCGAATATTAATATAGAGACCAAGCAACTGAATAAATCAATTAGGTTTACTGTTACGTTACTCTCTCCGCACAAAAATCATATGATAAGTATATTTTGACTGAGGATCAACTTTATTTCAGCTGTAGTAAATGCACATTTATTGATGGGTTGGAGATTTCTATAAGTTTAAAATTATTGATTTAGAGTGCTCAATTTTCACACCACAGTAGGTATCCTTAAATAAGCATGGCGCGTTTTTTTTATTATAGTGAGTTTCCCCAGTAGGCCTAATCTCACTCTTTTTTGGATTATTTGTTTTTATTTCTCATGCACTCTGGTCCGTTCGAAGGTGTAGCCTAGAATTTTCTAAGTTCTAGATGCCACAGTCTACTAAGCCCTTGTTCCACATTCATACCGGGCATTTCAAAGAAGTAGCTCAAGTTCTCCTCAAACCTGAGCGCCTCAATTTACTAAACCCTTGATTCACATTCACACCGGACCTTTAGTCCTTGTCTGTGGCAGACGCAGGAAATCATTTTCTAAGGCAGCTAAGCCAACCTGCCATCCCCATATGGACTTACCAGGGGTTAGCCCTGCAAAAATGTGGGTGTCTGTCCACAGAAGAAGCTTTCAAGACTCAGCTTCGTACACACCCATCACTGGGGGTGTAAGGAAGGTTACTGGGTAGGTGCCCAACGCTCTTTGGACACATGCTTCAACTATCGAGGCATGTCGGGCAATCGCTACAAGATCTTTAAACATTTACTTTCTAAAAGTAAAAGGCAAGGTATGCATAGGTCTTTGGTCCGCCAGAGACAAATTCCACAATATAAGAGCCTGGGCCATAGCCTGTCAACTCATCTGTCATCTCCCCAAGGTAATCTCCTGTTGGTACTCTGTACAAGTCTTCCCGGAAGTAATAGATACAACTATCAGTGTCATAGTAGAGAACTTGGTCACCTAAGGCTTTTAAGTGTTCATACAAAGTTAATCTAGCATGTGCTGTAGTATAAGGAGCAATCACAACATTCACAGTTTTAAGTGACTCACTAGCCTCATCTACATTTTGCCAATTGACTAATAGTACTTCTTCATTTATTATCTCAGCACATTTTACAATACTTCCAGGCTGAGTTATTAACGCAAAAAATCCTTAGAGTTCCTAACAAGCGAAGTTCTTGTCATATTTTCACGCTGGCCAAATTTTCCCCAAAAACTGTTAAGCATAGGTTTAGGTACTGACCTTAGTCCCATGAACGGATAATATCCAAGTAAATAGCCTAACGGGGAAGACAGAACAAAAAATATCGGAGGCAGCAAATTGTTATGGAATGGTTGCCACGAGCCACTGCGTTGGTTGGGGCAGTAGTTTAAAAAGTGAGAATAGGCCTACTGGGGATACTCACTATAATAAAAAACGCGCCGACGCTCATACGGCCTAGCCTAACGGCTTACCGTGGTGTGGAAACGGAGCGAACACTAACACTTAGCCAAATTCTCTAAATCATGGGCACCGCCATCTTGGACAATCATCCACAACAGCTACAGACATAGATAAACATGATTACCTCGGTCAGCGTACACCAACTCAGAGACCAGGGCTCCCGACCACAACGATAACATTTTTAAAACACCGATAGGAAATCGCCGCCGCCATCTTGATGATGTCAAAAGCTCGCTAAAACACATATGGTCAAAATAAAAAAAAAACATGAGCCATCTTAATGATAGGAGGGGTGAGAAACCACCGGTCCGGATAATGTGGGGTCCGGATAATCCGAGGTGTACTGTAATTGAGGTTAAAAATTACGTCATCTTTTGACTGACGGATCACGTGACAGATACAGATCACGGGACTGATGACGTCACGGTCCCATGACCGCTGGCGCCGCTGATGACGTCAACTCCAGGTCACGTGACCATCGGCGCAGCTGATGACGTCATGGGAAAAACCCGTGCTAGATCGCTGCCCAGCCTACTTACAATCGCAAGCTCCAAAAGAAAGGAAAAAATATCGAACGAATCTCCAGAGAAGAAAATTAATAACACCACCCAAGGAATCAGAGGAGAAAAATAATAATATATCACCCAAGAAATCAGAGAAGAAATCAATCCTTACTTATCCACAAAAAAGGAACCAATGTAAACATATATATATATATGTGTGAAAAAGCCAAGAAGAGGTGTAAGATGCTCTAATTGGACAAATGGCGCGTTTTGCGTAAAACATCTTGGAAAGGAAAAAAAATGCAAAAGAGAGGTTTCCGGATGTTCGAAATTTGCAAATCGCCACCCAAGAGTTGCATACTTAAGGTGAGTACATATTGTCCACAAAAAAGAAGAAAACAATATAAACGATTATTTAAAAAATAAGTTGAATTTATTGGAAAAAATAGATACATTAAAGAATGACAAATCGTCAGAACATACGAAAACAAAAAAATGCAATTTGTCAACTAAAAAAGAAGTTAACACCATAAATGATTATTTGAAAAATAAGTTGACTGAATTGGGATACAAACTAGATACAAAACTGTCGTGTGAGTGGCTTTAGCCTACCTTACACCTAATGAGACCCAAAAAGGTCGAAACAGTTTATTTAACCATATCAAATGTTGATAGCAGGTCAACTTATTATGTTAATGTGGAGGGGATGGTGACTGCCAAAAAAGGTGGGGGTTTATTATATGTAGGGTCTTACAGTTAAATGAAGTCACTTCGTAAAGACTCTTAATGGTAAACGATGCATCTCTGTCCTAAGTGTAATTATGAATTTGATGACGAATGGTTACTTATCGCACAAAGAGATTTATTTCATCAAAGTAAAAATTATCCTGAAGAAGAAAGAGCATTTGATTGTCTTAATGAAGAAGAACCGAGAAATTCAAGCTACCTTTGCAACTTCTGTGGGAATTATTTGAAGATAGTATTTTATTTTATGTTCACAATGAATTATATCATAAAAATGAGAACTCGTTAGAGCCCATGCAATTTGATGAAGTTTCAAACGGAGAGACAGTATGTCCGGCTACAACCTCCAATAATAAACATTATAAGATCAAGAGATGATGCGAGTAGTAATTACCAAGGACTGAAGATTGGAATTGAAACCAACGATAGTGCAGGCTTATTTAAAGATCAGTCTGGTCAAGACAAAATCTGTTTTATCGAGACATATGCTGAATCACTTGATGGAGTTGTTGTTAGACATTACAGAATCAGAAACGTAAACAATAACAAGGTAGAAACATTTTTACTTTCTCCCCCCTATTCGTAGTATATGGAGAAAGTATTGTTTTCGTAAAAATTTTTGAATTTGAGTTGTTAGTGGATATATTTGTTTTAGTGCTCCCTGAATCCAAAAAAGTGGTTTTCGGCGTGGTGTCTGTCTGTCTGTGTGTGTGTGTGTGGACGTATGTGTGGATGTTTGTGTGGATGTATGTGTGGATGTAAACAAAGCTCTCTAACGACACCAGTGGTCCGATTTTCATGAAATTTGGCATGTAGGTATAAAGCCATGGTATCTCCAGGCGTATTTTTCATTTTTTTGAATTTTTGATTTTTAAGAGTATTTACCCCATAAAAACCCATGAAAAATGACAAAAATCCAAATTTCTCAAAAACGGCTCAAACGATTTTGATAAAAATTTCATGGTTTATAGTGCTTAAGATGACAAACAAAATGACACCACCCGCATGTCTGTAAAAATTCAGGTTCAGAAGTTATGGGGGTTTAAGTGTTAAAAAATTGATATTTTTAAAATTTAACAAAATCTGTAACCTATAAAGAAAATATACTTGCAACCATTACATTCGCCTTGAAAAACTAAATAATCCAGTATTTTGAATCATTAGTTTACGTCAACTGGTAACGGAGATAATTGATATTTTAGTTCGGCGGTAAACGCAGTACGTTGTCCAATGTTATTCTTATGGCAAATTTTCAAAAATCGATATCTCCGTTATTTACTAACCGATTTTGATAAAATTTGGTATATATTTGTGTGATAATTAATTGTTAATTTTTTTTATTTCACTATATATGTTTTCTGATTATAAATGACTGCAAGGGAGAAAGTATGTGTCAGTTTCCTGATAGCGTTTATTTTAAATAGTAAAACGGTAATTAACAACACACTGAAAACTGAATTGAAACGACTAAACTGTGTAAAATTTAACATCCTATTAGATGCAACATTTACTAACACTTATAGAGAGACATCTCAAAGAGGATTTGTTGCAAGGAGTGATAAAGAACAGGTGATTGCAGGTGGTTGCAGGTTCTTGTGATTTTCTACAGGGTGATTGAAAAGTCTGGGTACGGCTTAATATTTTGAAAAATAATAAACGTAGACCTACAAAACTTGGAATCAAGTTATAAGGCATATAAATCTATCTTAACACATATCCACCCTCCTCAGGGGACGGCCCGCCAGGAGTCAGGAGAAAATCTTAAATGTAAGCATAGGTTGATATGCACATCAAATTAAAGGTCTATTTTTGTAGAATACAACGCCGCAAACCGCACTCAAAAAGGTTGACCCAGTACAAAATGGCAGCTGTTCAAAGATTCAAATAAATACCAATTTCTTTGAATACAAACAATTTTTATCATTTTTAACCGACTTCCCCCACCAACAAAAGGAGGAGGTTCTCAATTCGTCTTGGGAGATGTTTTTTTTTTTCTAGGGATGTTCACCGATTTCTCTGCGATACTTTTACCAATCAACGTGATTCTACTACCAAAATAACCGGAATGGTTTCCCGTAGGTCCCATATATAACATTTTGTTTCATTGAAATATTTATTTAGGAGAAAAGTCCAAAAAACTTCAAATATTCAACATTTTCAAATACTTGTTGTTTACAAAACAAAGCTAAGGTGAACAGGGATAAGTCAGGTTTATTTTATTACAGCTGTTACATCCTTCAAATTAAATTTATAATTATAGAGCAAATGATCAGCTGCTTCATGTCTATATAATGTCAAAACAGTTTGTCTTCTAGGTTATGAATTAATTATATGTAGATTCAAACACAGTCAATTCCATTATGATTATTATTACTTAAATAAAAAAAGTGTAAACCAAAAAACATGAATGAAGAAGAGCAAGTCTAAATCTTAACGTTTTAGTGTGGCCTAGGAATACCTCAGAAATACATCGGAAACTTGGATCTTGTGAAAGAACTTAAGCCCATCATAGATTGCTTCTGTAGCACACCAGTTAATTTTAAATGGCCATAAAAAATAATGTCATCATCGTACAAAGAGGAATTTTTGTGACTTGTCATATGTGAGCGCTCTTGCAATTTCCACTGAAAAAATCCCCAACAGGCTTTGCAAGTCACTGGTCATTGTGAGTTCGTGTTTCACAGGTTGAAACATGCGAAACATTATTTTTATCTATCTTATTGGACAACTTATAGTGCTAACGTGCAAGCATCGTAATTCGAGACTAGATCGATCTTATGAGTGAGCCCCTGGACAGTTTTGCAAATGTACTTAAATAAACTCATTTTCCATTTTCCAGGTGCCAAGCACATGGTTATCTTGTAATAAAAACCTCTACAGTAAACTGTCCGAGAAAATCTGTCGCAAATTCGAGGGTTCAATCAATTCAATAGAAGATTGTAATTGTGCACGTGAGATAATTCATAATATGACCGCCGCGTATCAGAATTTCAGAAACGTTCCAAGGCTGTGCTGAAGGGATAAGGTTTTTAATGTTTAGCTTATCTGCTTTAAAAATTGTTTTGAGTATTCTCCCAAAATTGCAATGTTGTGGTCGTGAGTTTGTAAAGCAAAAAAAGCGTAAATACATTAAATAGTAAACTTTGTCTGATATATCTGTTTGTGTCTTTAGGATAGAAACGCGCAAAAACTAATAAATAGATTGAGCTAAGCACAGAGGCAATCTATTCCAGTTCTTAAAATACAGTTAAAAAATGCCACTGGCGTAGAAAGACACAAAATAAAAAAAATACACCTGAAAATATTTTGCATTGAGCAGGATCAAGATCAGCTGTTTCGAGCTAACAAAAAAATTGACTATATATTAATATCTCTTAAACGGCCAATGTTGAAGAACTGGAACATACTCGGTGTCAGACAATTTTACACCCTCAAAATCTTTAAATGTCTGGTGGCTTATCTATGTTATATAGAACAACTAACTGTTTAAATAATTTTTTTGCTCACAGTACAGTAGTGAAATGCTGTGAACATTTAAATATTGTTTTACAATGTAAATATGGATTTGAATGCACGTCAAATGTGAAAATTACGAAACTATTAAGCTGAGAATTTGCCAGTAATGTATTTGGCCCATATAGGACTGATCTGTAAAGCACATGTATAGGCTTTTAAAATCCCTTATAAAATGAGATGTTTACAAACATGTGGCCATATGCATAGCGCATAAGTAATAAATAGCTGGACACGTGGAGACTATAACAAATTATAATGTGTACTATATACATTGTCATTTACCTGAGACTTCGCTGTACAAGAGACTGTTCTAACCTGTCCAAAAAATGAGTTCAGCAAATACAGTAGTACAGTTTAGAAATCTATTAAGTGATTGAGTCATCAGCGAAATGAACTGGAGTGGAGTATTAATGGTATCCTACAACTATTATTGAATAAATCGAAATCAAACATAGAAGACAAAAACGTCCACTAAAAAGTATGAAATAATTTATTTTTGGTAAAAAAAACAACCGACTTCAAACGCTCTAAAAAGTATGAAATAATTTTATTTTATAAGTCAAATTTCGTAATATCCAAACTCACGTATTTCAAGTCGGCGCGGCTCTATATTGCATCTTAGTTATGTATCTTCTTGGCAGAATAGCTCGAAGTTTTAATAACATTTGAAGAATGTATTTGTTGTATGGCTTACCGGTACTTGAATGTAACATTAACATAAAATTTGTGTGTTAATTTCATATAAATAAGAGAGGAGAGTTTTAAATTTAGACTAGAGAATTTACTTGTGGGTCTTGGGTCTACAATACTGTAAAAATTGTATTTTAAATCAAACTGTTCGAGTTGACGACTGAAATTTTATCCCGCAATTATTATAATTGAGATCAAACTGAGATATTTAATCACTACTCACAGTTGAGTGTTTCATATATTGATAGAGCCGCGCCGACTTGAAATACGTGAGCTTGGATATTACGAAATTTGACTTATAAAATAAAATTATTTCATACTTTTTAGAGCGTTTGAAGTCGGTTGTTTTTTTTACCAAAAATAAATTATAAAGAGCTTTTTAAGCAACGAAGAATGCCGCAAACCGCATTCAAAAAGGACCATCCGTTAAAAAATTACGGTTGTTTAAAGATTTAATAAAAAACAATTTTTATTAAATCTTTAAACAACCGTAATTTTTTAACGGATGGTCCTTTTTGAATGCGGTTTGCGGCATTCTTCTTTGCTTAAAAAGCTCTTTAAAATGATATAAATTAAAATGATAAAAAATTGTTTGTATTCAAAGAAATTGGTATTTATTTGAATCTTTGAACAGCTGCAATTTTGTACTGGGTCAACCTTTTTGAGTGCGGTTTGCGGCGTTGTATTCTACAAAAATAGACCTTTAATTTGATGTGCATATCAACCTATGCTTACATTTAAGATTTTCTCCTGACTCCTGGCGGGCCGTCCCCCTGAGGAGGTAGCGGTTTACTGGATATGTGTTAAGATAGATTTATATGCCTTATAACTTGATTCCAAGTTTTGTAGGTCTACGTTTATTATTTTTCAAAATATTAAGCCGTACCCAGACTTTTCAATCACCCTGTATAACTAAACCTAAAACCTAGAAGAAATTGAAAAGGAATGCTAATCTTTACTGCAAATCAACTCAATGGATGTTAGAGTTCATAAACAGGGATATGGAGATAGAAGAAGTAGTTATATCTCCCTTCCAAAAAGGATTTCAAACACTAAATCATGAATAAATGTGCAAAATCAAAATAATGAATTTTTTAAGTATACAATGTTAACAAAATTTGTCCTCAATGAACCAAATGTTTACCCTAAGTGTATTACCAAGTTCACACCTTTTTTAACAAATACAATTTCAAAGGAGTTAACAATCCAGTTGGCTTTAATACGACTTTCGACTTTATTACCGGCCTATACACACGTGATTTTAAATATTCGGGGTACTAAAGTCCAATACGATTCGAATAACCAAAGTTCCACTGCATAAGTTTTTAGGAAAATCAAAACTTACCTGCATAATTGACCCAATGAAGAGACATGTCCCGAGGAATACGAAACATTTTGAGTCCTTTAACTTTAACTATGCTATTAGACCAATCTTGATACGAACACACAGTTTTTGACATGATGATATGACGACTAAGCCACGTTTACACTTGCAATTAATATACAGCGAATTTAAGCTGCTAAACATAGTTTAGATACATTTGATATATTTTTATTTGAGGAGCATACTTCCTGATCGCTGTTTATAAAAGTCAAAAACAACGTCCAACCCCGGTGGGTGGTGGTGATATAGTGATGGGAATCGGCTGCGAGTGGATGGGGGTAACAGGTGCGTGGCGAGAGGAGGGTGGGGGTGTTGTAAAATTATCAGAACTTGCATGTTCGGCGACCGTCGGCAACTTAGTGGCTCACTCACTCCTCCCCCGCAGGTGTAATTGAAGCCAGAATTTCATGTTTTTAGGAATTCGCACTTGAACCGCTATCTAGATTAAAGTGTGTTTTCAGGAAAAATAAAGGATAAAAAGAAGTGCGAACACGAATTTATTTTCCTTTTAAAATTCTCACTTTCTTGTGATAGCCACTATGCTTCCTTCCAAGTTGACGAGTATATTTTGAGATCTCTTTAACCTTCCAAAGCAGTTTTACTGTTAACATTTTTCTGACGAAGAACATTCTGTAAGGGTAGCAATCAATGCTGCACTTCATCCAATTGTTGAAGTTCTTAAAAATTAATTGTCTAAATTTTGTTTCAATTTTTTTTTCTTATCCCAACAACAGGTGTGGTTGTTGCCAGGATTTCATGTTTTTAGGAATTCGCACTTGAACCGCTATCTAGATTAAAGTGTGTTTTTAGGGAAAATAAAGGATAAAAAGAGGTGGGAACAAAAATTTATTTTCCTTCTAAAATTCTCACTTTCTTGTTATAGCCACTATGCTTCCTTCCAAGTTGACGAATATATTTTGAGATCTCTTTAACCTTCCAAAGCAGTTTTACTGTTAACATTTTTCTGACGAAGAACATTCTGTAAGGGTAGCAATCAATGCTGTACTTCATCCAAGTGTTGAAGTTCTTAAAAATTAATTGTCTAAATTTTGTTTCAATTTTTTTTTCTCATCCCAACAATAGAAATGTTTTTCACAAATTAATATTCTATCGAAGACCACCAGAATTGTCATGGTCACTTGAACCGTTTCTTCGGAAGGTGAAATTAGAAAATCTCCTGATTCTCCGGAGGCAGTGACATACTGCCGGTTGCCAATAAGTCCTCCATCAACAAGGACAGCGGAACTTGTTAACTCCAATTTCATCTCTTCCGAACAAATCTGACATTTTATTTTATTCAGTCATGTGCTGGCACCATAACCAGCAAAGTACCTGAAAATGTTGTTTTTTGAATATTTGATATCTTCAGAATAGCTTACAGTGAAATATTTTATTATGTTTATAAAGTTGCTGTCTAACCCCAGGTAGGCTGGTCTGTGCACCGTACTTATACTACTACTATATTTATATACTACCATATACCCGTAAAAATCACAAAGGAATTATTTTTTTAAATTTCTAAATCATATTTCTTAAATTTTGTGAGAAAAATTATTTTTAATTTTTTTAAATTTAAATTTTTTTACCTCCAGAGAACCACAATCCTTCCCCTTGCTGGAGTTAGTAGTGTTTTTTAATACTAGCCGTTGTAAATGTACTTCGAACGGTTAAACTGAAATAAGGTCCTTTTACTTAACCTCACAATCAAATAATTTGTTGACGTGAATTAAATAATTTTTAGTTTTGATACAGAAAACATTTAATCAAATACTGAGTTTTTCTAGATTTCGCTTTATGTCGTTGTAATATCATCGTATAACTGTTTTGTTACATTATATATTTCTTTTAGGTAGGCCGAAACAACCTTGTTCTCATTGGTCAATACACATAATATGTTCTGTGACAATAACAAAGCTAGTGTTACACTGTGAGTACTCTGTTAAATTACCTTATAGCACATGCCTCCAGAGATCGTTGGTTGTCGGCGATGGGAGAGGACGTATTTGCGACAGCTTCATCATCACGGATTTCACTTTCTTCGAAGATAATTTCATCATCTGCATCTGCGGCAACGCTTGGGATAGACGGAGTAATGTTGCCATGGAACTGTGCATGGCTGTTCATTGAATCGAATATGTTGTTGAGCTTATCTACGTTGTTGAGCCGCAGTCTGTTCAGCTTCTGAGGGCAGCACAATGGGCCAGAACACCTCAATTTCTGGCCAAAATTAGTATTTAAACAAAAACAAAAAATAATTTGTATATTATCAAATTACATAATATTTAAAAAATGGGTGAGGGCTCATTTTTGCCCTCACCCCAAAAATGCAGTATTTTAAGGGCAGCCCAAATTTTTAACGTAAACCTCTCATTTTAAAGAGTTTGTTAACAGAAATACAATTCTTTCTTTGAAATTCATTGTTGGTGATGGTGATTATATATTTGGATTTGGATTTTTGCGGACATTTGTCATGAAAATTATTGTGTACTAATTTGAAATCGTACTAAATTGAAAAAAATACAACAATTTATATATATTTTGACCACACATAATTTTGAATAAATAATTTAAAATGTGACATTCTGTTACAACGCGGGACCTCCGTTAAATGTTGGTGACCTCTGTTACATGAGTGTGACTTCTGTTAAAGAGATGAATACTCTCTCAAGAACAATTTACGACCAAATTAGTTAGACCCAAATATAATTTTTTTAAATATAAATTTCAAAATACAAAGGCCACGGTTAATAACAGCAATTTCATGATTAAGTCAACAATGAAAGATTTTGGAAATAGAACATCCTATACATCATAGTTTCTTTTATGTCAAAAAGTGGAAGTAAATTTTTCTGGCCAACAACTGAGTACAAACAAACAGTTAGAATCGATGGAATAATGTGTGTGACAAAACCTCCGTACCCGATCTCACAACGCCACTTTGAGATAAAAAAAAGAGTTTAAGAAAATAAAGGATATGTTTCCCAATGTTAAGGCCTAGTCGGATGACTTGTTGTATCAGTTCTTGACCTATTATTATTACTGGATTAATTAAGGTTTATCTTACGATCCAAAGGCTATGACCCCTAATGAACACTATTATTATTATTATTTTTATGGTTTTTAACAATTTTAATTAAAACTCACTTGACTTATTATGCACCTATTTAAAATATTGTCCAAAAAATGTCATGTTTTTCATGTGTTAGCTGATAGAGTGAATTGAAGCTAGGAATACTTAGTAATAAAAGAAAAATTATTTAACTTGATAGGATAAGAGATAGGACTATTCAAGGAATAATATGTGACAAACCACCATAGGACATAAAAAGGTTTAAGAAAATAAAGAAACTATTTTCTGATTAAGGCTAAATTAGATATATTTTGTCTTGGTTTTACCGATTATTTCTACGGTATTCTCTTTCATATTTTATTAAAACTTGCTCTTGACTAAGTATTCAAAGCAACTAGAGCTAGGAATAAAAAGATAAAAATAATATTTGTTAATAACTAGGATCTTAAAACCATGTTGTTAAGATGTGGCCGAAACCTTAAACAGCAATACGAGTAGTTGAAATCAAAACAATCACGTTTTATTTTATAGCCCTTCCAATCTCGGTAATGCAGGTACTTATTTTACTACTTGCTTGCATTTTCCGGGTTCTTGCGGGTCATCACACTCATGAGGTAAGTTATCGTAAAAAGAATGATAACCTTCATGAATAACTTTCTATAATGCCTGCAAGTCCTCAAATTTCCTAAGTGTAATTTTCCAAGGACTTTCGCAAAGGGGTAGTAGCATTGTTGATAGGCACTACTTTTAGGTCTACGAGGAAACTCTTTCCATGATTCATCGTTAAAACTTAGTTTGAACGAGATGACTTGCCATACCGGAATGCACAAACATCTGTGACAAAAGGATCTACTTTCTTTGTTTCTGGTCTTATACTAGGATAGTAACTTAGATAAAAACTGGGTATTAGAAAGTTACAACTTTAAATGGTGATGGGTTAGTTCTAGCTTCTAGGTAGTTCTGATGTGATCAAAAAGTACGATAAACTCTTTTCCTTTACTTTTTTTCTCAATTTTACTATGGACAGAGTCTACTTCCATTTGGGTATGGCCTACGTTGTTTGTTCGGTCCTTACTCCTTTTTCTTTTGACAGGTTAAATAAGGCATTTGACACTTTTTCACAGTGATTTTTGTAAGCGCATCCGTCGCTCTAAAAAATAACTTCTGTCAAATTTTTCTCATCAATTTACGTATTCGAGGTTACATATTCTCAGGTTACATATTCCACACCAGTTATTAGAATAAAACGCTCACTGAACTGGCCCTCTCCAAAATTTAGTAGACTAATCGTTCCATTGCCTACCTCAAGTAAGAATTCGAATTAGGCAGTGAATGATCCTGTGAGGAGTTTTTAGGGAAAACACTCTGAAGTATGACCACAGATGCGAAGCCCTAAGCAAAACGCAAGCAATGTTTATAGGCGTCCGAGCTTTAACAATGAAATGTTTCATTCATAACATGCATTTAATTTTAGTAATTTATCCTATGCAACTTGTTTCTAGTGCCTGACAAATAATATGCCTTTTTAATAATAATTTAATATATAACTAGTCGTTTCCAGTTAATGAAATTAACTATTTAAATGATGAGAGAAAATTTTGTCAACTTTGAGCAGGCATATATTATATAGTTTGCAAAATATTGGATATCATTATTAGTTTAATTCTTATAAGTTTATGTTATCTTAGCAGTTTGGTTTTCTCTTTAATTTTCATATTTTGTCTGATGATTTCTAGAAGTATAATAACCAATATTTGCTCTCCACTGAGGTACAGCATAGTTGTTGTGTTTAAAGATTTTCCATGTGTGAATTTCTTCGGGCTGTATAGAAGTGGTCTCGAACCTGAATGTGAGATTAAGTACTCGTATTAAGCCTTTATTTGTTCCTTTTGATTTTCGCTTCATCATCAACTTTTCCTCGAACTCCCAATAACCTAAATGCATACTTCTCATCTTCATATGGTTCACAGTTTTTTTTTCTTTAATTTGTTCATGCATTCTAATGTCTGCAACAATTTTATTAGGCCCTCTGGCAACCTTCACCGTTACAGGTCGTCTTCATGCAATCCCGCCATTCCCTGGATTTAGTCCATACATCTTCAACACTTGACATATAGGACTTGCTTGTACATAAAAATATTGTTTTCTCTTTTTGTGGCTGGGTTAAAACTCTGTCTCCTTCAAATCTTGAATAATTGATTATGGATAGCCTAACTAATTAATTCTATCCCAAGGTATATTTCCTTTTTAAGCGAACCAGTAATCATATCTCCCAAGCTATCCTCCTTATTCCTAATCCTTCATATTTCTTGTTGGAATGTATAACCCTTCTTGAAGTACCACTTGGAAGTTGGAACACTTTTTATAAATAGAACTTCTTATTCGTTTGTCTCCGTCTTTAAAGAACTGATCAGGAATGTTTTTTAGACAGACAGTTTGAAGAGAATATATTTGTTTGGTATTGGTGAAATGAAATTTATTGGTTTACTTTATTACGTTTTTTACACCCACTTTTAAAAATTATTTTATGTGAGTGATTCTCTACAACAGATTTATTTTCTACAACAGATTTAAATTTTATTTGAATATTATATTTCAATATTAATAATCCACCAAGATATGAATGCTTTCACAAAGTAGTTGTAAACTAAAAAAATAACCAAAAAATGTAAATAAATATCAAAGTGACAGAAGGTAGACATTAAGGTTTTTCTCAAGACAGCTGTTAATTAAAATAAAAAGAGTTTATATAAACCATATGTTTGGTAAAATATACTTCCATTTAAAATACATGGGAACTTTAAAGTCCAGTGGGGCAAAGCACATTGAACTTAGGATTACAAAAATTATTCCATAACCTCTACAGAAAATTCCCTTTAATTTGACACCTCAATCATCAAAATCGGTTCATAAATAAAGGAGGTTTGCTGTACACAAGAAATTCCTTAGCAAATTAGTATAATAGAAGATAGATATTTCTATAGTAATACCAGAGCAATTTCTCATATGATTTAATATGTTTGTTCAATTATGTATATTTAGAAAGTGTTATAATTTGTCATCATCACCCATCAGAAAGCTTTTAATGGAGATAGGCTAGCATATATTTTGTACGTAACATAAATCAGCAAATTTTAATAAATTAAATTATTTACCTAATTAAATTGAGTTCCTTGTAAAATATGCAGATAATCCCATTTTAATAGCCCCCAACGTTTGATAACATAATAATTAGATGTAGATATTGTAAGAAATTTGCAATCACTAAATTAATTTAATATGAGATATAAATTTTAAATTAAGTTCCATAAATAATCCCGAATTCCAGTGTCTGTGCTTCAACATATGATTTCTACAAGCTCTGTGAAACCTGTGCCAACCGACAAGGCAGCATGACACGGTGGCACGGACTTCTCCCTCATTCTCTACCAGACCTTCATTGTGTTAGCATATTAAATTTTTATTAAAGGTCCAAGAACCTAATTTTATTTCAAAAACCCAAGTCCTGGTTAGAATTAAATAGCTAACCATAGTAAAGTAGGGTAAGCATAACCCAGGTAAAAAATAACTTGTCCCTTTTCCACCTCAAGAAATTTAAAATAAGTACTGGGTGAAAAGAATTTGTAAGCTGTTTAGGTTAGAAGTATCCAACACTTTGTCAAGGACTTAAATAAAAAACAGACAAAAAAGAATCCATCAACCTATTGCAGTTATATCAAGACTCTTTTCAGAACCTTCTCTATCAAATTTAAATTCATTTGAAATTATAATCAAGGACTTGAGCAATTCGGCCATTTTATTCTTGGGATAATTAATTGAGTAGTAGAATTGAGAAATCCTAATTAGGTAATGGTCATTAATTTTATTTAAACAATTTGAAGATTCACATCATAAGTAAACAGTCGACACGAACTTCCCCTGAGATAAATATACTATGTAATTTGCGTGAACCCTGAACATCCCAAGGTCATTTAAATTGGACTGAACATGTTAAATTAGTAGGCCTATAAATCATATAGATCAACCCACAACCATTATAAATTTTTTTTGCAAGCCCCTCTCTAACGTTTCACTTTATCCTATCTATATTTTTATTAATAAAAACCAGCTTAATTCTATTGTAAATCAGTGTTTATTTTCGAGGTTCGATTAGAACCTCATCAGTGCTAAGGACGGCATGTAGCTCTACGCTTCGCTGCTTGTCGCCAATAACGGGACCATGGGTAGATCCATTAGTCAATTTGAAGTCTTAAGTGTGCGTTGACCACTCATATACTTTCAAACCGACAGTAGTGTTCTACAAAAGGATTTTCATTATGACGAAACTCATTGATTAGGCCAATGATTTCGCCGTCTGGAGATCTACCCTTGGCTATGTTAAGACGCTCTTCCCCGTCTTCAATATACAGCCTTGATCGGATTACGAACTTTACGTCTCCAGCTTTAGTTGTGATTTTTTGGCCAGGAGCATCAAGATTATAAACCTAGTGATACATTCTGCCTTTGGTTTCGAAAAAGGAGATACCGCTAAGATGACGGTAATCGTATAACGTTAAACCGATCCGGTATGTGACCAATAAATGAATAACAGATCTTACTAAGTTTATCAAGTTTAATTTTCAATTCAATTACTTAGCGAAAGACGTGTTTTAGAAAAATACAACCATTATTACGCACAACCGACGGAAACAGGTTTACAAAGAATAAATTTGATTCATGTTATCTAATTTAGAATTTTGAAAAGATTTGAAAAGAGGGAAAGACACGCGTCGCGTCGTCGCGTCTGCTCAGTGCTACATTTCCACGGCGACTGCCCCTTCTCCCAAGAGCTCCAAGCCAACAGCCAAGGAGCTGAAATTCAACATGGCGGCACCTTCATTGTACGATGCTGCCATCAACGATTCCTTTTGGCATGACTGAAACTTCTACGCCGCCTCAATCTAGGCTTCCAGATACGCCACGCTGCTGAGACTGCAAAGTTTGCAGATTCCTTAGGCCTGGGAATGGCTTCAGTTACTTTTTCTCAGGCGTTGCATTTCCGGTGAGAGAGACTGCGCAGTTTTAGACCGCTAAGGGAGTTGAGGATTTATTATTGTTTCTTCTACTGACCAATAAAATAGTTAAAAATATATTAATTCCGTTCCTTCTTTTATCATGATGGTCTGTAGAGTGACGGTAGTTGATTATGGAACGGTTCATATTGGATACAGCCAACAAATTAGGTCATTTAATCATGGGGATTAGTTCTAATGTCGTTTAATTAGCCTTGTTATACAGTCAAAGGGATTTTGGGCCGTCACAATCGCCACACACCTCAAGGGCGCAGAAAGCAAACAAATCGTTGTAAGCACGAGCTCTTTCGAGAAAGCGGCAGTCGGAGTAAAAAGTTCAAGGAGAGCAGGTTGATTTTAGGACATTATAGGCCCCCGCTCCGCAATACCATTTTTCCGTAGTCTCCAAACAATCGAGCTTCACAATGAGGGCACATGTACACATTATCTTGCCAAAGGCTAATATTTCGAGACGTGAGAACCAGGGGTTCTATCTGCGTTTTTGTAAATATTTCAGTAGAGCTGTTTAAAGTTTGCCTCCTCTCACAGCCGTAATTTATGTTGTTGTACATGAAAGAAAGGGTTATAAAGAATCTAGAGTTTACAGACATGTAGATGAAAAGTAATTCATGAATAATATTAAGAATCAAGAATCAAGAATCAAGAAGTTTATTTCCATAAGTATATACAATATTTACATTAGACATAACAATAAAGAGTTGGAAATTATTCCCCACAAGACTACTCATCTGTGTGTGGGGAAGAGTGTCTCAGTCACTTTTATGTTACATGGAAAACTTCTTAAATTAATTTAAAACTACAGAAATACAATTGGCTAACAAATTTAGAAAAGAAATATTAGGGCAATTCGTACAAAACATGATTTTTATTGTAAAAAATATGGGTCTACTATATAATATTTTCTCTCATATTTAAAAAAGTACTTTGAGTACTTTGTATTAAGAGTACAATTTTTTACTACATTTTTAACAGAGTAGGAACCGTAGATAGAAGTAATCTTTTGTCTCTAAGTAACACTCGATGATTAAAATTCAATAAGTTCTTACAACAGAATGCACTTAAGTATTCTACGTCAACTTTAGGCATCCATTTCAACATATATTTGATGTCCTTGACCTTGTCTGCCGGCAAAGGTTTCTTCTCCCTAACATTTTTTGCATCCCAGCGGATCGTTGGAAGAGGCGATTCAGTTTCAGTTGCCCTTGTTGACCATTTTCTATTTGACAAAAGATGCATGCTGTTCCAAGGTTCATAAGGATCGTGGCTGGTTTTAAACTGAAGTGTAAGCAAGTCTGAACGACGAAACTGAAACTGGGAAATTGAGTGTAGAGACAACCGTTATATGCATAGTTCTTGCTTTGAGTTTGATAGTAAAAAGAATCTGTTGATGATATTTCGATTTTTTGTTTGAGGCTAGGACTTTGAGGCTAGGACTTCTCACTCTTAAAAGTGAGACAAGTGACCAAACCTCAGACACTTTTAAGGACTTCTCAATGTTTGAGTGAATATTTCTACATCCTGTATGCACGAATGCCCTAGAGTAGAATATTTCATAGTTATTTCATCAATGTGCTTGTTTTCTGCCAAAAATGTGGCAATCGCATACAAAATTATAGAGTTTCTATTTTGTAACTCAGCTGTAAGCTTGTAACACAGCTGTAACTCCACAAAATATACTTCTTAACTTCAGGAAATACTAAACTTATTTTAGTTAGTAATTTTATTATTCCAAGGTAATGTGGCAATATCATTCCCAGACCGACCACAGAGACCTTCAAGCCACATTGCACAGTAACCTCTTCTATTTTCCGAGCAATCGCCAGTTAGGTTATAGACATTCACCTTTCGTATGAAAAAAAAACATTAGCTTTAGAAAGTGCAATTACATTTTGCAAGTGAAAGCATACCACAACTTCATTACATTCACGATCTTTCTTCCTTTCGTTTCGCATGAAGGCTTTGTTCAAAAAGTGAGTTACGTCATAATGAAATCGTTGTTGACGTGATCATTTCTGACAACTAAAAACGATCCTATGGAAACAGTTTTGCTATTGGAATTGTTACCTTGTTGTCTTGACTCAGGTAAGTGGTCCGTGATCGTGGTCTTGGCCATTGGTTGTTCTGGGTTGCCACGTTCAGGTTCTAGATGTGATTCATCACTGTCTGAAGAATACATTTCATCGACCGTTAGTTTTAGTTTTTCAATACCAGGCAATGTATGCAGGCAAGGAACACTTCAAATGAATGGCGATGAGTGCAAGGCGTTGATTGTCAGGAATTATCAATTCCTCGATGTTCATTTAAAGCTAGAGAGAGAATTTGCATACATTTTCTCTCCTTTACAGTACGTTATTTGACGGTTTTGAAGAATTCCGTCGATTGGTGGAATAACCGAACATGTTAAATTGTTTTTTCATCTTCTCTATTGCATTTGAACTTACCTCTTTGAAAAGAATATCAATATGAGAAAGGACGTTCATGATTCCTGCAGCATCGTTGATGTCAGTTCCATGACCTATTGCGCGGTCAGCCTCTCCCTTTAGAGTTCCGCCAACGCGTACTTGAATGTTAACAGTTTAAAGTAAATAATTAATTGCATGACAAAACTTAAAAAAACGAACGTCCAACCTAGGTACTGTAATAGGCAAAAACAGCCTAAAAAATAGTTGTATGCATTTTTCTGCCAAAATAGGCATTCCTATTTATGATTTCAGTTGAGGATAATTGTACAAAATAAAACTCAACAAAGAATCACTAATTTAATAATATATTTTCTGTATAATACAACAACAACCTTGCACACTAGGCAAGTCACAAGCAAATGTGGAGCGTTTTCCCTCCCTTTTCGGTGGATTTCTGTGCAACTGCCACACATCGCGAGGTTACCACACGGATCAATCGAGTATGCCCGCTTGTACCTCCCACACGTCAAACAAGAAAGCGTGTTCTCGTCAACCTCTTCGTCATTTGAATCTAACTGGAGGGCAGCTAGCTCTGTCTTCTGTTGTTCCACATCCTGAGCTTGGAAACATTAATTGAACTTATAACCCAAAATAACTTTTTATCAAGATGACCGGTAGTTATCCGGGGGGCAGTCTGTCGGCGACTCGTATTCTTATTACGTTAAACGTCGAAGTAATTTGCGCGAAAGAATTATATTTTTTTAGTTCGGACAGATTAATTATTTTATTTGGACTTGTTAGAGAAGGAGGGTTGGGGCAGACATATTAGGCTCAAGTGGGTTTTAGCAGTGCGGTCGTCTGTAGGTTGATTACGTTGTCAATGACCTCGCCTTGGGCAAAGGCCATAAATACAGGTGCCGCGCTGAGGATCGGCTCATTTGCATTTGGTACGAAGCTGGAGCAGAGCTGTCCGCACTTGTTTCCCTGATTTAGGTATACTCTTATGACGATCACATCTCACAGCGCTTGAACTGTAGAGAGAGCGATTTACATCCCAGGTCAAATGCATCAATGACACTGGTTGGGGTTATGATTAGTTTAGATTGAACAAAGAGTTTCTTCTCCAATCCTTTCACGTAGACACTTTGACGATAAGAGAGGTGATGTTATCTTTGCTATGATATCTTCATAGTCTTCGTCACCGGTTTCCCAATATAAACCATGGTAATTTTTAGACAGCCAACGAACCTCTCGTTGTTTGTCCTGTTTCAACTGAGATCGAACATATGGCGGGTTCGCTACACAATGAATAGTACCAGTTGCAATCTCAATCACACTGACTTCCTTTAAAATGTATTCATTATTATTGTCTTTCAATGATTGAAAGTCTAAAACACTCTCGATGATCTACGATGACGATAGGAGCTGGGATTACGACAGCCGCAGACATCCATCTTGTTCAGTAGTTGAGCTGTTACTGATGTTCATCAGCTATAGTCACCCGAAATATAACAGTCTAAACAATCGAGTTTTCCTAGAATGATTGCACAATCGGCTTCAGTAATTCCTGGAATTGGTCTTTTTTTAGAAGCCTTTTAGCGCTAATGAACCTGTCAATCAAGATTAAAGTTAGATCAGGCTCTAAGTACTCTTATCTCGGTAATTGATCTCGAGCCACCCACCCGCTCTGGTGCTAAGAATTATTGCACAATAGGCTTAAAGAATTAAGTACAATTGACAAAAATGCGAAAAAAAATTGCTAAAAAATTTGTAGAAAATTGCAAAAAAATGCAAAAAAACAAAAAAATCCAAAAATTAAAAAAGATTGCAAAAAACATTGAGGGGCTAATTACTCTTATCTTGGGAATTGATCTCGGGGGGGGGGGTATGACCTCTGACGTCATGAGCCACCTAATTACCAGCTACCTACCTGATCTATAAGAACAACCATTTCCAGCTACTGTTGTGGAGCACCACACATGCTTTACACTTGGCGCATTATATCTTGACATTTTGGAACCCTTTACACCTGAAGCAATCGGAGTGGAGTGAAATTCATCAGGAGCCCACAGCTGATACACAAAGCTGTACTAGCCTGACGTGTTAGCATTTTCCAACAGCTGTCAGTGAACATCTTAATTTTCATTCGTAAACAAAATACAGTTGATGTTTGTTGAAATTTGTTTTTATATTGTTTGTTGTCAAAGATAATTGACAATAAACAATATCTGACAGCTCCAGCAATGGACTAGGCCAAGGGTCAAGATATAATGCGCCAAGTGTAACAATATCTGTTGCAAAATCCGGCTGCTTGTTCAGTGGTCTATGGAATATTCGTCACTTATTACTTAGTATTCCAAATGCACACTCGATGTACCTTCTGGCCCTACTGAGTCTATAGTTGAAAATTCGTTGTTCAACGAGTAGATGAGTACCTGCGTAAGGTCACATTAGGTATTTGTGAAGCCCAAAAGCCGCATCACCTACTAAAAAATAAGGTATTTTTGGACTTTCAGTACCTGGTTAACACTTCTCATCGGGCAGCTCCAGTGAACGGTTTTCAGATGACTCCCATAGTCGAGTCTATTTGAAAATAGAAGGATCACAATCTTTCCCTTAACTTCCGATCTGGGAGTATACAAACTGATACTTTGAATCCTCTATACTCATCAATACTATTGAATGATATTCTTTATAATTGATGTACATGGAGCCACTCTCAAAAGGCGACACAATTCTTATGTGCTTGCCATCTACGGCTCCAATAATTCAAAACTTTTAAATGATTTGACTTAAAATCAATATTTTTGTGTTTGCAAATTTTTTTTTTAATTTCAGGGAAGGAAGTGTTGAAAAAATGGAAACATTTACGAGACGCTTTGTCTAAAACAGAGAAGAGTATGAAAGAAGGAAAACCCAGTGGTTCTAAAGCTTCAAAGAAAAGAAAATACATTTTCAGTGAAGAGCTGCAGTTTTTAAAAAAGATATACGACGGAAGAAAGGTATCGGAGAGCTACAGCAATGAAAATGAAGAAGAAGCTGCAGTACAGGAAGTAATCACTGGAACTGAGGCGAATCAAGCCGACGCTCCTGACGAAGCAGAGAAACAAAAATCCAACATAACAAGAGAAAATAAAATGAATGAAATTGATCTTAAGATTATCAAGGCGCTAGGGCGTCCCAAAATAAAATCAAACAGTAAAATGCTATTCTTTGAAAGCATTTTGCCGCATATTGACAAATTCAACGATTCCGAAATTCTTCAGTTTCAAATGGGGGTTTTACAAATTATTTCTAACATTACCAGTAAACAATCAGCAGTTGCTCCTAACCGAGGGAATCCGAACCACTTTGAACACCAACCAAAGCCTTACCATCGATAAACCTATAACATTGCATCTCATTCACAACAGCAGTTTCTAAATTTACAGTCCGCTTTATTTCGTCGATTCAAAATCCTGCACATCAGTCCAAATTTACAGTACCCCTGGTTCAAGCGCCTAAAGCTGTAGCAATATCTGCTGCGTTGCATGTACAACAGACCAGGCAAACGTCCACGGTGTTGTCTCCTACGGCTGAAGATAATAGCCAAGAGACGCTTCGCCTTTACGTTGAAAGTTTATTAAATAGCCTAATGAAGATACCTCGGTAACTACCGTAAAAGATACTACTGATGGAAGCTCGTCTAATGTGTCCTCTCCCATAATCTTTGATTTCTGTTAAAAATATTCAAACTGTTTTTGAAACTGTTTTACTAATTATTAATTTTAGTTTATGCTTTAACAAAACAAATCACAATTTTTTCCTATAACATGTTTAAAAAAGTGTTCGTATTACATTTAAGTAGCTGGTGGACCGAGCCTTGCTCGGTGTTATTTCATGTTTACCAGTTCATCCAGTTACTATGAAATATTTCAATGTCATAAAATTGATAAATAGAAACATTTTTTATTACTCCATGGACTCTTCATCCCACTTGCTGTATTTTCCCTTGGTGGCTGTAGATTCCAAACAGCTGTTATGATTAATTCATTTGCTTACTCTTTCCTTGTTTATTTTCGTTGCTATCACGGCAACCCATAAGGCCAATGTTAAAGTTATACAATTTTAAAATTTGATTTATTACGTTATTAAATTTTCTCTGGCCAAGTAATCTGCATAAAAGACGTTTTTGAGTCATAAATTACTTATTTACAGACTTTGAAGGAAATCCTCGGAGCCGTTTTTGAGATCGTTCTGCAAGCATACAAGATAACACTACTCGTATAAGAGTATAGAATAGGATAGGATTTAAAGAGTTTATAGAGTGTTTTAAAAATAATAAGAACTATGCACCTTGAATATTGATATAGTAATGTATATACGTGTTAATATAAGCAAATGATACATTTTTTCAAATTAGTTGTCCATATTACTTTTTGTAACTTGAATTTTTTGTAGTAATCTAAGTTTAATTTTAATAAATCTATATTTAAATAAGTCACAATATTTTTGGTAGCGTTGAGTTCTGGTGGCTATTAATTTAATTAATATAAAATTGGTTCAAGTCTTACTTACCTTAATGTCACGGATAACATTACTTAATTCCTAATGTTCGTATTTTCCCTTTGAATACTTCCTTTGATATGGTTGAGTAACTCGTCAAATGACGCAATTGACATACGAAAATATTCAAAAACTTTGGTCTCCTTCATCCTCAGTTCCTCGAACAAAGTCCAAAATTCTCCAACTTCTTTTCTTCTAAGGTTAACTGGATGAATCTAAACTTGGTGGTTTTTCTGTTGCCTTCTTTTTCTCCGACGGTATAAAAAGATTGCTAATAGTTGTTGTCTATCCATCACGTAATATAAACTAAATTATGTAGTTAAAACTTATATGAACATTATATTTACACAGAAAATAAAGTTAAAAAATTAATCCGGAAAAATTCGAGTTAAAACACCCACATGTCCTTCAAAATTAAAATGGTACCATGATTGGTGTTTTTTCCGTGGCGTTTTTTTACCGCCACGTGTGTACGAACGCCATTTCGTCGGCGGCGGCAGAAAAATCATCGCGCGATAAAAAAAAACGCCGTGTGTGTCTGGGGCCTAAGGAAATTAATTATTACACTAGTAACTAGTATTGTAACTATTACACTAGATGTGGGTAAACCAACGAGGATGACTACGATCAATTATAAACATTTTACTGTTAAAAATAACACGATCAAAAACAAAATGAATTATTTAAAGATTGCATAGTTTTAATGGATATTTGAATGCATTTTAGTTTTCTGAAAGTTATTTTTTAAATAAATAATACAATCAAATATATACTGATTAAAATCTGTTAATATTTCTGTTAATATTTAAAAGAATCTCTGGGTCATTCTACCGAAAACAGTTATTTTACTAATAATTAGGAAAAATATAAAATATGACATATGATTGAAAAACTTTATATTTTCATGAAAATTAAGTCTTTTTCTTTCAGTGAACACAGTGGGGCCTACCCTATATTTTTTATTTATGAGATATTACTATGTTTTAATTTAAAAGATAATAATATTCTCACAACCGTCACAAGTAAGATTTATTTTCTTTTAATTTATATTATATAACATAACTGCAATTTTTTCAGTAAAATATCTCTCTCCACTTTAATTACACACACTCAAATGATTAAAATTAAAACTTAATTGCAATTTTCGTTTTTATACACAAAACAACACCGTATTTTGATTATTAAATGAAAAATACATTGGTTCACTTGATATATTAGACATAAATGCAATGTTATTTGAATTAAAAACCTATAATAATTTTGGTTTAGTTTCTTAGAACAGACTTATGTTTTAATAATAATATTATTTCAATTTAATTCCAAAAAATTTAGCAAAATTTTGATGTGTGATGGTTGTGAGTGCAGTGTGACGGTTGTGAGAATATACACTAATTATGGCATTTAGTCATATTTCAGTCAAGAATAAAAATTTAAACAGTATGATTTATGAATTTTATGTTGACATAACATAATGTTAAGCAATGTTGGCATTATTTTTGATGCTAAACTATTCATGGTAATAAAAAATAATACGGATATATCTTTATAATAATATGTTTAATGTAAAATTATATAGCAAACAAAATACATAGGTTCTTAACTATAATAAAAGGTGAGTAGCCTTCGTATACAGTAAAAAAAATGTAGCCTACAGTATGTTAACAGTACTAAAGTGTGATGTCTCTTTAGCAGTTATTTTAAGTTCGGAATGACAGATCAAATCCCTCAAATTTAGTAAAATACATCACAGATCCCTAATAGTTCAAACGTTAAAACTAATTGCTTTAGTATACTTGTAGACAAAGTAATATATTAAGTGACATTATTCAGCAGCCACTTGTTATGTAATGACTTACAACAAACGTGTTAACACAGATAAACTAATTTAAGTTAGGGACGTCTGTTACACCCTCAAATGTATATAGGCCACGGTGAACTTTTGGCTGCTGCAGCACTTGGACAATGTCACTACAGTTAACAGAGGCTATATCTTCAACTGGAGGACAGACAAATTTTCCTCCCACTGATTTTCTTAAAAACATAACATCCATGTCCCCGTCACCATAAACTTTGCGAACTTGTCCGATGTAATGCTTGAAACTTTTTGTTGTGGCCAATCTTATCAGGACAAAATCGTTTTCTACCAAATCGTTTGGAGTATCCTCAGATTCGCTGTCCGAGTATATGTCATGGTACCGTAATCTGCTACAGCTTCCTTCTATATCTAATTATTTGGTCAAGGAAAATTTAACATTTTACTGGCACTATACAAAATGTTAATATATTTTCCATGGAGAAAGCAACATAGATTAAATTCCTTATATTTAGTTTTGGTAAAAAAAGAGTAAGTTTAGGTAGTAATTTGTATTCTTAAATTAAAGGAATAAAATTGTTGTTAAGTTTAAGTAGCAAAATTATCAAAGTCGAGATTCTATTACAAAATAATAGACTTGCAACCCTATGATAAAACACTTTTGAATCAAATTTTAACTTTTAGGAAACCCCTAGAATAAAAAGAGAACTGATTTGAAAAGGATACTTGTTTTTTTCATTTGAATGTGATGAAGGTCCTGGTTCCTCCATTATATCATCAGTTGGCTCCTCAGATGTTTCTTTGGGTTTCAGAATAGTATGTGTAACAGTTTTGATATGAGAACAAATACTAGAAGTTCTGCAAAACTCACAAGATAATTATCTGCAGTTAAGATTCAAGGGTTCATTCAAATTCCATGTTGCTTGATGAATTTTCATTGTATTTGGAACAGGAATGATTGTGTCAAGAGCTGCATTCAAAATTTGGCCAGTAACTGCCAGACTGCTGTCTTCAATTTTTATTATTTCTGCTTTTAGCATAGAAACACAGCATAGAAACTCGTCAATGGTTGAAATATCCTTTCCTGCCAAAACCGCCTTATCTGCTGTTCTCTTCACTACTTCTTCTACACCATCTGCAACACTCTTTCCATGTCCACTCTCACTAAAATTATATGATGCTTCTCGGAATCCAAAATGTTGCATAAAGTGACAAAACAAACAAAGATTACTTTTGTTTCTATATTGTTTGGTTGGACCGTCGCTCCAATGGATCTTTGCGGTTATTTAAATTTTGAATTTTTGGTGAAAAATCATAAATTGATTAGACCTATTATATTCCAAAAAACCATCATGAGCTTTTGGTGAAATAGTTGCAGATATATTTAAGAGGGGGGCTGGATGGGACTGCAAAGGAAGTTTAAAGGCTCAGGCTCAGCATTACCACTCACTAATTTTTCTTTTGCACACTGAACACTTTCACTGGACAGTGGCCATGAGGTGGGCCTAGATGGGAGTGGCATGAATCTTGTTCCAGCAGCTGACGCGATGTCCGTGGGCATGGGTGTATGTACAGTCACCTACTTCTTTGCAGGGTTGGATGGGGTATTCTTGTTGGTGTTTGTCGTCATGATTGTCCCTGTTGCCGCAAATATTTCGCCTGTTGTTTTAGAGGTCCTAGGTTTTACAGCTGTCGTTTTGATAAAGCTTGATCAGTTAGTTTTAGGATCTTTTAAGCTCTCATGCAATCTTCTCATAAAGTCTGCAAATGTTAACCCATTATGCAGTGATATGATGTGATGTGGGTTCTCGTCATGAGCCACAATGTTAATATGTACACCAGTTTTAGATTGGAACTGTGTTATTTTAAATCAAAATACTCAAGGGGAACTCTATCACGGGTGCAACCCATTGGGGAGCATATTAATCTTTCCAGATTCCTTATTTTGAAATCCACAGTTAAACTTTGAAAGGCTAGATCATAGTCTTCTTTTGTTGGTTTACTAGAGTAGGTTTAGTAACCAACCCATAGATTGTTGGCCCATTTTGACTAAATTGACAAGTTAAATGTTTTATTATGCAATCAGTGCTAATTGGCTTTCCAAAGCTTGTCCAAAAACAGTCGCTACTCCTGCTGACATTTGTTTGACCTCACCAAAATCAGATGAAATACAGTGGGCGAATGCCAGCTTAGGACAGTTCTTAAAATCTTCGATAACATTTTCCATGTTTGCTTCAATTAGTTGAATTGTACCAGGTTGCGGTTTATTTGATGAGGGGAATGAGGATAGTTTACTTCTGCTCGAATGTAGACCTTCAAGAGTAGAGTGTGATCTTGCGTAATCTTATAAGTATGCATAAATTAATATATGAAAATTTATCGTCCATTTTTTTCTAAGTTAGTTCGCTTATACCTACTTCAATCGTGTCCTTTTCTCAAAATTAGCTCGAACTCCAGATTAACATTGACCGCAGAGCATTATGACAATATTTATCAAACATTTTCATGTCTTATGGCTTAGGTTCCAGGTGTAGGTAACACTTTAGTACCCCTCTAGTCGACCTCGGATGTGAACCGTGATATCAGGAATTGATCTCGGTTATATTACCAGACTTCATTATGTTATGGCTCAAGAATAAAAAAAAATTATTGTCTTTGAACACAAAATGAGCAATAATTGACAAAGTAACCATCAGACTGTACCGTTGGCACATTTAATTTAATCATTTGGGCTCTTCATATAGTTTTCTCATTCGTTAAGTACTCTTAATCCAATAATTTCTGATCGAAATAGAGTTTTACTTTGTTTTTAATGTCAGTGAACATTGATCTCTGATAATCCGACTCTGATCGGATCTTTTTGTTGTTTCGACCATGCTCCAGTCCCGTATGAGCGACGGATCAGAGAGGTTCTATGCATATAGATTTTTGAGAGCCAAATTCAAACACTTCTTTCAAATCGTCGGTTTCAGTTTTGACGAAACGACCTCAACTTGTAAAAACTATACAGGGTGAGTTTTAATTGTCCCCCCCCTTACTTTTTTTACATTTCTAAAAATAACTATCTCAGACCCCGCCCAAACATTATTGGGTAGTAAGTACCTCGTTTTGAGGGGGTACTCATTTTCGACCGCCATCTTGGATCCGCCATATTGGATCCAAAATAATTTTTTCAAATGTAAAAGTGGTGTTGTGACCCATCATTTCAAGCTAGATTTTTTCACTGATTACAATGCCGCAATCCGTTTTTTAATATCTCGATTCTTTCTCAAGATATGAGTACTTTTAATTTATTTATTTTCAACCAATTTAAACATTACAAATTGATAAAATAGGCCCATAACCAAAAAATAATGCTAGATAGTGAAGAATAACCACCATCAGTCATCGTTGAGCGATTTACACTTAACTTCCACCAATGTAAATTTTTTGGCCGCCATCTTGTTTTCGCCATTTTGAAATGAGGTAAGTTATTTCAAATATGAAGTTGGTGTTGTGACCCATCATTTCAAACTAGTTTTTTGGGCACTTTGGTACTATACGGAGGCCACTATTTTTAGAGAGTTTTTTTTAACTGGATACCAAAAATAACTGCATAATTGGAGAGAACATACTTTAATTGACTCACTGTCCAAATTTGACATAATTATTATGAGCGGTCTTTATGTTCTGCCTCCTAGAAGGTAGCGATATCGGCGAGGTAAAGCGTCACCGCCGCTAGCGGCAACACCCGATGGCCACCCTTATACAGCGCGCTGCGGCGGTTATGTTAGGTTAGGTTAACATATATATGTTAGTAGGACTTTCCTCGTTCCGTTGCAGATCAAATGATACCAGATGAGTCATATTTTCGCCCGCCAAATCCTGTAGGTAAGTGATGCACACACTCCGGTCAACAACCTGACCTAGGCCTTCTTCGAGGGGATTTGGCGGATGAAGGTATGACTAATCTGGTATCCTTCGAGTCGTAACAAAACGAGGAAAATGGTAACCTAACCTAACATAACCGCCGAAGCGCGCTGTATAAGGGTGGCCTCCGTATACCAAAGAACCGTTTTTTGCGCCGAATTCTATGCCGCAACCCGTTTTTAGCTATAAAATTTAGTTTTTAAAAAATTCATATTTTTTGAAATTTTTATTAGAAACTTTTCAATATCTTGAAAACTAAGCACGATAATTAACACGTTATAATTTTATGTATTTTTTTGGGAATATTTTATTTAAAAATGTTTCCTAGTTTTCCAAAAGTTTACCTTTTGGGAGCTAAGCCCATTAAAAAACCCGATAGATTTGTACTAATGGATATTTTATTCCCGATTACAAATCAATTGCAATTGCAAGGTAACAGCCTCCCTTTAGCTAAAAAAACTCAATTTTTATAAAACTTCAAAACTCTTTTCACCTTAGGGGTCACATTTTTTTGTTGCCTCACAACGTGATTTCTGATGTACAATAGTAGTATTACTTAACTGTTTAGTACTACTTTTTATCACCCCTAACTTTTTACTTTGTCTTAATGTACGGTTTGACTCAAAAAACTTAACTACTTCTGTTCTTTTTGGCATGTCCTTTTTTAATATTTTTTTCCAAAATGGCTAATGACCAGCTGCTTCTCTTCGTTGCTCCATTTCATTTTAGTATTTTTGACTGGTTTCGCTTCATCTTCTTCCTCTACATCTGTCAGGATTTGTTCTGGGGTTTTTTTTCATTTAAAGGAATCGCATTGTCTGGGGTTTCTACTGCATTTGTTGCTCTTCCTTCCTGTCATGATATTGTTTAGAACAGGGCAAACTAACAATTTCTGTAGAACACCTAGAGGTAGGTCACAATGTATTTTATGTACTGACATTGTATGTCTTAGTAAACTGGCCAAATAACTTTGGTACTGAGGGTGTGTTGAATGTAATTTACTGAATGTTGTAGCTTAATGGCGTAAGCCATTACCAGTAAAATGGCTCGGTCTTTAGAGTGCAACTCTTCCTATGATGAATTTGAGGGATTCAGTTGGTTTGATTAACCTGTTATTATCGTGAACAAAGAGCTGTTGACAGGTTATGCCAACATTTTCCCGGTTCTCTACAAGGGCATCCATGACCGCCTTCATGAGAGGTGTCAGTACCATTGGAACTAATTCCAAATATTTTCCAGGGACAATGAAAATATGAAATTTTTTACAGACATCAAAAACTTTTGGGGTGAGTTCTTTTCCCCTAGCCATGTCGATCAGATCGTCTTGTTTGTCAATAAGTTGTAGATGTATCAATTCGCAAGTTTGAGGTCAATAGGTCTTCGTCTGACAAGATGCATTATGTGTGCCACTAACGTGTGTGTTGGCGTATTGTATGTTTCCTCGTTCTCAGTATTATTTTTTAGGACATGTAATAAGTTTTTGTATGACTTTTCAATATGTGCGGTCATTTTTACAATATCTTCCTCTACTGGCATTTTATCCACTCTCACGGCTTTGGATATCTTCTGTGCTTTTATGCAAATCCTGCCGATTTCCACCTTCCACTGACTTTTTGCCACTCTAAAAAAGTCCTCAATTATCGTAGCATCTTGTCTGTCACAGTTTGGATTGTTATAAATGGTTTGCAAACACTCTGCTTTTACATTTTTCGCGACATCTTTCAACGGTTGTAATAGCCTGTAAGCAATTGAAGGAACTTTCACTTCACCAGTTGTTTCATTATATTAGGCCAAACTCAAGGATGCTGAGATTATTAGTTTGAAATGAACGGGGCTCAGGCACTCTTTTAATGATTTAATATTAGGATTTTTATTCTTCATGTTCAATAACAATATAGAAAGGTCCGTCATCTCCCGTATGACATAGGACTTCGCAGATGGTTCCCGTCTACTTTTGTGAAAGCTACTCCAAAATTCAATTATTTATGGATCATACAAGGTTTCTTGCGTAATATTGTCAGTATTGATCCCTTTTAAAATCTCCTCCTTGAATGGTGTGGTGACAGATTCACTGACATTTTTATTTAGTCGATTATCAGAATTTTGTTTGATAGCACGAGTTATTGATTGGCTTCCTTTTATCACATGTTCTTATGTGGATGGAAAGTTTGTCCCCCCTTTAAGGGCCTTTGCAGTGGCAGCATTTGATGTGTGGAATTAGTTGCCCCTCATGTCTCCGTTTTACGGGAATAAGTTCTTTGCTGTTAATACCTTCCTCATTTGGTGATAAGATCATATTGTTGTATGTGTCGTTCCACTCATTCCTCAATTTGCTAGTTATTTTCAATTTTTCTAATTTTCTTATTTTTGCGTCACAATAGACATTACATGCCTTCAGAGCAATGCCCTCTGGCTACTCTTTATGGGTTCTCTCATCGTGTTCAGAAAATTTCGATACCAATTTTGAACAATACAGGCAGTAATTTTTTTCCTGTCATAATTCACTTTTAATTGGTTATTCACAGTAGCAGCATTTTCTTCTTCACTGCCAGCAAACTGTAAATAGATAATACAAATATAAGGTTGAGCTTGTTTAGAAAGATGTAAATATTCATTTTTAAATCTTATCTACTTACATATACAGGGTAATAGCAGGCCTAAAATAGTCTTATTAAGTATTTTCATCAGCATTAAGGTTAATTTCTGTATTTTTTAGATTTATAGATCATTAGGTTTGATTAAGTTACGTTTTCCACTAGGATTTGAGGCTAAATTATTTTTTTTAATGTGATTGCATACTCTTGCTTATGTTTCGAGTGTGCTTGGTATAGGTGGTGAGGAACATGAAACAGCTTGGGTGTTTACAAAAAAACCGGATCAATTTGAATTTGTAAAGGGAAAATGAACAATAACAGACGATCAATTCATTTAAATATGAATTTCCTTTGTCAATCATCTATAACACGCTAACCTAAAAACATTTCACCTGTTTATTGAATGATAATAAAATAGCAAACCTTTGTTTTCAATATTAACCCTCACTTTTTTTGGTTTAGTTTCTATAATAAGATTTATTTCTACCAGACTAGAAGCGTAATCCCATACATGTCTGTTTCAGTTTGTTTTGACAGAAAAGAAAATGTAAAGAAAAGAATATTTGATCAGCTGTGCAGGATTCTGCACTGTTAAGCAAATTTCTTTTATAGGGAAGAAGCTATTACCATTGGTCTAATGGTAAGATCTAAGCCAGGACCATCTTTACTTTTTGTTTTGGGGCTCCCAGGAGCAAAATAACTATTCGGTCTAATTTTAGCGAATTTCCCCTACAGGGAAGAAGCTATTACCGTAGGTCTCATGGTAAGACCTAAGCCCCAGACCATGATAAATTTTCGTTTTGCAACCCGCAGAAGCAAAAAACACCTTTCGTTCGAATTTTTAGATATATATATATATATCTATATATATAAAGGAGAAGGGGTTTTCTATCGGACAGCAAATCTTCAAAACTATAAGACCTAAAGAGTTGAAATTTGGCACATGTGCTCCTCTTGGGTCTTAGATGCACACTAAGAAACGGTTTTTCAAAATTCCCAAAGGGTTTCGCCCTATGGTACTTTAAAGTTTGAATGTTATATTGTAGGGAAGGGATATAAGGTTGTCATGGCAACCTTAAAAAGTATGAAAAATTAAATTAAGTTTTTATGTTTTCCACGGGTGAAACTGTGTTGATCAGCTAGTATATATATATATATATATATGTGTGTGTGTGTCTGTTAGCACGATAGCGGCCGTAAAAATGGTCTGATCTTGATGACATTTGGTACAGACATGTTAAGTGGTAATCAATTGGACGAGTTCGTGAACCAGCCCGATCGGACCACCGGAAGGGGGGGTAAAGGGGGATAAACCCCCTCAAAAATGGGTTTTTTGAGCTTTTTACATAGAAAAATAAAATTTATCAAATTTTTGTTGGCACCATTGAATTTAGCTCAAAAAAATAAACAATTTAGTATTTTGAATCACTGCTCTATGTCCATTGGTTACCGAGATATTGGAAGTGGTAAACACAGTACGTTGTCCCAATGCTAACCTTATGGGAAATAAGTAAAATTCTATATCTGGTTTATTTCTCAACTTATCTTGATAAAACTTGGTAAATGGCTTCTTCTAGTTCAGATCTACTAAATATTGAATTAAAACCAACCAGTTTAAACATACCTGTAGCAGCAAACCTGCATACTCATTCCCCATGTTAATCTTAAGAAGCTTACAAAATCATGTCAAATCTCGCTATGTTAGATTAAAATATATTGTTTAGCATTTGAAATTCGCTGAGTATGCAGGTCTGCTGCAACGGGGGTGTGTATGTATGTATATATATATATATATATATATATATATATCTGTCTATATATCTATCCACATATATATGTTCTGTGAGCCCAATAGCTGGCGTAAAAATGGTCCGATCTTAATGAAATTCGGTACAAACATGTCAAGTGTTAAAAAAAAAAATTCAAGACATTCTGAACCGTTTAATGTTCTTAATTTTGTTTGTTTATTTCTGGAATCGTCCTTTAATAATGGTAATTATACTTAAAGTATGCTTTGTAAGTATTGGTGCCAGCGCAACAAGCTGACATATGCGACTAATACTGGGGGGGGGCACGTTTCCCCCCTGGCGTCGTCGCCAAGCCTAGGGGGGCGGATACGGACTGCTCCCCCTTAGCAAGTAAAACAGGAGCATACGGATTGCTCCCCCTTGCCGTTTTGGAATGTTTATAAATATGACTGTACCAATATTAGTACAAATATCTGTTATGACGTTTATGCAAGATGGGGTGCATTGTAAAATATGCTATTTCCACCTGTAGTCAGGGCGTCTTTTCAAAAACAGTCAGTAACGACAAATGCGTGCGAGTCATTCCACGCTCATTTTAGTGGTAAATTTTATCTATTAAAAATCATCCATAAATAATAAATGGATAATTTACTTGTTATATTTGTTTACCATGAGCGTGTCAACAACCTTAATAGCGCGGTCCTTTCCACCCAGCTCGCCCTTTCAACCAGTATGATTAATGATTATAATTAATAATTAATTTCAATTGGAATTAATAAATAAACAAAAAAGTTGTTTTGAACAAATTAAACTAGTGTAGAGTGCACAAAATAGGGTGGTTGAGTGAGTGCGCTGACAGTAAAATTATTGGTTATTATTTGTTCGGGTATTTAATTGACTACATGATCATATGTTAGTAAACACAAATTTACATATAAAACGAACTATAAAAGTAAACAAAGTTTTCAAGGTTTCAACA
The DNA here is from genome assembly GCA_035578135.1 of Flexamia atlantica. Taxonomy (NCBI): domain Eukaryota; kingdom Metazoa; phylum Arthropoda; class Insecta; order Hemiptera; family Cicadellidae; genus Flexamia; species Flexamia atlantica. Next base: position 4,887,091 of record JAQJVK010000019.1, read on the forward strand.
AAAATATTTCATTTATTTATTCAGTTGAGGTTTAGTAGACAATTTGATGAGGTTACAGGTTTTGCCGCCCGTCCTATTTCGTACACTCTAAAGTATTTTCACGAAAAAAAGTTTTGTCACACTGATGACCAGCCACCCTGTGTTTATAAACATATATACCAACATCCTCTTATAAATATAGTCATAAAATCTTGATTGTATTTGATCTCATTGTGACTCATCTCCCTCGCTCTCAAATCATCATTGGGATCAGTTTTTTATGTTCTTCTAAAGTTAAATATTAATTTTTCACTTTAGAACGTTTAATAATGTTGCAACCACTATACTCTCCTTCCTAAGTCATAATTTCCCCAGCTTCATCCATTTCATACTCATTAGAAAATACATTATCAAAGATGCAAGTGTTCAGAATTTTGAACAATTTTAAATATTCGTACATTGGCTGATTTCTTCACTTCTCATTTCTTACTTAGATGCTTTTGGTATGCCTATATGGTTCTTTGGTGACTAACCGCTTTAGAAAGCCACACCATACATCTTTCCCAGGCAGAGTCAGGTCATGTTTAGGATTTTTATCTGTTGACATTCTGTGATAGTAGGCAGCCCCAACAGCTCTGATCATATGGTAAATATTATCAACGTTTCTCTCCGTGGCTAGGCAATAATATGTTTGAAGTTCATCGGTTGCGTTTAATGTTAGCCGATTCTTGCCAGTTAATACGTCAGTCGATTCTAACCAGTCAATGATTTTCCGTCTTCCACATCTCTTCATGTTTCTTTGCGCTTTCTTCTAAGCTGCGTTTCCATGCGCTTTTGGATATGGCCTACACACTCGTACTTAACAGTTTCAATTTCAACATAAAATTTCAATTCAGTAATTACTTTGAAAACTCTTGCTGAATCCATCTCCTAGGTAAGTGGTATAACTTACCCCAAGAGATATATCAAATTAAAGGGTATGAAAAAACTAGATTTATTGCAAAAACTAAACTGAGGTCCATTACAGAATTTTTGATATCCTCTTTTTTTTACAATCTGACAATCAATTTAAGTGCAAATTATTTTAAATTCTGTAGCTATCCGGTATCGAAGAGATTTATCTAGCTAGCAATATTTTTTTTTATATTTGCCATTACATTTGTGTATGTAATGGGTTCACTCCATTTTCTTCCAACAACCGTAGAAAATATTCTACACAACAACTAGCTCCATCTAGGTCCCGAATAACTTGATATCAAGGTATGCTCCTTTTTCTCTTTCGAGAGACATTTAGGGCAACACTCCACAGCCATCACCTTCCATATTAGCGACAGAAACAAAGTAATTTTCGATACATGATCACGTTTTAGCCAGCTTCCATTGAAAGCCGCAGCAATGTTTCTGTCCCCAACATTGTCTGTTGTGGCCTCAAGATCAGCAATCTGCTTGGATTCAATAGCATTATTTTTTGGTTTCAGCCAGAAGTTTGTTGTAGATGTAAAACATTTTTTTTTGGGCCTCGGTAAATTCATTTACTTCATGGGCCACCATAGGCCTAGAGCTTCCCTCAATATCAATATTTGTAGGCTTACCTGGAATAAAATTGCTATGACACCCACAAGTGCTGCAGGACAGTTCTAACTTGGATGTTAATCCTTTGCGAGGTATAGTAATTTTTTTACATTTTTCGATTATTTCGACTGAACTCGAGTTACATGTTTTGCAGCAGAGCTGCTTAGCAATATCATTAAAACGACAAAATCAATAATTATGTCATCCTTTTGGCTTTTATCAGGCTAATAATCTATGGTCTTACCCACCATTGATAAAAAGATCAATTAACTATCGTCTTGATGTTGACTGTTTGATATTTTCATCGGGCCTTGGCCTAGTTTCACAACAATCATTGTTTCCTTGGTTACCTGGAGTTTATTGATTTTGTTTTAGATGTTGGCGTGTTTTTGGTTTCAAAAGAATTTCTTTAGCCAGATTTATTTATTCGAGGTATGTTTCTAAACCACTTTCACAGCACAAACAAAATAAATACTTAAGAACCACAATAACCATTAAGTTCAAATGGACGTAGTTATGCATAAAGGAACCATCCCACAGGAGGTTGAAACTGAGATTTATGGACCCAAAGTTAACGCTTCATTCTAATTCAGTTAATTCATAATATCAATTATGCTGCATATTTATGTAAAAGTACAATACTGTCAAATTAATTTGGCATATTGCTTTTTTAAATAACTGTCCATATTTAAGTTTTAATGCAAAATGCGGGATGGTTCCTTTGTCTTTTAAGTAAATTGGAGTAAAAAAGTAATCAAATAGCTTATATCCTTTTTGTTTTTAATAAATAGGGGTAAAAAGGTAATCAAGTAGCTTGGTTCTGTTTTTAACACATTGATTCCGTAATTAAAATAGACATTTCAACGATTTCTATTGCTTTTTAATGCTAAAAAAGTATTTACGTAATACCGTTGCTAAGATTTTGAATAGTTCTTCATAAACTTAAAATTTTCACTCATCTTGTACAACTCCGAAATCGGGTTCGCCCGATACACACTTTAACACTTCTATTGCTTTTAAATACTAAAAAAAGTATTTACTTAATATTATTGTTACTATAATCAATAGTTCATCATAAACCTAAAATCTTTACTCATCTTCTGTAACTTCAAAATCGGGTTCGGTGATGATTTTACCTGGTATTTAATTATCATTTGTTCTGGTTACTATGCAGTTTTGATATGTTTATTTGAGGCGGTTCATTCCAAAACTCGCCCACTTCCAAACTCAATTTTTTTTCAGGACGCGAAAAACGTATAACTAGTATATTATGTGCTATGTGTAAAGGGAGGGAAGAGAGATTTATAGGGTCGTTTTTATTTATTTAAGTCAATTTCAACCTTAAACCTCAGGGTGAGTTCTTTGCCGTAGCACAATCCACTTGTAGGCTATCAATGAGGCCCTAACTTGTGAGTTCTTGGTGTAAGTGTGTAATTTGTGTGCTTAATTCGGTCACAGCATCATTTAAGATGCAACAGCGATCCGAAAGCGTAGTGTTATAAAGGACGCAGCATCAACTAAGATGCAACAGCGTAAGCCTTTATTTGTGAGTGTTATGTGAATAAAGGACGCAGCATCAATTAAGATGCAACAGCGTAAGCCTTTATCTGTAAGTGTAAATGTGTGTTTAATTCGGTCACAGCATCAGTTAAGATGCAACAGCGATCCGAAAGCGTAGTGTTATAAAGGACGCAGCATCAACTAAGATGCAACAGCGTAAGCCTTTATTGTGTTTGTGAATGTAAAATGTAAAGTGCCACTAATTGTATGTTTTCGGACGCAGCATCAATTAAGATGCAACAGCGTAAGCCGAAGTGTAGTGTTAAGATTGCCGCGCCAACGGACAGTCGGGGCTAAACAATCTTCGAATGTTAGTGTAATAACGATAGCCTTATACTCACCAACTCGATCGACCTTTTTGAAACTTAAATATTAAATCATTAAATGAGGAGAAGTAGGAATATTTTAATAACACTGACTTTTATTCTTTCGTAGAGATTATACAAATGGATTTACAATAAATTATTAAATAAATATTATTACTTGGTGGCTAAATGCCCTGTTACTGACAAATCATAATTAATTGGGGATACGGGGGACTCTGCCTCTACCGTTCCAAAATAACAAAATCGGGGACCTACCGTCTACCCGTTATTGCTGGAGATGCAACAGCGAGCACAGAGTGCTCACAGCATCAGTCAGCTATTGAGACGAATCTGAGATCTGAGGCGGCTGGCACTCGCCTATTTATAGAACCGATCAGCTGGGAAAGAATCACGTGACCACCCGTCAGCCGAAGCAGCAGTCTACTTCTACAGGATTACCACTATTTCACAACATAAATGGAAACGTAAACATTCCTTTTAGCTACCTTTACAATCATTGCTATTAAATCATTAAATATGGATTATTCTAACTTAAAACTAATAAATACTAATTGTTTTACAATACAGACAAGGTATTCACAGATAAATAATGAAAGTACACTCTGTGTTGTTATTTACAACGACGATATCGGATAACCTAACCTATTCGGTAAGTCAACAACAAACATTTCTTCAACTATTTCACGCTTTCAACAAATTAAATGAAAATAAAACTGATTATTTATATTAAATGATATGAAGTCTTAACTTAGGCCTACATAATAAACAATCTCTAGCTCAAAATATCATTATCTACTGTTAAAATCTAGGTTACCTAGACTAGGGCTAGAAATGAAACATTGCATATGCCTGGAGACTTTTTGATGAAAAATATTGAAAAATAAGAAAAAATCATACAAGTTCATTGAATACTATAAATACCAAATATATTTATTACAAATTTTGTTATTTGCGTTTAAAAAATGCACAAGGCGAGTGTTTTGGATTAGGCAAGTTTTGCTCCAACACACATTGGATAAGACCAGTTTTGCTAAAACAAAAATCGAATTTCAATAATATTCTTCTGTTTACGGTGAACATGGTGGGTATAATAAATGAAAACCTTTGAAATTAATGATAGTGAACGATTTATTATTACAAGTTAATGAATCGAAAAAAAAACATTTAATTGAAAATTAACTTTAAAAATGCTTAAATTGAAAAAAACCTTTAATTATTAAAAAAACATTTAAAAACCATAAAACTACTTTGTAAAAAACGTTGTCACAAGCCAGTGTCTCATTGTCTTTAGTTTTAAACAATTAACTTGGCGCCTTCTTCCCCCTGTTAAAAACCCCAAATTAAAACTTCAAATGTTCCAGACGCCAGGTTACAAGGATGTGTTGTATTCAAAATTTTGACAAGCTGTCAATTTGGACAGAAACACGTTAGAGACCTCCAATTTTCACCATTCGTCTAGTTCTTTAAAGCTCTTTAAATTGAGGGTTCTCTCAAAAGGGGTTTGCATTTGAAAATTTTGAGTTGCCCCCAAAATCCCCCATTTTTGGGGGACACTCCAAATTTTTGGTAACGTCAAAAAATAATTTGGGTTGAGTTAGTATCATTCCCCAAAGGTTAATTGTTTGTCTTAACAAACAAAAAAATTAAAGAGGGGGGACGGACTTTTTTTACACACTGTATATAGCCATAAACTCCCTCCTTTAAGAAGGGGATCTTTCTAATAACCCTCTATTTTATAAGGAAAAAATAAAGGAAAATCCTAGAGAAGATTTTAAGAACTTCATATCGTCCTTCGTAAGATTCTCTGAAAATTACAATATAAGGTTTATTCATTTTTAGTTAATAATAAAATATATTACTGCAATAATCCATTTATTACAAAATAGGATGGAATTGCTATTGTTGTTTGCAGTTCTAATCAAAAAGGAAGTCTGATATGATTAATCATTTCCAGGGCATCAGCTATCAGTAATTTGGAAAAACTGAAATATGTACTCTTATACAGGGTGTTAAAAAAATGTGGGGCAATAATTTACGTAGTGATTCCTTGGATCAAAATAAGCAAAAAAGTTTATATAAACATAGGTCCTAAAGTGCTTCGTTTTCCGTCTGTGTGTCTGTTTATGATTTTTTTTACATATTTAATCATATCTCACGAACCACTTAACGTATAAACTTCAAACTTGGTATACGGATAACCACTATTAAGAACTATTTTTGTTAGACGTATCAAATTTACTTTGTACCATTTCAAAATGGCGACTATTTTTCGTTTTCAAAGCTAAATATCTTAAAAACCGTAAATTTTAGAAAAATTATACAGGAGACAAAAAAGTTGCAAAATTTGATCAAATTAATGCTGATATTAATATTATGATAATCGGACTACTAATAACGGAGAAATTTTAACTTTTCTGCATAAAAACATGGTTCCTTAGAACATTCTGTCTGAAAATTGCATGTTTTTATTCGGAAAATAAAAATTTCTCCATTATTAGTAGTCCGATTGTTAAAATCTTAATATCATCGTTAATTAGATTAAATTTTGCAACTTTTTTCTCTGTTGTATAATTTTTCTAAAATTCACGGTTTTTAAGATATTTAGCTTTGAAAACGAAAAATAGTCGCCATTTTGAAATGGTACAAAGTAGAAATTTGATACTTCTTACAAAAATAGTTCTTAATAGTGGTTATCCTTATACCAAGTTTGATTTTGATATGTTAAGTGGTTCGTGAGTTATGATTAAATATGTAAAAATCATAAATAGACACACAGACGGAAAACGAAGCACTTTAGGACCTATGTTTATATGAACTTTTTTGCTTGTTTTCACCCAAGGAATCACTATGTAAATTATTGCCCCACATTTTTTGAACACCCGTATTTTTTCTACATAAAAACATACTTAAAAGCCTACTTATTGACAGTTTAACATAGTCATCTTGAACAACTGTAATTTATAATAACAAAAAAAAACACAATAATATACGTACAAATGAACTCATAAAGAACAATAATATCATACATAAAAACATCAAATCGAAAAAACGACATATGATAACACAACGTAGATAAAATCTGTTGATTAAAAAAGTGTTTTAGAATAAATCCTCTGCTTTTTGTCTTTTTCTTAAAAACTAAAAACCAACAATTGTAGGGGAACAACTTCCCACTAATGCCCTTAATCCTTAATTGAGTGTCATCATAGACTTCCCAGTTAAATCTAGGCACCTATGAAATCGGCTTTTTCTTACATGGCCAGGCTAAGATGCCCGGCCCCTACTATACGTTATGGCTAATAACTCAGTAACTCGTTTGAAGAGTAGGTAGAAATCTCATATCACGTGAATATTCATAAAATTCATGCGTCATACCTCACTTACTAATCAGGCCAGGTAGGTGCTTTGAGAGAGTACAGGCTCGTCTAGAAATATTGACAAGCATTCCAACACGGCAAGGGGGAGCAATCCGTATGTCTCTGATTCTACCTACTAAGGGGGAGCAGTCCGTATTCAGCCAGTACGCCTTCACCATGTCGTGCTATTTCACACTTCTTTAGTTGTGCAGATTTTTCAGCCTCGGGCAGGTTGTTTCTGTCCATCCTCAAACTACCTGTGCAGTAAGTGTTATTTGCAAGGAGCAAGAGGGAAACTGTTGTAAAAATTATCCATAAATAATGAATGGATAATTTACTTGTTATATTTGTTGACTATAAGCGTGTCAAAAACCTTCACAGCGCGGTCCTTTCCACCTAACCTGCCCTTTCAACCAGTATGATTGATGATTATAATTAATAATTAATTCAATTGGAATTAATAAATAAACCAAACGAAAGTTTTGAACAATTTAAACTAGTGTAGAGTGTACAAAATAGGGTGGTTGAGTGAGTGCGCTGCCAACAAAATCTCATGTTCATGGTATGACACCTCACCCACTTATTAGAACATTAGTCAATGATTTTGTTCGTGAAAGTATGAACCGTTTGCAAAAGGAAAGCTGGAAGTGCCACTGCCCTGTCAGCACAAAGACTAATTACAGAGATATTAGACAGGTCAGTTTTCACTAAACAATCATGGACTGCAGAAGCTATTTCATTGGATGACTTCCTATAGTCATTTTCATTCCATGTATAAATGTATACGTTGTCTTTGGTTAACTTTTCTTTGGATGAACCTTTTACTATTGTAAAATTGTAGGTATATGTTGCCTACTATAGTAGGCAATTTGGTCTGGAACTTTACTTTAGGAACTACTAAATTGTTTTGGCAGTCAAAACTAAATGTTTACAAACCGTCTGCATTTTCCTTAAGCTTAGAAAAGAAAGCATTTGCACGTAGTTTATGGACAAGTAAACTTATCATTGTCATTGATTTTGCACCAGGATCCAGTAAGGTTTTCAACTGTTCTTTGTATGATAAGCAAGTTGATCAGGCGTCCGTCAGTGGACCTCGAAAACCAATATTATATTCCACACAAAACAGTGTCCGAAAAAAGTTGTTCTTACTTTTAGTTCAACTGGTGCCTGATTGTTGTACATCCTCCAAATTTTAGATATATTTAAATCTCCAGGCACATACTGGCGAGCCTGTGACTTTCCCCTACATTAATGTGTTTCAGAGCAGTTTTTTAAACCTTCAATAAAATTTCTGACTGATGTTTTTTGGCTAAGAACCTTTTTGACGTTTTATCACCACCACGTTTCTCAAGAGGCATTTCATTAGTACGTAAATTATTGTGAGCAATCCTCTGCACTCTATCTTTTGAAATTAGCAAGATATTAAGAAAAGTTTTTTGGCAGACTTGAAGTTTAAAATCACCAGCATTCTTACCTTTTACATAGTAGTTAACAGAAATACCTTTCTTACTGCTGTACAACTTTTTAGACCTTCTTCTAGCTGGTTCACACGTATTCCAATATACAGGGTGTTTTTTTAAACTTGCTTCTTAATTTATTCAGAAACAAAAATAAATTTTAGTTTTCTGTTTTCTGGAAACGTCTACCAAAGCAGGGGGAAGTCAATTTCACAGGAAAACTTTATCCCCCCAACTACCCCCTTCTCACCCCAACCCCCTAACTTAAAATTTTCAAATGGCAACATACCCTTTGTGACATATCAAATTAAAGAGCACAAAAAAAGAAAAATTTGGGTGGAAGAAAAATTAAAATTGCCTCATGCGTTCTCGAGATTTTCAGTTTTTAAGGGTGTTTTTCGTTTAACTTCAAAATTTTATCATTAAAAATTAACACAGACATAAATATGATGTTAGTGGAAATCTAATTAATGACAAGGCAATATGTGGTGAACTCAAAATCAATCGTTATTTCACCCCCTTCCCCCAACCCCTTTGTTGAAGATAGAGACTTACCCCAAGAGATATTAGTGAGGTAGGATAGCTACTTTTAGGGGTCGAATATTAGGTTTCTGGCTACCACCGTAAAACTTTGCACAATCAATGATCATGCATTTGGAACTAAATTCAGCCCAGACCCCAAAAATTTGACTTCTAATTTTCAAAATGGCGGCTAAAAATTGTTGAAAGAGGACAAAATTTAACTATTTCGACCATGGGCCGCCAATATGAAACCCTCCCCCCCGTGGGAATTTTCGACACATGTATTTTTTTGTTGCTACTGACATGTACTTTAAGGTTTTGCTTGTTAGCGACGTTTAAATTACAGCATAACCCAGATACACAAAAAATATCATTGATAAATCGTTGAAAAAAAATAACATGGGATCTTTTTGAAAAAAGTCACCTCACTGCATTTTTTACATGCATTTTTTGAGATATTGACTTCGCCTATCATTCTTGGGTGGCTAATCATTTATTTTGATAGGATAAAAGTTTTTGGCCGCCATCTTGGATCCGCCATATTGGATATCAATTTATTTTTTTAAATGTAAAGATGGTGTTATGGCACATCATTATGAACTAGATTTTTACGCTGATTACAATGCTGAAATCCGTTTTTGAAAATATGCATTTGTTAAAAAGATATGCACTAATAAAAATTTATCCCTATACATTTCTTATGTACGTTTCGTATTTTCAATATTTTTTGGACTATTATTCTTCTATCTCATATTATAATAAAGATATGTAGTTCGATTTAGTCTTGAAATACTCAGTGAAATACCGACTTTAATTTGTGATATTAATCATCAACATCGGTTAAGGGACAGATTAGCCGTACGGCTCAATTTAACTTAAAAATCAATTTTTCTGAAATTTATTTTTAGTCAAGTATTAATATCTCCGGTTCTAAATAAGGTATTGAATACATTTTGGTCTTAAATTATTCAGTAAATCATCAGCTTTCATTTAAGCTGACTTTCAATAAGATCAGACTGAATTTTATGTAACTTTTGAGCTTTCACTCGACGTAAATTCGTTTTACTTGCATAATTTTACATTTATTTTAGGATTTCTCTAGTTCCAAAGAAGACTCAGAAATCGTAAAGGTCTTAATTGACTTATTAGATTATTGGCTTTCATTTGAGTCATAAATTATCATCATATTTTGAGTTTCAGCTGAGTTGTGGATCTAAAACCCGCATAAAATTAAAATTTTCAGACATTTTTGTTTATATAAAGACTGATAACTGCAGTTCCAGAAAAGGTCTGGAGTTCTGAATGTTTTTAAAAGACTCAGTATAATATCAGCTTTCGTTTGACAATGTGGTAATACAATGCAAACACGTTCAGGGTGAGTTATTATCCAAATTAAGAGTAAAATTTAAAAATAATTAAACTTTATATCGTAACCAGCCTTAAAATTGGTTTACAGCTTAAACGATTTTACGTATCAATATTTGTAATAAAAGCCGACATATCACTGCTTATTTTAAGACCAAAATTAACTAAATACCTTATTTAGAACCAGAGATATACATACTTTATAAAAAAAGTTTCAGAAAATTAATTTTTAAGTTAAATTGAGCCTTATAGCTCATCTGTTACTTGTCCGATGTTGATTATTAATATCACAAATTAAAGCCGGTATTTCACTGAGTATTTTAAGATTAAAATGAATTACATATCTTTATTATAATGAGAGATAGAAGAAAAATAATCCAAACAATATAGAAAATACGAAACGTCATTAGAAATGTATAGGGATAAATTTTTATTAGTGCATATCTTTTTAACAAATGCATATTTTCAAAAACGGATTTCAGCATTCTAATCAGTGTAAAAATCTATTTCATAATGATGTGCCACAACACCATCTTTACATTAAAGAAAGTAAATTGATATCCAATATGGCGGATCCACGATGGCGGCCGAAAATTTTATCCTGTCAAAATAAAGGATTAGCCACCCAACAATGATAGGCGTTGGTCCCGAGTCAATATCTCAAAAAATGCATGTAAAAACTGCAGTCAGGTGACTTTTTTCTAAAAGATCCCATGTTATTTTTTTCAACGATTTATCAATGATATTTTTGTTTTCTGGTTTATGCTGTAATTTAAACGTCGTAAACAAGCAAAACCTTAAAGTACATGTCAGTAGCAACAAAAAAAAATACATGTGTCGAAAATTCCCCCGGGGGGGAGGGTTTCATATTGGCGGCCCATGGTCGAAATAGTTAAATTTTGTCCTCTTTCAACAATTTTTAGCCGCCATTTTGAAAATTAGAAATCAAATTTTTGGGGTCTGGGCTGAATTTAGTTCCAAAATGCATGATCATTGATTGTGCAAAGTTTCATACTGGTAGCCAGAAACCTAATATTTTCATACTAACCTACCTCACTATACATCAAATTAAAGGGTATGAAAAAACTAGATTTATTGCAAAAACTAAACTGAGATCCAATACAGAATTTTTGATATCCTCGTTTTTATTTACAATCTGACCATCAATTTAAGTGCAAATTATTTTAAATTCTGTAGCTATCCGGTATCGAAGAGATTTATCTAGCTAGCAATAATTTTTTTGCAGGAAGAATGAATTTAAAATAAATTGCACTTAAATTGATTGTCAGATTGTAAAATACGAGGATATCAAAAATTCTGTATTTGATCTCAGTTTAGTTTTCGCAATAAATAGGTATAGTTTTTTTTCATACCTTTTAATTTGATATATCACTTGGGGTAAGTCTTCAACATAAGATTTGGGGAAAGGAGGTGAAATAAGGGTTGATTTTGAGTTCACCACACATTCCTCTGTCATTAATTAGATGTTTCCCGCTAACAGAACATTTAAGTCAGTGTTAATTTTTGAATAATAAAAATTTGAGGTTAAACGAAAAACACCCTTAAAAGCTGAATATCTCGAGAACGCATGAGGCAATTTTAATTTTTCTTCCACCAAAATTTTTCTTTTTTTGTGCTCTTTAATTTTATATGTCACAAAGGGTATGTTGCCATTTGAAAATTTTAAGTTAGTGGTTGGGGTGAAAAGGGATTAGTTGGGGGGGATAAATTTTTCCTCTAAAATTGACTGCCCCCAGCTTTGGTAGACGTTTCCGGAAAACAGAAAACTAAAATTTATTTTTGTTTCAGAATAAATTAAGAAGCAAGTTAAAAAAACACCCTGTATTTTAAAATGAACGCGTCTTGGGTTGCCCTGTCAGTAGTCTTGTAAAGGTTATCGTGTAACTCCTTGACATCTACCATCCTTAGATTCTTACATCGAAATGTCTTGTTGCCTTTGTGGTCACACGATGGCATTTGGCATTCCCTTTGGCTTGTGTCTAAAACAAAATAAAGCTATAAAGTACGCCTATAATCAAGCCGATAAGTAAGCAGCTGATCAAATAACATTGCACTCAATTATTCTAAAAATATATTATTTTTTAAAGTAAAAAGTAGTAACAGTGTTAAAGTTTGGTTAGGAACATTAAACTAAATGTAAACAAAGCAGTAGCTTACCTTTGCCGTTTTAATTTATTTTTTGCCCAGTTGTCAGGATCTGCCTTCCTCTTTCTACCTTTCCCTTTTTCTGCAGGCCTTATAGAGTTATCTATTTTCAACTATTTATCAACCTTTAATCAATTAATAATTTATTATTCAAAATAAATAGCGAGGAACTGTCACTTCGACAGAGACAAGAAGATCACACACAATGGCTGCCGGCCGGGTAATCACGTGACCTCACAGGTGGGCTGTGATTGGCCGGTTGGATTAGACCAGTTTTGGAATGACATGTGCGCTGGAAAAGGCGAGTTTTGCTATGACACTCGATTTTCAATGCTAATTTTAACAGGAAAAAATTTTGGCACGATATGCTTATCACAGTCAAATGGGGATTAACCGAAGGAATCCAGTGGTACCAATATCTCAACTTATTTCGAAAAAAGAGGAAAAGGCGAGTTTTTGTTACTTGTTATGTTTTGGTGATAATGATAGGTTTAGCTGAATGATGTACCTGACGTGTCCAATTACACCCTAACCGGTGTTTAAAGGAAATAAAGTATATTGTCTATTGTCTATAAAGCCTTAGTTTTTCAAAGGCTTAATTATTCTTACAACAATTTATTCAGCTAATATAAAAACTGAGAATTTATTAAAACCTCAACAGTTAAACATAGATCCGAATCTAAAATGTTAGCCGCCACCCTTTCAACGTGTTTCTTCTGTGGTAATCATCGCCACTCTCGGTCTAATAGTCCAGCCGAAAATGTTATCTGTCTTAACTTCGGTTAGGGCCCCCACACACGCTGAGATTGTCGCGAGACATTTCTCGAGACAAGAGGTATCATGAGACAAGCGGTATCAGCGATACAAGGCCACACACGCTGAGATCTGTCGCGATACATGTCTGAGACCAAATTTTTATGAAACATGTGTTAGAAAAATCATATTATTGAACAGATTTAGAATATTTGTTTACGTTTTTAATTTTGATTCAAATACTTCTATTGAATCTTTTCAATTGAATCTATTGATCGGAATAATTGTTGGTACGAGTTTACGGATCAACCTGACTTTCCAAAGTCAAGCAGCTGGATGTAATATTTTGAGGGTTGTATGTTATTTTCAGTATTGTTGTATCTTTTACCATAATGTTTACCTGTTGTTGTTTAAAAACATTCTTATTTTGACATTTTTGTTAGTGAGTATAAACGCGGACTATACGTAGTCAGCTTAAACTATTCCATGTATCAGCGCTAATTTTTCCTCTGCTTTTCGGCCGCGGGATTAAAAATTTAACATTGAATGTCCTTACTTAGAGGTTTCTGTATACATTGACATAAGACACTATCTGATTGTAAATTGTACCCCTCAAAATTAACCCCTCTCAATTTTAAATTTAGTAAATGTGTAATATCAAATGGGAGGAACTTACTGAATTCTCGAAAATTTATTCCAAATCGGCGTTTGCAGTTTGCTTTTTTCGAAAGGGAAAGGAGAAAACCCAGATAAATTGGTTTATTTAAGTAAGGTTTGCACAACGATTCGATTCAATCAATAAATGATTCATGATTAATTTCATCGCGGTAATGAACCATTGAAACTGAACTGTTCTTTCGCGAACAAATACTATCAGCTGTGAAGTAAGTGTGAAACAGCACCAAAAACGCAGATGTAAATAACGGTCTCAGAGACGGAGTTTGATACTGAGACATGCTTGAGACATCGCCACACACGCAGAGATCTGTCTCATGATACCTCTTGTCTCAAGAAATGTCTCGCGACAATCTCAGCGTGTGTGGGGGCCTTTATAATGTGTCTCAAAATATTACATCCAGCTGCTTGACTTTGGAAAGTCAGGTTGATCCGTAAACTCGTAGCAACAATTCCGATCAATAGATTCAATTGAAAAGATTCAATAGAAGTATTTGAATCAAAATTAAAAACGTAAACAAATATTCTAAATCTGTTCAATAATATGATTTTTCTAACACATGTTTCATAAAAATTTGGTCTCAGACATGTATCGCGACAGATCTCAGCGTGTGTGGCCTTGTATCGCTGATACCGCTTGTCTCATGATACCTCTTGTCTCGAGAAATGTCTCGCGACAATCTCAGCGTGTGTGGGGGCCCTAAGGTATGCAAATACATTCTTTAACAACAAATTTAGTAAAAACCAGCTAGTGTGCTTTTTTGAGTCAGCTGATTCTACAACAGCTAATATTACTGCAGCTGGTCCCGCTTGTTTGTCTAAAGCCGTTGTTTCAGTCAAAGTAAATGGTAGAAATGCTAATTCTTTAATTTATATTGGTAATTCTGATAGCTACATAAATTATTATTTTGTTTTAAAACATAGAATCAGAGTAATTCCTGGAGCTGCTCAAGTCTCCATGGCGAGTACATCTTGTGTGACTAACCTAGTACGTGAGACTTCATGTCGTGAGACATGAAGTCTCACGTACTAGGTTATGTATTAGTTGACCTCTAAATTCAGGGTTATATATACAATGGTTTTAAATTATCGATTTTGCCTCAATTATGTGCCGATGTATTGTTTGGTCATGATCTCATAATGCATCATCCCCTAATGTTCTAATGTTGATGTTTCTTTTGGAGGACCTAGACCACCACTCTCTATCTGTAGCTTAATACCAGCTGTGGTCGTGTCTCCTAAATTATTTGGTAATTTAGCTCCCAGCATGAAACCCATTGCCACTAAATCTCGGCGATCCTCAGTACAGGAATCCCAATGCATTATCAGTGAGGTTGAAAAGATGCTTTCTGAGGGCATAATCGAGGAGAACAACTCTCCATGGCGGGCACAGCCATAAATCACTCAAAATTAAAATCATAAGAAACGTATATTTATTGATTATTTGTAAGCGACCAATAAATGCACTTTAATTGACGCCTACCTACTACCATGGATTGATGATATTGTCATGAGGTGGCTAAATACTCAATTTTTATTACTGTTGATTTGGAATCTGCATATCATCTGATACCTATTTCTGTAGAAGAAAACCCTTATACAGTGTTTGAAGCTGCTGGCAAGCTGTAAATATTTACAAGAATACCTTTTGGAGTCAACTAACGGCGTAGCTTGTTTCCAAAGAGTTGTAGATTCCATAGTATCAAAAGAAAATCTAAAAGGGGTTTATACTTATTTAGATGACATAACCTTCTGTGGCGGTTCTCAAACAGAACATGATGAGAATTTAGGAAGATTTCTTGAATTAGCTAAAAAGTACAATCTTACCTTAAATGATAAGAAATGCAAGTACTCTCTTAAAGGTAAATGATAGATTATCAGTTAAAGTCGTTTTAATATTGAAAAAGTGGACAACAATATTAGGTGTCAAATCGTATCTCGAGTAATAAACAAGTGAAGAAAAAACATGAATGTACATTGAAGTATTTTAATTTTAATTCTTACAAAATTAGAATCGATAATCAGTGCTACAAAGAGTTTTTTTTACATTTTAATAACCATTGAAAGTAAATTATAGGTTGTCTAGTTTGTCGTAGGTTGGTGGTGTGTCGTACTGTATATCTCTCATCTGTATAAACAGTAGACTCCTTCTAACTCGTAGTTTACAGGACTATGATTTTCCTTTGAATTACTTAGGCATTTTCCTTCAACTTGGGCATAGAGTTAGGTCATTCTTGATATTATTCAACTTAAAGAGGTATCTATACTTAGCTGGACCGGATCTGATTTATTCTACTGACTTTTTTTATCGACAGACAACTGTAGTTCTATACTTACATTATTTGTGTTGAGATTGGGGTGCATATCCTGCACAAAGCGTTGCCAGTTTGTTTCGAACAACGCCCTGTGTCCCAATTTAGGTATTGATTTATTTGTGCTTCAAACGAAATTGACAAAATGCTGGATAGCACACCATTTTCTAAAACTCAAAGGAAGCAATTTAAGACGTTAATAAGTTAGTGATCTTGAGAATAGTCAATATTAAAACACTGAATCTGAAACTTTACTCCAGTGTTTAATGTTTGTAAAAGAATTAGGCATAGATTAGGGGATCCAACCCTGGGATCCTGAATCCCAGGATCCTGCATCATTTTGAGGTTTATTTATTGCCGGGATTCTCAGACTCAATACCAGGATTTTCGGAAATTATTAACTTTACATGTAAAAACTCAGAAATAACAGTTAAATGAATTTGTCAACCAAATATTCATGATTTTTTGTTTTAACGGTTTTATAGCATTCACCACTATTCTCTGGATCTTACAATAATTCTTTTATATCAGCTGCCAGAAAAAAATGGTAAGAATAATTACCGATGTAAATTATTAAACCCACACAACCATTTAAAATGAATTTATAATCCTGGACTTAGGAACACAACGATTGATTTATATTACATTAACACTGTAGCCGGTATTCCTAATAAATTTGTCTGGTTGTGAGCATCGGAATCACAAGTAAGTTAGTTAACAGCTTGTATAGTCTATTCAATATGATGCATGCACATTGTCATCGCTTCAGTGAACCTCGGACTCCCAATTGTTATCTTAGTTTTATTGCAAAGTATGATAATAAATACAGAAAAGATTCCATTAATTATAGTTCTGGTGTTAGCTTATATTATTCTAAACGTGGCTTTACCTCTCCATTTAAATTTTATCTGGAAAATTCGTACTTGAAAGGAACAAATTTTATTAACAATTATAAATTTATAATTTATTTTATTATAATTAATTGTATTTTTTATTAAGAGTATTAGAGTACATGCAAATGTATACTTTAACTTTCTTCTTTCAGGGACAAATACAAAGTTAGATGTGCGGTCAAACAAAAAAATTGGCAGTTTGTCAAAATTTCTAGGAGTCATATTCAAAACTTTGACAAGCTGCCAATTTTGATAGAAACACGTTAGCGACCTCCAACTTCCACAATTCGCCATTTTTTTAAAGCTCTTTAAAATAAGAAGTCACTCGAAAGGGGTTTGCATTGAAAAATTTTGAGTCGCCCCCAAAATCCCCCAATTTTGGGGGACACTCAAAATTTTAAATATCACCGAGAGACCACTTTTTTTAATAACATATTTCTCAGGGTCGTTTAATTTTTAAATCACTAAAGGTGAATAAAAAGTCCAAACTTCCTAGACACCAGGTTTCAAGAATGTGTTGTATTAAAAACTTTGACATGCTGTCAATTTCTATAGGAACACGTTAGAGACCTCCAACTTTCACCATTCATCTACTTTTTGAAAGCTCTTTAAAATGAGGGGTCACTCAAAAGGGATTTGCCTTTGAAAATTTTTAGTTAAATAGTTTGGGTTGAGTTAGTATCATTCCCAAAAGGTTAATTGTTTGTCTTAACAGACAAAAAAATTAAAGAGAGGGAAAGAACTTTTTTACTCACAGTATAGTAAAAATGTTGTAAATTCTTTTTAGAATTTTTTTACTCCCAAACGGTACTTACTTTCTGAACGTACCTCGTATCTAGCAGTGTCCATAGTATAACTCCTAAACTTGGCTACATCGATGTCGTGGCCACTTGAGATTGTAACGAGGATGACTCGAAGACGTTGGATTAAGTCCATGTCTATTTGTGTTATTTCACTGGCAACTTTGGATTTTGAAAAATAACGTCTTGCCGTGTTTCCGTCATTGGAGTTGCCAAAGTCACACAGAACTGGAGTCCTCCAGTTCCTTGCCAAAGGCACATCTACGACCAATCCGCATATTTCTTTAAACAGCCGTTGACCTACTTTTTGGCGCTCTTGCACTATACTCTTGTCTTCATTTCGAGATTGCCACTTTTTTATAGGCAGCTTATATGACAAGTGTAGGAGACCCTCGAAGAATTGTATCCAGCCGTGTAAGCAGGACAAACCAAATTTTAGGTTTTCGGTTTTGATCGGCTTGGATGAAACATTATATATTGAGTTAAAGTCTTATGACGTTGCACCGCAGAGATAACACTTTTGAGTGTTGGTGTTTTCGGTCAGGGCATTACATACCTTCCCGTAAACCATTGAAAATATTAGTTCATGCTTTACCGACACATGTTTTTCACCAATGTGACATGAAGTGGTGGTCAAATCTTCTATTTCATTACCCACCCGCATTTTCTCCGTGACGGTTACCTCGGCCGACTCCTTCAAAAATTCTATTTTTATCGGCCTGCAATATCTAGTGGAAGAAAATGAAATGAAATGAATTGATAAGAAACAATTTTCTCTCTGTTTTCTCTCTAGTTTTCCTCTGTTTTCAACAAGGATATCTAGTCTTTCCTTGATATAAGGGTTAAAAAAACCGGCACCATTCTTTACCTCTTACCTCTTATTTCCAGTCTCAACAAAGTTTTAGTGAGCATTTTATCGGTTTCAGATGAGCCTTCATAAATCTGATCTTGCTCATCCCGCATTTTCAGATTTTAATAGAATTCCAGCTCAATCCTTTGAACTTCATCTGACCGCCTTCGATTTAACAAAATAATATGAGTAAGAGTAACTTCATTTAAGCAACGCCTGTTGCTTTCTGTAGGAATTGACTCTGACAACTGTTCTTTACATTGCTTTTCCATATCTTTTACATACTTATAGAAAGATTGAATGTCTTTGGCGAGTGGAAGCATATTAGATTTATTCCACTTCTTTTGATCCAACGATTTCAAAGCCCTTAATGAAACGTCATACTGCCAGTTTTTATTAAAAACAATGCGAAAATTCCTAGCAGATTGAACTACTTCATCATTTTCAGTAGTAAGGCCAATAGATTCAAGGATTTCAGCACATTGTCACAGTGAATGTAAACTAGGTATACCATACAGTCCTGGTTTAAATCATATTGAGCTACATTTTTTACAGCTTCAACAACAGATATGTATTGGTGAGGACGGATAAAATATGTAAGGTCTCTTGAAGCACTATGTTTTTGCGTAGATCTAGAAGTCTACCTAGCTCTACCTAGCTCACACAACCGTGTTGAGATGTAGTTCTTTGAATGGCGTTCAGTACTTTTACTCAGGCATCTTGTTCCAAACTGATCTATTAGTCCGTCACTTTTCACAGCTGTAGATATCTCATCAATATTCACATTCATAGTACTAAATATGGTTGAGTACAACAATGTGAATTTATAATCATCTTCCGCTAACAGTGCAGATCCTTAAGACTGAACGAAGGTTTTACCGGTAGAAGGTTCTAACCTTTTTTTAATTTTGCACAATTTTGAATCTTGTTTTTAGATTTATTTACAAAAAACCTAAGCAATCACTGTAAGGTCTTCAATCTTCAGGCAAAAGAAATTCCTGGATAAGTCTCCTTCCAACTGGGTCATTCCATCTAAAATTATAAAAAAAATAATAGTTGGTTGCTTGCCTATTTTTTAATAAAATGAAACTTTCCAGGTTGTTTCCATTTAATCTCAAGACTTTGAAACCAAATAAAATTTTTTTTTCTTTGGTGTTTACCTTTGGAGGCTATCTTGGTTGGCTTCGCGCGCCCATTTCCGTGATTGCAAGGGTTTACAAGAATGTTCATAACTAATCAAATATTTGTCTTAGAAAGATGAAACCAAAACAATTTTGTTTATAAGTTTTCAAAGTAAAAAAAGGTTCGGTAGATTACTTGCCTATCTCTATTATTTCTGTGTGAAAATCTTAAGACAAATACAATAACAAAATCGGCTAAATTTCACTTTTTGCAAATTTGTTTAAAGTATAAGGGTAGTAAAATACAATGTGATTTATTTTTTATTTTAAGATATATGTTGGTAGTATTATTATAAATAATATGAACTGTGATATACCAACCCTTCAACTTTATAAATTTAAAAAAATGCATTTTTGAAGAATTTGCAATTTTGGCTTTAAATAACTTTGATGGGGTTGGTGATCGAAATCTGAAATTTACACGGAATGCAGATCTAATTTACAAAATAAAAAAACATTCTTGTGTATTGTACTGGGCAAAAAGTTATGATTTCTTAAAAATGATGAAAAACACCGTTAAAACGAACATTCAATGTAGAAGTGGTAGAAAGATTTGAAATTGCACTTTTATATTGTTGTATATTGTTTATGCCTATATTTTTTAGTTTGTTTCAATAAACAAATCATATGTTAATCCAATTTTTAATTTAAACTGTGGCGGAAATTGCTTTGAGCTTTTAAATATAGGAACTAACTTATTGGTCTAACTAAAGTTAACTCAACAATTTTTTCTGCTTTCATTACTTGAGCTTGATTTCATCCTTGTGGCCAGAAATAATTTTTTCTGCTTTCATTACTTGAGCTTGATTTTATCCTTGTGGCTAGAAATAATTAGTGTCTAGTCAGTTGTTTTAAAGTACAGCAATTTAATTTTACAACTAGAAATAAGGCAAATTACAATGAAAGATCAACCTTATTAATAAACTAAAAACATTTCTTTTTTAAATCTTCTAATAACAATGAAAGTAGGTTAATTCATGAATAAATATATCAATCACTCAAATATTCATACAGGAGGCTACTTACATCTATAAGAATTACTTTGAGGATACATGATTTACTAACAGGGTTGACATTTCTTCTGGCAGTTTTTAGAAATGATGTGGGAACGGCCAGTTACTGTTGCTAAGTTCTAAAGGAGTCAATTTCCTCAAAACATTGCTGATCGGCACTCACACTTTGTCATCTTGAGACTTTTTGAATGATGTGCGGGTTCCAGGAGGGTGATAGAAATGAACACATCATCATTTTCATGAATTATATCTGTCACCTCTCCTATCCACCACTCATTGTCATAGAAACAAGGGATTGAGTCATTCTTTCTACTGATAAGGGAAACTGCTTGTAACAGGATGATCTTCATATTCCATGGATTCAGAAGTGAAGTAACACCTACAAAATACCTTCTGATATGGGAATGTACTTGTGATAGCTCCTTGTTCCAACTATTCTTTTACAGCAATCAAAACGGTTTTTCAGAGTTTCTGAAACCTTCACTATTTCATCCTATTTAATACGAAAAAACCTAATGTTTTTCAGAATCTCATTACAAAATGAAACCATATCATCATCGGTCATTATTTGATTGTGCATTGCTCTGCAGGCTTCCCTTAGCTACCTCCCGTTTGGCGGTTACACTAACGCCATCACATGCGTTTTTCTCGTGGGACGTACCAAACAAGTGCCATTCTCCGTTGAGGCCAAAGTCTTTCTGATGACTGCATAGGTTGACAAAATTCTTTTTGTTTTTGTACTGACTCGCTGCTCCATCGGTAAAATACAAGACCTTTTTTTATTTTTGGGATTACTTCTTTGATGTAATTAATTACATCAAAAATTGCCTAGTCAAAATTTGTTGGAAACAATAAAATACTGCTGTGTCATGCTTCAAGTGATGACTTAAAATACATAAACCTTTATGTTTTAATTTGTCATTTTCCTTAAAGTATAGCACAAGAAGGAAAAAGTATAGCAAAATAAAGTAAGTAAAGTATATCAAAGAAGAGGTGGCGCTGAAGAAACATTATCTAGAGCGGATGACCATGGCGTGGCGGGATGGCGTGCGTTAGGCCTAGCTGTGGCAGTGAATGAATGGGTGAGTGCATGCGGATGTTAGGGCATTATTATCATTATTGTTAAAAACGTTATTTTTTTGTTTATTTGTATATATAAGACAACTTTTTTTTATAAATTGTAAGCATATTTTGATTTTGTATATAGTATTAGAGGTTAGCTGTAAGAAAGGACCATGTGGTCCTAAGTTCGCCTCAATAAAGAGGTATTTTCATTCATTCATTCACAAAAGGATGAACTGTGTCCTGCTTATTGACCCAATTAAAGCTTTTGATTTCGTCCTGCATGACGAACGAAAAGTTTTCAGCAAAGTCAGCTAACACCGAACATTCTTCTTCTGTGCGTTCTGATTTTTTCGTTTTAAAAAACTGTGCTTGAGATTTTGAAACAAAGTGGTGAGTTTTCAGTTTTTCTAATTTTTCCGCTAATGATTAAAAATACTCATCTTTGGTCTTTAGGACTGTAATCATTTCAGCTCTATCAGCTGTTACCCACTGTTTGTACACTATTGTGTCTGGCAACATGGACCACTCTTCAGAAATATCGATCATGTTCAGAAAAGCTTGTTTGCCCGGGCAGTCGGAACACTCATTCATCATACAACTGTAATTTTCCTTATCACAAACTATTATGTCAAGTAAGTCCTTATAATCAGTTTTTAGTTTTGGACCATCAAGCATAAGATTAACGTTCTGATGGTGAGGACAGACACAAACTTTATGAGTTTGACTGTATTCTGTCTGATGCTCCAGCCAGGATGCACCATTTCGGCTGAATTTCGCAAAACTTTGATCTTCCGATCTTCTCTTCAGGGTATTCACTTTTAAGCAAAACATATAATTCATTCAAATTTAGAAGAACGAGACGCTTTTGCTTTGCCACTTTGGCGCCATCAGTATGTACCTTAACACAATCGTTTTTTCTAGGACAGATTCGGCTGTTACTCTCATTTTCATAAAATTCAATTACTTTGTTAATGGTATCTTGGCTTATCCCAGCTTTACTTATTTTTCCTATGAGACGTATTTTCGGGGCAGCTGTTCAGAATGTCCGTAGATACGCCCAAGTTTTAATTCGGATCACTCAGTCAAGCCGGGTAATTCTAAGGTTCGGTAAAATGTCGTAAATTTGGGGAAGCCAACTGTACAATTCAATCTAAACTGGACGCCTGGAGCGTAGTTCTTCAATGGTCTACTTTTTTTATTAGGGCTCAGGCAGGGAGTAATCAGTCTCTTTATTATTTCACTCTTTTATCATCGCCCAAAAACGAAAAGAAAAAAATTTCTAGGCTGCGGGCTAACCACAGTGGGCAAGAGGATAGACGGGAATATCCAAGGGGGGAACAGACTTTACATTTAACTCGGAGACAAACTGTTTTTATGGCAATTATTGATTTAGAGCGCGAAGTCCTGACAAAAGCAAGTCCGATATTTTAATATGTGTGTATGCGACAGCAAGGACAGCAGTAAAAAAAACACACTCTCAAGACCTGTGAAGTTATCCGCCTAAAGGTGCCCTACTAATAAAATATATTAGCGGGAGTAAAATATTAATTTATTATTGTGTTAGGCTGCGGGCGAACCACAGTGGGAATTGATAAATCGGATAGGTACCCTACTAATAAATTAGGTTAGTAGGGAATACATATTATTCTGTTACTTTGTTAGGCTGCGGGCGAACCTGCGGGGTTAGGGATGGATAAGCGGATAAGTTACCCTACTAATCTATATCTATAAAAGAGGAAGTATGTGTGTGTGTGTGTGTGTGTGTGTGGGTATGGTCCCTACAGACGCCCAAACCGCCCAACGGATTTTTATGAAATTTGCAGGGATTGTTTACCATGTTCCCAGGATGGTTTTTATCAAGTTTGGTGTAAATCCATCCACAGGGATCTGCCCCACGGGCTCCTAAAGATACCATGTCATTCAAATGAGCTTTTGGTTTGTTTACAAAAAAACATATGATTATACTTAAAACTCCAATTAATCAATATGATATTTTTTATTTAAATATTTAATTATCATGGGCGCAGCAACGCGCGCCGGGTAACGCTAGTAAAATATGTTGGAAGGGAATAAATATTAGTTTGTTATTTTGTTGTGCTGCGGGCAAGCCACAGTGGGGATGGATAAGGCAGTAAGGTACCCTACTAATAATTTATTTTAGCAGGGAATAAATAAGAGTTTGTTATGTTCGTATGCTGTCGAATACCACGAATTAAATCTGCCCTGGAAACCAATAAACAGTTGGATTTCTAAGGACCAATTTTAAATTAATTTTATTATTTAAAGAAAAATTACAAGTGTTCACAGAACAAAAAGAAAATCAATCTCCGAGTTAACAGGAATGTAAGTGACACAGCCGAGAATTCACAAATTTTATTTTGTCACCAGTGCAAATACGACTAACAGTCGTTAATCATTCTACTATTGTTCAGTCGATATTCTGATTTAATATTAATATTTTTAGTTAATAAGCAGAGGCAAAGGACAGCTGTAAGTTTCAGGAGGTTAATTGCTTGCAATGAATTACAGGACCAAAAGTGCTAAGCGGGGTTATTGCGCAATCTCATGCAATCAAATAATCAAGCAACTCACTAAAAAAAGCATAAGCAAAACGAACAACCCAGGATTATAAATGCAAACAATATACCAATAGATACAAATCAATCAACTAATATATCAATAAACTAAAAATCAAGCACTTGTAATCCTGTAGCAAAGTATTATAGGTTCAAGCAAGGTACAATAGACACAGTGCAAATAAAATATTAGCAAGCAACTTTATTCACAATCTAGCTTAAATTCAAGAAATAAATATTTGATAAAATTATTACCTTTCAGCTGTCAGCTTTCAGGTGCCGCAATGCTCTTTGTGGTGGCTAAAACAATGGTGGTGATAATATAATTGCAGTGCCCCGTTCTTAATTCAATTCCTGCTTTTTAATATCAGAACCAAAGGAAATAAAAATAAACTTCGGTTTAAAATTTAAATAATCAATGAAACAATGGTCTGCTGTAAATCAAAGTTAAATATTTAATTAGCAAGCAAAAATGTCGGTAGGTGTTACGTAATATTTTGACTGGGGGCCAACTCGCTTAGTGAGAGGTTAACAGAAATTATACCAAACTCAATAAGAACACAGTTAGAATTAATCATTTAGATTAAAATATTCATTTATTCCAGAACTTAATTAACATAACAAGACACTAATAAATTCCTTTTAATAGCGGGGCAAGAAAATATTTTTATGTATCAGAATGAAAACTCGAATATAAGAAAGTATTAGAATGGGATTTTGACAGCCTCAATTAATTTAAAATAATCAAATTTTCAACTCTGCCCAAAGAAAACAGAAAGTAAAATCAAATTTAATAAATAAAGATTTTGAAATAATCAACGATATAATCTCTCAAAAATATCTGGCCAATGAAAATAATTAAAAATAAGATCAAGAAAAGATTCCGCCTTACCTGGCAGACTATCCCCTGGTGTGTCCAGGGAGGGACTGAGCTTCAGAACACTGTTAACTGGGCCAACTAAAAACTCCAGCTTCAGCGGTTCTGACTGTTGAAAAGTGTTGAACGAAGAGTGTCATCAAATTCCCTTGACTCTACGTGCCAATGATTGTTGACCTAGTATGTGGATTGTGAAATCCCAATGCCAGGTCTCTCTCTTTTTATAACGCCCACAATTTAGAAGCATAATTTTGAAAAATGGTGATTACCGTCACATCACCCCCTCCCAGGTAGACATGGTCCCCATGTCTATTAAAAGGAACGTCTAACAAAACAATGAAAAAATATATTAAACCTATCACTATAAAAATAACAGACTTTAGGTGAACAATATTATGAAAATACAAGATTTGGAGATTATTAGGTGAGCTGTGTTTTGGCTTGGTCGGATTGAGGTAGGTTGGGATGCAGCGTCAGCAGACTGCTCGGTGTCGGGTGCGGTGTGTGACGGTGCGACCTTGATGACTGTGCGCTGAGCCGTGTTGTGGTAATGGAGCGTGCATGCCTCTTACATAAAGTCATGAAACAAACAAAAGTCATCATCAGTAATATACATTAATAGGTTTTTGAATAGTTTATTTTATAGTTCAGGCAAGACGGAATGATTTTAAAAAATTGTAGCGCAACAATTTTGGCAAATAATTTTAAAATAGAAAGGTACTAATCAAAGAATAATTGTTGCGTATTAGGAGTTTTGAAAGCTTACTTTTTTATCATTGATTATTTGATGTTGAACAATTTTAGTGTAGTTATCTTTAACTAGTAACACAATTAACTTGCTAGAAGATGAAATACATGATTTTAAATACATCTGAAAGAGAGCTCTTGAACAACAATGACTAATAAATTAATGACTATAATTTAACTGAAAGAAAATTTATTTATTTATTTTAACTAAATAAATTTCAGAACAAGTTTATGAGCAATGAGTAAAAGGAAACGTTCCTTCGTTTGGCTTGTGTTTTATCTTTAGAAGAAAAACTGAGATAAAACATTTATACAACTTTGTCATATATTATTAAATAGAACATATACCTTACTTGATTAAAAAATTAGCTACAGTTCCTCTATAATGATAAACATCCCCTATGTATGTTCTTTATTTGAATAAAAAATTACTATGGAACTTAATATACCTAATATGGAGAAACAAAATCTGAAAACATTATTACAAATTTAACCCTCTATAATAAAACTAATATAAATACAGTATGAAAAATCAATATCTTATAAAAAAAAGAATTAACCCTAGTGAATAAATTGCATGTTTTGACCTCGATAACATCAGTCGTATGATTGTTTTGTTTTGTAAAGAAAACAAATATATAACAAACAAAAACAGCGAAATAAATCCTATTCATATAATACATGTTAAGTCGCCAAATTAAAAAAAAATTTATATATCTACCTACTACGGTTCCCCCCTACTCTAAAGTCTGACCCCTGTCGTAGTACGGTTTCATCCTGTTAACATGGACCACGTCAGTCGTCCTCTTTCCTGCCTTTTGAAGGTACACTTCATAATTAAGGTCCGAAAGCTTTTTAGTGACTTCAAACGGTCCCTTGACGGTCGGTGCAAGCTTCTTTGTGCCCTCACCACTTGTGTAGGGGGTCGCGAGGAGCACTTTATCTCCTGGTTCGCAGCTCCGATACGTGTGGTCAGCATCATGACGAGTCTTCTGACGGTCTTGAGTCTTCTTCAGGATGGCAGGAATGGTTTCTCGTACGTCGTGGATCCGTTTGATCGCCTCAAGTATGTTGTTGTCTGGCACCTTCGGTAGTATTGCCAGATCAATGGGGTGAAGGGGTTCATACGCATGAAGCAAGTAGAACGGCGAATAACCCGTCGACTCCTGCACGGCCGAATTATAGACGGAAGTGACGGTCTCGACGTATTTGCTCCAGTCCGTATGATGGCTGTTGGTGTAAAAATGCAGCATATCTAGGAGAGTCCCGTTGAAACGTTCCGTGAGTCCCTGCGACTGTGGTCTGTAGGCCGAACTCTTGCAGTAGTAGATCCCC
Organism: Flexamia atlantica; assembly: GCA_035578135.1. Taxonomy (NCBI): domain Eukaryota; kingdom Metazoa; phylum Arthropoda; class Insecta; order Hemiptera; family Cicadellidae; genus Flexamia; species Flexamia atlantica. The sequence goes on from JAQJVK010000019.1 coordinate 4,914,471, forward strand.
AGCGCGTCCAATAACTGCTTGAACACATCCGCAGTGAAATGAGTACCGCGGTCGGTCTGGACTTCCTGCACACAGCCAAAACGAGGAAGGATTGTTTCCAAAATAAATTTTACAGTGGTCTTCGCATCTGCTTTCTCTGCGGGTTTGGCTACTGCATAGCGAGTTGTGACGTCAGTCGCCACTAAGATATACTGTTTCTTGTTACTACGTGGGAGTGGACCAAGGTAATCCAGCTGAATCTTTGTGAACGGAACAGTTGAAGGGGGAGAAATGGGCTTCATTAAGCCTGCGGGTTTTCGCCTGTCGGCCTTTCGGAGTTGACAATTTAAGCATGAGCGAACATATGACGAAATGTCCTTTTTCATAGTAGGCCAATGGTAACGCCTAGTGATTTTGTAAACTGTCTTTGTGATACCCAAATGTGCACCTGTTGCCAGGCTATCGTGATATGCCTTTAGGACGTCATTTACTAAGCTAGCTGGAATAGCAAGCAACCGCTTAGAGGAGCCTTGAACGTCATCCTTGTAGTACAGAATGTCCTCTTGGAGGACGTACCTCGTCGAAGCTCTACGCATCTTTCTTGTTGCCGTTTCTGGATTCAAAGGTGCGTTGCGGATGTCTGCTAGGTACTCATCTTCTAACTGCAATTGGTGAATATTGACTTGAGAAATTAGGTTGATCTGGAGTTCCTCCGCTACAATATCGTCCTCAGTTCCCTCGTCGACTGGATGTCTGCTTAAGGCATCCGGGACTCGCATAGCTACCCTAGGCCGTTGTTTAATGGTGAATGTGTAATCCACTAGTTTAAGAGCCAGACGGTTTAAGCGAGAACTTAAATTCTTTATATTCTTGTAATATTGTAAACAGGCGTGGTCGTTGTAAATGGTGAAATGCCTACCAAACAGCATTGGTCTGAAGTGATTAACTGTGTAGACTACACTCAAAAGAACCAGTTCTGAAACTGACCAACGTGACTCCACGTTCTTCAGCGTTCGGCTCACGTAAGCTACCGGACGAAGGCTGTTATCCTCCTGGTACTGACTGATTACACCCCCAATACCTATTTTCGAAGCATCAGACATAACTACGGTTTCCAAATCATCTCTGAAATGTGCAAGGAGGGGTGGGTTTGAAAGAGCTTGCTTTAAAGACTGGAACGCTGTTTCTTGAGCTTCCCCCCAGACCAAAGTTTTTGAACTCAGCTGGTCCTTCTTAGTAAGCTCTATGAGAGAATGAGAAATATTGGAATAGCCAGGAACAAATTTCCTATAAAACGACGTCATTCCCAGGAAGCTACGTACGTTCTTAACCGTTTTGGGTGTGGGGAAATTAATTATAGCTTTAACATTGTCCTTTGAAGGAGAAACACCTTCCGGCTGAACTTCAAATCCAAGAAATTTAATCTTTTGGTAAAAGAAATGACATTTTGAAGTTTTAATCTTCAAACCAGCATCACGGAGTCGCTTCAAGGTTTCCTCCAAATTAGACAACTGGGTATCGAAGTCCTCCCCATAACTAACTAAGTCATCAAGATATAAGACAACACCGTGGTAAAGTAATCCTGAAAATACAGTGTTCATAGACCTTTGAAAAGCATTAGGACTCGTCTTCATCCCTTGGGGTAAGCGCGTATAACGATACAACCGCTTGTGGATTATAAATGCTGTGTAGTCTCGGCATTCTGGCGCTATAGGCTGTTGAAAGAAAGCTTGCGTTATGTCCACCTGACTGTAAAATTTTGCTGACTCTAGTGTGTCTAAGATTGTGTCTATTCTAGGTAAGGGAACTTTGTCATCCACAATATTTTCATTAATTTTCTTATAACAATGAACGACTCGAGATTTACCCCCAGGTTTCTTGACTAGGAAGGTCAAATGGAAGGATAGGGGCAGCAAATGGTGATTGACATTTTTCTACTACTCCCGCTGCTTCTAACGCGTCAATTTGTCTGTCTAACTCATCACGTTCCCTGGGTCCTAGTTTAAAAGGGGGTAGTGAAATCGGCTCATCTGACTTTAAGGTTATTTTATAAGGAGGCATTCTTGCAACCCCCAGGTCGGTGTCGTCCTTAGCAAATACGTCTCTGTATGAAAACAATAAATCTTTTGCCGCTTGCAACTGTTCCGGGGTTAAGCTAGGATTTACATCTATTTTATTCCCTGCCAAGTCCGTTAACTCTTCCGAGAAGTTATGGGGATGTGGTTCCACGTTCGGCAAAACCGCCATAACATTAGCCTTAGAGTCACTGGTTGTGTTATTACTATCAGTTGGGAGTAAAGTGCCTACTTTAATTCCCATATCAACGTTATTTCCACTTTTATTAACAGGGACTTGTTTTTCCCAGTCACCTAGCATAGTTAACACTTTTGTTTTGCCACAAACTGACATTGTCACAGTATTCTGGGCATAGTCCATAACTGAAGAATAACGTGACAAAAAGTCGTTACCAAGTAATAAAGACGAGTTTAGGTTATTTATCACAAACACATTATGCACAAAACATTCACCGGCCACCACAAATTCAATTTCTGTCTCCCCCAAGACATCTAAATTTGTCTTCCCCGCAGTAGTAAGGAGTGCATGAGTTGGCTTAATGGTTGCCTGAGTCCCGCGCAATAATTCATTATTTACGCAAGAAATGTTAGCCCCTGAGTCTAACAAAATGGCCACTTCATGGTTCCCGACTTGCCCTAGGATATGCAAAGGACGACTCTGAGATAACTTTGTTCCGTCACGTGTACTCATCAGGACTTTTAAATCGGTCCCTCTGTCAGCAAAAATCGTAAGAAACTTTATGTGTTCCACCTGATACGATTTTTGAATCACCGGGTCACGGATATTAGGGACTGGATTTCCTATGCCGTGTACTACATTGTCAACATTATTCCGAGGCTCTGTATGGCCGTAGGGGTAATCACGCTGTGACCCCGGCCCAATTAGTTTTTTTGATACCGGGGTGCACGACAGTCGGCAGTGTAGTGACCCATATTATTACAGTTCCTACAGGGCTGACTAGACGGGTTTGAAAAGCGTACTTGCTTACTCGAGCGGTTCTCGTATAGCTTGTTGTACCCAAGAGCAGCACGGCTACGATTGTCATACGAGTTCCGTGGCCTTCGAGGACTTTGTGACCGTTACGGGCTATGAGAACGATAAGGGCTGCGTCCACGATTATCCCCATAACCATAATCTGATCTGGTGGGAGAATGGTTGTATTTTTGCGAATTAGACGGTCTGCCACCCTCATAACGTGGTGACCTAGCGGGAGACCTATAAAACTCTCGTGAACCGGACGACTTATCTTCTCGTGGCGCCCGTGGAGAGTAGCGTTGGTCAAAAGGGGAATAGTCTCTACGAGACTGTCTCTCTTGAAATTACTTATCAGTGCCCGAACCAGAATACCCAGGATTTTTCTCACTCCGACCATCCCGAGAATAGACATTCAGATTTTGAACCATCTCGGAGAGTGAATTAACCTTAGAATTAACAGAATCCACTTTAGCCTCCAAATCAGTGGAACGTGACCGGGTTGGTTGTCCGGCTACCCCAAATCTACATCTCAGATAAAAATTTCCCTGTTCGTACTTTGCCACGTTCGCTTTCAATGCTTCGACAGTTCCAATATCCAACGTAACAATCTGTTGCATCATCGCGGGATTTAAGCCTTTGAGGATATAGCCACAAATTTGCGTCTCCTCCATGGCAGAATTCACGAGCCAACAGAGTTTCTCCACGTCAGCGATATACTCGACTACCGTCTCATTCGGCTGCTGAACTCGAGAGTTTAACTTTAACATAAGCAGTTCCTTGTTTTCCGCAGGCGCAAAATTAGACAAAAAGGCTTTTTTGAAGTCGTCGAATGTGGAAGCAGGTTTCTTAACTTCCATATTCTCGAAAAACTTTAATGCCGCACCCTCGAGATACATAGGGAGATACAAAAGTTTCTTGTCGTTGTCCCAAACATAAATTTTTGATGCCCTTTCAAATCTGTTAAAAAACACATGTACGTCATCGCCAGCCTTGCCCGCAAACATGCCAGGCTGGTAAAATGGAAATTTTTCCTTATTCATTGTTTCTGACTGAGGTACCTGGGGGGGGGAGTTTGGTGTGAAACTTGGGTTTCCGGATTTGAGGTCGATTGACTGTCCGAAGCATCGGTATTTATGTATGTAGGCTGGGTGAAATTTTCAACCGTAACCGATGGTTCTCCGAGTTGGACAGCAGTATTCCGGGACGTTAGGGCAGCACCGTTCGACAAAAGGCGCGTGTTGCTTGAAGTTACACCGTTATCGTTTATTGATTCATACGACAGAGAGTCGAAACTAGAAGAGCGCTGAAGTGATGCCTGTTTCCCGTGCTTAAGTTTAACTAATCGAAGATATCCCCTTAAGTAATCTAAATCAGCATCTCCCGGGAAAGGTAATCCTAACTTCCTATACCAACTTAATATCTGAGACCTATTAAAATTCGTAATATCAGACAGAGTTAAATCGTCCATAATCCGCCATTTGGCATGTCAAAAGTATGACACCAAAATAATAAATTTAACACAAATTATCAATTCCACGTATACCTTAGATAAACTCGTTATATAATTTGAAAAATAAATCGGGCATAAAATAGACCATAAAAAATATCTCAACTACAAGTTAACCATTTGTGCACTAAAAACACAACTTAAAATACTGTAGTTTCTACCTAGTAATCTTAAGTATCTAACAAAGATTGGCCAGATGGGATTCCATAACACACAGAATGATATTCAGTTCGGTTTTTCTGCCGATTACAAAAATTACAAGAATTACAAAAACTACAAAAGTTACTCTCAAGTCAAAACTTGAGTCCGGCTGACTCCACCAATTTGTTACGTAATATTTTGACTGGGGGCCAACTCGCTTAGTGAGAGGTTAACAGGAATTATACCAAACTCAATAAGAACACAGTTAGAATTAATCATTTAGATTAAAACATTCATTCATTCCAGAACTTAATTAACATAACAAGACACTAATAAATTCCTTATAATAGCGGGGCAAGAAAATATTTTTATATATCAGAATGAAAACTCGAATATAAGAAAGTATTAGAATGGGATTTTGAAAACCTCAATTAATTTAAAATAATCAAATTTTAAACTCTGCCCAAAGAAAACAGAAAGTAAAATCAAATTTAATAAATAAAGATTTTGAAATAATCAACGATATAATCTCTCAAAAATATCTGGCCAATGAAAATAATTAAAAATAAGATCAAGAAAAGATTCCGCCTTACCTGGCAGACTATCCCCTGGTGTGTCCAGGGAGGGACTGAGCTTCAGAACACTGTTAACTGGGCCAACTAAAAACTCCAGCTTCAGCGGTTCTGACTGTTGAAAAGTGTTGAACGAAGAGTGTCATCAAATTCCCTTGACTCTACGTGTCAATGATTGTTGACCTGGTATGTGGATTGTGAAATCCCAATGCCAGGTCTCTCTCTTTTTATAACACCCACAATTTAGAAACATAATTTTGAACCTTGGGTCGGCTTCGTGGGTCGGAAGAAATCACTCGGACTGTTTCGCGCACTATCGTTACTGGCAGATCGAGAGCGAGCGCGGGGAGTCGGGGGATTATATAGAGGGCCGGGCCTGCGCACTAGAGTCGTGCGATCCGCCGCGAACCAGTTCGAGCCGCTTCGCTGCGGCCGCGCCGGCGCGCGGTCTGTCGCGTTGCTGCCTGTCGGGTGAGTGACGCAACAATTGCATTGTTGCCTCACTGAGTTGTTTATCTGTTTAAATGGTCTTGTTTAATTTCGTTTAATTTCTGACTAGATTTGCGAATGGCAAAGGGAATTAATAATAATTTATGGTGTGTAAATAGTTTATTTGACAGAACTATTTTCCATTGACTTAAAAAAAATAATTGCCGCTGACGAAGTATAAAATAGTAGAAAATTTGTAATAAAAACCAAACAAAACTGCTATTAAATAATCTCACACCATAAAAAATATATACATAAAAATATTTACATGCCCCATAATATATACATGTTACACTCCCCCCTTGCAATAAGGAGAAAAAAATAAACAATGAAAATAAAAAAAGGTCCTTTTGCTTCTCGCGGAACAAAATAAAACCGGCTCCGAAAAAAAAACAACAAAATCTTTAGGATCACAGGTTGTTGTTAATCCTGGAGGCCTAATCAAAAAGTTCCGGCCGAAGCAGTTTCTCATTGATATTCTCGGGCCCCCATGGGAAGATGATAGTGATCTTTTTGGGCTTTGGTCTGTGCCACCTTTTCCACGTTGCAGCTCTTTTGGTGGATGTCTGTGCAGGCTCAGGTGCAGCCTCACTCGACGATGAACTCGGAGTGGTCGACGCTTCCTCCACCATCAATTTTGGTATGATGGGCGTTTCGTTGGGTAGCGGTTGAATAACCGTCTCTACAGCTGCAGGTGTTTGGCTGTTCGTTGCTTCTGTCCTCTCCGGCGTGAATATAATCGGGAAGGGCATCCTCCATGGATCGGGGGAGAATACAATTGGGGAAGGTGGCACTCTGGGAGGCGGTGTGGACAGAACTGGGGAGGAAGGCTTCGGAGGTGGCGTTAATACCTTTTGTAATTCCTCGGCCAACATCTCATCCAGCCAGGCAGTGTCGGTGTCTATGGAGAGGACCGAAGACCCCGTATCTGCTGTAGGAGATGACACCTCGAGGATTTCATCAATTAGGTTCAGGTTCTGCATATCTTCAGCAGGCGTTTCCGTTGGGTCCAGTCCCTGCTCAGCCCGACTTGCTTCCTCCACCGTTACAAGTTCCTTCCTTACCGCCGCCTTAACCAAATCCCTCCAGATGTCGGGGTTGAATGGAGTTCAGTCGTCTCCGACCTCTAATCCTCTAGCGAGTCGATCGCAAAACCACAAGCAAAAGACCCCACAATCGTCTAAGTTGCTTTTTGCCGGGGACAGGAGACACAAGTACTAAGTAGCTCCCAATCCTTTGGGAAGTCGAACTTTGTAATTCTGGCCTCCTGCTTGAGGGCCGCCCAGATCATCCACAGTTCTCTTTTGTGGAGCCAACCGAGAGAGTCGAATGCTTGCATCCTCTTTTGTTTCGGCCAGACCGCGATCAGTGCCCAATGGCCCCGCAGTGGAATGTGAAATGGGACGATAATCACATCCATTCTAAATGGAGACTTGCGCTTAAACCTTCTAAGAGCGGTGTCGAATCTCTTAAGATGAAGACTGGCCACAAAGAAAGTGTCTAGAGCCATTACTTCTAGTCTCCATTCTCTAGAGCTCCGTTCTTCTATGAGCTGCAGGTAGGCGTTCATGATTGTATCGTTGAAACGACCCCTTGGCTGAAGAGTCAGCAAATCGGCTTCCGTGACCACTTCCCTTAACGGCAGGATTGCTCTGGAAAGGAGAAAAAAACATGCGGGAGTTTTGCAGGGTACATGCACTAAGTCATGTTAGTCTCGGGAGATGGAAGCGCGCATGGATATGGTGGGATATACGCGCTTAAAAGGAAAGGGAAACAGGCACTTCGTGTGAAAGAGAGAGTCCTGTGCCTCTTAGGAGTAAAATGGTTTTAGGTCCTTTATGTGAGAGGACCTAAAATCCCCGCGTCCTTTACGTGAGGCGCCCCGCGTCTTTTCCCCTTTCATCTCTTAATTGAAATATATTTTTGCCGTGAGCTTTATGGATCACCAACGGGCCTTCAAACTTTGGTGCCAGTTTACCTGCCACATAATCTATTGCTTTTGACTGGACATGTGTCTTACGCAAGGCTTTATCGCCGACCTTAAAGGGATTGTCACGCCTTCGAAGGTTGTAATACTTGGCTTGCCTAGTGTGGGATTTGTTCAGATTTGATTTGCACATTTCATACATTCGTTTTAAGCAAGCAAGTCGTGATTCATGTTTTTGGTGAGGTCACCTTCTTCGGATGTACAATAGGTCTGCCCATGTATCGCACCCTGTACTCTTAGTTCTCGGCCAAAATTAAGCATAGCCGGAGTAAATTTCGTAGAGCAAATCGAAACTCATCTACGTGATCGTCCCAAGTTCGATGGTCGTCCTTAACAAACTGAGAAATCATCGTTTTTACTACCCGGTTTGCTCGCTCGGTTGGATTGGATTGGGGACTGTAAGGTGCGGTTAACTGATGTTCAACCCCCAATCCTTTGCTACATTTTGGAATATTTTTGAAACATACTGGGTGCCATTGTCGGTCAAGATAACCTCAGGGGAACCATATCTCAATAGAATAAGATCAACGAAAACCAAACAAAACTGCTATTAATTAAATGATCTCACACCATAAAAAATATATACATAAAAATATTTACATGCCCCATATGAATGAAAAACAGAAACTGTCACTGACCATGTATACATGGTTTGCCTTTCCAGACACAGTGTATTCAATATAATGGATTTATACTAGATAACACGTAGCTCGAAATCGAGCAAAAATCATATAGCCTAGTAAAAGAATGAAGAATAACCAGCTTACTTATATACTTTTAAAGTTTAATCAAAGGGCTAAATTCATTACCAAAATTATGGCTTAAGTACTGAAAAGTTTAAAGTTGATTTGACCCACCGCAGGAGTTTCCGGTAAACGTAAACGCCTTTTTATAGGGAACACCTTCATTTCCCCATGTCCTCTTGTTTCTGTAATGTATATTTTAATAATGGCAAAAGATCAAGCTCTGCTTACAGCAACATGTAGCTGACCGAGAGCAAACACCGGCGCCGTGAGCAATGACCTCCTTTATTTAGGGATTGCCGCTGTACCTTATTGATAGTTACATCGCAAAAACAGATAGGGAACGGCTGTCTTAATAGGGAACCTTTCCTTTGTGGCAAAAACGCGTAAAAGACGCATTATCTCTACCAGCCTTTTCATTCTTGAAATGCAACCCACCGCAATGAAAACACTTTTAGTTCATTGGTCTGACGTTGGAAGGAGCATTAAGTGTTAGATCGGGAGGGTGATGCAAGCGGTTGCGATCGTGCTGTTCTTTCTGACTCCTCCGACCGGTCAATGTTCGTCTTCTTATTGGTGGCATTATAAATGCACCAAATCCAAAAATAGATTGGTTCAAGTTAATATAACTTCAGAAAACACTATGCGATATCGTAAACTACATCGTAAAACTGGTAACTGTAATGTTTAAGAGCTTTTAAATCTTCATAACATAGGCCTAACCTAAATTACATAATAAATCTTTAAAAAAAGAAAACTGTTGAAAACAAAGCCAAACCAGCTGTAAAAATAAGTTACCTGTAGAACTATTTCAGAGCTTGGACATATGTTCAGTTTGTAAACAAAACTGAGCTTGCTCAAATGCCGATGAATAGCGCCACTGTTCCGAAAATTCAGCCCTTTACTGTACTTTAGTGACGCCCTTTTTTAAAATTCTGAGACTTGTTGACAAATCTACATAAAATTCCCTTTAATTTGACACCTCAAACGCTAAAATCCATCCAGCCGTTATTGCAGTTGAACTGTGAAAAGAAAACCGCTTGCGTATTAATATATAGATTTGTATGTTTTTTTTTTTATTTCATCATGTATACATGGTCTAAGTTCCATTATTTATTTGTTTGAGAAGCAGAATACAGGTGATTTCAAAGAATATATACAGAATTTTTCAGAATGTTTAAAACTAATATTTTGTCCAAGGATTTTGGAATTTTGAAGTTTATTCTAAAGGAAATATATTGTTTCGTTAATGTCCCTCTTGCACCAAACATCACTCCCATGACACTTAAAATTTTTATATTATGTTTGGCTTCAAAAAATGGTATAGTAGGTTCATATATGGATTTTTTTTCTTTGTCTACTTTATCTTCTTGTTCTTTATTTTCTTCGAATCTTATTGTTGGGTCAATAATCCATCCCACTTTTTTGTTTTTGTCAATGGTTAGTATGTCGACCCTTCTTGTACTCCCTGACTGGAGTGTTTCATGTTCAGGCAATAGAGCAAGGCAGGCATAACAAAGCTACCTGAACATAAATTGCACAACTACTATTCTTATAAATCTGTTAGTATTAAGAGGAGGTTGGAGTTGGCGGCCATATTGGATTTCTACTCCATAAGAACCTATGTTAATTGGTATGCAGGATTTCTTGTTTATTTTTGGTCGGAAAACTAAAGTTTATATGTCAAATTAAAGCTCTTTTTAAACTCTACCGGACGTAGGAATTACATTTTCACGTAAAATAGCCATTTTTTGTAAAATTGTAAAACTTATCGAAAATCGGCTTCCTACGTCCGGTATATAATTTAGTTAAGAGTTCTAACATTCGACTTTTGAAATTATCTAAGTAAAAATAACGACAAATCTTTGCATACCAAAAGCCATGTCAAGCGAAAATTCAAGGAAAACTTGAAGGAATTGTTTGCAATCAGTTGACTTGTGATGAAAATTAGCTTCGCGGAGGAATACATTCTGCTTGGTGACTAACACGTATGAGTGTCCGTTGCTAGCTGTTTCAGCATGATTGACTAAAGATATTAGTTTAATTAAGAGTGTCTACGTCATTTTCATTAATTTAATATTTTTGAAAAGTTTCAACAATATTATTATGCACTATTTCGTGCATTGTCGGAGCAAAAATTTCAAGCTTCGCCGCTGCATTCTATTAGCAGCACCTGACTCTCCAACCTCCTCTTAATTGGAATCAGTTATTCCACTGACCGTACGGCCACTGACCGTATTTATATAATTTGAAAACCCATTTGCATTATTTACAGTACGGTCAAAAATATTGCTTTTGGTGGGGTTTTTGTCATTTTTAAGAAGTTATCCAGGACAATACACAAGAAGGCAAATCATCCACTGAACCTTTTTTTAAACATCTTCAAATTATAAAGAAAATCGTTTTGTTTTAATCTTTCTAGGATAAATACTTAATTAGTTATGAACATTCTTGTAAACCCTTGCAATTTCGGAAATGGGCGCGCACAGCCAATCCAAAATAGCAGTTAAAGGTAAACCACCAAAGAAAAAGATTTTTTGAATTTGGTGTCATGGTCTTGAGATATAAGGGAAACAACCTGGAAAGTTTTATTTTATTTAAAAATAGTCAAGCAACATACCCTGGATCACTTCTAATGGATTGACCCAACTACAAGTACACCTTTTTTCCTAATAATTTCTTGTTATGATAAAAGTTACCTTTCTTTATCAATTTTGAAAAGTTGTCTTTCTTTGGACTTAGAGGGTAATGCAAGAGCCTTTGCATCTTCTAGTTGTTCAAAATGTTTTCTTTCAATATGTCGATTGAAATAGGTTATTAAACTATCACAAAAAATGCAAAAGTTTCTTTGATATCTTTTCCGTTTTCCATCTTCTTTTTTTTTGCCATCACAACTTTTATGCCTGATAGCTTTTTCCAGTTGTTTGTTAAGCTTTCATTTTATTATTAAAATTAGTTATCAAGGATTAATATTTTTTAAACATCAAATATATCTTTGTGTTTATTTAGATTGACTTCATACATTAGCGCAGAATTGAAAATTCAGAGTCTCTTAAGCCTTCACCTTCCCCCCCCCCAATCCTTCCTTCCTCGCAGCTCCGCCGGCATGCGCGCGCCCATATAAGGAGGGTCTCCACTAGGGCCTGGCAGTTGATGGTTGCAGTCCGAATGGTTTGCTACCGTGTCGGTTCAAAGTAAGTCAAACTTATCATGTCGGCCCGTGACTTGTCTGTAACTTACCTCATCGGTTCTGGATATTTTTGACATATTCCTAATAATTGATTGTGTTTTCCATTTTAAAGTCAGCAATGTGTATAGTGATGTGTTACATGAACCATCATTCCAAACATCAGTGAATGAAGTATGCGTTTCACATTCATTACAGTCCGTACAACATTACTATCACTGTTTATCAGAGGAAGTGCGCAAACAAGATTAAAAATATCACAAACTTCTAAAAATTGAATCAAATGATAGAAGACTTTGTACAACACTATCCAGTCTTCCACGGTTAAAAAATATTCTCTCTCTGTGTGTGCGTGCTTGCGCCTGAAGTGGTGGGGAGGGCAAGGGGACTGGTCTCTGACGTCACAGAGTTTTGTCGGGTGAGGCTGGGGGATTGTGTCGACTCAGTTGGCATCAACGTGTACAAATACCCACAGTTTGAGAAACACTGATCAGTCAACTATCGTGCACGGCATTGTTCTTAATTATTTTGCCGGACGAGCATGATAGTTTCCGCGCGAGCGAAAGCGAGTGCGGGATTTTCATGCGAGTACGTTTGCTTGTTTCTTCTTGATACATACAATTATAAAAGGATAGAAAGCAAAAATGCTAGATTTATCGATACCAGAGATGGTTTTTTCAGTTCCTGGAAGTGAGTGTCATTTTGAATTTGATGTATGTAATACCGATGCTAAACGGCGATTATAACGTCATCAAAACCATTAATTCCTCTTTAACTGATAATAACCATACTAAATAGGTGAATTAAAGATCAAGTGAGCTAATCGACATTTTGGATATGTTGATATAAATAAATAACTCACAGTAGATGATACACTTGTATTTATAACGTATTAAAGGACGTTTGAGGTTAGGTACAATAGGAATCTTATGGGTACAATCAGCTGATGTGTGAGTTGTTTAATTTGTATGAAGATACTACTTCCGTTCAATTCTGAGCTCTCATTGGTATAATAATATTTCTTACGCTTATGTTAATAGTATTTAAAAATACAAAATGTAAGTTAAGATTTTTAATTTAGCTATTTTTGTTTGTAGATGCATTGAATGGCTCAAAAGAATTGGAAGGGATGACTATCCTGTATAAAAAGCATTGGTAAAGAGGATTTTTGGAAAACATTTCGAAAACAACCAATTCAAAAATGAAACGAAAAAGCAGTTGTACAGAAATGCATTGCCAAGATCGGAGCCAAACCAAACACTAAATAATGAAACACGCATGTCATCTCCCAAGAAGAACAATAACTTTGGAGTGGCCGGGAGCAAGTTAAATGCAAAATCTGCACTTGAAAGACGCATCGAGAGGCTCAATAGAAAACGTAAATATTACAAAACAGGTTTTGTTGTAAAATCTGTCAACATTATTGAAGGGAATGGTTCTTGTTTTCGTAAGAATGCAAATTCTTCATGTAGACAAAAGAGCTTGGACCAAGTGTGAAAAAAACACTTCACTTTCTCTTTATTATAAATCCCCAAGCACATACAAATTTTTGTTACGTCAAGGATTCAAACTGCCTAGTGTCAAGACGATTGGTAGATGGATAAATGTATACATTTAAGTGCAGGATTTTGTGATGAGCTGTTTGAAAAACTTTCGCAGAAAGTTAGTACAATGGAAGAATATGAAAAAGACTGTATTCTAATGTGGGATGAGATGTCAATTTAAAAAAAAAACTTAAATTCAGTGAAAACAAAGATATCATTGAAGGTTTTCAAGATCTTGGTCCGCTAGGAAAAGGTCCTGGTATGGCAACCGACGCCCTTTTATTCATGTTGCGAGGGTTACAATTCCCTTGGAAGTTTCCACTTGCATTTGTTCTATCTGAAAACTTAGTCAAAACAGAAAATCTTCAAAGGCTTTTAAGCGTAAAATAACGTACGGCCAACTTAAATACTAAAAACTCTATTCCTAATAATAAAATAATGTTAAAACATTAAAACGAAAAAATCTTCTAAAAAAAGCATTAAGACAAAATTCATTCTATTTTAAGATTTTATAAACGAAATTGCCTTAAACCTTCAAAATTAATTCCACTTTTAAACTGAAAGCACATTGGTTCGTAACATAAAAGACTTCAAAGCAATAATAATTGTATACAAATGCAATAAAATTTCGAATACTACAATCAACAATACTGTAGTTATACGACAATACTTAAAAGACGACCCATAAAAGTTCAAATCACAAAATCGGCTTTTGTTTGACACTTAAACTTGACTTACACTATGAGTGGCGTTGAAAAATAGTAATTTAATTTTTCGGCATTTTGAATTTGTAAAACACTCTGTTTCCCTTTAATGATATTGTAGGGGTCGGCAATAACGAGACAATTTGTTCAACAGGATCAGTAGCTACATCGCTTTCATTCACTACAAACAATGATTCGTCCTTTGTGCACTGTTTTGGAAACATTGTTTCAATCTCGCCGTTGACGATCAGTTTGACAGACTCCCACAAAATCGCGTGTTTCTTTTTTGTTCGATTCATTGATGTAGTGAACATACATCCATAAGGTCATACGATCCAGAACATATTTTAGCATGATCCAGTTTATTCTTTAAAGGTGGCTCCTCATTGCATGATGCCTAAGAATCTTCTGAAATTTATTGCATACCGCTTTACTAATATTGTCATCATCCGTAATCTGCACATCTCAACATTCCGATGCGGCATTAGAAAAATAACTAACACTTTCTTCACCCAGATCGTACTATCGATTTTGGTGGTCAAAGGTGCATACCAATTCTTAGGAATATTTTTGTCCTCTGTGGCTACATGTGGAAAAAACACTTCTCTTCCTCCGTGGTATGTATCATTATTCCAGTTTGCATATTTTGCTTCAAGGCCACATAATGTTGGTGCTTGCAGGGAGAACCACTGTTTCCTACCGGACAAGTGCAAACCCCAATGTCTATGTTTACTGAATTTTAGGTTTCCGTCTTAGAGTTGTAGACAATAAACTCACTTTCCAGTCTAACAACAATGGCTAGTTCTTCAAATTTGTTTTCTTTAGGTGCATACCTTAAATGTGATACTGACCTACCACAAAGCACACCTATTATTTTCTGTTCATAATAAGAGGGTAAAGTTATGCATTAAAAAGCAGTAACTAAGTAATGTTAAATCCTCTTGTTCGGCAGAGTATTTCGTCTTTTAATACCTTCATGGCGCTTTCTGCAATGTTGTTTTTGTTATTACCTCTACCTAATATTCTGAGGTTGTGGCTCCATTTATCTGCAGTCGGAAGCATGTTCATGGTGTAGATATTGAAAAAAGGTATTTCTTCACCAACTGGTTGTCTAATAACAATGGCAAATGCCTAGCAAAATCTTCATCCGTTTCAGACATTAAAACCTGCTTGAATAGCCTGTACAAATATTCTTTCCTATCCTTTTCTTCAATATTGAGTTTTTTTATTAATGAGCCACCTAAAAGCCAACTCTAACCACCAAAACCTAACCTCCGATCACTTTGCAGAACATGAAATGAACAGATTTAAATTGTGGAGGCTGGAAATACGTTCATTATGGCATTTTGTTGTGAAGATGAGTCGTCGCTCATAAATACGGATGGGCCCTTTGTTATTGCCTCTTCACTTTCTGATGTGTTTATGAATATGCCAAATGGCAGACCACCGACTTGGCTGTCGCTCATTAACAGAAATACTCTACTGTTATATATATCCATATTTCCTGAGCTGTCAATAAATACTCTATGACCAGCTAAGTCGAGTGTGTGAACCCTTTGCATTAAAGGTGTGCATAAGACAGTCACGTTAATTGTTGTTCCCAAGATGTTCATATTTTATTTTTACTCCAAGTTCATTATATGTTTTCTGCAGTCCTTCTAGACTTTGGCTGAGATCAGCCTTTTCATCTCCAAACCCCTTCAATTTGCTATAGTAAAATCTGTAAACCCACTGAGGATCATGACATAATGATCGATCGACAGCAACTTGAAAAAAAATTGTCCTCATTTTCCTATACTTTTTTTTGTTAATGTACTTTGATGGACTGAAGTTTGAATCATGAAGGAGTGTGCAAAGGTGAAGAATGTAAAATTGTGATAATTTTTAACATTAAACACAGTGCATGGAGATGATTTGGTATTGTAACTAATAATTTAATTTTATTTTAATATATTATTCCAGTCGTTTAATTGACATATAATGTTTATTTTATCCTTAATTATAGTTTATGATTCCCTAATTATCAAAATGGTCCTCCAATGTGTAAATACCCCATTTCTTGAAAACAATCTCTCCACTATGGTACCTCCCAGAAGCGAATTGAAGGTCGAGACGTGACCAACGTCTCACTGCACTACCTTGGCAAAAACACGTCTATTAAATATAAAGGCGATCGTAGATAATTTAGTTACAAAAACCGATTCTTTATCAGTTGTGCAACTAAAAAGCTTGAACACATACAAAACAGAGGTGCAGAGAAAAATGGATGACTTTGAACTAAATGTTTAAAGGTTATGAAATGTTTGGGACGAAGAGGTTTTGTCAGTAGAATCAAGGTGAATTTTTTTTGTTTTTTTGCAAAAACAGTCCTAATTTGGTAGTGCTACTACCCTCTTTGAGCACTCCATGAAGAGGGAGGTAGTAATGTGGTGTCGAGAGATCTAAGTCATTTAATTCTGACATATGATCTAGAGAGAAGTACCCATTCATGAAGTCATGGTACAGTTGAGCGAAATGCGGATTGGAATTGAATTTACGTTCCATTGCACCAAGGCGAAGTTTGGCAGCAGTTTGTGATTCACCAAGGACAGTGCCAGAATCCTTAAATGGAAGACGCACTATGTAACGTCCATTTGTGTCACGAAAATGTGTCTTAAGAAAGTATTCATCACAAGGTTGTTCTTCGTGAATTTTGGTCGAACATGCGGGAGGCTCTTCTTGAAGCCAAAAACGTTGAATTGAGGAATGAAGATCTGCATCACTTAGGGCTATTGAATGAAGGTAAACGCTAAGAGGCGGTTTCAGGTCCAGCGTTTAACGCTAGCCTCAGCTTAGTAACCGGTTATAACTGGTATTTAGGCTGTAGTTAAAGAATTGGGTTTCAGGTCCCAGGTTTTGCGCTAGCCGCAGGTTAGCATTAGCTGTCAGTTAAAATGGGCAGGGATAAACTCGCGCTTAACAAATCGGGTTTCAGGTCCAATGTCGAGATGAACTCCCGTCTAAAAGATAAACTAGGTGGGTTTCAGGTCCCAAGCTCGTAGATAACATACCAAGTCAGCGGCTAAATATTGCCGTATTTAGCCGACAACTTAGACCAGCCAGGGGGCAGGTTTAAGTTGGAATTTAACATTAGTTGATCATGAATGTATTAAAAACACTTAAATAAATAATCATTTAAAACGTTTTGACGTATTTTTGGACCATCTTAGGGACAGTTTGTTATTAAGAAATAAGTTAAAAAAATGTAATTTATATTTTACAAAAATCGATTAGATATAACTTGGTAAATATTCTAGTGAACACACTGTATATTACTACTTTGTTTACGACCAATCAATGTTAGTCAATGTAGTCATTTCGTGAATTTTTATGCTACAAAATTTTATCTATGCACGAATATTACACCGTTAAACTTAAAAACTATGTTATGTATTATTTTTGAATATTGCTATCAAATGCGTATCATCTTATACTCTTATATGAGTAATGTTATCGTGCGTGCTTGCTTACTTGCTTGTATGCTTGCTTGCACATTTATCTCAAAAACGGCTCCGAGGATTTCTTTCAAAGTCTGGAAATAAGTAATTTATGACTAAAAAACGTCTTTTACGCAGCTTACTTGGCCAGAGAAAATCTAATAACGTAATAAATCGAATTTTAAAGATGCAAAATTTTAACATTGGCCTTGTGGGTTGCCGTGATAGCAACGAAAATAAACAAGGAAAGTGTAAAAAAATGAAGTAATAATAACAGCTGTTTGGAATCTACAGCTATCAAGGGAAAATACAGCAGGTGGGATGAAGAGTCCATGGAGCAATAAAAAAGGTTTATATTGGTACATTTTATGACATTGAAATATTTTATAGTAACTGGATGAACTGGTAAACATGAAATAACACCGAGCAAGGCTCGGTCCACCAGGTACTGGTTTTAAATACGTGTATTATAAATACAAGTGCAATGATATACATGTAAATGTGATGAAAGATAATGGAGTAAAATAATAATATAATAATAATTATTGTGAAATGTATTATTTGGTCACTTATACTAAATTGTTTAAAACAACTTTTTAATAAGCCTTAATTAACTTTTAAATTTTAGTCATTATTTTTAAAAGTGAAACAATATGCTATTTTTTTTATTAAATTTTAATGGATCTGGTATTATACAACGCACATTGATTTTTATGTAGTCATGTACAATTTGTAATTATGGAAAAATGATTAATAATAATAAGGTTTTTATACAATGTAAGGGATTTTGGGGAATAACATAAATAGTCCAGTCAATTTACGTGATGACCTCAAAAAATTGCAAGAAAACGTTTTTTGATGGAATTCTACTTAAAAAAATATGAATTTTAAAATATACAAAGTTTACCAAAATCGGACCATCGGAACCTCACTGAAATCACGTTTCAAAATGGCGGCTTTTCTCACCATACAAACATTTTTGAAAAAAGACATTCAACTGCATTTTGTATAAATATTTTTCGAGATATTGACTTTGGACCGCCGCCAATCATCGTTGGGTGATTGGTTCTAAATTTTTACTTTTAACCAATAACAGTTAAGATGTTTTTATTTCATTCGATGCATGGAAATATGAAGAGTGCAATAAATTAAGCTGGCACCGGGTTTACAGTAAGTTAAAGGCACGACAAGTCAAGAAAAGCAATATTAGATAGTTAATAAAGTATCTATAAAGCAGAATGGCCCAATGGCCGCGACTACAATGAGCACTAAAGCGCTTCAAGAACGTCCGTTTGTATTAACCATGTTGTTATGGTTCTAAAGACAAATACCATAATTACTGTTGGGAATGCTGTCGCAGGAAGTATTTAAATATGGGTTTGAATTAAGCAGGTTTTACTGTAAAAAAACAGGATTAGTAAATAACTAATAGAAGTTGTTTTTTTTTTATTACTGACCGACTTCAAACAATAACACTAATTAATTTATAGTTTTTATTCACTGACCTGCAACCTAAGTAATTAATCTTATTTTGCATTAAAAAAGGTCTATGTAGGCTACTAAAATTATTTATAAACTGCAATAATAAAATTATAATGTCACAAATATTTAACAGTTACTTTTTAATTTTTCTTTTAATGAGTTGTACAAATTATATTGCTTATAATAGTAAAAACTTTAATTCGGCAAACGAAAAAATAAACGAAGGTAGAAATGGTAATCAGTGTGAGTTAATTTTTATTACTTAACATTTTTATCAAGGAATTATTATTTTTATAGTGTGCGATTGTTACAGAATACAAGCAACTTTAAAACCACACTACAAAATATTAATCACTACGACAACAAAATAATAAACTCACCACCATAGTCGTCGTCACAATCTGGTATTTTTTCCAGACGAGTCTGGTCAGATAACATATCCTCCATTTCGCGGTCCTCCTCCGCAGGGGGTGATTGGGGTCCTCCCCCTGATTTGAATGTGCTCCGTCTCTCTGCAGCTTTCTGCGACTTGTACATATTTTTTACTCTTTTCCAGGCACCTTTCAATTGTGCCACTGTTCGTTGGGTGACAAACTCTTCGGAATTAAATTCTCCCATGTCATTCTGCCACGCTATTTTCCTGAGAGATTCAGTTTTCACGTCGTGAAGTTTTTTCTCGATGATAGGATGACGCAAAACCAGCCTCTTTACCAACTCCAACTCTTCTTTGGTGAAGTTTCGACTACGCGTTTTACCCTTTTTATCGCCACTTTCTTCCATGTTATCGAAATATAAATTTCAAAACAACAACACAACACAAACTATAAACTTTAGGAAAGAACACTGAAACAAAAGTAAAACCGTTCACCAAATGTAAAACACTTCTCCCCGAATCCGAAACAAACCGAGTCGAGTAGAACTAAGGCGAAAAACTGACAACTGAGACAAAGAAAACAAAACATTGGGGTTGGTGGCCGAATTTGCACCTGTGTGACCACCTGCGCGCTCTGTCTGCTATCTTACAAATATCGGCGTTTAGTTCAAAATTTTACCCACAGATAGTAGTCAATGTCTACATATAAGTAAGGAGGTGGATAATAATTATTTACGATTAATACGCGTTCACACTAGCTGCTAGTAGCTTTTGCTTGGTTTTTAACAAGTATTATTTCCAGAGTAGTTACATATTTTTTAATAACTTTCTAGAAACAAACTATGAAAACAAACCTATGCTCCATTCCACGTTCACCTATCAGTACAGGCCTAATGGGAGATTACTATTATTATACCTGTGCGGAGTACATTACTTTAATATTTCTATATATCATGTTATTATAAAATAATAAGCTACCATTTGAAATACATATGGCATATTCCAGACTGAAATGTGAACATCAATTAACTCCGCTTAAGTAGCGTTTTAGCGGTGTAGCGGAACTACTTTCCTATGAGGTAATAAGGTTTCAAAACGCCTAATAGTTTAGTTCTTTGAAACGCCAGAAGTCATATTTCGCAGCAAAGGTAAAAACTAAACAAAATATAATATTAACAGTACAGATAAATCAATTGTCGAAGGTTTATTAAGTTCTGGAAAAATGTAATTTAATAACAGTAGTTCGATGTTAGAACTTTTCTTTCCGTATCTAATGATTAAGTACAACGGTAATCACGGAAGGGAATGTGCAAAACCTATAAATAGCTATTTCAACATCATTCTTATTATGAATAAAACTTAAATATCACCTCCATTGATTATAAATACAAACTTGAACAAATGGAAATATCGTGATGTTAACAGGGTTTTAAAACCTTCACCCCCCACCCCTATCATATAGAGAAAGGCGCTTGTGTTCACCACTGTCACCTGTCACATGTTTCAAGAGGTTGCAACCAATTAAAACGATTCAAAACACTGATTTTGACAGCTAAATCGCGCGCGCCTGCATCGGCAGCCACGTGAACCGGCCGACGCGACGGCCGCTGTCAACGTTACAGTACGAATTCCCTCTAATTTCCCTCCTTAAGCTAGCGCTTAGCTGCCGGCTAGCCTTAGCCGACAGATAAGCTAAACGCGAGGTTAAGCGATTTACGCTAGGGACCTGAAACCCAAAATTTAGGCGATGGTTGGCGTAGCCGCTGGTTAAGCCTATCCACAGGCTAACTAAACGCGGGGCCTGAAACCGCCTCCAAGAGTAGCAGATGGTAAGGTAGAAGAAATCGTGGATTGAGTAAATATACATGGTGCAGTGCCTATGAGGACATATCCAAAGTGAGTACCTAAAATGTAAGGCATATTATGGCCAAGATAAATTTGTTCTTTGGTGAACAACTGTGGGAAGAGTGAATCCCCGATGACAACGTCAATGCGGCTGGGAATGTGGAAAAAAGGATCAGCAAGAGTAAAGGATGTGGGTCATTTTACCAAGTCCATTGATAGAGGTACATGGGTAAGGTCAACTGTGAGCTTATCTATGATTAATGAAGGTTGATTCGGGGCTGCAACCTTTCCATACAAAGTTTTGAAGTTGAAAAATATCTGCCCTTTATTACCAGTCACATGATGATCAATGCCTGAGAGTTGAATGTCAGATTTGCCTGGCATTCAGAATTTTTGCTGCATGATCGGTAATCAAATTGCACATGCTTTCAGAGTCAAGAAGCGCTCTAAAAACATGCGAGTTACCGTCATGCGAACTAAGTTGCACCAATAGTCTCCCTAATAATACTGTATATCAGTTGTTGGAGTCTGGGGATTACCTTGAGATGTTAAAACCGGTATAACAGAGTCAGACTGGGATAATGGATTATCTTTAACAGGGGATTGTTTACTAGGAGCTTGAACAATAAGATGATTACCCTTGTTACTTGTTTCTTAATTGAAATGCAGTAAAGTATTGTGACGCTTGTTACAGATTTTACACATTGATTGTGACTGACATGACTTAGTAACATGACTCCCTAAACATGAAACACATTTTTGTGTTGGTTTACTAGCTGATATCGTTCTTTGCGTGTTTTGCTCTTGAAAATAGCAAGCATAGACCTTATGGGAAGTTTGATTACACACAAAACATTGCATAACTATGCCATTATTTGTTGGAGTCTGCGGAAAGGATTGAACGGCTACTATGTTCACAGGGTTTAAAAAAAGAAGTTTTTCATGTTTGAGAGCTTTACTTTGATTAGGAATGGAAGTAATTTCCTTATATTCAATATCATGGGACACAGTTGCATCTTCAAGGTGAGTACACTCAGAAGTTAAGAAATCAATGATTTGTTTGGTGGTAGGTAGGGTATGTTTGGTTAACGATGAAGTTGAACGAAAAGATTCTAATCTGGTGCGAAGTTTCACGTCCATTTTCCTTTGAGAGTTGCCACCATCAAAGGATCCGATTGGGAGATCACATTGAAGAGCAATTAGAGTTTGCGTATTTTCGTTAAACGAATTAAGGAATTGTCGAACACCAGGTATATTCGAACTAGAAATGTTAGGCAGAACTAACAAATTGTTGAGATGTATTAATTGAAGTCGACGATCATTATGGTACCTTTCCCGAGCAAGTTGTAAGCAACCATGAAGTTGGGTGCGGTCAAGGTAAGACTACAAATCAAATTGAGCGGTTCCTTTTCCAATGTTCTTAAGAGATATTGAAACTTCATAACTTCCGAAAGTGAATCGTTATTATGTATTGTGGTATCATAAAGATTTATGAAGGATGTCCACGTTGACAAGTCACCAGAAAACTTGGGAAGATGAAACTTAGGTAACCTGACACTTGAATGCATATCAGATGTAGTGAACACATTGTTTATACTGCTTATCACCGTTACCTTGTGGCTCATTAATCGGGATCAAGGACTCGAAATGACTAGAAATGTGAACATATAAATCATCAATCTCCTCTTGGTCAGTGGACCAAGATTCTAGTGACAAAACCTCTTCGTCCCAAACATTTCATAACCTTTAAACATTTAGTTCAAAGTCATCCATTTTTCTCTGCACCTCTGTTTTGTATGTGTTCAAGCTTTTTAGTTGCACAACTGATAAAGGATCAGTTTTTGTAACTAAATTATCTACGATCGCCTTTATATTTACTAGGCGTGTTTTTGCTAATGCAGTGAGACGTTGGTACGTCTTGACCTTCAATTCGCTTCTGGGAGGTACCATAGTGGAGAGATTGTTTTCAAGAAATGGGGTATTTTCAAATTGGAGGACCATTTTGATAATTAGGGAATCATAAACTACTACAGGCTAGAAGGGGCTAACAGCCCCTAAACATAATCCTTGTTTACTGTAGTACAAAATACCTTCTTAGAAAATAGGCTTTTGGATCCACAAAATTATGATTATGTCTAACATTTGGTTTTAAGTAAACAAAGCAGACCTTTTTACATCCTAATGGTTTTTAAATGGCAGCTATTTTACGTTATTTCTAATTAAGCTTAAAGCAATTTTAGTATTTTCCTCGAGTCTCTGGGATGGAGACCTTCAATTTCAGCCCCCTCCCATCATCCTGTGACCTTCCAAACGCCCACAATTTCGGCGCAAACATTTCCCTTACGTAATTATATATATATATATATATATATATATATATATATATATATATATATAGATCATTTTGTTAAATTGTGATAAAACTAAAACACTTAATTATTATAAAATATGAAAATCTTAAATTTAAAATATATTTTGTCATAGTACATTGAACGTACATAGTTAGCTGAATTTTGATAAAATTCCCACATGTCAACATCTACCAAAAGGCTTTGAATCAAGCATTAGCACCACATGTTCAATGTAAACAAAACTGACGTTTTTCAATCCCAATGCATTTTTAATGGAAGATATTTTTCGTTATTTCTCATTTTCCGGTAGATTTGGACATAATCTGATATTTTTCCCGACCCCCTGGGACCAAGACCTTTAATTTGAGCCCTCTCCCATCATCCAGCGAGCTGTCAAACTCTCACAATTTTGATTTAAAAAAATCGCTTACAAAATTAGTAATATAGATAATTAAGGATAAAATAAACATTATATGTCAATTACACGACTGAAACAATATATTAAAAGAAAATTAAATTATTAGTTACAATACCAAATCATCTTCATGCACTTGTTTAATGTTCAAAATTATTACTATTTACATTCTTCACCTTTGCACACTTCTTCATGATTCAAACTTCAGTCCATCAAAATACAATAACAAAAATAAGTATAGAAAAATGAGGACAATTTTTTTCAAGTTGCTGTCGATCGATCATTATGTCGTGATCCTCAGTGGGTTTACAGATTTTACTGTAGCTAATTCAAGAAGTTTGGAGATGAAAAGGCTGATCGCAGCCAAAGTCTCGAAGGACTGCAGAAAACATATACTGAACTTGGAGTAAAAATAAAATATGAACTTCTTGGGAACAATGAATACGTGATGCACACCTTTAATGCAAAGGGTAGACACACTCGACTTAGCTGGTCATAGAGGATTTATTGACAGCTTAGGAAATATGGATATATATAACAGTAGAGTATTTCTGTTAATGAGCGACAGCCAAGTCGGTGGTCTGCCACTTGGCATATTCATAAACACATCAGAAAATGAAGAGGCAATAACAAAGGGCCCATCCGTATTTATGAGCGACGACTCATCTTCACAACAAAATGCCATAATGAACGTATTTCCAGCCTCCACAATTTAGATCTGTTCATTTCATGATCTGCAAAGTGATCGGAGGTTAGGTTTTGGTGGTTAGAATTGGCTTTTAGGTGGCTCATGAATAAAAAAAACTCAATATTGAAGAAAAGGATAGGAAAGAATTGTACAGGCTATTCAAGCAGGTTTTAATGTTTAAAACGGATGAAGATTGCTAGGCATGTGTCATTGTTATTAGACAACCAGTTGGTGAAGAAATACCTTTTTTCAATACCATGAACTTGCTTCCCACTGCAGATAAATGGAGTCATAACCTCAGAATATTGGGTAGAGGTAATAATACAAACAACATTGCAGAAAGCGCCATGAAGGTATTGAAAGACCAAATACTCTGCCGGACAAGAGCATTTAACATTACTCAATTATTGCTTTTTTAATGCATAGCTTTACCCTCTTATTATGAACAGAAAATAATAGGTGTGCTTTGTGGTAGGCCAGTATCACATTTAAGGTATGCACCTAAAGAAAACAAATTTGAAGAACTAGCCACTGTCGAAAGACTGGAAAGTGTGTTTATTGTCTACAACTCTAAGACGAAAAACTCAAATTCAGTAAACATAGACATTTGGGTTTGCACTTGTCCGGTAGGAAACAGTGGTGCCCCCTGCAAGTACCAACATTATGTGGCCTTGAATACCTAAATATTGCATAACAGATAATGCCAAAAATATGAAAACTGGTATTTCATGAACCAGAATGACATTGTTTTGCTTTGCTCGTACTTTGAATATAGTGAATTTAGTGACTGTAGACATGAAGAAAGATTATGCTGGTTTCGACAGCCTTTGCAAAAATGCAGAGCTATCGTAGGGCACTTAAGGCATACCTTCTCTGCCAAAGCTCGCCTACAAGCTCATTTAAAACAACTTGGGCTGAAACCACTTGAGTTGGTGCAGGATGTTGAGACTTGGTGGAATTCAGAGTATTTAATGATGGAGAGGCTGCTCTACTTAAAAGATGGATTGGCCAATGAGCTCAGTGATACCGACTGTAAAGTCTAACTTAACCTCATCAGAATGGGGTATGGTAACAGCGTATGTTGATATTTTAAAAACCCTCATAGTCCTAACTGAAGATAAAAAAAGGCGAAACTGGAGAATTTTCTCGGTTACCACCGATTTGCGTGAAACTTTGGATTTTGGCTCTACTTGGCCTCTACTTCAAAGTTAAAAAGGTTGTAAGGGTTGCTTTTTTTCTTAAAGGGGTAAAAACAACCCCTAATAAAATTCGAATACAAATTTTATAAAATATATTTAACTATTACAGAAATTTCGTAAATATGGTCCAATCTTAATTAAATTTGGTATAAACGCGAAATAGTAGTTATTAGAATAAGAGGCAAAATCAGCCATATGGGTCCACCAGAAGAAGGGTAATGGAGGGAGGGTTTACCCCTCGAAATGGCGTTTTACCCCTCAAAAACAGGGTTTCGGATTTAATAAGATGTATTAAAAAAAGTATGTCATAAAAACCGAATTCTTATTTGCAATATTGGCTTCAGCTTGGCAAAACAAACAATATAGTATTTTGGATGGTTGTCCTAGCCCATTGGTTACCAAAATATTGATAGTGGTAAACACAGCACATTAGACACAAACACAGCACATTGTTAACCTTATGACAAATACACAAAATTCTATATATCACTTATTTCTCAATATATCTTAATGAAACTTGGTATGTGGCTTCACTTGGTTGAGATAAAATGGAATTTAGCTTTAAATCACTAATTTTTAACATTCCCATGGCAGCAAACCTGCGTGCCCACTTCACAATGTAAACTTGATGGGAAATAAATCAAATTCTTTATCTTGCTTATTTCTCAACATATCATGGTAGAACTTTGCATGCGGCTTCATTTGGTAGAGATCCACATAATTTTAGCTTTAAACCACTATTTTACATTCCCGCGGTAGAAAACCTGCGTACTCACTTCCCAATGTTAACCTTATGGGAAATATATAACATTTTACATCTCGCTTATTTATATTTGTCATACACATTCCGTAAATTCATTACTGTATAGCGCTTCTCATACTTTCCCTTGTCTATTTCGGTAATAAATTAGCTGATGCGTACTCACTTCCCAATGTTAACCTTATGGGAAATATATAACATTTTACATCTCGCTTATTTATATTTGTCATACACATTCCATAAATTCATTACTGTAAAGCGCTTCTCATACTTTCCCTTGTCTATTTCGGTAATAAATTAGCTGAAACATTCTTAGTTTCATCAGAAATGTCTGTTAGGGTTAATGAATCCAGAATCGGAATCCATCGTATTTCAATAAGTACATTAGATACATTAGTTGAAATGGCGACCTACCCAGGTAGGTATTTTAAGCCATGTATGAATGACAGATGAGTGAAGGATGATTGTGGCTAACTGTACTACTTTGTATTTGACGACTGTACCTAACCTCAAAACATTAATTGTTACAAGCTGAGCGCTATCTTCCGTTTCCGCTGTAAACCAATGCCTCTAATCAGCTGTTAGCGCCTGCATTTGTTGAGGTGCAACATAGTTGCATGTATGCGTGGAAATTTGAAGACGCTCTAATTTTTTAATTATTGATTTCAATGTTAATTTTATGGGTTTACTTTGACTCCCGCCGGGAGACCAAGTAATCACTTTCCTCCCACTGAATGACCAATCATTATTTTACTCACTCATTACAAAAGAGTAAAGAGCGAAAATACCAAAAAAAAATTAAATGTAAATAAATTTACATCGATGGGCACAATAATCTCCTCTAGGCACTTGCAATAGTTATTTTTGATAATTATGTCATGAAAATCGCTGGTCTTCTTCCCCGACTTATAAATTAGACCCGAGTTTGTAATGAACCCTTTCTCTGAGCCAGCATGCACAACGATCAATCTTGGATCCTTTGATATGGGCTTCTTGAACCGTATTTTCTCGTCTAAAGCGTCGGTCCAAGTCACGTATGTGTGTTATTTACGTATGTCTTATCAGTGTAGACGGTTGGTCTTTACTCTGTAAGGAACCTAGCAATCATTCTTAAATATTTTATCCTCTTCCTCTTTATGTCTTGCCTTTCTACAAGAATGTTCCTTTGGTCATTAGTATTTTTACAACTACAAAAAAAGAAAGTAATAATAAAATGTTTTTAACTTTTAACCAAAACGAATAGACATTCATCTCGGAATTTAACAAAACATAGACTTGTTACCTAAAACGTATAAATTACAAAGTACAGTATAATAATTGGTAGAAATATACTATCTGCATCATACTGACACAGAAAAATCTGTTTTCAGTTCCTTTTTGTTGGCTCGAACGTTATCCATTGCCCTCCTAATAGAATTTTTGCCGTCCTAGGCGGGTAAAACGGAAGTAAACAATCAGCTTATTTGCAGCAAACCTACGTTTAATGCTTGTTTATTGGTTACTTTTTTAGGTTAGGTTTGAAGGATTGTTATGAGGAAAATATGTTACGTTTATGCAAGGACTACGTTATGATTGAAAATATGTTTTTTTTCTGAGTAGTATGATGAAAAGTATCGTACGTTACACGGCCGGAAAGTTTTACCGTACTCGCATGAAAATCCCGCATTCGCTTTCGATCGCGAGGGAACTATCATGCCGGAAAACCAGTACTTTCCGGCCAAGTAACGTAATATACTTTTCTGTGCGTCAAAAATAAAATAACAAATCAATTTTACTTAACTGAACCCAATTTTGTGCAGGATCCTTAGTAGTGAACTTAAACTTCCATTGAAGTTGATTCCAGGTAACTCAAATGTTTTCAAAAGTTTTTTTACCGTGACATTGGTCTTGTATAAGATGTGAAAATTGTTCACAATTCGCCGTAGTGCATCCAAATCAAGAGTCTAGTTCAGTAACTGGTTTGTTTTTTTCCTTTTTCTTTTAGGGCTTTCAAAAGTTGACAGTGTAAAGTTTTCTAGTGAAATCTGGGCTTGAGACACTTTTCTTTTGACAACTCTTTCGAACTCATTCGTCGCTTATGCTGTTTTTGTTAAAGTCATTTTCTTATTGGTATTCGATTCATTGGTAAAGTACTCGTAAACGTTGAACACAATATCTCTTCCTTGGCTGTGTAAAATGGTTCCCTTTCTTCCAACACTTCCCATTTTAAATTACAATATAATAATCGTAACAACAGGACGAGTAACGAGAGGATAATATAAAAAAACTAGATTAAATATGATAACACACTGAATTAATTGACTTTAAACTTAAAAAAATAAACGAAACTATAAACTCCTATAAAAAGATTAAACGAAAATAAGAAAAGACGCTAAACTTAATATAAGTGGATGGAAATTGCCATTGACTCGGACGTAGCCGGAGATATAATGCGCAAACTGTAGGATGCCTGATGCCTCACATTGTATTACAACCTTATAACCACACTTTTTAGGTTTATTTTTGACATATTGTTTCAAATGTGAAGAACCGTTGAAAGGAATCTTATGTTCATCCATAATTTTTTTTCCTCAGGGGGACTAGATCGACACATGTCTACAGTAGAATTCACTAATGGCCGAACGTTGAACAGCTTATCCCCAGTACAGTTTGGATGGTTAGTGTTGTCTACAATATGAAAGTATTTCAAAATCATGTCAAATCTATTTCGACACATTGTCTCAACAACAGGAGGAAATCTTGTTTCTGTAGCCCAAAAAATTCTACAGGGTGATCGGTACTTGGTGTGACAAAATGTTTTTGGTGATAATATGGAGTAAATGGAGTCTAAGTACCCAATTAGTTTTGTTTAACTTAAAGTGGTATCTTATCTATAAATTTGTAATTATTTTCACAAAGATCTAGATATTTCATGAAAAAGCTTAAATTTTTCAATTTTCCTTTCATCTGATGACGGTTTTGACAGCATTTTAGCGAATTTCCCCTATAGGGATGAAGCTATTACCGTAGGTCTCATGGTAAGACCTAAGCTCGGGACCACTATAACTTTTCGTTTTGGGGCCCCCAGAAGCAAAAAACACTATTCGTTCGAATTTATATATATATATATATATATATATATATATATGTGTGTGTGTGTGTGTGTGTGTGTGTGTGTCTGTTAGCACGATAGCGGCCGCAAAAATGGTCCGTTCTTTATGAAATTTGGTACGGACATGTAAAGTGGTAATCAATTGGACGAGTTCGTGAACCAGCCCGATCGGACCACCGGAAGGGGGGGTAAAGAGGGATAAACCCTCCCAAAAATGGGTTTTGAGTTTTTTACATAGAAAAATAAAATTTATCGAATTTTTGTGGGCTCCATTGAATTCAGCTCAAAAAAACAAACAATTTAGTATTTTGAAACTCTGCTCAATGTCCATTGGTTTCCGAGATATTGAAAGTGGTAAACACAGTACGTTGTCCCAATGTTAACCTTATGGGAAATAAGTAAAATTCTATGTCTCGCTTATTTCTCAACATATCTTGTTAAAACTTGGTAAATAGCTTCTTCTAGTTCAGATCTACTAAATATTGAATTAAAACCACCCAGTTTTAATATACCTGTAGCAGCACACCTGCATACTCATTCCCCATGTTATTCTTATGGAGCTTACAAAAACATGTCAAATCTCGCTATGTTGGATTGAAATATGTTGTTTTGCATTTGAAATTCGTTCAAATGCAAAACAACATATTTCGTCGTTGAGTATGCAGGTCTGCTGCAACGGGGGTATTATGATAATTGTGGCATTTTAAACAAAACAAATTTGTTTTTTTTTAACTTGCGATAGTTTCAAAAAATAATGTTAGTGTTATTTTATAATTTTATAAAATGTCAAATAGCACAAAAATCATCTCCACATTCAAAATTTAATTTAATACCAATAATTGTTATTTTCTGTGGATTTATGTTGGTATAAAACAAACTTAAAGTAAGAAAAACACGGGAAACAGAAAGGGTAGTTATAAAAACAACCTCCTACCTTTAAAAAATACTATATAAATCACTCATCAAAAAAGCACTCTATAAAAAACAACACCAAAAAACTATTTAATTTCATTTTAAAACTGTCTGCCTTCTTTTCTAATGCAGGCCCTTGCACTTTTCGTTTCCTCTTTGCTCTCACTGTGACGTTAAATGAAAGTTTGTCTCGAACATTTTTTGCAGTTTCGATGGTTTTGTTCCTCAACTCCTCCAAAGATTATACGGGGAAAGAATAACCTATGTCTTTCATTGTTCCCCACACGAAAAAGTCCAAGGGGGAGAGGTCAGGAGACCGGGCTGGCCAAGCCACAGGCCCTCCGCGCTCTATCCAAGCTGGATATTTTAGTGATAACTAGTCGCGCACGTCGTTATTTAAGTGAGGAGGGGCTTAATCCTGCTGAAAGATGATACTATCTCATTGATGACGGTCGAGATTGAGTCCTTCTAGAAGGTTGGGCAGGTCATGTTGGAGGAAATTCAAATAATCAACACCATTTAGGTTTTCTGGAAAAAGTGTGACCCTGTAATTTGGTTTCCAATGATTCCGACCCAAACATTAACATAAAATCTTCTTAGGTGTGAACTTTCATGAATCACTCTGAGATTTTCTTGCTCCCAGTGATGCAGATTGTCAATGTTAAAAACGCCATCCCTAGTAAATTTTGATTAGCGGTGTGCAGAATCTTTTTCAAAAACTGAGCCTATTCAATATCAGCATTTAAAAGCCAACGACAAAATTTTATTCTCGGATCATAGTCTTGAGGCTCCAAAGCTTGAATCTGAGTGAAGTGGTAAGGATGGAACCGATTTTCATGTAAAATGCTCAATACTTTCCATTGGGAAACTCCGACCTCACTGGCGAGCTGTCGAGAACTGATTTGAGGATTGTCCTCAACCATGTTTAAAACTAATTCATCCCCATTTACATTTTGACGGGCAGGACCTTCCTCGCTTGGCTGTTTACAAACAGTGCCTCTTTCCAGTATAAGTTTATGTAATCTGGAAAACACTGCGTTACTAGGAACTTGTCGCTCGGGGTTCCGGACATGGTATTCTCTTCGGGCAGCTCTAGAATTTTCGTCGCAGAAACCGTAAACATAATGCATTTCTGCATACTCACGAACTGTGCATTCAATGATAGTTTTCACCAAACTGGATCAATAAATTGCTTAAACTTTGTTTTTGCAAGTTACAAGGTAAATTATCTCGCAGATAAGTGTATGATAATGTGATAGTATGGTGAGGAATTGGTTCTGATAACAATCCTTAAGAATTTCTTATCTTTAAAGATTGTAAACAGAAAGTGGAAAGTTCAGAAAGTAAAATATAATTTTTGTTTCATTTATTTTTATTCTTTTAGTAGTGTTCATTCCATTAAAAAGTAATTATAACTTTGACAGGATAACAGAAACAAATAGGTTGTTTATTTTTTATTGCTGGTTTATGTTAAAAGAATGTCGCAAAAAATGTCAAAAATTAGAATTTTTTTGTTTTTATGTAAAAATAATCCTCATATCTTCCTGAATAAAATGATATATAACTTACTATATCAATATAGCCATTCCATTGAAAAAAAAAATGTTTTCTAATGTGTGAAACTTCATTTTTGAGGCGTCGTAGGTATTAGGGAGCGAGATGGTGTTTTGTTACTGTTCGCCTATACATTCTAACGTTGTTTATTTTTACTCTTTGCATCGTATTCTCCTCTTCTGTCTACAGACGACTATGTGTAGCAGACTAGTTGCCAGCAGATGTTTGTGTTCTGTTTGTTTTGGTTTTGTGGTTACTGTTAACACATATTGTTGTGCAGTATTTGTTAGGTGTTTTCAAGTCATATAGTGATTACTGTATTTGCAGATCGTTACTTAGAAAAATGCCTAGATCAGTAAGTTATAAGAAGAAACGATTCTTCAGTGGGAATCAGTATGTGAAACACTATGTAGAATCAAATCCCTCATCATCGTCAGAACCTAGCGCCCCTAGGCCTAGCTCTCAGCCTATAAACAACCCAAATCTCTTCTAAGAAAAACTTAGCTATTTACAGAAAGAAGATAGTGATGTGGAAGACAAAGGTGATAATAATGTCTATGTGATTGTGAATTTAGAATGTATTACTTCGTTAATTTCCCAAATGTAAGTGCAAGTTTTGTGACGGCGAAGGTACGCTTTCGGTGTCTGAAAATGGAGGCAAGAGAAGAGGCCTAGTAATTTATTTAGTTTACAATGCAACAAATGTAAAGCTAGTAGGTCTCAAATGACTTCCAAGCTAATCCCTAAGGCAAAATCTCGAATTTATGAAACCAACATTAGGTTTGTTTATGCCATGCGAGACGTAGGCGTAGTTTACCGTTCTTGGTAACTCAGGTTCATAAAATATTCATTTTTGAAATGGGTACGTTAAGTGTTGTTTACCTAGACCAATAAATGTTCTACAGTTGTAGAAAGGCTGGGGCACGAGCCTTTTGTCCTGTCATGAACCTGCTGCCTCCTCCCCTGAAGTTCGTCACCCATATAAAGGCTCTAGTAGATGCACTGGAACCTGCTGCAGAACAATCAATGACAAAAGCTGCTGAAGAGGCCTTTATGGAAAATTCAGGTGACAAACAAATCACAGCTGCATTTGATGGGACGTGGCAGAAGCGAGGCCACACGTCCCTCAATGGCATTGTCACTGCCACATCCTTTGAAACGGGGAAGGTTTTGGACTTGGAGGTTATGTCCAAATACTGCCAGGGTATATAATAAACCCACATAATAAATAACACGAAGGGTGCGTAAGAAACTATGAAGGAAGAAGCGGAGGTATGGAATCAGTTGAAATACTAAATAGTTTCAAACGCTCCGAATCAAAAAGAAATGTACAGTAACCAGGTTCTTAGGCGATGGTGATTCATTCGCTTTTGATACAGTAAAACATGCTAATGAAATTGAAGCTAATGCTAATGGAAATAAAATTGAAGTAGAAAACTGGATTGTGTGGGTCACATCCAAAAACGGATGGGATCCCGCCTGCGCCGACTAAAAAACAAATCACGCGGCCTAAAGTTGAAAGATGGGAAAGGCCTTTCCGGAAAGGGTAGGCTAACCAATGCTCAAATTAACCTACTCCAATCCTACTATGGCTTGGCCATTAGAATGAATAGCAACAATCTAAAATCTATGAAAAAGGCTGTATGGGCAATTATCATAAGATGGCGACTGACCAAGCGCCCAACCACAAGTTTTGCCCAGTAGGGCCCGAGTCCTGGTGTAAATACCAGAAAGCTAAAGCTACAGGTGAGAGTTATTCTCACAAGAATTCACTTCCAAAGGAAGTTTTGTTGGGCATCAAGCATATATTTACTGACTTGTCATCAGATCAGTTGCTAGCTACATGCTTACACGGCAAAACCCAAAACCCAAACGAGAGCCTGAACAATCTCATTTGGTCAAAAATCCCCAAAAGAGTATTTGTAGGCTTTACTACATTAAAATGTGGAGCATTAGATGCAGTGCTAACATTCAGTGATGGTGCTATGGCTAAAACAAGAGTTTTAGAAAATCTTGGAGTAAAAGTGGGCAAAACCACTCGTTTGCCCATACTCCAAATAATTAAAAAAGATAATGGTAATTAATTAAAGCTAATAAAATTGGGAAGTTTTTAGGCTATTCGATAATTTATAACTTAATGAAACAACAAAATTACTAGGGGCCCCATGCGCAAATTGCTTATTTTAATAATATTTCTGTTTTGTGAAAAACTCACTTAGGCCTACAGTTTTAAAAAATAGTATGGCTTCAAACTCACCTTTATTAACCAAAATAACATTTTCAATTGAAATTTAAAGATCTCACCTAAATAAACAAAGTCCTAACTGAACAAAACACACTCACTTTTTATTCATCACCCTTGCACTATGTTTTTGAATTTGGTTGTCTTCTCGCACTACAGAAGGATAACGGAAGTTTTTCTAGGAAGCCCATGTGCAAATAGCTCATTTTGTTATTTTCTCTGGTGTTCAATTAGACTTTTTCTCTCAGCAGTTCTCTACTCTTGCCGAAGGTGACGCATATTTTCCCTAATAACTATTAACCCCCAAACCTTAACAAGTATTTATTAAAAAATTTATATGATTGATAATAAATCTTCACAAATATTAACTCCTTTAAAAATTTGTTTATTTATTTCAAATTGTCCTATTTACATACATATCATTAATTAGTAATTTGCCCATAGCTAGATGTAATAACTTCTTCATAAAATTCTCATCAGGGTAGTAGTTCTTTGCCCTAGGATCACTTGATGTACTTTTTCCGTATAATAAATCTTTCTTTTGAGGTTCTTATTATATCATATAGACTCTAGGTTGCATATTTCGACTCATGCTAAATGAATGATTTCCTTTTTCAGTTTTATTTAGTTCAGTTCAATTTATTTAGTTTTATTCCTCAAAGTTCATAAAATATATACTATTTTTACCAGTTCAATCTTCTTACAGCTCCCATCCTTATTCCTCACTGGAAGTAACTCTTCTTTTTTTGATGTTTGATACTTTTTCTTTTCATTAAATTTGCATCTCCTCGTATTACCTTCCTTGGTTAAAAATCAAATTTTTATTTAATTGTTTTGTATACATGTCATCCACATGTTTTTTCTTTTTAATTCAATAACCAATTTTCAGCTGGACACATCACTTTTTATTTACAGTTTTTGGGTAACACTGATTTATATGATATATATATATATCAATATATTTTTGTTCAATTGTCGTACGGTAATAATTGCCCTCTTTGATTTCAAGGAATATGAAATATGGATTGAAATCACCTAATGATGGTATGGCATGGCATTTATCGTTTGGGCGTTTTTATATCTTGGATATACATATTAAATAAGAAAATAAGATATGAATAAATAACATTAATTCAACAAAACAATATTTAAAAACTGTGTAATATTCCAAAAATAAATTGAATAATTACCAACTTGAA
This sequence comes from Flexamia atlantica, assembly GCA_035578135.1. NCBI lineage: Eukaryota > Metazoa > Arthropoda > Insecta > Hemiptera > Cicadellidae > Flexamia > Flexamia atlantica. The sequence continues at coordinate 4,949,962 of JAQJVK010000019.1, forward strand.
ACAACATGATCTGGTAATAAATTCTTCGAACATATAACTTAAACGTTTGATTAAAATTAAGGTTAAAATACCCCCGTCGCAGCAGACCTGCATACTCAGCGAATTTCCAAAGGATTTACTTTGTACGTGTGAGCATTCAACCTATTTGAAGCAAAGTATTGTTTGAATGATACGTTAAGTAAATAATATATTTAAAAAGTATGTTTAATCATTCATGAGCTTTGAACATGAAGAAAATTAACAAAGAGACCACATTTGTTTTCATTAGTAATATATACACTTTTGTAAGTCTTTTAATTTTTAATAACTGTAATCTTGTTATAGTACCTATATAAATGTCAACAAACATATAATCAATTAATTAATTCAAAACACTCAAAACAAACAAATAACTTAAACACATGAAAATATTAAATTCAATCATATGGTCAGTTTTACAGTAGACCTAATTAAAACATCCCTCTTACAACAGACCTACATCTCCAGCCAATTTCAATAAAACGTATTATCAATCCTCATCATTGTAAACATACCATATATTATGCTACATTTTCAGGCAGTTTAGACCAAGACATCCCTCCTCCAAATGCTCATCCTTTCTTTATTAAATTTAAAAATAATTTGTATTTTTTGATATAGTATATATTTTCTGCAAAATCTTGATCAATGAACTCTTAACTATTCAAAATAAACACAAATAAAATATTCATCACCTGCAAATTTAATCATATGTTCAGAATTGTATTTTTTTAAGTACCTTAAATCAGGGTGACTATACTTTTTGGAGGGAAAAATTAGAAATAATATTGGACAACGTACTGTGTTTACCACATCCAATACTATCCAATATCTAAGCAACGGAGTGACGTAAAATAATAATTCAAAATGCTAAATTGTTTGTTTTTTTAATCTGAATTCAATTTTGAGAATGAAATTTAAAAATAATTAGTAAAAAGGTGCTAAATCTTGAAAATAAATTTTATTTCGTCAAAAAAACCTTCTTAGAGTAAACCAATCTTGCTGGGTTTCAAACTCGAAGTCATGAATGACGCTTTACACGTTTGTTCCAAATTTCATCAAGATTGGACCTTTTTTACAAAAGTTATCGCGCCTACGGACTGATATATATCCCTATATATATATATTTATATATATATGAAAATGAACGAACGGTGTTTTTGGGGTCTAGGGACCTCAAAATAAAAAGTTACGGTGGTCCTGCGCTTAAGTCTCACCGTGCCGCCTACGGTAATAGCTACTTCCCTATAGGGGGAAATTCGCTAAAACGTATTTTCTTCATTTATTAAGTTCACTATTTAACATATTATTATGCCAAGTTATAACAATATTAAGTTAGTTAGTTGAAATAAATTAACATAACTATTAAATTAAGTCCTTTTTGTTACTTTTACTTATATTAGGCTGTTCATATCATTTTATGTTTCACCTTTGCGAATATCAAATTTTCTTTATATTTCGTAGGCATTTTTATACCTCTTGAAACTGGTTATGTGGTATAGTCCACGTTTATTCGTCCCGTCTAGATTACTTATAGAATACACAGTTTTTTTTAGCTTTTCACAAACAGTATAAGGTCCAGTATCAAGTTCAAAGAGTTTGGCAGTCGTTCCCTCAATCATTTTGGATTGAGGTTTTTGTGCTACCAACACTAAGTCTCCTATGTTAAATTCTGTTTGTTTGTGTTGGTTGTTGAATTTATCGGCTGTCTTCTTTTTTTACTCATCCGTTGTCGTGCTTGTTCCATTTTAACGACTGTTGGAGTATTATCTTGAGGAAGGAAATCTAAAAATTTTTCCCAGAATCGAATATCTTTGATACCTAGTTGTAACTCGTTAGGTGTACATCCAGTTGTAGTGTTATGTATTTCATTTAGACATCGGTTTATACGTGATATGTAGTTAAACCAATTTTTCTGATCATCATGACAAGTTGTTCTGATTGCGCGTTTTACGTTTTGAATGTAACGTTCTGTTAAATTGGCTTGTGGATATCTTATGGGATTAAATATAGGTGTTATATCATTATCAGCTAATTTACGCAAATATCTCGTGCTTCTGAAAGATGTTCCATTGTCAGACTGAAGGAACTTGGGTTTTCCAAATTCAGGAATGTAATGGTTGAAAACCTTTGTGTTATTTGCCCTCTTGGTTGGGTAAAGCTGTATGAATTTCGTAAACAACTTGATTCTGTGTCGATTATTTTGTGTTACTCGGTTGGTTTTAGTAGTTTCGGAACTTAACTGTTTTTTCAATTCTTGGCACAAGTTTCCGGTTTTAGCAATTACGTTTTGGTTTAGGTTCGTCGTGTTTTCAGTTAATTTGTCATTGTGTTCGTTCAGTTTTGCGTCGAAAATATCGGCCAATTTAATGTTATCTTCCCTAATTGGTTTTGTAATATCTTCTTCTATCCCTAACCGCAATTGCGTGATCTCATTTCTGATTTCATTTAACTCCCGACGATTTTCTTCGTGATATGATTGAGTTTGACTATATTGGGTTTGTATGTTCTGCATTTGTGTTTGAATTTGACTGAACATATTCATTAACATTTTCATTCCCCTTGATATTTCGTTTGATTGTTGAGGTATTTCTAATCGACTTTTATTTAGGTTGTTTTCCGAGTCCCCTTGCGCGAATGCGTAACCTTCAACGTGCACGTTTGCTAGGTTTCGATCCTCGTTTTCGTGTTCTCTGGCTTGTTGCGGGTCGCTGTTCCGGTTCCCTATTTCTTCGATTTCAATGTCCGGATCTTCCCTAACTTCCCTTTCACAACTTATCTCTACCCTATCTATATCAGTCTCTTCGATTTCGATATCCGGGTCTTCCCTAATTTCCCTATCACAACCTATCTCTACCCTTTCCTTATTAGTTACTTCCCAATCGTTCCCTATCGTCTGATCTTCCGTCAATACTGTTGGTTTCATCATGTTATCATCACGGTTACATGAGGCTTTTCCTTTCTCTGTTCGTTTGGGTGTTTTTCTAAAGTCATACGGTTTACTCATTATTTTATAATATAATTTATTACTTATGCTCTTATATGTGTATTGATTCGGCTTTTTAAGTAACCAACTTTATTAAATTTTAATACAATCCATTAAATATCTTATGACTGTACCATGCAAGATGTTATAATGGTCATCAATTGAACCTTGGGTAAAGAACTTTACATCAAGTGTCCCGCGTTGGCGCCATTTTATTAACCCCCAAACCTTAATAAGTATTTATTAAAAAATTTATATGATTGATAATAAATCTTCACAAATATTAACTCCTTTAAAAATTTGTTTATTTATTTCAAATTGTCCTATTTACATACATATCATTAATTAGTAATTTGCCCATAGCTAGATATAATAACTTCTTCATGAAATTCTCATCAGGGTAGTAGTTCTTTGCCCTAGGATCACTTGATGTACTTTTTCCGTATAATAAATCTTTCTTTTGAGGTTCTTATTATATCATATAGACTCTAGGTTGCATATTTCGACTTATGCTAAATGAATGATATCCTTTTTCAGTTTTATTTAGTTCAGTTCAATTTATTTAGTTTTATTCCTCAAAGTTCATAAAATATATACTATTATTACCAGTTCAATCTTCTTACAGCTCCCATCCTTATTCCTCACTGGAAGTAATTCTTCTTTTTTTGATGTTTGATACTTTTTCTTTTCATTAAATTTGCATCTCCTCGTATTATCTTCCTTGGTTCAAAATCAAATTTTTATTTATTTGTTTTGTATACATGTCATCCACATGTTTTTTCTTTTTAATTCAATAACCAATTTTCAGCTGTACACATCACTTTTTATTTACAGTTTTTGGGTAACACTGATTTATATGATATATATATATCAATATATTTTTATTTAATTTTCGTACGGTAATATAACATTGAGTAGCTTTTCTCTATACCCTCTTCTTATTTCTGTTTCAGGGCTCAGTTTGCCATGTATAAAATCTAACGATCATGGATCTTCACCATAAAGAATGATTTACCTGCCTCAATTTGGCTAAACTTTTCAATGAAAGTGGCCCAAATTCATTTTTCTAAGCTTCATTGGATCTTGTTTACATTAGCATTCAGGCTATTTTTTTATAATGTGACTGGTTAAAAATTCGTCTCAAGGCAATCAGCTGTTAAATTACAATCACATTTTAAAACCGTTAGTCAGCACTGGAGCGTTGAAAGCACCCTCTAGAAATAAATCAAAGCTTTGGGGTCGAAGCCGTAAAAGTTATGCCCATTTTAATTATCAGTCGCAGGTGCGCTACATTATAAGCTTTAAAATGATACCTCAATCGTAAAAATCGGTTCAGTAGGACGCCTGAAAAAGGGATCTAACAGAAAAAAAACCTTATTGTATTAAGTATATAGACTAGGGCCCCATGCGCAAATTGTGCATTTCGATATTATTTCCGTTCGTGAGAAACTTGCCTACGATTAGAAGAAGTAGGAGAAATATTTATCTAACAGACGAATACTATGATGGATATTAAAACCAAAATGCAAAAACTCACTTCGCGAACTGCAAAATCTCATTCCTTTCATGTTTGTTTTTTGTTTTTTAAGTTGTCTGCGCGTTATGGCTTTAAACTCGCCGTTATTAATCAAGTTAACCTATAAAGTGTAATTTAAAGGTCTACCTAAATAAATAAATAGCTTAGCTGAAAAACACACACACGTTGTTCACTACCCCAGCACTATATATTTTAATCTGTCTCCTGGAACAACAGTAGCATACCGGAAGTTTTTATCCACGTATTCATGCCCTAACATCATCTTTAAAAGTCGCTGCAAGTAGATAGGTGGTGCGGTGTCCCTCTGATGTTCCATCAGTCATTATCTCTCGGCAGTCCTCTGTTCTTGTATGTTTTTCCCTAATATCATCGACTCGGTTTTATCTTTGCCTTCTTCTTCTTTCTGTACCAAAAAAGTATGTTTTCCCACCTCAATTAGGCAACAATCACCAAAAGATTTTCCTATTTAAGAATTAGTTTTCATGCAATGTATGGATTCTTGTTTGCAGACTATATATTTTTGTTTACAATCTGACAGGTTAAAAATTGATCTGAAGGTAATCAGCTGTTAAATTACAAACAAGTTTTAAAACTGTGTTAACGCAAGTTGTTCAGCAGAGTAGCGTTGAAAGCGCACTCTAGAAATAAATCAAAGGCTTGGGGGTCGAAGCCGTAAAAGGATGGCCTATTTTAACTATCTGTCGCAGGTGCGCTACATTATAAGCTTTAAAATGTCACCTCAATCGTAAAAATCGGTTCAGTAGGACGCCTGAAAAAGGGATCTAACAGAAAAAAAACTTATTGTATTAAGTATATAAATATGTATATTATTAATCTATCTATATTATTAATACGCTACATGAAAACTTTGTTCAGGATAAGGCTTTTTTATTTTAAGACTTACCCACACATCTTATACATCAAAACACGCGTCTCTATGTGCAGATTTGTCAACCGTCTTTAGATGTTTAATTTAGGCAATATAACTCGAAAAAAGTGCGAAATAGTTATTTTAAAATTAAGTTATGACCATTTCGCACGATACGACAAAGAAGTGTTTATAGCGGTCGGACAGGGCTGGGCAATGTACAGCAAGGTGTACGTGTGCAAACAGAGGCTTCGTACGCGGAGTTGGGCCGCATTCACTTGGGGGGTTGGCAATACCATGTCAGAAATGTGGCGCGCTACATTTTCAGTGAGAAAAAAGAGGAAGATGCTAAGGATTTTCATACTGCAGCCATAGGGGAAAGTGAATCTACTTACATATCGACAAAGCAATTACATTCAAAGCTTTATTACTGGTACCGATAGTCCGAACAGAAACAAAAAAAAAAATGTGTTCCTACAACACTGTGCTCGCAACGGCAAGCAAAGGAACTATTAAATTGAAGAAAACAATGGCGGAGGGGTTTTATCATGTATAGAGTGTACGCAACAATTTATCACTCAATTATAGCACCTTACAACTGTGAGAAAAGCATTCGTTATATGCTCAAATTTGTATCTATGACGGACGTCGAAATTGGTGATCAAGAAAGAATGCTAAACAAAGCCAACGTCTATTGCAGCAATGAACACATGAACAGCTTGACAGAACACTTGGTTAAAGTTAATCCCTAAGCGCTAGATTTCAACGTGATGATTTGCGTTCTGAAAAATACTCCAGATGAACAGCATACACAACTCGGAATACACATTATCTGAGATCGAAAAGAATATTAGCGTCGATACAACGACTTATTGATGTTGCTATTATTTTTAGAGCAAACGATAGCGAACCACTAAGTGCAGGCGTGATTCACCCACAAGATCATCAACTTAGAAGAGTACATATTCTCTAATTGCTTTTTCCATGAGGAGATGAAGGTTGATATACAGATCTAAAATTAAAAAAAAAACTGTAATGAATACGCAAGTGCACAACGAACATTGCTTACAATATTTGTCTCTTGTATATTTATTTTTTTTTAATTTATGGGTTTTAAGATATTTAGTTTTCTGGTTGTAAATCTAAATGGACGAATTGAAAACAACTTCATCTATTTTGACAATCGAGGCTTCGATTACTGTTGCCAGTTCTTCAAACAGCTTTTTACTGTATTTATTGTGAAAAACGGTCACTATGTCCCACTGCTATTTTGACTTCTTCCCGATAAAAAGGAGTCTTCGTACCAGTACCTCTTCGAGGAAGCCAAAATTATAATCGGCAATGACTGTCTAACAGAAATAATGGTGGATTTTCTTTGAAATCTCCATTCACAACGCTCTGAGGAAAACATTACCGAAAGCAGAAATATTTGGTTGTAGATTTCATCTTACTCAAAGTTGGTGAGTATTAAAAATTGTAATAGCACGACTGGTACACATATAAAATAAACACTTGTATTATTTATGCTGTCTAATGATTGGGTTATTTGAAAAAGAGTTTGCGAAATATATAAGTTTTTCTTACAAACAAAACCATTATCTCAAAAGGATTTATTACATTTCACAGCTTTCATTAAATTTTTTTTCTTAATAAGGCCTTTTAGCAGAAACTGTTTTATTTCTAAATAATGTGATAGATTTGCTGATAAGAAAACACCGCTCATAAAGAAACCTCATTCCAGTTTTTTTCACCGCATTATAATACCCCAGGGTTCCAGGATCTCTCGAGGAATATCATCTATATATCGTGATTTTTTTGTGTCGGGTGAACTTTATTTTTTATTTTTGATGTTGTTGGTATTACAGGTTCCGGAAGATTCAAAACCTCGGATTAGCCCCACGGAGAAAAACGCTAAGGAGCAGGCCGCCTCAAAATGGTTTCGTGGCATTTTCGGGCTTACTTTTCTGGACCATGAGAATGTAGGGACATCGTTTGTCGAAGATTTCATGGCAGTGACCTCAAAAGGGCAAAATTATTTAAAATTCGCCGACTACCTGGTAGATAGTTACATCGAGGAGGACTCTGAATTCCCTCCTAAAATGTGGGCATCCTTTAAAAAAACCCACGTCACAAACAATCCCTGCGAAGCTTTCCATTCACATTTTCAGAAAAACTTCTACCATTCGCATCCTGACATGTTCACTTTCACAAAAGCACTGGTGATACTCAAACTTTTGTTTATGTAAAGCTTAATTCACTAAATGATCCTCCTAGGCCCGCAGGCTCGAAATACAGAAGGAGCCAACAAAAAGCTGAAGACGCCAAACAAAGGTTTTTACTCGGTGTTTTGCCCAGAAAAGACTTTTAGTTTCTGCACGTAAAAGGTATACTAAGCAGTAACGGCGTATATAAAAAAGTGTTTAAGGTTATTAAGGCTTTTTAATATTTCTTTTGGAAGTGATAGGTGCTTTATATCACAATCATTCAAGTATTGGATAAGGGAGGCGTAACACTAGAAAGTAATTTTTCTATATGTTGCTTATTTTTTAGTGTAATGTACTGCAATTGATTTTTATTAATTATATACTCAGCTTTTTTTTCTACATAGAATGTCATTCAAATCATAATAAATTTTTAATTTTAATATTATGTATATACACATATGTATATAACAAATATTTGTTGAGCTCGTTTTCAATTATTTTTAAGTAGTTCTATTATATACTTTTTAAATTAATCGTTTTATCTTACTTTGTTTTTATCTGCTTTATTTTTTAATTATTTTATGGTACTTGTGACAGTCGTTATTTATGACATGTATATGTTTTTGTTAATGGTCCGTGCATCCGTCCGTGGTCCGTAGCCACTTGCTATAATTGGTCACTTCATGAAGTGCCCAACAGAGCCCGGGAACTTCATGAAGTGCCCAGCGCGGCTGGGCACATAGTGTAACTCGATTATTTCAATCAAAATTACAGCATCTGCCCAACGTAACTGACACTTCATGAAGCGCCCAACGCTCATGGGACACATGGTGTACCTATCGAGGCATGTTCGGCAGTCGATTTTAAAACTTTTTTAAATTAAATCCTAATGTTTACATTAAATCCCAATGCCTGTGTTAAAGTAGCCAATGTTACTGTTTCCTATTAAGCCTTTAAATAATTTTCAAATCTTAAACTTGGTTTTAGTTGCATGCGTATTTTGAAAATATAATTAGTCTACTTTATGTTTGGATGATAAATCTGTTGCTGTATGAATTGAGTTCTGACTAAAATAAATAGTTAACAATAACGTAGTTAAGTTTCACAATAAAACAGTAACTACTTAATCTAGGATAAAACGTACACACTTGCAACTGATTAAAAGTTTAATACAAATAATTTTATTTTCAAATAGCTACAAAATTAAACAATAGTATAATAAAAATATAGGTAGTAATGCGCTATTAAAAAAAGTATAGTTAAAATAAAACCGCTAGAATTTTTTCGTAACCGCTTCCTTTGAATAACGTTTAACATGCATAGGTTTTCCCTTCGGACAAATTCTTCATGTGACTTTCCAAATATTTTACTTAATAATTTAAACTTAGATTTTTAAGCTACTGATGTCAGTATGAATATAATAAAAGGTTAAAAACTTGGTGTAGCCTAATGATGTTATGTCCATTCATTCAAACTGAGAAAAAAGAAAAACTTAAACCTAAATTCCCGTTAATGCTAATAAAATTGTAAAAAAAACAAATGAAATAATAAAATAATTCAATAAATGCTTCAATTTTGATATAAAAAAACTAAAGAATTGTTTTTATTATTTTTTCAATATTTTTATGGCACTTTCTATAAATTTGTTTTACCTTGCTATATTTTAACTTAAAGTTTTATTAAGGGTGACTGAGTAAGAAGTTAATCAATCAAAACATGAAAATAGGTAAATGTTAATGTTTATGTGTTATTATACGTATTAATGTGTTAGGTAAAATGTTTCGTGTATTTTATTTTATGAAAATATAAAATTTATACTGACTGAATTGTCTAGTTTATTTTTTCTGAGGTATTTTTGGCTACACATCACTATTAATATTATTACGGTTCATATTTACACTTCCTTACAAACCTATGAGAAAGACTGGGCCGGGACATTACAGCCAACTGGGAATGGAAGTACCCGATGAGGTTCTTCGCAGATGTCGAAACATCCTCTCATGAGGTGTTTCGTTTGTAACTGTGCACAGGAGAGAGCGTATTGCGTGGAGGAAATCGTGCAAAACATTTTCCCAGTGTCAAGGATTTCATGATGTTTGAGTTGAGCGCTAAACTTTTTGTTTCCAAGATGATAACATTGTAACGTTCGAATAGTCCATTTTCTTGTGGATTGTATGGTGTTGCCCAGCTGGTCGCTACACCCTAACGGGTTTGGTAGTCTTTTAACTCATGTGACTTGAATGCAGAGCCTCTATTAGAGTGGACATAGGCTGGAAGTCCAAATAGTGTAAAGAGTTTATTGAGGTGAGAAATGACTGTTTGAACCCTTTAATCCCTGTTGTAGGGAAAAAGAGCGTCGCTTTTTTACGTTTTGCGGCGCCAGTTTCAGAAAGCCAGTTGCAAGCTATGGCCATTACTATTGAATTTTTATTCAGGCCTCTACATCCATCACACACTAATCGCACAGTAGTAATAGGGCTTTCCATTTCTGTTTCTCTATTAAAAACAAACGAAGCAATTTCGTTAGATCCTTTTTTGTACTAGTTTTCTGTCCAAATATAGGTTATCACATTATTTGGGATCAGTTTACTTTTAGAATGTCCCTTGACAACAGTAAAGTTGTGAAGGTTAATGTTCATGGCTGTATTAAGTGGCTTGATCAGGCAGTTTTTGCAATGGTAAGTTATTTGGCAGTCAAAACTAATTGAAAATTGAAATTGAATTTTTTCTTATATTGTGCTACACACCCATCGCTGAAGTAATGAATCCTTTCCAAGTGAGAATATTTTTTCTTAATAAATTCAATTACTTTTTTTTGAAATTCATGTACCATACCTACATCGTGTTTAGGGTCATCATATACAGTATACGGCAAAGAGGTAAAATACGTTTATCATTGTTTTTATCTTTTAAATGGACCATGACAGGATGGAGGGTACATGAATCTGATTTCCAGTGACATCCTTGAGCCTCATGTTGTATTGGGAAAGCATAATTTTCGTTGTATCCATAGAAAAAAAGCTGTATCTGAGGGAATATCTTCCTATGAATCTTTAAAAAACTTAGTTTGCTCTTTGAAAAATAAATGAGTGTATGAGGTAATAACTTAATCCGTTTTTCAACTAACTTGTCAGTAGACTCTGCAACCGAGCTAGAGCAGCATATCATTTCAGTTCAATCGGTGGAAACCCTTTGAGTGTATTCTATCTGGTCCTCATCATCATAATGCTCAAATTTGGAATTGAAGAACGTAAAATAGTGTCTATTGGTGGGCATTTATCACAATGCCTTTACATGCGTTCTCTTGTGGCTTCTGCGCAAACAAGAAAGGATATAAGTTATTTGTAGTCCTCTTCAATACCCGCTCCGTGAATCATTAATATTACATTGTGATGTATTTAGCAAACACATACCAAATGTGTGCCACTACCACCAGCCAAAATACACCACTTGGGTCTTAAAACACAAAATTTGGACAGCCCAACTTTAACATCAGGTAATTCCCACTTGAAATTAGTGTAAAGCTCACTTAAATTACAAAGAATAAGTACTTTCCTTTCATACACTTTCTTCACTAACAACATCTTTCATTCCTGGCAAAATTCTTGATTGTTCATCACTTTGGTAAAATCTTTTAACCAATTCAGTTGTCTCATGACTTTTTTCCCTTGTTAGGATCTGGTTCAATCAACAACCCCATCTCTTTAAAAACCCTCTGAGCTTTACGGGCAGTATAATCTGACACATTGAAAGTTTCTTTCTAGGCACTTTTTTTCTAGTCCACTGAAGAGATGATTTTCGTTTGATATTTTCATCCTCGTATTTCTTTTCAGCAAGCAACTCAACATCAAGAACCGTTTCAAACTTCCTTTTTAAATTTTTTGAACTCGATCTAATTTTTTGGGTTCTATATGTCGATTTGCTATCTTTTGAAAGAGCATGCAAAGCAATTTTAGTGGAGAACCTCCAATTTCACCGAATGATGCATTTAATTCTTCAATTACATTTTCTTTTTGTAACTTATCGAGTTCCTCAGGAGGTAATTTGAAATACCTTCATCGTCCCACATCCCAATTTGACAATGATGAAGAAAATGCCTAACAAGACTCATCTTTTAATATTTACTCACAATATGTTTACTATTTGTATAACAACTAATTTATGTATAAAAACATAGTTTTATCTTATAATTAACTACAATTTGTATATGTAATTTGTAATAACGTTTATCTTTCAAATGAGTTTAAAAGCTTAAAACAGAATAAATTTCCCTTTGTTTTCCCATGTAGTTAATAATTTCGAATCAATTAAATTACCTTCCTGCTTTGTAACACAGAGTCTACAGATCGCCAGCATGCATAAGGCTGGTCGCAAACCAACTTCAGTCAAGACACAACACCACAAAAGTTATCAGCTACCTGTTACTTGTATTTGTAAGTAATAATAATTTGTTCACCTACGGTATGTGTTTGCAAATTATTGCTTGCATGCAAATAACGGATACAGATGTTAACTTTCTTCTTCCGTCTTGTCGTGTCTTGGCTAAAGCTATTGAGGGGCCGGCCTAAGGAAGTTTAGTATAATGTGAATATGCAATGATCAATATAATCAGCCATTAAGTATATTTTAACGACTAACAAACCTATTTAAACCTATCTATTGAACGATTTCAAAATGAGTTTTCTAATTATGACAGTCATTTTTAAATAAATGAACTGTATAAAACATTGCAATCATCAACATAATTATTAAACCTTTGCTTCGCATATAAGTTTGCAATGGTTTTAGAATCACTTTAAAAATTTACTGGATACACATAGCAATAGTTAAAAAAACCATCTTGATATGAGTTACAATGGTTTGAAAATCACTTTTAAAAATGACCAGATACCAAGTTAACGGTTTGTAAAACAATTTGTTTATTGTTTTATAATCATTACAAATCATTACAAAAAAATTGTTTGTCGTTGTTTTTAAAAAGGTAATATACTCAATTGAATCAACACACAGAGTATCTGCAATCGTTTCTAGATTTATGACACCATTTCCAGTACTGTACCTACATATATCTTTTGTTGATTTTACATTTTTGCATTAGGCCAACATGAATTTGATGATATAGCTTTTGTTTCATAGTAACTGTAATGGATTGCAACGAGCCGGGTTTAGTTGATAATGAAGTCTTTGTTGTGTTCAACTCATCATTAGGTGCAGTACATAAATTTCAGGATAATGGTCATTCTTTCAACGGAACTTGGGTTTTTTCAAAGGATGTTGATGAGCGGGTTAATAATGAACTGTTTGCGGTTTTGTGAAACCCATCACAGGTACAGCACATGAATTTAAAAGGGCATTGGTATTTCTTTTAATGGAACTTGGGCTGTTTCAAAGAATGACAAGGAGCGGGTTAATAATGAACTGTTTGAGGTTGTGTTTGACTCATCATTAAGTACATTGTGTGTAAACTCAACAATTGGCTCATCAACTCTTTTTTTTATATACAGTTCTCAATTTGCTATGTATACAACCATCCGAATTTTCGACTACCCGGATCGATCTCAGTTCCTATTAATTTGGATAAACTGCATTCTACTGCAGTTATTTAAGGATTCAAAAGAAGTATCTAGATGAACAGATCCATGGTGTTTTGCACGTTCATTAGTTAATGAAAAAACATTGTTAAAATTGTAAATAGAAGATGGTAAAAATATATTGCCGAGTCAGTGCTTACCACATTCCTTTGGAAACTTTCTTCTTTGAATTTTTTTTTTCGAACTCCTCCAATTATTCAAAGGAACTCAAAAGGAATCAATTTTTTATGCGCTGCATTTCTTTTAGACCTTCCGTTTCAGAGTTATCCATTTGTGTGTTAGAGTCGTTAGAGTCATTTTTGATTTTCATGGCGCTCAAATCTTCTTGTATGCCATTTTGCATGGCCTTCCGTAGCAAAGTAATACTTCCTAAAAAACACACTCAATAAAAATACTAATTTACAAGGCCTTTAGCAATAGTACAAAGAAAATCTCCTCAATTATTTTTTAATTTATTGAGAATTCCGTTGATTATAGTTAATTGTCTGCCTTAACAACACAGAACGATAATCAAGACCTGATTATCATAATACACATAGGCAATACGTCTTAAATGAAATTACATAAAAATTAATTTAGGTTGGTTCTAAAAACGTAAAACACTCGCTTGAATGAACACACAGAGTATCTGCAATCGTTTCTAGGTTTATGACACCATTTCCAGTACTGTGCGTACATATGTCTTTTGTTGAATTTACATTTTGGTACATTAGGCCTACATTAATTTGATGACATCCCTTTTTGTTTCATAACTTGAATGGATGGCAATGACACAGTTTTATTGGATGATGAAGTCTTTGTTGTGCTCAACTCAGGTGCAGCACAAGAATTGAACGACAAAGGTCTTTCTTTGAAAGCAACTTGGGCTTTTTCAAAGGATGGCAACTCAACATGTAGCTTATCATCAACACTATCAATGAGGTTTTTAGGTTTCTTGATTTTTCTTCTAAAATTTCAGCTCATTTCCATCATTAAATTAATGAAGGCTTACCTTACGATTCAATAATATGTTTTTGGAGACCTAGGTTTCAGTGTGGCTTGATGAGGCAGCTTTTGCAATGGTAAGTTATTTGGCAATCAAAACTAATTGAAAATTGAAATTGAATTTGTTCTTATATTGTGCTACACACCCATCGCTGAAGTAATGAATCCTTTCCAAGTGAGAACATTCTTTCTTAATAAATTTTGGGTCATAAAACACAAAATTTGGACAGCCCAACTTTAACATCTGACACTTTTAATCTGACACATTGAAAGTTTCTTTCTAGTCACTTTTTTTCTAGTCCACTGAAGAGATGCCGGTATTGTCAGTATTTGGATTTTTTACTAGATGACACCCTCAATTCACTTTCCATTTCATCAACAAGTTTATCAAGGTCTTCTGTTTTTCGTTTGATATTTTCATCCTCATATTTCTTTTCAGCAAGCAACTCAATATCAAGAACCGTTTCGAACTTCCTTTTTAAATTTTTTGAGCTCGATCTAGTTCTTTGGGTTTTTTATGACGATTTGCTATCTTTGCTATCTTCAGAGTTATCCATTTGTGTGTTAGAGTCATTAGAGTCATTTTGTTTTTCATGACGCTCAAAATTTCTTATATGCCATTTTGCATGGCCTTCCGCTGCAAAGTAAACTTCGTAAAACATACATACTCAATAAAAATACTAATTTACATGGCCTTTAGCAATAGTACAGAGACATTTTCCTCAATTATTTTTGTAATTTTTTGAGAATTCCGTTGAGGAATTTAGGTTGGTTGAAAATTGTTTACGATTAGCTTCCTGAGTTTGATTATAGTTAATTGTCTGCCTTATTTTAAACAACACAGATCGATAAACAAGAACTGATTATCATAATACACATAGGCAATATGTCTTGAATGAAATTACATAAAAATAAATTTAGGTTGGTTCAATGAAGAGTGAAGGCTTCCACGGTGAAGGCTTCGGACCCGACGCCTCCTGTACTATACGGTCTCCCGAAGGTTCATAAGGAAAACATCCCCATGAGACCCATAGTAAGCGCCATTGGATCACCGACACACAAAATTGCCCGCTACATCGCATCTACATTGAGCCAGTTCGCAGGTAATACAGACACGTTCATTAAAGATTTACGCCATTTTGTCAATATTATTAAAAACATAAAAATGGACAAAAAAGACATTTTGGTTAGTTTTGATATAACATCACTCTTCACGAATATTCCGATAACCGAAGCCCTTGAAATAGTAAAAAATCTGATTCCTTCAGATTTATTTCAAATAGTGGAATTATGTTTACGTGTTACGTTCAACGTATTTTTACTTTGATGGCTTTTACTATGAACAGACTGAAGGCACCGCTATGGGATCGCCACTCTCCCCGATAGTAGCAAATCTGTACATGGAACAGTTTGAGAAAGAAGCGATTTTATCAGCTCCGTTAAAACCAAAATTATTTCTTCGATATATTGATGATACATTTGTAATCTGGTAACATGGAATAGAAACACCTCAGCTTCTAAATCACTTTCTAAATCACTTAAATTCCATAAATCCTACAATTTACTATGGAAACTGAACGAGACGGCTGCCTACCATTTTTAGACGTCTTAGTTATCCGTAAATCTAATGGAGCTTTAGGCCACACAGTGTACCGCAAACCAACGCACACCGATAGATACCTACATGCTATGTCCCATCACCACCCAGTACAAAAAACCGCAGTTCTTAATACCCCCCATCGATCCGTAAGGCGAGTTTTCTATATACAGTTCCCAATTTGCTATGTATACAACCATCCTAATTTTTGACTACCCGGATCGACCTCAGTTCCTATTAATTTGGATAAACTGCATTCTACTGCAGTTATTTAAGGTTTTAAAAGAAAGATCTAGATGAACAGTTCCATGGTGCTTTGCATGTTCATTAGTTAATGAAAAAACATTGTTAAAATTGTAAATAGAAGATGGTAAAAATATATTGCCGAGTCAGTGCTTACCACATTCCTTTGGAAACTTTCTTCTTTGAATTTTTTTTTTCGAACTCCTCCAATTATTCAAAGGATCTCAAAAGGAATCAATTTTTTATGCGCTGCATTTCTTTTAGACCTTCCGTTTCAGAGTTATCCATTTGTGTGTTAGAGTCGTTAGAGTCATTTTTGATTTTCATGGCGCTCAAATCTTCTTGTATGCCATTTTGCATGGCCTTCCGTAGCAAAGTAATACTTCCTAAAAAACACACTCAATAAAAATACTAATTTACAAGGCCTTTAGCAATAGTACAAAGAAAATCTCCTTAATTATTTTTTAATTTATTGAGAATTCCGTTGATTATAGTTAATTGTCTGCCTTAACAACACAGAACGATAATCAAGACCTGATTATCATAATACACATAGGCAATACGTCTTAAATGAAATTACATAAAAATTAATTTAGGTTGGTTCTAAAAACGTAAAACACTCGCTTGAATGAACACACAGAGTATCTGCAATCGTTTCTAGGTTTATGACACCATTTCCAGTACTGTGCGTACATATGTCTTTTGTTGAATTTACATTTTGGTACATTAGGCCTACATTAATTTGATGACATCCCTTTTTGTTTCATAACTTGAATGGATGGCAATGACACAGTTTTATTGGATGATGAAGTCTTTGTTGTGCTCAACTCAGGTGCAGCACAAGAATTGAACGACAAAGGTCTTTCTTTGAAAGCAACTTGGGCTTTTTCAAAGGATGGCAACTCAACATGTAGCTTATCATCAACACTATCAATGAGGTTTTTAGGTTTCTTGATTTTTCTTCTAAAATTTCAGCTCATTTCCATCATTAAATTAATGAAGGCTTACCTTACGATTCAATAATATGTTTTTGGAGACCTAGGTTTCAGTGTGGCTTGATGAGGCAGCTTTTGCAATGGTAAGTTATTTGGCAATCAAAACTAATTGAAAATTGAAATTGAATTTGTTCTTATATTGTGCTACACACCCATCGCTGAAGTAATGAATCCTTTCCAAGTGAGAACATTCTTTCTTAATAAATTTTGGGTCATAAAACACAAAATTTGGACAGCCCAACTTTAACATCTGACACTTTTAATCTGACACATTGAAAGTTTCTTTCTAGTCACTTTTTTTCTAGTCCACTGAAGAGATGCCGGTATTGTCAGTATTTGGATTTTTTACTAGATGACACCCTCAATTCACTTTCCATTTCATCAACAAGTTTATCAAGGTCTTCTGTTTTTCGTTTGATATTTTCATCCTCATATTTCTTTTCAGCAAGCAACTCAATATCAAGAACCGTTTCGAACTTCCTTTTTAAATTTTTTGAGCTCGATCTAGTTCTTTGGGTTTTTTATGACGATTTGCTATCTTTGCTATCTTCAGAGTTATCCATTTGTGTGTTAGAGTCATTAGAGTCATTTTGTTTTTCATGACGCTCAAAACTTCTTATATGCCATTTTGCATGGCCTTCCGCTGCAAAGTAAACTTCGTAAAACATACATACTCAATAAAAATACTAATTTACATGGCCTTTAGCAATAGTACAGAGACATTTTCCTCAATTATTTTTGTAATTTTTTGAGAATTCCGTTGAGGAATTTAGGTTGGTTGAAAATTGTTTACGATTAGCTTCCTGAGTTTGATTATAGTTAATTGTCTGCCTTATTTTAAACAACACAGATCGATAAACAAGAACTGATTATCATAATACACATAGGCAATATGTCTTGAATGAAATTACATAAAAATAAATTTAGGTTGGTTCAATGAAGAGTGAAGGCTTCCACGGTGAAGGCTTCGGACCCGACGCCTCCTGTACTATACGGTCTCCCGAAGGTTCATAAGGAAAACATCCCCATGAGACCCATAGTAAGCGCCATTGGATCACCGACACACAAAATTGCCCGCTACATCGCATCTACATTGAGCCAGTTCGCAGGTAATACAGACACGTTCATTAAAGATTTACGCCATTTTGTCAATATTATTAAAAACATAAAAATGGACAAAAAAGACATTTTGGTTAGTTTTGATATAACATCACTCTTCACGAATATTCCGATAACCGAAGCCCTTGAAATAGTAAAAAATCTGATTCCTTCAGATTTATTTCAAATAGTGGAATTATGTTTACGTGTTACGTTCAACGTATTTTTACTTTGATGGCTTTTACTATGAACAGACTGAAGGCACCGCTATGGGATCGCCACTCTCCCCGATAGTAGCAAATCTGTACATGGAACAGTTTGAGAAAGAAGCGATTTTATCAGCTCCGTTAAAACCAAAATTATTTCTTCGATATATTGATGATACATTTGTAATCTGGTAACATGGAATAGAAACACCTCAGCTTCTAAATCACTTTCTAAATCACTTAAATTCCATAAATCCTACAATTTACTATGGAAACTGAACGAGACGGCTGCCTACCATTTTTAGACGTCTTAGTTATCCGTAAATCTAATGGAGCTTTAGGCCACACAGTGTACCGCAAACCAACGCACACCGATAGATACCTACATGCTATGTCCCATCACCACCCAGTACAAAAAACCGCAGTTCTTAATACCCCCCATCGATCCGTAAGGCGAGTTTTCTATATACAGTTCCCAATTTGCTATGTATACAACCATCCTAATTTTTGACTACCCGGATCGACCTCAGTTCCTATTAATTTGGATAAACTGCATTCTACTGCAGTTATTTAAGGTTTTAAAAGAAAGATCTAGATGAACAGTTCCATGGTGCTTTGCATGTTCATTAGTTAATGAAAAAACATTGTTAAAATTGTAAATAGAAGGTGGTAAAAATATATTGCCGAGTCAGTGCTTACCACATTCCTTTGGAAACTTTCTTCTTTTAATTTTTTTTCTAACTCCTCTAATTCTTCAAAGGAACTCAAAAGGAATCAATTATTTATACGCTGCATTTCTTCTAGACCTTCCGTTTCAGAGTTATCCATTTGTGTGTTAGAGTAATCAGAGTCATCTTTGTTTTTCATGACGCTCAAAACTTCTTGTATGCCATTTTGCTTGGCCTTCCGCAGCAAAGTTATACTTCCTAAAAAAACACACACACTCAATAAAAAAACTAATTTACATGGCCTTTAGCAGTAGTTTGATTGAAAATTGATTACGATTAGCTTCCTGAGTTTGATTATAGTTAATTGTCTGCCTTATTTTAAACAACACAGATCGATAACCAAGAACTGATTATCATAATACACATAGGCAATATGTCTTGAATGAAATTACATAAAAATTCATTTAGGTTGGTTTTAAAAAGGTAATATACTCACTTGAATGAACACACAGAGTACCTGCAATCGTTTTCAGATTGAGGGCACCATTTCCAGTACTGTACGTACATATGTCTTTTGTTGATTTTACATTTTGGCACATTAGGCCTACATGAATTTGGTGACATCCCTTTTTGTTTCACAACTAACTAACTGGAATGGATGGCAATGAGACAGTTTTATTGGATGGTGAAGTCTTTGTTGTGCTCAATTCAGGTGCAACACAAGAATTTAACGACAAAGGCCTTTCTTTGAAAGCACCTTGGGTTTTATTTCAAAGGATGGCAACTCATCATGTGGCTCATCATCAACACTATCAATGAAGTTTTTAGGTTTCTTGATTTTTCTTCTAAAATTCAGCTCATTTTCAAAGTAGGTCATCCTTCTTTTACCTTTCTGGTATCTGATGGTATCAGCCATGCATATGTCCAAGTCATATGAAAAATAGAGCAGTATTAGGTAGTGTTTTCATAAGTTAAGTTTTTTCTACCACATTACGTTGTTTTCAGCTATTTTCGGAACGTCATATGGAGGCCGAAAGAAGCATTTTCAGCCCCATGGCTGTAACGTCAGCTGCTTGTTTTGCTAAAACATGCACGTTCATCTTAACTTATAACTATGTTCAATAAGATTCTATCGACAGACTAATGGCGAAACTCATGACCTACAATAACATTGTTGTTCAGCAACCATGACAACAAGTACCATCAGTGAATATAACCTCAAAATTTCGTTTTCAAGTACAGTGGTGAACCGATAATCTGAAATGATTGGGACCGGACCCATTTTGGATTAACGAATATTTCAGATTAAGCGAAATTACAACGTGTAATTGCAACAGAATTCCGCCGTCAACCTGCAATCGGTAAATACGCGAGATTGCATTTCACGGCCGTTAGCTTCCTTGGTCATGTTATTCCATACGTTTACCCTCAATCATTAAATATTGGCAACCAAAATCCACGGCAGTTTACTCTTTTGTGAAGTTACTCCCGTCGTTAAAATTCGATCGGAAAATACTCACGATAGATTTTGTACGGCCCTTTACGTTTTTTGCAAAGTTACACTTGTATTTTACCCAAGATCGGTAAAACACTCCCGTTTTTCAATTTCCTGATGAACTGCGAAATGAAAATTTCAATTTCAGACTGAGAGGATTTTCGGATAACCGAGTTTCACATTAAAGGGCTCCGCTGTATTTTTAAATTTGTTTAATGTTCAGAATATTATTTAACAGTTTAGTGTGGTGAAAAACAGCGTTCGCCACTGGCCGAAAGGGTTTAGCGGGCTCTCGACTGTTAAAGTTATCGACTTCGTCGAAACACAGTCTCAAACCTGCAAAACCTCCTTTTCGGTCCTCGATACGAAATATACTATTTCAACACAAAACAGCCTACAGATGAAATTTGATTTTATTTACAATTTTTATGATACTGTAGGTTGCCTACAAAGAGTACTTAAACAATACGTTATTAAAAATTAGTTTTAAATAATTTTTTTTTTTAAATAATCAATGAATGTTTAACTGAAGTAACTGCAATAGTATATAACTAGTGGATCCGAGCGCACGGAATCGTGCGCTACTCTAGCAGAGCGATAATTCAAATGGCGACAAATTTACAACACAATCATGCTAACACGATCCGTCTTGAGGGTTATGTTTACACAAATTAAAAAATAACAGCAATTAAATTATCCAGCTGATCAAAATGTAAACAATTATGTTCTTCATAAGGATAACATGGGAACTTTAAAAGCCAATGGGGCAGAGCCCAAGGGACTTTTTCAAAAATGTAAGGCCAGTTTGCAAATCTACGCGACACGCTCTTTCCAATGAGCCGTCAATGATCAAAATCGGTTACGAAATGACGGAGGAGTTCATAAGACAAGTTTCGTGTTGGCGTATTAATAGTATATAATTTGTTGTGATCTAATTGATATTTTTTCCAAAAGCCCATCATAACTCTGCTGAAAATGGTCTATAAACACATCATTATTGATATAAATACTTACGTGCGTTTGGAACACGGATATCCGTACAATGGATACCAATGGTAATGTTTTATGGATATCAATATACATCATACGGATATAAGTAAGGTTTATAGACATCCACATGGAACGTACGTGTATAAATACATAATTTTTATGGCCATCAGTATGAATCATACGGTTGTCATTATGCATGACATACAGACATCCGAAGTGAAAATCGGATATATAAAATGGTACCTGTTAGTTCTACCGAGTACCATTTTTTGTTGGGAGTTAGTTCAGTATTTTCTTCGTATTTATTTTTCGGATGAGTTACAGGTAAGTGTAAACATTATAGGTCCGGGTGTGGTCTTTAGTCATTTAACAATCAACATTCAATCCTGCAATTATTGCAAACGAACAAACCTTCCATGTAATAATGATAATCTGACCATACCTGCCACAGCAAACACAAAAATGGCATGATTTACAAATAACAAGAACCTAAAATATTACGAGGTGTAGGTACATCAACAATAAAGTATACTAGAAAAATTAAAGACATTTTATTTAGATCGATTTTGGCAGAAACAATCAGGGCGCACAATATAAAACCTAAACCGTAGATTATTATTACCGAAACTAGTTTATTACCTAAACTTATAAACCAGTTTATTACATAAAGTAATTAATAAACAAACAACTAATAAACTTGTTTATTACCTAAACTATGAAATTATTCACATGCTTAAATAGTTTATGGGCAAAGAGAAACAAACAAACAAAAACACCGCTCAAAGTTGGAACTCTTTAAGTGACATTTTTGATGGAAAAAATTATAAGAATATTGAAGAGGGCTGGCATGAGCAAAATAACATTACTCCTATATTAAATACAGATTGTTCTCCTGTTTTCAAATCTGTAAAAAGATACATGTGGCCTATCCAATCCAGAATTAATGAAATGCCTCCGGAAATCAGGCACAAGTCTGACAACGGCTTGGGACAATAGGTTTGGGAAAAAAAGAACCTAATATGACAACATTTTTAATCCCATTAGTTGATGAATCAAAACACCTTGAAACATGTGGACTTTTTGGATCAATAACTCAAACTAAAAAATTGTAAGTAAAGTTGGTAAAATTGGATGCGTTGTGGACTCGGTCGCAAAACCTTTCTTCAATAAAACAGTTTAATGGTGCATTTTGATGTCCTTACTGTAAACACCCTGCAAATATTGTTGATACAAATCAAATCAGGTACAAATATATGGAAAATACTAAAACAAGAACTGATGAAAACATAAAAAGCGACGTGGTCAAGGCTCATCACAGTGGCAAATCCAGCAATGGAATAAAAGGTGTCTCTCGTTTAAATCCTCTAAATGCCTTCAACTTAGTTCAGGGATTTCCAGTTGACTATATGCATGCTTGCTTGTTAGGAGTGCTGGCCAGCCTCTGGATAGACAGCTCAAATCATCAGAGGGAATTTATATTTATAAAACTAAAGTTGCTGAAATGGACAACAGGATTCTAAAAATAAAACCTCCTTCAAATATCCAGACGACCACGCCCATTTTCAGATCTAGTCCACTGGGAGGAAAATTAATGTAGGGATCAGTTCCTCTTTTATAGCTTACCTTACCTCAGCAATGTTCTGTCTGACAAATACCTCAAACTTTTTTGCATCTTCGTAGCAGCGATTTTCATCTTGCTAAAAGAAGAAATTCGTAGGGCTGAAGTAAATCATGCCATTACTCTCTTGAACCACTTTGTAGCACGGTTTGAAAATTTGTATGGGGAAATACACAAGACCTTTAATGTTCGTTTATTGACACATATAGGTAAAACTGTTTCAGCGTGGGGCCCATTATGGGGATATTCTGCATTCAGTTTTGATTCGGGAAATGGTACTCTAGTTCAGATAGTTAGAGGGGTGGCCACTCAAGTATCAAATAAATACCTCATGTACAAATCTATCCAAACAGTCGTACACGATTACATAATTCAGCCAGGTAGGTACTGAAATTTTGTGAAATCATCATGTCCTATACCAAAAACATTTACTGCCAATCTAACGATGTAACTGTTTTGAACCAGCCTATCAATGTGCCATTATCAGAAAATGAAAAAGAAGCTTTTGATGAAGTGGGCTATCCATTAACTGAGAAAACCTTCTTACGCTTTGTTTACAACGGACAGTTTTACCACAGTAAACATTATATCAGACCTCAGAAATCGAATGATACTGTTGTAAGACTAAAGTTAGGGGGTTTTGGTGTCATTGAAAAAGTATTGAAAATTGAAGCGGAAGAAGGAGCTGACGATAGTTTTGTAATTCTTATAAGAAAAGTTCTGGTAACATCTCACCATTTAGTTCTTGACAGAATTTCTAGAGCCAAAGCAGAACACATCAAAATGTGCCCATCTTATGTGATTGGAAATCTAGTCTTCCCTTATGCTAACAACATTTGCAGCAAATGCTTCTTGATGGAAGTTAATGGATCGATATTTATAAAAAAAAAAACTCTTGCATTGGAAAAGAAAAAGCCTTCCAAGAAAAAGAGTACTGATAAAACAAAACAAAATGAGGTGAAAAATAAGGAAGAAAAGCGGTCTGAAGATTCTACAAAAAAGAAAAGAACAGAAAGGAGAAAGGAAGTACAAAAAAGGAAGAAACTGCAAAAGATGAAACTGCAAAGGAGGGTGAGGAGATCCATTTGGATGGTGAAAAGCAGGACATGGAAGTTGATGACATTGATTTGGATGAATTGGTTGAAAAGAACAATGGAAATGAAAACCTCAGCTTTTAAGAAAGATAATGCATTTGTTTTGGTCTTGAATTGCTCTGTAAATTATTTGTTTTCATTTGACCTATAAATCTTGTAAATCAGTTGAGATTGAATCTCTGTGTGTGTGTGTGTGACTATGTACGTAACGCGGGAGCTCAATGAAGGTTGCACTGATCATTTCCAAATTTTGCACAGACGTTTACATGCTCACCGAAAAGACGCCGAAGCGAATCCCTTGAACCAATCCTTAGCGATCCGATTTTAAGCATTAGAAAAAATGCCTTTACATAAGCATTTGCATAAAATTTCCGTTTATTAAAAAATGGGAAGCAAATGAAGATAATTTCAAATACAATAGAAACTAGCGATTTAATAAGCGGCAAAAATATTTTCCGTAAAATGTACATCACATGCTGTGTATTTTACGTTTCTTCAATTACTTTGAAAAAGGTTTCATGATTATTACTAGTGGAAAACCTAAAATTCACACGCTAAAAAACCCGAGGAAACGTTCTCCTAATGTCTTTTACTAAATCGTACACAAGAAACCCACCAGAGACCAGCAGCAGCTGATTCCCACCTGATTGGGATAAGCGCAATTTTTCGGCCATTGTTAATTTTCTGGCAATGGATGTGGTGTGTTATTATTTTTGAGTTCATCCAATTACTCGATAAAAGAGCGTACTCCTAGTTTACTCTTAAACCACTCAGTAGGTCATTAGCTTTCATTTGATCAATTGATTGTTTAAATCGGTCGATGTTGAGGCAAGTTAACTAGCTATCAATAGCATAAAATCAATTTCCAGGAAAAAAATTTATTTTTTACTTATATTGGTCGGCTTATGAGCCATACCTCCGGTTTTAAAGGAGATAAAAAGTTAGTTTTGGTCTCAAATAATTAAACCGGAATGAATCAGCTTTAACATGAGCTATTACTCGATAAAATTGGTTTTGGTTTGGCTCAGTTATAATTCGTAATTCAATCAAAAATATTGATTTTTTTCAATATTTATGTAGTGATGTTATAACACTTCACTTGTTTGTGTAGTGTTAAGATATACTATACAGTTTAAAAAACCCACACCATATTTTATTACGAAAAAAATACAACCTTCCCCCCTATAAAAAGGGGCTCTCCACCCTCTGAATTAAATGGGCTCATCGCATTCTTCAAGTAGAAGGTATGTTTATTTATTTATAGACGACCTACACACTAAGTTTCATGGTAGGGCTAATTTTTTCACATTGATATTTTTTGGACAAATTTTACTGTACTAAATAAGACTAGATATATATATGAAAGAATCGTTAGTTTAGTCCTGATCAGTAATTAACGTTTCTTAGGGTACAACATCATCTCCTGTGACCGTTTGGATAGATTTGTACATGAGGTATTTATTTGATACTTGAGTGGCCACCCCTCTAACTATCTGAACTAGAGTACCATTTGCCGAATCAAAACTGAATACAGAATATCCCCATAATGGGCCCCACGCTGAAACAGTTTTCCCTATATGTGTCAATAAACGAACATTAAAGGTCTTGTGTATTTCCCCATACAAATTTTCAAACCGTGCTACAAAGTGGTTCAAGGGAGTAATGGCATGATTTAATTCAGCCCTACGAATTTCTTCTTTTAGCAAGATGAAAATCGCTGCTACGAAGATGCAAAAAAGTTGGAGGTATTTGTCAGACAGAACATTGCTGAGGTAAGGTAAGCTATAAAAAAGGAACTGATCCCTCCATTAATTTTCCTCCCAGTGGACTTGATCTGAAAATGGGCGTGGTCGTCTGGATATTTGAAGGAGGTTTTATTTTTAGAATCCTGTTGTCCATTTCAGCAACTTTAGTTTTATAAATATAAATTCCCTCTGATGATTTGAGCTGTCTATCCAGAGGCTGGCCAGCACTCCTAACAAGCAAGCATGCATATAGTCAACTGGAAATCCCTGAACTAAGTTGAAGGCATTTAGAGGATTTAAACGAGAGACACCTTTTATTCCATTGCTGGATTTGCCACTGTGATGAGCCTTGACCACGTTGCTTTTTATGTTTTCATCAGTTCTTGTTTTAGTATTTTCCATATATTTGTACCTGATTTGATTTGTATCAACAATATTTGCAGGGTGTTTACAGTAAGGACATCAAAATGCACCATTAAACTGTTTTATTGAAGAAAGGTTTTGCGACCGAGTCCACAACGCATCCAATTTTACCAACTTTACTTACAATTTTTTAGTTTGAGTTATTGATCCAAAAAGTCCACATGTTTCAAGGTGTTTTGATTCATCAACTAATGGGATTAAAAATGTTGTCATATTAGGTTCTTTTTTTCCCAAACCTATTGTCCCAAGCCGTTGTCAGACTTGTGCCTGATTTCCGGAGGCATTTCATTAATTCTGGATTGGATAGGCCACATGTATCTTTTTACAGATTTGAAAACAGGAGAACAATCTGTATTTAATATAGGAGTAATGTTATTTTGCTCATGCCAGCCCTCTTCAATATTCTTATAATTTTTTCCATCAAAAATGTCACTTAAAGAGTTCCAACTTTGAGCGGTATTTTTGTTTGTTTGTTTCTCTTTGCCCATAAACTATTTAAGCATGTGAATAATTTCATAGTTTAGGTAATAAACAAGTTTATTAGTTGTTTGTTTATTAATTACTTTATGTAATAAACTGGTTTATAAGTTTAGGTAATAAACTAGTTTAGGTAATAATAATCTATGGTTTAGGTTTTATATTGTGCGCCCTGATTGTTTCTGCCAAAATCGATCTAAATAAAATGTCTTTAATTTTTCTAGCATACTTTATTGTTGATGTACCTACACCTCGTAATATTTTAGGTTCTTGTTATTTGTAAATCATGCCATTTTTGTGTTTGCTGTGGCAGGTATGGTCAGATTATCATTATTACATGGAAGGTTTGTTCGTTTGCAATAATTGCAGGATTGAATGTTGATTGTTAAATGACTAAAGACCACACCCGGACCTATAATGTTTACACTTACCTGTAACTCATCCGAAAAATAAATACGAAGAAAATACTGAACTAACTCCCAACAAAAAATGGTACTCGGTAGAACTAACAGGTACCATTTTATATATCCGATTTTCACTTCGGATGTCTGTATGTCATACATAATGACAACCGTATGATTCATACTGATGGCCATAAAAATTATGTATTTATACACGTACGTTCCATGTGGATGTCTATAAACCTTACTTATATCCGTATGATGTATATTGATATCCATAAAACATTACCATTGGTATCCATTGTACGGATATCCGTGTTCCAAACGCACGTAAGTATTTATATCAATAATGATGTGTTTATAGACCATTTTCAGCAGAGTTATGTTGGGCTTTTGGAAAAAATATCAATTAGATCACAACAAATTATATACTATTGCAGTTACTTCAGTGAAACATTCATTGATTATTTAAAAAAAATATTATTTAAAACTAATTTTTAATGACGTATTGTTTAAGTACTCTTTGTAGGCAACCTACAGTATCATAAAAATTGTAAATAAAATCAAATTTCATCTGTAGGCTGTTTGGTGTTGAAATAGTATATTTCGTATCGAGGACCGAAAAGGAGGTTTTGCAGGTTTGAGACTGTGTTTCGACGAAGTCGATAACTTTAACAGTCGAGAGCCCGCTAAACCCTTTTGGCCAGTGGCGAACGCTGTTTTTCACCACACTAAACTGTTAAATAATATTCTGAACATTAAACAAATTTAAAAATACAGCGGAGCCCTTTAATGTGAAACTCGGTTATCCGAAAATCCTCTCAGTCTGAAATTGAAATTTTCATTTCGCAGTTCATCAGGAAATTGAAAAACGGGAGTGTTTTACCGATCTTGGGTAAAATACAAGTGTAACTTTGCAAAAAACGTAAAGGGCCGTACAAAATCTATCGTGAGTATTTTCCGATCGAATTTTAACGACGGGAGTAACTTCACAAAAGAGTAAACTGCCGTGGATTTTGGTTGCCAATATTTAATGATTGAGGGTAAACGTATGGAATAACATGACCAAGGAAGCTAACGGCCGTGAAATGCAATCTCGCGTATTTACCGATTGCAGGTTGACGGCGGAATTCTGTTGCAATTACACGTTGTAATTTCGCTTAATCTGAAATATTCGTTAATCCAAAATGGGTCCGGTCCCAATCATTTCAGATTATCGGTTCACCACTGTACTTGAAAACGAAATTTTGAGGTTATATTCACTGATGGTACTTGTTGTCATGGTTGCTGAACAACAATGTTATTGTAGGTCATGAGTTTCGCCATTAGTCCGTCGATAGAACCTTATTGAACATAGTTATATGTTAAGATGAACGTGCATGTTTTAGCAAAACAAGCAGCTGACGTTACAGCCATGTGGCTGAAAATGCTTCTTTCGGCCTCCATATGACGTTCCGAAAATAGCTGAAAACAACGTAGTGTGGTAGAAAAAACTTAACTTATGAAAACACTACCTAATACTGCTCTATTTTTCATATGACTTTGACATATGCATGGCTGATACCATCAGATACCAGACAGGTAAAAGAAGGATGACCTACTTTGAAAATGAGCTGAATTTTAGAAGAAAAATGAAGAAACCTAAAAACTTCATTGATAGTGTTGATGATGAGCCACATGATGAGTTGCCATCCTTTGAAAAAAAACCAAGGTGCTTTCAAAGAAAGGCCTTTGTCGTTAAATTCTTGTGTTGCACCTGAATTGAGCACAACAAAGACTTCACCATCCAATAAAACTGTCTCATTGCCATCCATTCCAGTTAGTTAGTTGTGAAACAAAAAGGGATGTCACCAAATTCATGTAGGCCTAATGTGCCAAAATGTAAAATCAACAAAAGACATATGTACGTACAGTACTGGAAATGGTGCCCTCAATCTGAAAACGATTGCAGGTACTCTGTGTGTTCATTCAAGTGAGTATATTACCTTTTTAAAACCAACCTAAATGAATTTTTATGTAATTTCATTCAAGACATATTGCCTATGTGTATTATGATAATCAGTTCTTGGTTATCGATCTGTGTTGTTTAAAATAAGGCAGACAATTAACTATAATCAAACTCAGGAAGCTAATCGTAAACAATTTTCAATCAAACTACTGCTAAAGGCCATGTAAATTAGTTTTATTATTGAGAGTGTGTTTTTTTAGGAAGTATAACTTGGCTGCGGAAGGCCAAGCAAAATGGCATACAAGAAGTTTTGAGCGTCATGAAAAACAAAGATGACTCTGATTACTCTAACACACAAATGGATAACTCTGAAACGGAAGGTCTAGAAGAAATGCAGTGTATAAATAATTGATTCCTTTTGAGTTCCTTTGAAGAATTGGAGGAGTTAGAAAAAAAATTAAAAGAAGAAAGTTTCCAAAGGAATGTGGTAAGCACTGACTCGGCAATATATTTTTACCATCTTCTATTTACAATTTTAACAATGTTTTTTCATTAACTTATGAACATGCAAAGCACCATGGAACTGTTCATCTAGATCTTTCTTTTAAAACCTTAAATAACTGCAGTAGAATGCAGTTTATCCAAATTAATAGGAACTGAGGTCGATCCGGGTAGTCAAAAATTAGGATGGTTGTATACATAGCAAATTGGGAACTGTATATAGAAAACTCGCCTCACGGATCGCTGGGGGCTCCGCCCCCGGGCCCCCTTTTTCACCGTCCTTTGAAAAAAAACCCAAGCTCCGTTGAAAGAAAGACCATTATCCTTAAATTTATGTACAGCACCTAATGATGAGTTGAACACAACAAAGACTTCATTATCAACTAAACCCGGCTAGTTGCCATCCATTACAGTTACTACGAAACAAAAGTTAAATCATCAAATTCATGTTGGCCCAATGCCAAAATGTAAAATCAACAAAAGACATATGTAGGTACAGTACTGGAAATGGTGTCATAAATTTAGAAACGATTGCAGATACTCTGTGTGTTGATTCAATTGAGTATATTACCTTTTTAAAAACAACGACAAACAATTTTTTTTTAATGATTGTAATGATTTGTAATGATTATAAAACAATAAACAAATTGTTTTACAAACCGTTAACTTGGTATCTGGTCATTTTTAAAAGTGATTTTCAAACCATTGTAACTCATATCTACCCCGAAGACCTCGAAGGTAATAGGGAGTGTAAACAAGATGTCTGAGAGCACGATAACTTAGCGGTGGCAAAATTGATCCGATCTTTATGAAATTTATGTAGCCTAAAGATGTAAAGTGGCAATCACTCGGACAACATCGAAAACCAGCCCAATTGGACCACTAGAATTGGAATTATTAGGGGATTTTTACCCCTAAAAATGTATTTTCTACTTAGCCTAGTTAGGTTAAAATTACATCATTTTAGGCTTATTCAGCATGAAAAACAAACCCATTAGTATTTCAGATCATGGCTCTAAGTTATATCCAATGATTACCAAGATATTCTTAAATTAATGATAATGTAATAGGCCTACATAAATGTTTAAACTTATGGGAAATAAACTCATCACTTCAATAACGTACCCTTAATATTAAGATGCTAAAAATCAACTGGCTAGGAAGGCACTACCTGATTCAACAAAATAATCCTTAAAGTCTCAGCTAACTTCCTTAAAATAAAGGCTTGATTATTCAATTAGGCCTTAATGAGACTAACCCATAAACCCCAAAACAAAGTAGCTTAGGCTATATAGGCCTACCTAGCCTAGTTTTGAAATATAGGCTATAAGCCTGTGCATATCTCAGAAGTCCCTATGCCTGTGCATCTCAGAAATCTTATAATAAAATAAATAAGATGCTTTTAAAATGATTAGCCCCTACCATCGGTAATAACATAGGCCTAAGGTATTATTAAATATTTTAATTATTATTTTACCTTTCTCTTGGGAAAACGTTTTGCACGAGTTTAAAAAAACCTATTTTGTAATCGTTGATATTTCGTATTCCCTCAATTTAGTTAGCACATCATTAAAGGATTCAACATAAATCATGTTGGTCTCTACAAAACTATTTCTTCATTAAAGCATCAAGCTTTAAGACGTAAAAGTTTCTGAATTATTCACTTCAACTCAAATTCATCAAGAACAAGATGGTGACAATGCAAAGCAATAGCAAGACGATAATTCAGTTCTCGATAACTCATATCGGTTGGTTGGCCAGAAAGGATAAAATATCGACATATCGACTTTGGACGATGACGTCATGAATATGCTCTGCTCGGGGTGAAATTGTGCTCTCCAGGAGAGGCACGACTAGTGACGGAGTGCGCATGCGCAGATGCCAACGATACGATTTTCTCGCGATATGTCGATATACGACATCGCAATATCGTTCGTATTGCACTTGGTACCGTCGCGGCGTCGCGTCGCGCGTCGCGTCTTGGCAATCTCGCGTCGCGTCAACATCGATTCTGTTTTGTTTATTTCAATTACGTTATTTGCAAAACGAAAGAGGAATTCCGATCTCTAAAGTGAAATATTATTCCCGCATTTCAAATGTTTCATACAAAGAAATAAAAAATCTTTACCTAGTTAACAAAATTAACTTGCCCGACGTTACCAAAATATCGCTAAAAATATTACTAAAATACTGTTTCATCATGTTATTTTTAAAATAAGGAAGACAGCATTTTTATTTTCTCTAAGGGTAGCATT
Source organism: Flexamia atlantica (assembly GCA_035578135.1). Lineage (NCBI taxonomy): Eukaryota > Metazoa > Arthropoda > Insecta > Hemiptera > Cicadellidae > Flexamia > Flexamia atlantica. Next base: position 4,981,904 of record JAQJVK010000019.1, read on the forward strand.
GGGAATAAGGTGCAGATTTGCTGCTACGATAATGTAAAAATCGGCGATTTTAAGTTAATACAATAGGTTTCACCTATAGGCGAAGCCACAAACCATGTTTTATATGTTGAGAGTTGAGAAATAAGCAAGATATAGTATTTTAGCGATTTTCTTTAGAAATAAGCTATTATCGTCGTTTTAGCAGAATGGACAAAAAATATCCGCACAGGGTATATTTATATAGGCCTAAATTGATAGCTTTTTATGAGTACTTTCTGGATATGAAGTTAGTTTATAGTGAAAACGCATTTTTACCTGCACAAATTACGATTTGTTTCAAAATTTAGCATGGTCTTATGGGAAATAGACTTTTCATTTTTTGACAACTCTCAAAAGTAAAAGAGTAGTATGATAACTATCGTAAATATCGTCCGATCGTGACAAAATTTGGTACAGACATGGAGACATTTAAAACTTATCTCGGACGAGTTCGTAAACCAGCCTCATCGACCTATCCTAAAGTGGGGTAAAAACTTCATTTTACCCCCTAAAAATAGTTTTTTTAGTTTTCCAAATTGAATTATTAAATTTATCAGATTACTGTTTTCACCATTGGATTCAGCTCGAAAAAAAACAAACAATTTGGTATTTTAAATAATTTCTTTAAGTCCATTAGTCTCAAAGATATTAACGAATTTCCTTCTGGAAGGCTCCTTTTTGGCCCACAAAAATGGGGTTTTTGAGATTTTCAAATGGAAATATTAAAGTTCATCGTAAAGTTATCATGAAAAACGTGAAGGGCCACAAAACGTAAAGTTATCATAGTCTCGGGCTTACCATGAGCCCTACGGTAGCAATTTCCTCCACTTAGGAGTAATTCGCCAATCGAGAGATTTTTGGTAATTATATACAGCCGGTCTCAACTAGATAAAGTCACAAAACAAGTTGTATAAAGGTGTGACGAGAAATAAGCAAGATGACTTATTTATTTATTACCCGCAAAATTAGCATTGGTAAGGAGAAAGGGAGTACGCATGTATGCTGCCACTGAAATGCAGCAATCTAGAATTTTACTCAATAATATTGCGAAATGTAGTCGATAATATTAGTCAATGTCGATATTTGTTTCCATATTTCCGAGATTCCGAGCTTATCGGAACTATCGAAGCTTCATTGCGACTATTCGGCTACTGCCGTTAAAGCGACATTCGGTTATTTCCGTCAACGTTCGTTTGATTTCCCCCACCACGCCAGCCTAGTCGTGCCACCCTCGGAAGGCTCGGGCGCGAGAAGCTTGTGGTAAGTATGGAACCAGTTTAGCGAGGGCTCATCTACACCAACCAATCTTAATTTAGAAATCAATGAATAGAGCTACTATTTAATTTTCCAGTACTGGATCACTGGAGTCTAAGGCTGCTGTAATCTTCGCGATTACAGTTGTCCCCTGGCGCTGCGGAGTGGGGGTATGCTTCTTCTCCCTCACACCTCCCCTCTAGTTCGCGCGCGCAATGTTGTCGTTTGAATCTTTGTAGTACCTGGTGGACCGAGCCTTGCTCGGTGTTATTTCATTTTTACCAGTTAATCCAGTTACTGCAATATATTTGAATGTCATAAAATTGATAAATAGAAACCTTTTTTATTATTCCATGAACTCTTCACCCCACTCACTGTATTTTTCCTTGATGGCTGTAGATTGCAAACAGCTTTTGTGATTACTTCATTTGCTTACACTATCCTTGTTTATTTTCGTTGCCATCATGGCAACAGTAGGGGGAATTGGCCGGTTCTGCCACAGCAGCAAAATTCCGGAGGAGCAGAGTAGCAGTCACGTGACCCGACACGTGACCCCCCCATGACCTTGGACCCCCCCCGCCATGACCTTGGACCCCCCATGACCTTGGACCCCCCCGCCATGACCTTGGACACCCCCCATGGCCTTGGACCCCCCATGACCTTGACCCCCCCGGATTATCCGGACCTCGGATTATCCGGACCCCAGATTATCCGGACCCCAGATTATCCGAACCCCGGGTTATCCGGATCCCAGATGATTTTGTTTTGGGACTTACCTCTCATTTTGCAGCATATTCGGTCATGTCTACATTGTTCAATCACTGTCACTATTATACACAACAGGTCTAGGTCTAGTGTAAGCTCGGATTTTTGGACGCACTAAAAAATATAACTGTCTAATCTCTCTTATTTTAAACTTATGAACCAAATCATTATAAACACTATCGGGGAGGTTAAGTGTTTTCAAATCGCGTTCTGTACTTACACGATCCACTATTATAAAAGCACAAAGTTTGTACAAAGACAAAGGTTGGTCCCGCCAATCCTTCATATCGAGTGAACAACTAGAAAGCTCTGCAGTTTGAGATACTGGTGATGCTTGTTATGTAACAGATTGTGTAATCTGTTTACTACAGTTGGAAAAAACCCTCAAGTGACTAATGGTTGGAAATGTACCTCTGAAAAACAAGTTGAGTAATCCACGTTTGGAAAACTCAAAGTGACTAATGGGTGGAAACGTACCTCTGAAAACAAGTTGAGTAATCCCTAGAGTAAACATACTGTTTCTTCAGTTGTCATTTAGAGCTTGTCCACATCCATAACAACCATGGACCGTTGGGAGTGTACTTTTACAAATGAAGAATTAGAAATAGCATATTTTGCTGCTGAAGCAATGGAGGCTATGGAGGAGAACTGTTGGGAGTGCACCTTCAATAATGAAGAATTGGAAATGGTGTGTTTGGCGGTTGAAGCAATGGAAGAGGAGGATGGAGTGTTTAAACAGAATGATCTGGATTGTCGGTGCTATACTCCAGCCTTAATTGATGATTATGAGGAGTGTTGGCTACCAATTAAACATGAACAGCAATATCTCCATGCAGTAGAGAAATTCTTGATATCGTTAGAATAATATAACCTGACCCTCAATCCTTTCTTAAAAAGAAAATAAATAAAAAAAATAATAAAAAAGTAAGTTAGAAGCAGAGGAGCAGTCACGTGACCCGGCAAGTGTCCTTGGACCCCCCCCCCCCCCCGTCTGAGAGGAGCGGTCTATTTAAGGACACCTCCCTTACTGTTTACAGTCAGTTCAGTGTTAGACGCCTTATGTGTAGCAAAGCTATTTACTTGATTATTACAAGTTTATTTGTGTGATTGGTTTTTCCCTTTTGAACATGAATAACCAACATTTATGTGAGATTTGTGGACGCACATTCAGTAGGAACTTCAATTTACGACGACATTTGGAGGCTACACATAATGCCAATCGACAGATCTGTCGTGTGTGTGGTGCGTCGTTTACACGAAACGACAACCTTCGTCGTCATCATCTATCAGCACATGCTCCTCAACCGGAACAAGGTTTGTAGAGACAGTTTATTCAAGTATCCTGTATAACCTTTTTTTAAAAAAGAGTTTAACTATCGTATACCATTTTAAAACGAATCTTTCAAAAGTTTACTATTTTTAAAACGAATCCTTCTAAAATAAATTCAAAGTTTTACTTCTAATCAATTATCGTCTAATATTTTAAAAATGAATTGCTCTAAAGTTTATTTAATGTTTATCTACTATTCTGTTACGAACCTTTCTAAAGTTTATCCAATCATTTTCCTACTATGTACATTTTTAATTTTTAAAACCAAACACCAACCTTTCTTAAAAAAATTCTCTAGGTATAGAATGGTCAGCATAGTCAGGTGTTTTGTTCATGTAATGTATGTTGAATATCGAGTACTAATCAATGTCGTGTTCGTGTGTTGTAGGTGGAGCCCACCCGTGTCGATTGTGTCAGAACACTTTCGGGAGTCCGACCGACTTACGTCGACATATGAAGGCGATTCACGGAGCGAGTCCGGCTGCCTCCTCTTCATCCTCATCCACCACATCGTCAGGCTCGAGACGTCGAGTCGGTGACCGTCTCTGCGACCGGTGCGGACGTCGGTTTACTCGGAACGACGACTTGCGACATCATATGCGAACAATCCACGGGATTAGAGCCAGGTGCGGACAGTGCGGCGCCACCTTTCGTAACGAGAACAGCCTGCGTCGTCACGTCGACCGAGTGCACGGTGACGAAGGTTTTAGATGCGATTTCTGCGACGCAGTGTTTCGCCGTCGCTTCAACCGTGATCAGCACCAGAGCTATCACTGCCCCGTCGTGAGGGAACTGATACACGAACGTGAAGACCCCCGACCAAGTAGCCCCCGTCCCGGACCCAGCGTGGACCTTCCCGGACCCAGCGTGGATCTTCCCGGACCCAGCGTGGATCTTCCCGGACCCAGCAGCGATGACATCCCCGATTTCCAACTCGTGGAGCGAGCTTTCCGCGGACGACTCCTCACTTACCGTCTAGCCAACCCGATGGAGCCACTCGTGACAGTGGAAGAGGCGTTAGTGCTGTTGTTCGAACGGATCTTGAACTTGCTAGCCGATGTAATGACCCGTCACCCGAGCGTCAAGGTCACATGTTTTTGGAGTGTGAGTTCGTCAACGTTCACGGCACCACTTGTCTACGCGCGTTCAAGACGAGGAATGTCGCTTTGACGAGGGCCTCGGACTTGGAGGACTTTCTTTCTGACTCGTTCAACAAGTTGGTCAACGAGGAGGAGCAGTGTGAGATGACCGTTAGTGTTTGGTCGTACCTGCGCATACGCGGGTTGGAGATACGTGTCAACGAGTACACGCCGTTGCGCGAAGACGAAGGGAGGTCACACATCCCGTTGCCGAAGGTCATTGCCGATAGACATGCGGTCATCAATACGGACAACAACGATGATATGTGTTTTATGTACGCCATTCTAGCCAAGTTCGTTCCGCAAAGCCCGGAGAGAGCCGCCTCCTATACACTGGACATCATTGCCCGCTACGACTGGACCGGACTACAGTTTCCGGTACCCTTGAAAAGTATCAAGACGTTCGAGCGGAAAAACAACATCAGCGTCAACGTGTACGGTATCGAGCGGTCAATGGACGGGAGATATCAGGACGGAACGCCCAAGTTCAAGTTCACCGTGTACCCGTTGAAGATCTGTCGGGAGGAACGGGACGATCATAGGGATTTGCTTTTTGTGACGTGGGAAGGAAACAGCCATTACGCCTACATCCGGAATTTGAGTCGACTGATCGGTCCTCAGCTCACCGACCGCGCCCATACACTCAACATTTGCAAGAGGTGTTTCGCCTATTTCGACGATCGTCCGAATAAGCTGGGATTGACGGGCGCCCTACGACTGGAGGAGCATCAGCGATACTGCAAGGCTAAAGCTCCCATTCGTATGGACATGCCCAAGGACGCCAAGATCAAGTTCAAGCATCCGGAGTACACGCGGCGAGAGAGGTTCTGCATCTACGCCGACTTCGAATGCTCTCTGCAGCCGGTGAACGGGGACGCTGCGGCGGCGGTGGTGGCAGAAGCTCCACGAGGCACTACGGCGATGAAGGTACACGTCCCTTACGCTTTCGCCTACCAGATCGTCGACTAGTTGGAAGAAGCGGAGTTCGAACCCCGTGTTTACTTCGGAGCCGACGCGTCGAAGGTGTTTATGGAGACGTTGCGAGCGGACGTGGCCATGTTGTGGGACATATTGTTCAGCATGAGGTGTCTACAGCCTATGCCACCCGAGAGGAGATGATCGGCTTCGTCGCGGCGAACTACTGCTACCTCTGCGAAAAAGAGTTCACCGACGATGACCCAAAGGTGCGAGACCACAATCACGCTCCGCCTTACGAGTTTCGCGGAGCGGTGCACCGTTCGTGTAATCTACGCTACAGGGAGCAGCGTCTGATCAACTGCTACTTCCACAACCTGTCCAACTATGACGCCCACTTCATAGTGCGCGAGTTGGCGGTGGACCCGGGCGATGTGGACGTGCTGGCGCACACGGAAGAGCGGTACATCGCTTTCACCAAACACTTCCGTTTCGGAGAAGGACGGCAGGCGACGAGCTTCGCGGTGAGGCTCCTGGACTCGTACAGGTTCCTGTCATCTAGCCTGGCCAGCCTCGCAGCGGCTCTCCCCACCGATAGGATGATGGAGACCAGGAAGCGGTTCCCCGACGATCGACTGTTCGACCTCGTACGTAGGAAGGGCGTGTTCCCGTACGACTTCGTAACGTCCTACGATGTGCTGTACACCACTCGTCAGCTACCACCGAAAGAGTCCTTCTACAACAGTCTGTCACTCGAACACATCACGGACGCTGAGTACGAGCACGCCTGCAACGTGTGGCGAGTCTTCATGTGTCGCAACCTCAAGGACTACGCCGACAAGTACCTGCGTTGCGATATCGCTCTGCTGAATGACATGTCTAAATTCCAAGTTTCATAAAAATCAAATACTAAATGGATTTTTCATGGAATATTTATGATTTGAGTCTTCCAGTAAAGTGGTCTTAAACGAATTTTCCCGTAAACGCTGATTATGTCATAGGGTAGAGTATAATTTATAATGCCTATATACCAAGTTTCATGAGAAAATTCCGACTAGTTTTTGTGCTATGAATTTTCAAAATCTTAACGCCTTCAATTCTCAAGATAGGCAACCCGCAATACACGGGTACCCCATATGGCTATGGGGGGTAGACGAAGTTTCAACACGATCGGACAATAAATAACGGAGATACAGCTATTTACATGGTAACTATATGGGGTATAAGTGCACAGTACCTCCCGCCAACTAAATGTCACCCATACAGTAGTATTAACTAAACCAGAAGTGATCATTATTAAGTTATCATTAGTCTAGTAAAACCAGAATCAAATAATATCAGTTACAGGTCACATGTTGGGTCACGTGCTGCTCCTCATTGTGAAATTAATGGAAAGTCCTGTTTGTGATTCCGGAATTTTACTGTTGATACATTAGAGGTTTCCACTGAGAGCAACAAGTAAACATGTTATTCCTAATAGTGAAAGCTGATAATATCGAAGTAAACATCCCTTGGTTAAAACTTCAGTACACCACCAACATGCCTCCATGTAAGTTCTGCGGAAAACTGATCTCTCGTAACGACCACCTTTTGCGACACGTACAAATAATACACATGAACATTCGTCCATTTACTTGCCCATTATGTGACCGATCTTTTCAGGCGAAAGATAAATTAAACAGACACCATGAGCATGTACATCAAAACATAAAACTCCGTCCAGAATTGCAGCTGTCGACATGTCATCGCCCGCCACAGACACCACAAATGGAGCCACAAACTTCAACATCATTTAATCATCCGCCGCCACCACCACCGCCGCCTACAAGACCGATAATGATTTCACGATCGACAAATACAAAAATTAGACTTTTCAAAGATTCTTACGTACCACCTCCACTGGCAAACTTCGACATTCCACGTCCAATCGGTAAGCCAATTACAATGTTTAATTTTTTTAATACTAATTATTGACTTTTATCAATATAATAATTAACCGTAATATTACAGCAATAGTCAGACCGATGCCTCCGCCGCAGCCCGTGGTACCGCAGCAGCCATCGCCGGAACCGATGAGTGACGACGATGGCAGTGACGACGGTAACAACGACTACATGAGCGAGGAGGAGGACATCACAGACCAGGACAACAATGATGGCTCCTACAGACCGGACGAGGATGAAGACAGTCACATCACAATAGATGATTCGGACTAATTAAACAATAAAGTAATAATACACATGAACATTCGTCCATTTACTTGCCCATTATGTGACCGATCTTTTCAGGCGAAAGATAAATTAAAGAGACACCATGAGCATGTACATCAAAACATAAAACTCCGTCCAGAATTGCAGTTGTCGACATGTCATCGCCCGCCACTAACACCACAAATGGAGCCACAACCTTCAACATCATTTAATCATCCGCCGCCACCACCACCGCCGCCTACAAGACCGATAATGATTTCACGATCGACAAATACAAACATTAGACATTTCAAAGATTCTTACGTCCAAATAAATACATACAGACCACCTCCACTGGCAAACTTCGACATTCCACGTCCAATCGGTAAGCCAATTACAATGTTTAATTTTTTTAATACTAATTATTGACTTTTATCCGGACCTCGGATTATCCGGACCCAAGGTTATCCGGACCTCGGATTATCCGGACCCAGATGACGCTGTTTCCCGGATCCCGATTGGGTCCAGTATTTTTAAAACTATTTAATTTATTTTATTTTTTGTTTTTATTTTTGTTTTTTATCATTTATTTTATTAAATACAAAATAACTTATTCTACTTTACAACATATATACAAATATAACATTACAGGATATATACAATCACATCTACAAATGAGTTTCCATTTACCAGCAATAAATAACAATAGTAACACAATACAGACAAATGCATGGTGTCACCGACGACCCACTCTGGATTTGTGTTGATTCTTACTTGTCCATGAACGAAAATCCTTCTTACTATGAATGTCATACAATGGCCGTTTCTTACTTGTAAATAATGGTGAAGATGAAAACTTTGTACTTCCTGTACCGAAGTAATCCGGGTTTCATAGTAGTCTCTAAGGACGTATCCCATGATGACTGGTTACTTTGAAGGCGAACAGTGGACTAAAATCTGAGGATTGTTTATTTCGGGTTATCAGCTTTCACTAACAGGAATAACATGTTTACTTGTTGTTCTCAGTGGAAACTTCTAATGTATCAGCAGTAAAATTCCGGTATCACAAACAGGACTTTCCATTAATTTCACAATGAGGAGCAACACATGACCCAACATGTGCCCCCCCCCCTTCCCCGCCATGACCTTGGACCCCCCCCCCGCCATGACCTTGGACCCCCCCCCCGCCATGACCTTGGACACCCCCCATGACCTTGGCCCCCCCCGGTTATCAACTTTCACTAACACGAATAACATGTTTACTTGTTGTTCTCAGTGGAAACCTCTAGAAGCTTCTACAAACATTAGTGGTGTAGATAAATGTGGTGTCACACGGTTACGCAACTTGTTGACTGGACATGGAAAACCCTTGAAGAGCTTATTCATAAGATTGGCTTTTCTTCTCCACAATTAGTTTTCAACATCAAGTTTAATATGGAAGTTTACAACCCATCGTCTCTTGCTCAGCTTGCTGCTATCGCTATTAGACAGCATAGATACGTGTTGGTGAAGGGGATTGCACGGTTACCATTGCCATTACAACGTTATGTGGCCTCATGTCTTGAGGGGTACGTTCAGAAAAATGTATTAGTGCTACGTAAACCAGAACATGACCCGAGAGTGTTGAGTCTATATGAGAGGTTTGAGCGTCATGTAGTGTATCAGTGTTTGAAGTGTCGATACACAAACCATTATTGTAATAAAGTTACATACCATGTAAGAAACAAGAAGTTATACCGTTGTATAGACAGCAATGATGTGCAATACAAGTGTTTTTGCTGTGGTAAACCGACATGGAATGTAAACTGGTCAAGTAATGATGAATACCTAGCGGAATTAGTGATTTTGAAAGCTATGTTAATAAATACAGTTAGAGGTGGATCATCACATTCCAATTATATTTGGTTCAATAAATAATTTCTCTTAATCCCTCTCCTTCACAAAAAAAAAAAAAAACAGAAAACTTAGTAACAAATGACAGAGGTAGTGTAAGTTGCCGACTGCGCACGCGCTGGCTATCGGTATATAAGGTCAAGGTCAGTCGCTGTCGAATGTAGCAGTGAATCAGTATTGCGGGTGACCCTGTCGAATACACATCGTTGTTATGAGTGGCAACAGCAACGTTCAAGTGGACGAGACAATCCGTACTCTAATGGAAGAGATAAACGCATTGGAAGAGAATGCCATGCCTCCTCCATCTACCAAGAAACGCACGAGAGAGATGAAAAAGGATAATGGATGGACTATAAAAAAGGATTTACTGTATGACTCTCCTTCAATTAGTTGGAGTGATAATAATTATCAATATACTGTGAAAAACCCAACCAATTTCGGTAATATATTATTGAAGATGTCGGTATTTCATGAAGGTCGTCCAACGTATAGTTGCGGTTTATATCTGAATGAGAAAAACGATGATGAAATCTGCTCATGTCTTAATCATCTGTTGTGTATGATGGGGAATATGTGGGTTGAAGGCGATACCGGAGTACCTAAAATCAAGGGTGTTGTCAGGACGGCAACTCCTCTACCTGCTTGGCGTAAGACCCGTGATTGCACAACAGTTAAAAAATGTAATAGGAAGGCTACAAAAAATGATTGCACAACCACTATAGAAAAGCATAAGAAAGCAAAAATAACTGACACCACTAACTGTGGAATTACGTCAGCCTAGATGAGTCATAGTGGGAAAACACAAGAAAACAACTTTTACCAATTAGGAGCATGTAACGATTACATAAAAGCTGATAATAGCTTTTCTGTTTAAACATGAAGGCAAACACAAGTTTATCACCGATGGAAAGTACCAGATGGAGAAACCAAGCACACCTAAACGTGATTTCATCATCCCGGATGTATCAAAGCTGTAAACAACGTACGTCATCATAGATATAAAAGAGCGAGCCAATGGCGGATTGTCACCAGTCTTTAACCAAGTACTAGCCGTTATGGATCAGAAGGCAGATCTCAAAACAGCACTCAATGCCTGTAAGCCGTCAGAATATACAAAAATTAGTGACCTTCGGGAAAACACGGTGTATCCCATTCGTTCTTATGAGCGAGTGGGTACGCCATTTGGAGAGACAATAATGGCTACATTAGAGGGCCTTGCTGGTGATGATCCACTGAAGGTCTATCTGCCTCGACGCTTCATGTCCGTCCTGAACGATTCTACAATCGCCCAGTACAATGCCGGTGTTGGACCAAGATTGCACCTGGTCAAGAGACCCAGCCCTCCTGGGAGCAACATTCACCAGTTGGAATTTATTTAAATAAAAATGTACCCTGTTTTCCTAAAATGAGATAGTTGTAAGTAAAAATAAAAATAAAAAATAAAAAAAGCAAAACAAAAAACAAAAAACAAAAGAAGAAACAATGTAGTTATGAGTGCGGTGGTGTGACGGTCTGTGCGTTCAGTAGCCGTCATGGACCTGAGGTGGAAACATCCATTTGCTGCCATTGTGGCCGGACCTTCGGGTTCGGGTAGATCGAACTTTGTCACAAGATTTATCCGGTATTCCCCTATATTGTGTGTTACGACTTTCGTCAACATCTATTGGTATCACAGTCCAGGCTTACATCCGGATACTACCGTGAGTAGTAGAATACAATATAGGCAAGGGTTACCGGACATGGAGGATTTTGATGGGGAAAACCCTACTTTGATCGTTGTGGACGACATGGTGCGGGAATCGTCAGGTGGTAGCGGTGTAGTAGACCTGTTCACCAAGGGTTCGCACCATAGGAATTTGAGTGTATTCTTTATAACGCAAAACATATTCCATCAAGGACGAGGACAACGAGACATATCGTTGAATGCGCATTACATTGTACTGTTTAAGAACCCTAGAGACCGAGCTCAAGTAAAACACTTGGCCCGTCAAGTGTATCCTGAAGACCCGGGTTTTATCGAGGAAGCGTATGCTGATGCTACACGAACTCCACATGGTTATCTGCTGTTGGATCTAAAACAGTCCACACCGGATGACATGCGTGTTCGTACATGTGTGTTACCCGATGAGCCATACGAGTATGCATATTATCCGAAAAAGTATAAATAGACGATGTAATGATTAGTTGAGGTAATCGGTCATTATGTCACAGTGTGTGAAGAAGGACGCCATTCTTCTGACGGCGTTGATACATGCTACACCCAGAGAACGTAAAGCATTGTTGAAAGCTCTCGACACCAGTCGCATACGAACAGTGTGTGAGTGCGCATACAACTTGTTACGTGGTAATATCCAACTGTCCGACAAACAAAAGCGTCAGCTGCGTAAACATAAACAAGCACTCAGACGTTTAGTAAAACGTGGAGAGAATTGGACAAAGAAACGTAAATTCCTCGTACAAAAAGGTGGTGGATTCTTATTACCACTATTATTGAGTACTGTATTACAAGCGGTCCTTCATAACGTTGTTAATTGAATAAAGATGGATAACATGAAATTGGAACATGCGAAGAAAATGGTCGTCGTACCGCAAGAACTAATCGAACGGTTACGTAACGAACCACTGTCGACACCGAGTATCAAACCAATACGAACAATCAGCGGTGGAAGCAATAGTTTAGGTATTGAAATGCAACGTATATTAGCGGACAAAACATTAGATGATAATGAAAAGTGGAAACGATATCAACAGACTTTACAGAGGTTTTTGTATTTCACTTCACAAAAACGCAACCCCATCGCTTTACCGGTGGTGCAAGAGGAAGACAAGAAAGAAGAAGATATTATAGATTCGTTTCCTGGGGCATATCAAAAGGACGTACGTAATCTGCTGCGGTCATGGCGGGGAAGGGGGGGGGGGGCACATGTTGGGTCATGTGTTGCTCCTCATTGTGAAATTAATGGAAAGTCCTGTTTGTGATACCGGAATTTTTCTGCTGATACATTAGAAGTTTCCACTGAGAACAACAAGTAAACATGTTATTCCTGTTAGTGAAAGCTGATAACCCGAAATAAACAATCCTCAGATTTTAGTCCACTGTTCGCCTTCAAAGTAACCAGTCATCATGGGATACGTCCTTAGAGACTACTATGACACCCGGATTACTTCGGTACAAGAAGTACAAAGTTTTCATCTTCACCATTATTTACAAGTAAGAAACGGCCATTGTATGACATTCAGAGTAAGAAGGATTTTCGTTCATGGACAAGTAAGAATCAACACAAATCCAGAGTGGGTCGTCGGTGACACCTTGCATTTGTCTGTATTGTGTTACTATTGTTATTTATTGCTGGTAAATGGAAACTCATTTGTAGATGTGATTGTATATATCCTGTAATGTTATATTTGTATATATGTTGTAAAGTAGAATAAGTTATTTTGTATTTAATAAAATGATGAAAAACAAAAAAAGAAACAAAAAATAAAATAAATGAAATAGTTTTAAAAATACTGGACCCAATCCGGATCCGGGAAACAAGGTCATCTGGGTCCGGATAATCCGAGGTCCGGATAACCTTGGGTCCGGATAAAAGTCAATAATTAGTATTAAAAAAATTAAACATTGTAATTGGCTTACCGATTGGACGTGGAATGTCGAAGTTTGCCAGTGGAGGTGGTCTGTATGTATTTGTTTGGACGTAAGAATCTTTGAAATGTCTACTTTTTGTATTTGTCGATCGTGAAATCATTATCGGTCTTGTAGGCGGCGGTGGTGGTGGCGGCGGATGATTAAATGATGTTGAAGGTTGTGGCTCCATTTGTGGTGTTGGTGGCGGGCGATGACATGTCGACAGCTGCAATTCTGGACGGAGTTTTATGTTTTGATGTACATGCTCATGGTGTCTCTTTAATTTATCTTTCGCCTGAAAAGATCGGTCACATAATGGGCAAGTAAATGGACGAATGTTCATGTGTATTATTACTTTATTGTTTAATTAGTCCGAATCATCTATTGTGATGTGACTGTCTTCATCCTCGTCCGGTCTGTAGGAGCCATCATTGTTGTCCTGGTCTGTGATGTCCTCCTCCTCGCTCATGTAGTCCTTGTTACCGTCGTCACTGCCATCGTCGTCACTCATCGGTTCCGGCGATGGCTGCTGCGGTACCACGGGCTGCGGCGGAGGCATCGGTCTGACTATTGCTGTAATATTACGGTTAATTATTATATTGATAAAAGTCAATAATTAGTATTAAAAAAATTAAACATTGTGATTGGCTTACCGATTGGACGTGGAATGTCGAAGTTTGCCAGTGGAGGTGTTACGTAAGAATCTTTGAAAAGTCTAATTTTTGTATTTGTCGATCGTGAAATCATTATCGGTCTTGTAGGCGGCGGTGGTGGTGGCGGCGGATGATTAAATGATGTTGAAGTTTGTGGCTCCATTTGTGGTGTTGGTGGCGGGCGATGACATGTCGACAGCTGCAATTCTGGACGGAGTTTTATGTTTTGATGTACATGCTCATGGTGTCTGTTTAATTTATCTTTCGCCTGAAAAGATCGGTCACATAATGGGCAAGTAAATGGACGAATGTTCATGTGTATTATTTGTACGTGTCGCAAAAGGTGGTCGTTACGAGAGATCAGTTTTCCGCAGAACTTACACGGAGGCATGTTGGTGGTGTACTGAAGTTTTAACCAAGGGATGTTTACTTCGATATTATCAGCTTTCACTATTAGGAATAACATGTTTACTTGTTGCTCTCATTGTAAACCTCTAATGTATCAACAGTAAAATTCCGGAATCACAAACAGGACTTTCCATTAATTTCACAATGAGGAGCAGCACGTGACCCAACATGTGACCTGTAACTGATATTATTTGATTCTGGTTTTACTAGACTAATGATAACTTAATAATGTTCACTTCTGGTTTAGTTAATACTACTGTATGGGTGATATTTAGTTGGCGGGAGGTACTGTGCACTTATACCCCATATAGTTACCATGTAAATAGCTGTATATCCGTTATTTATTGTCCGATCGTGTTGAAACTTCGTCTACCCCCCATAGCCATATGGGGTACCTGTGTATTGCGGGTTGCCTTTCTTGAGAATTGAAGGCGTTAAGATTTTGAAAATTCATAGCACAAAAACTAGTCGGAATTCTCTCATGAAACTTGGTATATAGGCATTATAAATTATACTCTACCCTATGACATAATCAGCGTTTACGGGAAAATTCGTTTAAGACCACTTTACTGGAAGACTCAAATCATAAATATTCCATGAAAAATCCATTTAGTATTTGATTTTTATGAAACTTGGAATTTAGACATTGTACATGATGCTCTACTCCATGACATAACAAGTGTTCACAGGAAAATTTATTTAAGACCACTTTCAAGTCATGGCGGGGGGGGGGTTCCAAGGTCATGGCGGGGGGGAGGGGGTCCAAGGTCGTGGCGGGGGGGGTCCAAGGTCCTGGCGGGGGGGTCCAAGGTCCTGGCGGGGGGGGTCCAAGGTCATGGCGGGGGGGTCCAAGGTCATGGGGGGTCCAAGGTCGTGGGGGGGGTCCAAGGTCATGGCGGGGGGGGTCACGTGCCGGGTCACATGACTGCTCCTCTGCTCCTCCGGTGCTTCTGTGGCAGAACCGGCCAATTCCCCCTACTGGCAACTCTGAAGGCCAATGTTAAAATTGTACAACTTAAGATTCGTTTCATCACGCTATTACAGTATATTTTCTCTGGCCAAATAAACTGCATAAAATACGTTTTAGTCATAAATTACTTATTTCCAGACTTTGAAGGAAATCCTCGGAACCGTTTTAAAGATAATTGTGCAAGCAAGCATACAAGATAACACTGCTCATATAAGAGCAGGTATAGGATTGGCACACTCTAACCCTCATTACAGGAGATCATAGAACAATTAATTAATTAATTAACTAACTATTATAAAGAGCAAAATGAAAAGGTACCTACTTACCGTAAAATAAAAAGTAATTCAGCTTCATTTTGGTGTTTAGAGTTTATATACATTACATTTACAATTTTTTCACCTAAAAACATATTTAATATGATTAACGTACAGAATATTAAATATGAAATATAACTAGAACTGCCGCAAGGGAAATAACTAAATTCTATATCTTGCTCACTTTCCAATATACCTTGATAAAACCATAGATAAAAACACCCTAAATCCTTTATATCCCTTTATCTAAGATAAAACTTGGTTTATTGCTTAATCTAGATGGGATCTAATGTATATTAGTCTAAAATCCGAGATATTTCAATTTTTGTGGCAGCAAACCTGCATACTCATTCTCCATGTTAACCTAATGAGAAGTAAAAGTCTATATCTTCCTTATTTCCTAACATATCTTGATAAAACTCGGTAAAACTAGTTCATATCTACTAAATATTATTTTAACCATCTAGTTTTAACACACCTGTTGCAGCAAACATGCATACTCATTCTCTATGTTCTTCTTATGGAGCTTAAAAAACGTATCATATCTCGCTGTTGGATAAAAAATGTTTATTTACTATTGAAATTCACTGAGTACGCAGGTCTGCTGCAGCAAACCTACATACTCATTCCCCATGTTATTCTTATGGAGCTTACAAAATCATGTCAAATCTCGCTATGTTAGATAAAAAAACAAAATGCTTTTGCATTTGAAATTTGCTGAGTATGCAGGTCTGCTGCAACGGGAATATTCATTTTACCGTTTGTAATAGTTAATTAATTAATGAATTGATCTTGGATCTCCTGTAATGAGTGTTAGAGTGTGCCAATACAAAGATTTAAACGATAATATTGCGCTCGCGAACTACAAGAGGGGAGGTGTGAGGGAGAAGAAGCATACCCCCACTCCGCAGCGCCAGGGGACAACATCGCGAAGATTACAGCAGCTTTAGACTCCAGTGTACTGGATCTACGGTTTTGGAAGTACAAATGTTCGTACTCTTAAGTGACATACAAACGTCTTAAAGCGTAGATGTAGAAATCTCCATACTCGTCAATGGTATTTGAAAATCTTGGAGTGCAGATTTAGAAACTTCCTTACTTGATCATGGTATTTCACAATCTTGAAGTACAGATTTAGACCCTTCTTTACTCGTCGATGGTGTTTAGATGCTATTGTTTTTGTTTGTAGAATTTTCTTTGTCTGAATTAACATCATCTATTGAACTTTTGAAGGTTGTCGAAAAAAATGTGTCTATTGTCCGTGTACTAGGACGTTTTCTTCCTCCTGAAGATTCACAAACCTGAAAATCATACACTTTTTAACAAAAAAAGTTCAGGCACATCCTCTCCTAAAAAAAAATCCATTGTGAATTATACTATGGATTTTGCAGTATCCTATGTTCCAAAGCCTTTTATTTCTCTGTTATCATTTGATACTTAATAATTTTATTGACAGATTTATTGACATTAGAGCTTTAGATCCCAAAATTTCGTTTGTTAACGGGAGAGATTCATGAATAATAGCTTCATTAATTTTTTCAGCTATAACATGTGCTGTCGCATGGCCAATGAAGAAAGTTTTCAAGTGCCTGTGGACTACTCTGCCAAAACAATGAGACCAATACCTTACACCAATCTGAAGTTCTTTTTTCCTGCTGCATTTAGTTTCATCATATACTAACATTTAAAAAGTCCCCTCTCTATATATTTTTTGGCTTGTCTCTAAAATATGGTCAAAGAGCACCAGTATTCAGATAATGTGCCTTATTATGTTGGAGAGAAAAGTCTTGGACAATATCTTGACCAAACATTACCTGAGAAAAATAAAACGATTTCTTAATTGTATTTAATGGCAATAAATTAATTTTCATTAACGTTATCCATGACGATTACGCAAGATTTGCCAGGAAATTTAGATTGCAAAGCTGGTACAAGTTGCGTTTCAAACCACTTTTCGAACAGATCTGCGATAATGTCTTGGTAGTAATCGGCGGACGCAGTCTTTATATTTTTCTCTGCTATCATTAACGCTCCAGAAATCCATTCCCCTTTATATCCAGCGTGTTTGATGATAATTCTTTTTCCACGTGACGGAGGTGTGTCTAGTGTACGATATACAGAACTGTCCGTCCACCGTCTCATTATGACTTACATCATGAGTGTCACACCTGTAAATGTATTGAATAAATAATAAAAAGAAATAATGAAAATTAAACAATAAAATATTAATAATGAAAAATAAACAATACAAAATTACGTGATATATTTTATTTTAAAACAGAATTTTCGAAAGTATCTTTGAATTTATAGACCAATAAATTAAATCAAATACAATTTTTCTTACCAGGTTTCGTCTTAAAACACCAACACATGGCCCGCATTCCCTAGTTTCTGGACGGATTACTGGTATTTATCATGCAGAAGCACTATGTGGTGTGACATATTTAGTCTTCGTCACCGATATAGCTTCTTAAACTTGAACACGATAGACTTTAACACTCGTCTCAAGGTTGATCAATAGTAGCCGAATTTCGGGTCTCTTTCTTCTGGAATCTCCAAAATGGATCCTTCAGTCAGGAATATACTTAGTAATGATTTTTTTACCCACTTTTGTAATACTGTGCAGGCTCCGAAGTCGGTTGGTTACACGAAAACAGCCAAATACTTAACACAAACACACGGTTATTTAACCAATCGGGGCCCCTACAGTTTTTTCTACGTTTCGCGGATAATTTTAACAATCCGCTTCATCAGGAATTAATCACTTTGCAGCCTGGATGTTCAGCCGCGTAGCCGCTCCGACCGACGTACAGCGACTGACCGGTCAGATGACACGTTATCTCCGTTATCAGCGATGGGGGGAGGAGTGTGAGGGTAAATCGCTCGATCCTTGTTTATTTTGATTTTAACTTCCTTCTCCACTACCGGAAAAACATTTTATGTGATGTAGTAGGCTGGGATATGCAGTCCTGGAGGCGGTATGCATGTCTAAAGACAGGAACTGCATATAAAAATATAACTATTTGTATTTGTAATAGATATACATCTGTAAAGTTTTATTCCTTTCTGCAAAATAATATAAAAGTTATTTAATATATTCCAGACTTTTGTCGAACCCTGTAAAAATTTTTTGTAAAATATCTAAATCTTGTTCAAAATATAAAAGAGCCCCATTTTAAGACAAATAAACAAGACTGGCAGGTATTGGAGCAGTGTTGGCTAACCTTAACGTACAACATAGCCTATCTAGTTATTTTCTAGGCTGGTTGGTTCCTTTTCTGCGATTGTTTTGATATGAGCGTGTATGTAGGCTGAGCTTAGATAAAAATATTGATTAATGTAAATTTATGTATAAGTAACCTACAATTGTTTTGATAAACATTTTCATTTGATTCGTTTTCCGCTACAATTGTTGAATCCCCTTCAACAAAAAGGTAGGTAGGTCGACAAATGACTTGAAAGCGAGACACAAAACAAAGGTTAATATTTGGAGACCTAGGCTTTATACCAAACTTCTAAAATAATCATAAATTATTACGCGTAACAAGGTTTTGATAAGGGCCATCCCTGACATTTCTTCTCTGCATGCCAACCTGCTGAGTCTGAAATGAAATGAAAAAATCGTTTATTTCCAGTAATATTAACAAAAAACAAATCTTCCATGAATTCAAATTACAACTCAATAGTTGGTAATTACAAAGAAAAATATAACTAAATCGAATGATAAGCTAAATTTTAATTTCAAAAACATTGTCCATGAAAGATATTTATAACCAGGGAAATAAGCCTTCATGGGCAGGCTAGCCTGCCCATGGGCAGGAAATAAGCCTGTGCGAAGGCTTAGCCGATATTACAGTCAGCATAGGTTATTTATTGTGAATAAACTTTTGGAAAAAATTTGCTTTTAATTTTTTAATGCGGAAAAGAGTGGTTTTAAAAAAACTAGACTTGTTGAAAATAATAACAAATAATTTAGAGAATTAATTAATGTCTTAATTAATTAATGAGAATTAATTAATTAGAATTAATTAATGTCTCATTAATGGCTTCAATTGTAGCAGCAACCTCTTCAGATAATGGAGAAGTATCTTCTCCCTGAAGTTGACAGATGTTCTGTAACACAGCTATAGCCACTATTGCACCCTCCTGTCTGCCTTCTTTCAATCTTAAACCGAAAGCTAAGATTGGAAATCTCCTCCTCCAAATTCCGAAGCACTTTCGATGGGGTTTCTTGTCCGCACCTGGGCCTCTTGAAAAAGTATCTCTTCATACAAATGAACGTTTTCAAGGGGGATAACAACACTGATGCCGTAGACGCCGCCCTCAAAATCTTTCTTAAGTTTAGAACATGTTAAAATATGGGAGTAATGGTTCGAGCCAGGCCATCTAGCAACAATGTTTGTAAATTGTAATTTAGCATCACACACTGCCTGGACGTTAATGGAAAACATTCCTTTCCGGTTTCTATACAGTTCTCCTGTGTGTCCACCTAATTGAATTTTTACATGACTACAGTCAAGAGTAACCTACAATTTTGGGAAATTTAGCAATTTGATACAACTCCTGCTTAATTTTATTGAGGTCTTCAGTGCTTTTTGGCAAAGATATAAACTGAGGGCACAAACTTGCCAACGCCTCAGAAACCTCTTTTACAGTTTTGCTTGTAGTTGAATATTGGATTCCAACTTGGTCTCTATCACCATGGCCATCACAAGTACAAGGCCTCGGCGCTGGTAAATGGCAATATCGCAGCTAAGGGTTCAGCTAATTTGTTCATCCATACTCTCTTATGGCAATATTTTTTTAACTTGAAGCCAGCTGGCTCTGCAAGGGTTTTATTATGCAAACAACCCTTGAGAAGCGGCGTTGCCAGTTCGATGGCCACGGCCTTATACTAGAGATGGCCATGCCAACACTCATTACAAAAATGCCTGAAGCATAAAACTTACAAGCAGTAAACATTTTTACCTCAGGGGTAATTGCTCTGTACTTCATAGTTTGCGTTGTAATCCTATCTTTCATCAAGTTAAGAACTAAATTTGCAGTCCCTTCAAAGACTGCGAAATCTATCAAAGAATTCAATATCATCCCATTTGTCAAACTGATTCTTTCGCGGATCTTTCTAGGAGCTCTATGTATCGGAGCTCAAATTTCCAACTCCTCTTCATCCACATAATTTAAAATATTTAATATTTCTTCCATGTTTTCTAAAATATAGAAACACACACTGCATCACTAACACTGAACGTATACAGTTGTATTTCAGATTCATAACGAATCTGTATTGATGTTGGTTGTGTTGATGTAACCGCCATAAAGAAACACAAGAGCTTTACATCCAATGTTAATCAAATCGTTTTTAGAAACATCTTCAGAGGATCCAAAGAGGGAGGCCAATTCGCATAAGACTTTAGACTTTACAATACTTTTAAAAGCAGAAAACTTACTTTTAATAAATAACGCACTTGTGGTGTCACAACCTGTAAATGCATGGCAACAAAAGGTAAGGTTTTGCAGGCCTCTTCTCCGATTGATTTTTGCAGGACTTGAATGTCACAAGCCTTATCAGATTTTGTAGCAGACTGTATTTCAGTGTTCTTGGAAGAATGATATAGTAACAAGATTAAAATGCCAGTATCATCAGCTACTACTGCGACACGTTTTTCATCGGCTTTTTGCAAAGCTTTTTTGACTATTAGCGTGTCTGCATCACCCTCTGCATGGATCACAGAATGACCTCTTTCTTGAAACTGTCTGCCTAGTAATTCATTAAAGCGTTGATTGTTTGCTGAGTTAGAAATAAATTTATTCTTCTTGATAATTACGGGTGAATGTTCATCAAAGTTTACTGCAACAGAAGACTGTTTCATGCGCAACCTGTGTTCCATGGCTTTTATATTTGGTTTGTCAGTACGTAAATTATTACTAATTATTATAATTAAGTACGTAAATTGTACTTTTTATAACTTATAACTTTAAATAACTTCTCGAACTTTTCTATTCAGGGGTAAAACAAAAATGCAGCACTGTTAGCGGGTACAATGTATGAAAATCTATTGAGTTAGGGGCTCGCATGATAAAAAAGGATGGGAACTGCTGATCTACAGAATTAAACTATAGCAGCGATTTGGTTTCTTTTTGCAGTGACACTTCAGTTAATGACTTCAGCTGTTGCAGAAGAGGAGTCGTCAACCACATCATCTTCCTCATCACTGAGATCGTCTACAATGATTATCATGTTATGTAGAACACATCATGTTATTATGGTATTACTAACACACATCACATGACCAGATGTCCAAATGTGATTGTCAACGTAAGTACAGTGACATTAGGAATTAACCACCATCCTCACTTCCCACTTCTCTCCACCATCCCCCACTCAGCCCTCACAACCAATAGTGAAGTAAATCATCCGCCTTGACTCTAACTTCCTTGCCTACAGGCTTCCAGTAGACTCCTCTTATCCGGACACTTCGTGATTGACACCTGATATAGCACTAAGATATCAGGCACTTATTACATTATCGCTTTTTTTACAATGTAATAGTGACTTAAAGATTATCATCTGGATTAGTACTCATTCATTCATCTGGATCAGTACTCCGCCGCATTAGTCCAAATAATCCAAGGTGTATTTTATATCGACAGTTCAGGTTTTTCATTTTATCAACTAACTCACTTGCGATGATTGTCGCTGGCGCATTGCGTTTGGCCATTCAATGAAGTCATCCATGCTCTGCACATGTGCATTGACAACTTGCGTGAACACTTGGTGTCAAGTGCTCTTGGCGAAGTTAAATCTACCGCCAGAAGCAAGAAACGTGTCTGGCTTGCTCAGTATCCACAGCGTGAAATGACACTTTTTGTCTATCGGTATTATGTGGTCAATTTATAACTGCCTCCCAACCGTTTGAATCATCAGGGTAGACCGGGGCACATTTACGCATTGGGCACGTTTACGCAGTGGAATTATTTCAAAACCGGCAATAGAGGGCGAGTCACCAGTCATGCCAGGCCGATGCTGCTACCTTACGGGGCGCTTCCATAACTATTAAACTTGTATTGGATGGTATCTGTTTTCTTTCAAGGTCTTGTTATAGTTTCTGTTCAAGGTCAAATCTTGTTATGATATATCTTATGAAGCAATAGCGCCCGCAGGATATTTTCTAGGCGGGGGGGAACAGTTACTGTATTTTTTCCTGGGGTTTTATTGGAGTGTAGAAAATATGCCCAACAGGAAGAGGCACGCAGCCCTGCCCTGGAAAAACAATAAGATTAAAGTACTTGAAAACGTAGTTTTGGCTGTCTAAAAAACAGAGTTACCTTCAAAAACATTTCAAACGTAGTCATTTGTTTCTTCTATGACAGTACAGATTTTTAGTTTGATAAATCCACAAACAGAATATTGAAACTTTTAAGAGGAAAATAAAAAGTAACGCTAATTTCTTCTTCAAACAATTCTTGTTTATTTCAAAATAATCTAAGCACCAGCACAAATCTTAAAGTATTATGATTTAAAAATAAATAAATTCGTCCCTTATCCACTCTAAATGCTAGCCAAGGAAATTCACAATATTTGTAACTTTTGTGTGTAATCAAAAATAAAAATAGTTCTTATCTATCCTATTCTATTCTATTCTATGCACTGAGCCATTCTCTTCGAGATGGGCGCTTACCTTCGGTTATGTCGCCTTTAAAGTTGGAGTTTACATCAAGCGTCCATTTTTTTGTTTACATTTAATGTATTACAATTTGTTATCATTTGCTCTGGTGAATTATCAAGGCAGTTACCGATATCAAATGAGTCATGCATATGAACTTTTGTAATAGGATTTCACAAAGTGGTATGTGTAGAAGTCGATGGGAGAGTAAAAACTGCTTGTAGGCCATTAGCTACGTTCGATGAGGGCCCAGCGGTAGCAATAGCAATACTGCTACTGCAATTAATCTGTACCTTTCCTTACGTTGGATCACTCACTACTCTTATTCGTTGATATTATTAATTATTGTTGTTATGTTATTATTATGCCTAGTTTCCCGTGTTGGGCCGGGACAGAATGTCCAACAGTATCCCCTGCTTGTCGTAAGAGCCGACTAAAAGGGGAGGGGGGCGCACTGGTCCTTTTTCGCGTCTCCTTTTCACAACTCCATTCTCCGAATCATTTCAATAGCCCGGCTGTTTTTCTAAATCATTCCGTCCTACTTGCCGGGGTGGCTCTGTGTTCTTCAGCCTCCACTGCGCTGGAGGTCTAGGATGAGCAGAGGGTACAGCTTAAAAACTGGGTTCTGCATCTCCCAGGCTGCCGGATAGTACAGGGGCCCGGGTCAGCCCAGCCAGCTGACCTGGCTGCCCTATCAGCCGGCGAAAATCCTCTTGGCCGTGGCGGTGCCGGTTGGCGACCAGATAGGGCCCTGCTGCGGTCACGGGGGGGCTCTGCCGAGGCCACTGCTCGTCTAGGACCGCCGGTGTTTTGGGGGCGGTCGAACACGGATATAGTTGCTCTGGCGACGGGTCGGTTTTGACAATCACATTGGGGTACTGTTTTGGGGGGTCACAACACGCCCAGTCTTGGGGGCTAATCCAGACATCATGGCAAGTTCAGAAGGAAAAACGTCTCAAAAGGTGCAAGATTCATCCCGGGGTACCCTAACCCCAAAAACGAACCAGAGGGAGCAATTTCCTCGGCTTCCCTCTCAAAGTGGGGACGTCGACGTAGAAGACCCCTTTGGCCGGAAGCCTCGGGTCGCGAGGTCGCCACAAGGCCGAGCGACGCCAACTGCCTCGGTGACAAGAACACCGGTGCTCACCGAGCAAGCACCCGTCAGTGACGTGGACTCGGTGAACACCGACCCGTCCCCCTTCCAGGCGGTAATTTCACTTGCCAGGCAGCAGGAGGAGGAGCACCTTCAAAAGTGCTTCGCCACCCTCGCTGTCATGAAGGCCGCGACTGGCAGACAGAAGAACATCAGCAGGGATGTGCAGGAAGGCATAGTCCAACTGGAGGTCAGCCTTCACCACATCCTTCAGCTGAGGAAGTCTTGGCAGTCGTGCGAGTCCGTGACCGCATCGACGCAGACGACTCCGTCCTTGCGGGTTAAGGCCCAGCCTGCCGGATCGAAGCGGGCAGCCAGCAGCCCCGCCCAGCCGGAGGCAGAGAAAAAGAAGAGGAGCGACGGTTCATTGGAGGACAAGGACTCCGAGAAATGGACCGACGTGGTTAAGAGGAAGGGGAAGAAGAAGAAAGCGCCGCCTCAGCAGCCTGGAAGCCAGCCCGGCCCCCAGGACAACAAGAAGGCGCCGAAGAAGAGGGCACGCAAGACACGGCCAGACGCTCTTCTCATCAAGCCGTCGGAGGGGAAATCCTACGCCGACGTGCTGGGCGAGATTCGCAGCAAAGCGAAGCCCGATGAGAAGGGCGCCGTTATCAAGGCCATGAGGAAGACCCGAGCCGGCGATCTTCTGGTCGAACTCGGGGACTCCTCCGAAAGCAAGTCCGCCTTCAGCGAAGACCTGAAGAACATCTTGGGGGCGAACGCGACTGTCCGCGTTCTCGAGCCCAAGTCGACGCTGGAGGTGAGAGATCTCGACGAGCTGACGACCGAGGCGGAGGTGACCGCAGCCGTCAAATCCGCCATCGGCGACGTCGAGGTGAAGACTTTCGTCTCGAAGGCGAACGCTCGAGGCCAGAAGGTGGCTATCCTCACGCTGGGAGCCAGAGCAGCAGCGGAGCTCCTGGAGAAGGGCCACCTGAAGATCTGGTACGTGAACTGTCGGGTACGCGAGAAGCTCGTGGCCTCCAGATGTTTTAAATGTCTGGGGTTCGGTCACGTCGCTAATCATTGCCCCGGACCCGATAGAAGCAAGGTCTGCTTCAAGTGCGGCGGCCAGGACCACAAGGCCAGCGCGTGCAGTGCCGCGTTGTCCTGTGTCCTGTGTACAGAAGCCGGCTTGAAGGGCGACCAGGTCAAGCATTCTGCTGGGTCAAGTCGCTGCGGGCAGTACCGACGGGCCATCCAGGAGCTTCGCCAAACACAAAAGAAATGATCACTGTTCTGCAACTTAATATGCAGAGGAGCAGGACAGCAAACGACTTGCTGTTCCAATTCGCCACGGAGCAGGGTGCTGACCTACTGCTTCTCAGTGAGCAGTACCAGAACCGACGCTCCGCGCAGTGGTTCTCGGATCCCTCCGGCACTGCGGCGATTTGGATCTTGGACCTCGGGAAGGTGCCTGTTCTCGATTCCGGATCGGGCAACGGCTTCGTTTGGGTGAGGAGCAGGGGTTTCACTGTCTTCTCCTGTTACCTCACGCCTAACCAACCGATCGCAGACTACCGCCACATGGTCGATTCCATCGAGGATGAGATCATGAACACCTCTGGCGGGGTCATAGTCGGTGGCGATTTTAACGCCAAAGCCGTGGAATGGGGTTCCCCGCGGACCGACACTCGAGGTCGTTACATCCTCGAGTCGGCTGCCAGGTCGGGCCTCTGTATCCTTAACACGGGCGGCATTTCCACCTTTCGCCGTCCGGGGTGCAGAGAGACGATCCCTGACGTATCCCTTGCCTCTGAAGGGATTGTCCAGCGGATCTCCGACTGGCGTGTCTGCGAGGAGTATTCCTCTAGCGACCACCAGGGGATCCTCTTCAAGGTCCTTCCCGAGGGTGCGCGCTTGCGCGCTGAACCTGCTCCTCTGGCTCGACGCTGGAACACCAGTCGTCTGAGCAAAGACACTTTTAAAGAAGTAATTAAAGACCAGAGCATTGTGAATTTCACAGGTGCCGAAGATCTGGCAGCATCGACGATGCGTCTCATCGCGACCGCGTGTGAGCAGTCGATGCCCGGAGTTTCCCGCCGCCACAGGAAGAAGCCGGTTTACTGGTGGACGCCTGAAATCGCGGAACTCCGGAGGAGATGCCTTGGTCTCCGACGAGCTGCGCAGCGAGCCAGGAACCGCCCTGATGCAAATGCCAGGTCGGCTGAGCACAGAGCGGCCCGCCGAGAGCTCCGCCGTGCCATCAACCGGAGTAAAGTCAGGTGCTGGAAGAAGCTGTGTCAGGATATCGACAACGACCCCTGGGGGATGGGCTACAAACTTGTAACCCAGAAGCTAGGGGCTCGCTCACCACCTGCGGTCATGGAACCACAAGCCATGGCCGCCGTCGTCTATACACTGTTTCCCAGCCACCCAGTTCGGCCAGTCAGGGAATTCGGAGAGGTAGGCGCCTTCCCAGTTTTCCGGGAAGAGGAACTCACCGCTGCCGTCCGATCCCTACGACCCAGAAGAGCGCCCGGTCCCGATGGCATTCCGGCGGAGGTGCTCAAGCTCGCTGCGGAGGTGAATCCAAGGCTTCTGCTCGATATGTTCAACGCGTGTCTGGCGGAAGGCGTTTTCTTTTCTTCGTGGAAGGTTGCCCGCCTTGTTCTTATCCCGAAGGCGATGAGCACACCGGGGACCCCTTCTTCTTTCCGACCCCTGTGTATGCTCGACACGGCGGGGAAAGTGCTTGAGAAGCTCCTGCGCATCAGGCTGACCGAGGCCATCGTCTCTGCGGGGGACTTGTCCCCGCAGCAGTACGGCTTCAGATCCGGTCGCTCTACCATCGACGCTATTCAGGAGGTAGTTGAGGCAGTGCGGAGGGCGGAGGACCACAACCATTGGTCGCGCCGCGTGGTCCTTCTCGTCACGCTCGACGTGAAGAACGCTTTTAACTCCGCCAGGTGGAGCGATATGCTGTGGGCGCTTGAGCATACGTTCCAAGTTCCCTCCTACCTCCTGCGTATGATAGAAGCGTATTTGTCAGGCCGCGTTCTGTTGTACGACACGACCGAAGGTCAGCGGCGCATTCCCATCACTTCCGGGGCTGCGCAGGGGTCCATTCTCGGACCAGATCTCTGGAACGTGTCCTACGACAGCTTGCTGAGGCTAGACATGCCCGATGAGACCCGCCTCGTTGGCTATGCTGACGACGTCGCTGCCTTGATCGCTGCGAGGAACGTCGAGCAGGCAAAACTGAGGCTCAGCGTTGTAATGGCCAAGGTCAACGGGTGGATGCGAGATCACGGCTTGTCCCTGGCTATCAGTAAGACGGAGATCGTCGTCCTCACCAAAAAGAGGATAAACACCGTGTTCCCGGTGCAGATAGGTGACGTCACACTCGAGACTAAGCCTGCTGCAAAGTACCTGGGAGTCATGGTCGACAGCAGACTGTCTTTCGGCGAGCAGATCCAGCGTGCCGCCGACAAAGCCGCTAAGGGTGTCGCTGCCCTTGGTAGGCTTATGCCCAATGTCGGCGGTCCTCGTTCCGGCAAGCGCCGTCTGCTCATGACTGCTGTCCAGTCAGTCTTGCTGTACGGGGCGGAGGTATGGGCTCACGCACTCGAGAAGCGAGTCTTCCGAGACCGGCTTGCCCGAGTCCAGCGTCGAGGAGCTCTGCGGGTCGCTTCGGCCTACCGCACAGTCTCCGAGCCTGCTGTGATGGTGATCGCCGGAGTCATCCCCGTCCTCTTCCTCGCGAGGGAGAGGCAGGCGATTTACCGGAGGAGGCCTGAAGTGGGCCGGGAAACAGCTGCCAGGGAAGAGCGCGATCGCAGCTTCGACTCCTGGCAGCGCTACTGGGAAGCCGAGCCGAGGGGACGTTGGACCTTTCAGCTCATACCTTCCGTCCGACCATGGGTGGAGCGGCAGCACGGCGAGGTCGATTACTACGTGACCCAGTTTCTTTCTGGACACGGGTACTTCCGAGCCTATCTGCACCGGATGGGCAAAGTCGCCAGCCCGGACTGTCTGTATTGCCCCGGCATCCCAGATACGTCCGAGCACACCTTCTTTCAGTGCGACCGTTGGCACGTCCGCCGAGCCTCGCTTTCATCTGAGATCGGCGTGATCGTCAGCCCAATTAACATCGTCGGAGCTATGCTCCAGGGAGAGGGCAACTGGAACTGTGTCAAGCACTACGTCCAGGCCATTCTTCGGGCGAAAAAGGTCGACCTCGATCGGCCTTAATCCTCAGCATTTCCCCACAGAGGTTGCCCTAGCGGCGTAATATCAAAGGCCTAGCCCGAAGTAATGTGTGAAACAGTTCCAGGCTAGTGTCCTCGGTGCCGAGGGAGGTGGTTTAGTCGGTAGTTCACGGGACATCGAGCTCGTGGGAGTCCGACACTACTGAGGGGACAACGAGCCCCTCAGTGTGCGTAAACGCATTCCACCTCCTACCCAAAAAAAAGCATTCCACCTCCTACCCAAAAAAAAAAAAAAAATTATTATGCCTAGTGTAAAATTTGTAGAGCGTAAGGTCTTAAAACGCTCTACAAATTTTACATTGGCATGTTCAGGAATTTCTTTCAATAAAAAGTTACATGCAAAAATTGAGTAAAAATGTATGAAAAACGGGTTTTTGAAAATTACACAATACATATTGCGAATAGAGTAAATGTTCAAATACAAAAATTGTAGCCTTAAGTAATATCTTAAACCGGAAAAAGGTTTAATCAAATCGAACAAATGCTTTGTGAAATACAGCCTTTTTTGTCCATGGATTTTCAGCCATTTTGATGACGTCATAGCCGGAAAACGCTTTAAGTGCATTCTTGACACCCAAGTGGAAAATACTTCCTTAGACATTCTCTAAAAAATAAATCTGTAAAATTCTTGATATCTGACTTGCACATAGAACACTGGTCCGGCTAAGATTGAAAATTTTCTAAGTTTTATCGAGTTTCTTCACTTTATTGTTTGAGTTAACCATACAAAGTATGGTATTTTTGAAAAGATCTTAAAACGCTCTACAAATTTTACACTAGGCATTTAAAAAATATTCTTTCATTAAAAGAGCTATATACAAAAATTGAGTAAAAATGTATGAAAAACCGTTTTTTTTTTAAGTTACTAAATACTTCTTAGGAATAGAATAAATGTTCAAATACAAAAATTGTAGTCTTAAATGATGTCTTTCAAACAAAAAAAGGTTTAACAAAATCGGACAAATAGTATGGGAAATAGAGCCTTTTTCGTTTATGGATTTTCTGCCATATTGATGACGTCATAGCCGGAAAACGTTTAAGGTGCATTCTTGACACCCAAGTGGAAAACGCTTCTTTAAACATTTACTAAGAATAAACCACAAAAATTCTCTTTATCTGACTTGCACAAAGAACACTGGTCCGGCTAAGATTGGTCTGCCACACGGAAAGTTCCGTGTTTTTACAACATTAATCCAATTTATTTACTTTATTATTCGAGCAAAGTATACAATAAATGGTATTTTTAAAAAGGTCATTAAATTCTGTAAAAGGTTCACCATAAGCATGTTTGTATCATGATTTTAGGTAAAAAGTTATATAAAGAATTTTAGTAAAAAGTATATTTAAAAAAAGTTATTTTAAAAATTACTTAAAAAGTATTGTTAATATGATAAATGTGTAAACGTAAATCGTTTAGCCTAAAAGATTATCTTCCAAACAAAGAAAAAGTTTATTCGGATCGGACAAATAGTTTTCAAAATACACGCATTTCAAAATTGCTTATCCGCCATCTTGATGACGTCATAGCCGGAGAACGTACCACTTGCGTGCTTGACACCCGAGTGGAAAACCTTTCTTAAGACCCATATAACAAAATAAAAAGGTAAAATTCTCTGTACAAAATTTGCACACAGATAACATTGTCGGATGCAGGACTGTAAAGACCCTTGCTTTTATTTAAGTGTGAAATAAATATTAAAAATGCTTAATTAAAAAATATTAATCGTTTAGAAATTCTCTACGTAGGTTTTTGCTAGTGACCAGGGTATCTGGTAACATCAGTGTTAGTTGTGCAATCACGTTTAAAGTATTAGTTTGGACTCCAAAAATAACAAAACCATTATGTAGCTTACAAAACGTTATATGTTTTCAGTCAAAGGAATTAGGAAAATCATAGCATAATCTGACGAAATTGAGTAACATTTCATCGAGAAAATGTGAGATGACTTCGTTCTGCACTATACCGCCAATTCTTAAATTTGACAACAATAATCTACAGCCTCAACGTTACATGGACTGTTGACTGAAGTTGAATGAATACATCTTGGGATAACAAGTAGTGAGTAGCTATTCATATTTTCAATAAAGTGTGCCTACTTTATATGAAAAGTATTACTTTTATACTAATAATAAACACATTATTTTAAGAAACCCCAGATATTAACTTTACTAAAAGTTAAAACCAACTAATCTGAATAAATTTAGCAAATGTACTTCTTATCACCTTTAATTTGACTTGTAAATCTTGAAGAACGGTGCAGTAGTCTTTGAGAACTCAGTCTTTCATTGGGTATTTAAATCTGCAATGATTTGTTGCCACACTACCAATCGCAATTAATTTTTTTTTTAGCTATTATTTAGAGATTTTCCAGTAATATCAGTAGCTGTGCTTGATCGCTGCCAGTTAATACTTTTAAACTACATTGCAGTCTCTTTTTTGGTGAAGATCTTGTAATAATGATCTTGAATGCTTACAGATACTTTGTCAGCAGCAAGGTTTGCCAGGAACAAAACGTGTAGTAAGTACTGTCCGAGATCTCTGAGAGCAGCCCTACGGGAAGGGGACAAAGAAAACGAGTAGAAAAAGAAAAATACAGCCCCAAGGTAATTAAGAAGCGTAAACCGTCCCAAGTAATATCATCCGAGGAGGTTAATGATGATGATGACAATCACCCCACTGGCCCATTATCACCTTTTCCACAAGTGTTTAGAAGATCCCCTTGAAAGTCACCGTCTGCCTTTTTACCAATAAAAAAGAAGATCCAGAACCTCAACAGCACTTTGTCTGAGAGCTCTGGAAAAAATACGGAGACAATACCAGTACCACCCCTACACCTTCTTCTGATGGTAAGTGTTTATTTTTGTGATACATTTTGTGAATGTTATATGGATGCCGGAACCTAGTTACGTATTATTAAATATTCTAAAATATGTTTAAAAAACGAAGCGTACAATATTAATGTTCCATGTAATAAATTAGAAATCGACCAAAAGTTTGTGCTTGTTTTAGAATTTGAAAAAGGGTCATCAGAAGTTTAAATATTCTTAAAGCTCAAATGAAACAAATTAATGAGCAGCTAGAAGTCATTATTGATCGCAACGAAGGAACTAAGAATACATCTAAGAACTAGGAAACTGTGGATGAGTAAAGCTTTTTCAAGTCTTTCAATTGAAGACAGAAACTAAAGTTCAGGAATTTGAAGAGTCACTAGACTGCAAAAAAGGGCGGCTTTGGTAAGAAATTATCTAAAATATTTTTTTACAGAAAAAGGACTTTACCATTACCTTACAGGATAATAAAAAGTAAATCTTATAGTAAATCTTGGACATTTTTCGTTTGTTTATATCGCTACGATTTAATCTTCTTTGTAGTTACTTTCAAGTCCCTCCCTTTCATCAGTTCTCATAAAAAAAATTAAATTTCATTTAAAGCCAAGAGGTATGTATGGTGAAACTTAACGGACACCAGGGTATCCTTTCATTTTCAGGTCTCCAGAACCCGAGAACATTTTGTTAATTTTCGCATGTATGTGTTTAGTAAATAAATATAGCCCATAAATTTTATATGTATAAATCTACACATTATATTAAATACTTTATATATATGTTATAGATTATATGTTTCTTTTGTTTTATTATTTGTTTTTGTTTACTTGAATTGTTGAAATAAGACACAACTCTATAACAATGTCATGTATGACATTGCTAAATTATGTTGAATTAAACCTTACTTTTGAGGTCAAATCCTTTATTATTTTACGTATACTTTTATCTCAATTAATTCAACGTAAAAATGGAACAATTCTTGAAGCCTGATAAACTCAATTTAGATCCAAATAGTCCTACTGCATCTCAAGACTGGACCCATTAGTATCGTACGTCTACAAATTTTATCAATGTATCAAAGGTAGAAGATGAAGACATGAAACTAAATCTCTTAACAAACCTGGTTTCATCGAAAGTTTATTTGCATATAAGTGAATGTAAAATATTTTATGATGCTGTAAATACTCTAAAGAGACTCTGTAGTAAACCAGTTAATGAGGTATTTGCTCGGCATAAGCTCCTAACTCGCAAGCAAAATCAAGGCGAAAGCATCTGCTATATTGATCAGCTCTGCATCATTTTTTTCTATCTTCTCAAAGTAATATTGGATGCCTGAGGCTACCTGCTGTGGTTTTGATGTAGAGATAGCAAAATTTCAACAGTACACCAATGATACAGCAAATATTTACGGAAAGGTATAAGGGTGAGTCATACGACTCTTGACTTTGCTCAAAGTTTTAACTCATGGGGCCCATTGTGATAAAACACGCTCTTTTACCAATTGGCCAGTTAATTTGAGAGGCTCCCGAGGTCCGAGACAAACATTCCTGATTGTATTGGAAAAGTATTCTCGGCAATTAAATAGGGAGGTGTGCAATCGTGATGTGCTCAATAGGCTGCCTAAGACTTGCGATCCTTTTTTGAGCTGTTCAAGGAAAGGACTAAAAACATAAAGGATGCAGGGGAGGAATTTGAAGTTAAACTCTATAGATGTTTTTATGCCAGCCAGACCATTGAGCAGTACGCAAGTGAAGGGTCAAGATGAAGAGCAACAGAGGAGAATGATGACTCTCATTAGCTCGAGAGTGAATCTGATTAAAAAAGAGTAAAATATCTTACACATTACCTAACGTCCTCTACATCACAGACCCTGATGATCATCCACCCGTGCTCATCCCGTAACCCGATGAGCACGGGGGTTATTATATGGGAATCATACTGTATTTGAGCACTCAATGTCTTGTTATTTGTATGTATAACTTAGTGCGGCATGATTAATGGGCTCGAGAGTGAATCTGATCAAAAAGAGTATTTAAATTAATGAGTGCTGTCTGCTACTTGTAATTAATGACGATTTTTAAAATTTGTTTGTATTAAATGCTTCAATTGTAGAGATATTTTATCGAATTGAAACATTTAATGTCTTTTGGTGAGTATAATATCATTCTTTTTTCTCATTTGTTGCTTTACGTGTTGAGATCAAAATATTTTTAAAACAGTTTTTTGGTTGGTACACAAAGTTTTTTTCAAAACTGTTTAGGAACTTAAATGATGTAAGTACTTCAAAAATAAACACATTTACGTCCTTCACACTCAAATGCATTTTTTGCTCAAGCCTAAATCTGGGTTAGAAACTATTAAACTAATATATCCGGTCCGTGGACATGGTTTATTACCAGCGGATTATGTATTCGGTCACATTGAAAATATAATGAGGAAAAACCTAATTATTATTTACGAGAATGAATGCATTAACATTTCTAAGTCTGTTGATGCAGTGAAGGTTCTTGGTGAGACAAGTCAATTAAGTGACCCACCATTAATTGACCCGTAATAAACAAACAATGAAAGTACGGAGACTCCTAAACTGAAACTGATACTGAGCCTTTGCTTACCCAACGCAAGAAAGGCTGGTCTGCTGAAATGTGCTCTTGAGTGGAGTTTCAAAATATTCCACTGAACCATACAAACTTACCATAGCGATAATTTTGCAAAATAATTTTGCAAACTTATCGCTAATATCTTTGAAGAAAAGTAGAAGGAAGACTAAGATTTGAAGTGGTACTAAAAAATTTCAAACAAACCCATTGCAGGATATTCACGTCAAGGATTAGACTCCGAGGAACTGTGTAGCTCCCTTGACGATGACGAAATATTTCACGTTTGAGGCATACTACAGCAAAAACGAGACTAACATTTAGCATTACAGGCAACACAGGCAATGATTTGAAGTGTCCTTTGACCTTGACTGCTTGCTCTGGATTCAATAGGCCTACGATAGGCAGTCGGATGTGATGTCCGTCATAAATTAAATCATTTTGGTTTCCGACGACGGATTTAGTATTTGTTTTGTCCCGTGTGTCATATGTTATTTGTAATGCTTATTGTGACTCTCTGTTTTAAAAGTTCTGACAACTACATTTTATTTATTATTTTTTAAATGTGGACTTGATGTAAATCGTGTGTATTGCCGCTGAAGAAGAAGGGTAATACCTTTGAAACATCTACGGCGTAAATTGAAGATTAATTTGATACGTAAAGGAGATTACGTAAGTAACAAATTGAGGATTAAATAAAAAGGTATCAAGGCTGTTAGAATTATTAACTTTTTTTAATCGCCTCTTACTCTGCTTCGATAATTTTATTTCTTTTTACTGGCAATAAGTTCGGATTGGGCAGTGTTTAATCACTTTTCAATTTCTTGGTCGGTGATTGATTAGACCCCGATGCAGATTCTACCGGTTGAGATTTTCTTTTTAGCAAACGACGCTCTTTTACCTTTGCTCCTCGGAAAAAGCTTTAAAGGTGGCAGGAACCGCCCCTCGGACACGAACACGGCACAGAGAAGTAGGATCGATGTCTGCTTCTCGAAAGTGTGCAGAACGTATTTTGCTAGTTTTATTCGGTTCCCAGATTTTTCTGTTGGTGGCGTTAATCCATCTCTGTCTCAGTTCTTCATCCCGTGGAAATCTGAAAATATCTAAACGGTATAAACTACAGTTATTTATACGTGATATATAGAATCTCTGTATTGATTCTCTCAGGAATTTCTTGTGTACACGAACTGTTGAAGACATTGCGAACGAGTATGCCTCTCTTGATCATGTGTTGTCATGAGCCCAAGTTCAGAGAGAGCTTCAGAGAGAACTTGGATCACTTGTCTCTTGAAGTTGGATGGGGTGGAGAAGAAAAAATCAACTGATGGTGCCACCAGATTTCCCAGTCGCTGGATGCGCTCCATTGTTGAATTAACTTCATAGTTAGTTTGCAGGAATCTTCTACTAAAGAGACTTCTGGTTCTAGTTCTCATGGTACAGCGGAAGGATATGTGACTCAGCAGGTCTGGGGCATCAATCATATTATTTAGGAGTCTAAAAAGAAATAGAACATCCTGCATGTCTCTCCGAAGTTTCAATGGGAGGAGGGAAAGCTGCGCAGCAATGAGCTCCTTGGAAACTCTGAGGTATTCAAAACCCAGTTTGGTTCCAGCCAGCCGCAAAAACTTGTCTTGAACAGCTTGTAATTTTTCTTGGAGATAGACCTGATGAGGCGACCGAAGTACAGAGCAATACTCCAGAAGCGAACAGACATAGGCACAATACACAATCTTAAGGGCATGAACACTTCTCATACATTTCGTGGAGCGAAATATGAATCCAAGACTCCGATAACCTTTGGCTACATTTGAAAAAAATATTTTGGATCCAATATGGCGGATCCTAGATGGCGGCCAAAATTGGGTACCCCCTCAAAATGAAGTATTACCTAACCAATAATGTTTGCGAGTGGTGTGGAATTTATGTTTAAAAGAATTTAGGAAAAAGTTAGGGGGGGGACTATTATGGGACACCCGGTATACAGTATACCGGGTGTCCCAAACCACCCGTTCACCCCTTTTAATTTTTTAACGGTTTGATCTAGAAACACCAGAACATTTTTGTGAACCCCAACACCCATCCCGAATTTAAAATTGTCATAAAATCTTACCTTAGTGTGTAATATTTGCGCTGGTGTTGTAGTAACAGTTTCCAAGCATTTTTGAGCGGTGAAAACTACGTCATTTCCGTGGCAACATTTGTTGCCGCCCGCGCTGCCAATCCGACCTTGCACGTGACACTTGGAATTTAAAACATATATGACTTTGTTATATTGCCATGTGTCCACAAATGATGTATTTTTGTTATTTGTTTGAAAGTAAACATAAATATATTGCCAAAAAATACGTAATATCCGTGGCAATATTTGTTTCCGTCAGCACTGCCGATCCAACCTCGGAAGTTATAAGCTCAAAAATGATAATTTTGAGCCAAATTATATGAGAAAAAATCACAAAATTTAAAAAAAAGTTAGGCTATATTGTTTACAAAATAGAGAAAAAATATATACACTGTTACTATTTAAAGTTTTTTCCTTTCGTAGAATGTTACTATTTTTTCAGGTTTGTGTGGTGCTTTTCAAAGCAACCCAAAGGGCACAATGCTGGCTCGTTAGGGCACTGAGCGCAAAAGTTGACAGTTCTTTTGTTTTTTCTTCCTTCTTGGCCGCATACGAACATCTTCTTCCATGAACCAGAATCGTTTCATCGTTGAATTTCGTTATTTTTGACAAGACATGTTTTACTTGCCGGGGTTGTCGGGGGTTTGGCGGTGTTCGAACGAGTGCGATTTCAGGTTCTGGAGTTTCACTTTCCAGGATAGATTTCACGATGTCATGCCTAAAGTCATAGAGCATTGTCTTTTTGTCTGGGTTTGCAATAAGGTATAACTTATATAAGTTTACGGCTGCCATCATAAAAAAATGAACAAAAACCTTCTTATACCATCTAATGCTTTTGTGTTCAAAAGAGTAGTAGGCTAGAAGTTGGTCGTGACGGTCAACCCCCTTCATTGCGGCATTATATTTTATGATAGGCAAAGGCTTATCGCGGAGAACCCCTCTTTTATTCTTGGATAGGCCCATTGTGTTCTCATGTTCTGTTGATGTGTAGAGCACTGTCCGCTTATCTTTTCACTTTGCGATTAGAACCCCTTCAGCATACCTTGCTACAGTTTGCCCTTTTTCTAGCTTCTCATTTTTAACATCGGTTGGGGTGTGTTTCCGGTCAGCTCTCAAGGTGCCTGTGCAGTGTCTTTCTTCAACAGCTCCCTGGAGAGGACAAAACTATTATAATAATTATCCATGTATAACGAGTGTCCTTTTCTCAGCATACCATTCATGAGGTGCATAACTACTTTCTGAGCATGGCCTTTGCCACCCAGTTCTCCACCTTTTCCTGAGTAGATAACACAACGTAGAGCCAACCCATCTGGTTCACATAAGGCATACACTTTCATCCCATATTTATGTTTTTTCCCCTTTATGTACTGGCGGAATAGGAGTCTGCCCCATCAAAGTATCATACCCTTGTCTAATGACAACTCCTTGCCAGGGTAGTAAACTCGATTCATGTATTGTTGAAGTTATCAATTAGGAATCTGACTTTAGCTAGTGTGTCATCTGATTGGAGGGCTGGGTCTGAAAAACAGAGGCACCTAAAGATCAATAAAAACCTATCTCGAGGCATAATCTTCCAAATATTTCAGGTCATACATTTCGTCAGTTTTCCAATAATCTCTCATTCTGTTCAATCTAATGTGACCCATGTGAATGATTAGGGCCAATGCCTTTTTTAGTTCAGGTACAGTGACATCTTTCCATTACCCTATTCTAGATTTTTGTTGGCGCTGAGGGCCATAATAAAGTGCCTCTGCATACTTGTTAGTGTATTTAGCAATATTCTCTAGCATAATTTCATCAAAAAATAAAAGAAACCAATCAACAGCCCGGTTATTGCCGGGTAGAGGTACCTTTATTCCAGGGTTACCAGTGAAGGGGATATCCTTCATGCCGAGGGTATGCGGCGACCAAGTGGGGTTATAATCAACAGGTGAATCATCTTCATCGTCTTCGATTTATTGTCACTTATTTCTGTCTCATCACCACTGGACACAAATATCACTCAACACATAATCCTCGTCAGGATCCATGATTGCAATAAATAACCACAAATCACACGTCAATAACTATAAATAATACCGAACACAATGTAAACAAACAACTAATAATAACCGCGCGCGAAAACACAGCTGCAACTGACGCGTAGTTGGGAAATCGGCCACTATGTCTGATGGCAGCACTGTCCGGCGGGACCCAGCTGTTCTGTCAATAACACATATATCTGGCTAGTGCTGGGGGGAGTTTCAAAGTTCTAGCTGTAATCCTGAATTTTTGGCGGCTCATTTAAACAACCAAAACACGGCGGCAACGAACGTTGCCGCCAGGATGGCGTTAAGGACCTGGGTAACAACAAATGTTGCCGCGCCGCCACGAACGTTTTAATCACTAAATCGCATATGGAGAATCCAATAAGAGTAATTTCATTATGAAATATCTACAGGGTACCCCAGAACTAATGGTCACGAGTTCATATCTCAAAGATTTCAAATGTAAACGTATGACATATTTCATGTTTTTTAAAGGTCTTGTCAAGAGAAACATTTTCGTGAAAACAGAAATGAATTATCTCAATCCGTTCTAAAATGGCGGCCATTAAAAAAAGTTTTTGATGTATTTTTGAAACCCTGTATCTCGTAATCCACTGAATAGTTTTTGTTCTGATTCATAACATGAATTCCTCTTACACTTAGCAATACTACGATATGTTACATAGAAACACTTCAAAATGTCGATTTCTTCAAAAAACAAAAAAGCACCAACGAACAAAAGTTTGGAATCCTAAAAATCAAAATTCTTTAACCGGTATCAATACTCAAACAAAATATTCTAATAAAAATCTTTTAAATACTTTTTAATCTTTTTTATGAGCAAATTAACAATTTGTTATTTTTTTGGCTAAAAATAAATCGCTTTTATTTATCTGAGATAATTAAAAAGCTGCTGGAAATTTTTGCCGCTCAAAGTCAAAGGGCGTATCGTTTGGAATCATTTGGGTACGTGGAATGAAAACGTCTTCACCTTTGTAGTTTTTTATGCGAAATCGTTGCCTCAATTATGTTGTTAATTAATTTTTTCACCGTCAGCTGAGTGCCATTAGAAATTCGTCGCAATAATCGCAATAATTACTGAACCGATGAACCGACTTTTAGCTGATATCACATAATCAATTTCATTCGGTTTTATCCTTTCAACAAACCAAATAAGGATGTGTGCGTGTTGACCCGCGTTTTTGCCATTCTACTGTATACATCCTACAATGCGTCTCGCCGAACATGCAATGCTTAACAATAAAATACGTGAGTAACTTTGATTTTCTTTTAAAAACTCTTGTGGTATATATGGCGATCAATGGGAGATTGGCCAGGAAATAATTCTTGTAGAATTTCGGACCAATTTGAATTGCACGTGAACGTAATAAATAAATCTGGTGTACCATAATGACGTACATCCAACCTAGCATCCTGAGCGTACTCATGCGCATGTCGCGAACTTCCGACGTATGTTGCTGGGAGAATAGTCACTCTGCCGTCGTTAAATGCATTTCAATCAGTATTGGTAGCATCCCGAAGATGTACGTATTCCACGGAACGGAGTTTTGCCTGGTTCAACTTGATATGCCAATGGTGTCAATTGTAGTTGGCCACTGGTGCAGCACATTATGGGGGCTTCATTGTTAAACCTAAAATCATTGCAACTGTTAACACACAATGTTCACTGAGCCAATAGCAACTATTGGCAATAAACTGTAATCGATCGTCGCATTATAATTGAACGCAAGATCTCCTCGTTGATGGTTTAGATGAAATAAAGCACATTTAATCTTCATTTCGAGACTCGTTTTGCTTGTCATTTTGACTTGCCCGAAAGTGTCCTACACTCACAGCTCTGCGTTCTCTACGGCCCAGATTGTTGTGTCGAGGGTAACGTGGCATTTTCAAGAATCAGAATAATACTAAATCAATGTTATATTAAACTTAAAATATAGTCATGATTTTGGTAATCTATGAACTCAAACACTTCTCAACCTCTCTGGTCAAATAAAAAAACTGCAGTTTTTCACACACTCATATAAGGCTTGCATTATTAATATTTCTAAAACCAAACAAAAATATGAGGATTTATCTTCACTAGATAACACGTAGCTCGAAATCGAGCAATAATCATATAGTAAAAGAATAATCAGCCTACTTATATACATTTAAAGTTTAATTAAAGGGCTAAATTCATTAAAAAAAATTATGGCCGAACTACTAAACTTTTAAGGTTAATTTGATCTACCACAGGAGTTTTCCGGTAAACTTAAACGATTTTTTGGGGAACACCTTCATTTCCCCATATCCACTTATTTCTGTAATGTATATTTTAATACCGGCAAAAGATCAAGCTCTGCTTACAGCAACATTTAACTGGCCGAGAACAAACACTTGTGCCGTGAGCAATGACTTCCTTTGTTCATGGACTGCCCCTGGACCTTATTGATAACTTTCGCCAAAACAGATATTGTAGGGAGCGGCTGTCTTTATAAGGAACCTTTCCTTTGTGGCAAAAACGCGTAAATGACGCTTTATCTCTACCAGTCTTTTCATTCTTGAAATGCAACCCACCGCAATGAAAACATTATTAGTTCATTGGTCTGAGGTTGGAAGGAGCATCAAAAATGTTACATTGGGAGTGTATGCCAGCGGTTGCAATCGTATTCTTTCCGACTCCTCCGACCGGTCAATGTTCGTCTTCTTCTTATCGGTGGCATTATAAATGCACCAGATCCAAAAGTAGATTGGCTCTGATTAATATAACTTCAAAAACACTATGAGATATCGTAAACTACATTGTAAAATAACTGGTAAATGCAATGTTTAAGACCTTTAAAAACACTTCATAACATAACCTAAATTACGTAATAAGTTTTTTGTTGAAAGCTAAAGCAGCTGTAAAAACAAAAACTGCTCTTAAAAAAAATAACTATACCACAGTCTAGTGATTATACCGTAAGTGCTGCAATCTGAGGTTTACCTGTAGAACTATTCAAAGCTTGACCATATTATGTTCAGTTGTAAACAAAGTGAACTGAGCTTGCTCAAATGGCGATGAATAGCGCCACTGTCCCGAAAATTCAGCCCTTTACTGTACTTTAGTGAAGCCCTTTTTTTAAAATTCTGAGACCTGTTGGCAAATCTACATAAAAATCCCTTTAATTTGATACCTCAAACGTTAAAATCCGTCCAGCCGTTACTGCGGTGTGACTGTGAAAGAAAACCGCTTGCGTATTAATATATACATTTCTGAACATCCTAAAAGGCTAGTCATAAAAAGGTAGATTCACATGTTATGTAATCAGAATTCTTCAGATACAAAAAGTAACTTTTGATTAGACCTATCAATTTCACAAATTTTTTGAACTACAAAAGTGTAAATCCAAGTGTAAATAAATAAACGCATAATATTTCAAATTCACATTTGTTAACATGTCAATATATGGTTATGATTTGAATTAGTTCTCAAGTTAGGCCTACTCTACCAGAATGCATACATGGTCAAGTAACTTTAAAGGCCAGTGGGAGAGAGCCCCTGGGTCGAATTCAAAATTTTATTTCACACATTCCTTGTCCTTAAAAAAAACGAAAAAAAAACAACAAAAGAAGAATTATCCAATTTGGTGCACAAATAAAAAAGTTATTGGAATTCAAAAAATAGAAATGTTTTTACTAAACTTTTAATAATTCAATTAGCATTAGTTCAACCATAATCCATTTTATTTAGAAAGTAAACAATAACAATAATAAATAATCACATGTACTAATTTGACAATCAGCTGAATATTAAATATATATCAATTCTCCCCCCTAATTTCTTTTTTTTCTAACTTTAATTGAAAATTACACCAATTCCTCCCCTCTAAGATTAGCACTTATAATGTTCTGATCTGATCAGTGTGTCGCTTCCAAAGTCTTTCATTTGCAACTCGCACAAGGTACATAACGTTCCCCAATCTTTTTTCTATAGTTCCTTGGGACCATTTTTCATTTGAATTGAGGCTGTAATTTTTAACCAACACTCTTTGTCCTGGAACAAAACACTTTTTTGGTGAGCTCAAATTTGAAAAGTTTGGTCTTGTAGAGGAATCTTCTAATAATAAATCTATTTCTGTTCTTACTTCCCTCTCAAACATTAAATTGTAAGGGGATTTTCCTGTGGTTGCATGTATTGTTTTTCTCAGTTGTCTTAGGATTGTGTTTATTTTGTCATCGATGTGACTATCACCGTTAGCTATCAAAAGTCTTTTAACAGTTTGAACAACCCTCTCTGCCTGACCATTAGATTTAGGGCAGAAAGGAGCAATCGTTTTGTGTGTTATCTCATACTTCTTTAGGAAATCTTCAAATGGTTTCGATGTCAGTTGTGTTCCATTGTCTGACACTAAAACATGAGGTAATCCAAATGTTGAAAAGAGTCTATCTAGTTGTTTTAAGCACCATGCTGTTGTTGACTTTGTTGGAAATATCTCTACCCACTTACTATAAGCATCAACAACAATAAAATACCACCAACCTTTAAGCGGACCTGCAAAATCTATATGAATACGTTCCCAAGGACCGTTTGGAGGTTCCCATGGGTGAATCGTCTCTTTTGCAGGGTTATT
The DNA here is from genome assembly GCA_035578135.1 of Flexamia atlantica. Taxonomy (NCBI): domain Eukaryota; kingdom Metazoa; phylum Arthropoda; class Insecta; order Hemiptera; family Cicadellidae; genus Flexamia; species Flexamia atlantica. The sequence continues at coordinate 5,024,590 of JAQJVK010000019.1, forward strand.
TAGCTTCTGCTGACAAGATAAACAATTTTTTACCATATTTTCAATATCTTTATCAATATTCTTCCAATAGCAGTAGCTTCTGGCAAGTAGTTTCATTTTAGTCATGCCCACATGTCCAGAATGTAGTTCATTTAGTACTTTTTTTTGCAATGTTAGTGGTATACAGATCCGATTCCCTCTGAATACGCAACCATTCTGTAGGCAATATTCGTTATCTTCAAGACCAAGTTCTTGTAAGCTTTTCCCTGTAATTAGATTCTGTAATATTTGTTTAAGTTCTCTATCTTGTTTTGTTAGTTCCTTAATTTGTTTCCTCGTTACAGGCATTGTCTCCACTTGGTTTATCAAATACTGTTCATGGTCATCATTGTAATCAACTGGTGGCTCTGATACTGGAAATCTTGATAAATAATCTGCATTTGCATGTTTTTCCGTATTACGATATTCAATTGTATAGTCAAATCCCGATAGGAAATGTGCATAGTTAAATATCCTTGAAGCTGTCATTGCTGGTAACGTCTTTGATGGATCAAAAATTGAAATTAGAGGTTTGTGATCAGTGATAAGTACAAATTTCCTTCCATAACAATATGCATAGAATTTCTTCAAACCCCAATAAATTCCAACAGCTTCCTTGTCTATCTGGCTGTATTTGCGTTCTGTTCTAGTCAGTGATCTTGAGGCGAATGCGATTGGCTTCTCAGAACCATCCTGATACCTATGTGATAAACACGCCCCAAGGCCTACCGGGCTGGCATCCGTTGCTAAAACCAACGTTTCATTTGGGTCATAGTGTGCTAATATTCGATCACTTGTGATTTCATTTTTAACTTTCAAAAATGTGTCTTCACATTCTTTAGTCCATGAAAATTTCCTCCCTTGCCGTAACAAATTGTTCAATGGTTCTAACAAAGTTGACATGTTGGGAACAAAGCGTGTATAGTAATTTGCGAGTCCCAAAAAGGTTCTAAGCTGGTTCAGATCTTCTGGTCTTTTGGCTTTAGTTATTGCTTCAACATTATCTGGAGATTTGTGTAGGCCTTTTTCGTCAATAACATGACCTAAGTATTTGACACTTTTTTGGAAAAACTTGCATTTGTCTCGATTTAGGCGTAAGTTGAATTGTTTTATTCTTTGAAAAACCTCCTTCAGACGGTTCATAGTTTCTTGAATTGTACTTCCTTGTATCAAAATATCGTCAAAGAAGCAAACTGTCCCCTCCAATCCATGTAAAACCTTATCCATAAATCTCTGCCAAATACTCGGTGCTACCTTTATGCCAAACATTAATCGATTTACTCTGTATAAACCCAGATGTGTACTTATGTCACTTGACTCATCGTCCATGGGTAAATGTAAGTACGCATTACTAATGTCTAGTGTACAAAAATATCTTCCTTTATTCATCTGCGTGAAAATATCTTCAATTCGTGGAATGGGGTATTTTTCATCAAGTACAAGTTTGTTTGCTGTTACCTTGTAATCAGCACAGAGTCTTACAGTTCCATTTGGCTTTATAACTGGCACTATTGGGGTACCCCACTGTGAATTTTCGACTTTGGTAAGTATCCCGCTGTTCTCAAGTCTATGTATTTCGTCTTCAACTGACTTCTTAAGCGCATAAGGAACTTGTCGAGGTTTAATGTAAATAGGTTTTCCTCCCTCCTTTAGCTGTATATGTCCTTTTTCTGAAGGTATTTTACCTATTTCTGGTTTGAAAAGTTCTTGGAAAGACATTAACAAATCATCCAACATTTTTGAAGAAGCTCTTTCAGTAAGCCTTATATCAGCCCAGTCCATCTTAACCTCCCTTAGCCACTCACGCCCAAAAATAGGATCTACTTTTTCTCTCAAAACGTAAAGTTTTCCATGAAAATCAAAGTTTTTGTATTTACATTCAACATAGCAAACACCAACAGGTCTTATAATTTCTCCAGTATAAGTTCTCATTTCGACAGCTGTTTTGAAAAGCTGCTTTTGTATATTGAGATTTCGGAAGTCCCTGTACGACAAAGAGCTCAAAGCTGCTCCAGTATCAAGTTCCATACTTAATTCTCTTCCTTCAATGATTATATTTATCATAAATTTATCGCTTACTCTTGGTGATGATCCTAGGACATTTATCTCATGAGCTGTTGTTTCTTCATCTTGAGTGTACATTTGTTGTGATCTGAACTGTCTTGTTTTATTTGCTACATTTCCATTCGATAGGCAGACACTTGCAATATGTCCAATTTTATTACATTTCCTACAAAATTCGTTTTTGAACTTGCAGACACTAGCCTTATGTTGTGCATTACCACATCTGTAACATTTTCCTTTCAATTCTTCAAATTTAGTAAGTTTTTTATTTCCGCTATTTGTACTATTTCTCGTTGATTCAGTTCGTTGACTGATACGATTCACCTCTATGTTTTCTGATGAGTAGGGTGATTTTGTGTTTATTTCATGACTTTCCAGCTTGGCTTGTTCTATTGAAATTGCTGTTTCTACTACCTCATTGAAGGATTTCTCATTGTTCTTTTCTTGAAGAAGTCTAACTCTTACTTCACTATCTCTTAACCCTCGTATAAATTGCATTTTCAAAAACATATCATTTACCATGTGCTCACAGTTATTACATTTAAACTCACAATCTATTGATAAACGCTTCAGTTCACGTGCATAGGAAGCAAGGTCCTCTCCGGGTTCTTGAATTTTGCAGACAAATTTGTGTTGGTTTGCTAGCACACTTGGTTTAGGTTCCAAACAATTTTGTAATATATTTGAGAGTTCTTCATAAGATTTATCACTCGGAGATTCTGGTGTAATTGCATCGCATAACGTCTGATGTATGATTGGAGATAGAGTACTTAGAAAGAGATAAGTTTTAGTTTTTGGGTCTGAAATGTTTTTTAGTTCCAAATAATTTTTCAGTCTCATCAAAAAGTTTCTGACAGTCTCATTTTCTGTGTATGGTGTAAAACTTATATTCGTAACATTCTCCACAACGCTTGGAGTTTTACTATCATTTGTTAGCGTGGTGGGTGTAATGTAAGGCTGTAATAATGCCCTAATTTCAAGGTATATTTCTTCTGCCTGTATTCTGTAATCTTCTTCCTCTGTAAATTTATCTTCATCTTCTGTAATTTTAAGTATGTCTTCATGAGTATTAATAAATTTTCGCCATGTTTCTTCTGCAAGTATCAATCTGCCGGGTGCATCAGAAGTAGTTGTACCTTTTGTTTTCAGTATGTTGAGAGTTCTTGTAAGTTGTGATTTAATTACGCCTCTTTGCCGCCCTAAAACTTTTAATTCATGTTTATTCTTTTCTTCCAACGTCGCCATTACTAAACTTTTAATAATTCAATTAGCATTAGTTCAACCATAATCCATTTTATTTAGAAAGTAAACAATAACAATAATAAATAATCACATGTACTAATTTGACAATCAGCTGAATATTAAATATATATCAGTTTTTATTTATACAGGTAAGATTAACATTGGAACAACGTAATGTGTTTACCGCTCATCGAATTGATTTTTATTTATATAGATAGTAAACATCGTAAACAAAGCGGAAAATGGGACTTCCGCGGACGGGTATTTTTGACGCCATTAGTTTGAAGTGTTCGATTTATCGCGCATTTCTAGTACGTGTATGCACAAAAAGCCTAAAAGCCCCGGAAAAAACCGACTGTTGTCAGACATTTGGTGGAATCATCATTTGGTCAACAATTGGCCAAAGACATTCAAATCTAAAAAATCAAGGTCCAAAAAGCTCATAGAAGGAATGTAAAGAAGCGGTTATACAATTTTACAACTCTAATGAAGTAAGCCGTCAGTCACCCTGAACACGGGATGTGAAATCCGTGAAGGATAAAACTACTGGCAAACTAACATTAAAGCAAACAAGGCACATGGTAATCGGAAGAAATGAAGCCTATGAAGCGTTTAAAAATGTACACACTGAACAAAAAGTTTCAAGATCGAAATTCTATGACTTACGACCTGCAAACATTCTACCAGTGAGCAAAATTCCCTGATGATAAATTAATGATGATAAAAACCATGCAAACCTAGTTGAAAACTTAGGTACCTTGGATGATGTTACAACTGAACTCAATTCACAGCTGAAGTACTTTAAAACACACACATTCATTAAAAGAAGACAGTCTCAATATTTTGACGAGGCCAAGAAAGCTCTGAATGATAATCCTGAGAGAATAGTCATGCAAGTTGATTTTGCAGAAAACTAATCTTTAGTGGAACAAGATGAGATCCAGAGTGCTCACTGGAGCCACAGTCAAGTATCAATTTCTTTTACAAGTTGTGTGCACAATGTTCCCATCAACTAACTTTGGAAACTGTTCATTATTTTCGTTATGTACAAAACATGACTTAATGACGTCATTACCGTCGTCATCACTTGTGACGTCATTGCCATGCCATCACTAATATAAACATCATTTCAACACCATCAATCATTTTTGACTGGTTTAGTCAGCCCCAATTAACCTACTCTCCTGACTCAAGGCTTACGAATTTCCCCCATATTAAAAATAACTACGAGGAAACCTTTCAATTCTTCAACGGATAAATTTACCCAAGTCCTTAGTGTACTTCTAGGTGGCAACGGTTGGTCAATCGAAATCAGGTAATTGGTAGCATACCTATTGGTTTCAACAACAAATTTGGTCAGCAAATGTTGAGCAAAAAATCAACAGGCCTCGAATTTCGAGGTGGGCAGTGGCTAAGACCAGGGACTTCGTTGAACGTGAAAGGATGTTCAAATCCGGGATCATTTTTATCGTCAACCTCATCCCAGTCGCTCGAGTCAGGTTCAGGAGGCCTACGCGTGTTATTTGACGGATTCTGACCACCACTGTTACCTGGCATATTTATAGGCCTAGTGCCTCTTCCCCTACCTTTAGGCCTACTCATTCTGCCTCTTTGACTTTGTTGGGCATTTCCTCTCGAAGATGGGAGAGGGGGTGGATCAACAAACGTAGGTCTAGTGTCAGTTTCGGTCGCAGTTACCTCTTCAGGAGGATTTAGGCCTACGTTTCCTTGGGGCAATTCATCTAGAGGTACAACATCATCGACATCCTCATCCGATGAAAACAAATGAGGGGACCAGTAGCGCCTATGTCCCAACAAGAAATTCAATCTAAACCTAGGCCTTCCATTATTCTCTCTGTTCGATTCATATGTAGGGTCTACATCAGTATCGTCAACGACATCTGAGGATGATTCAGAATCAGAACTACTACTTATAATTTCATTACTGTCATCAGAATGTCCACTATTATCATCTGAAATCACATTCAAACCTGCCTCCTCAATATTATTCCATTATTATTTTCACTGACTGGGGATTCTGTCCTAGTTTTTTTTTACTCATTCTCAAGTCAAATTAACATGCGATGAATATAAACGAAAGAATTATCAAGAAGGAGAATGATAATATTTACAGATATTTGTTATGAAAATAGGTTCTTTGTCCATGCAAGGGTCATAGCACTCAAGATACTTATGTACAGATGAAACTTCACGGTTGATTATCATTATGATTCTCTGGTGAACTCACTCAAAAAATAATAAATCTAAACTGAACTCAAGTTACGAATCACGAAAATTTCAAATATCAACAATAAACATAACTACAACATACACAAAACAATCATAAACAAACATCGCTATTGTTTACGCAGCAACAGGCAGTTGCCGACAGACGAAAAGAGCTGGAGCGACACTGACGCCACAGCTGTCAAAGTAATTTTCAGTATAACAACAGGTACTATATAAAATCAAACACGGGGAAATACCGGGTGTTCATAAAGTCCTGGAAACGTTTTAGTAGTCTGTGGCGTTTGTTGAGTCTTCAAAGAGATGCCGACAGCTGATGCTGAAGCGGGGTCAAAGGTCAGTTCGGTCATTGATCCGCGACGTCACGGGGCGGGATATTTGAAATTGTATTTAGTTTTTAATCCAAGATGGCGGCGTCCATGAAGATGTTTTAGCGGGAATTATTTTTAGTTTTACATACATTGAATGCTATATGATTTCGTGACGTGTTAAGATGGCGGCTCCTCTGTTGGAGGGAGTTGTGGTATTTCATAAAGTACGTGGTTTTATATACATTAAGGGATATATTATGTAGCAAGGCTGGAGATTTAAATTTAAATATTTTTTTAAACAAGATGGTGGCTTCCAGTTGGCGGGAATTTTTAGCATTTAATATAGTGTGAAGCCAGACCGGGAAATTTTCCGCTCTGGCTTTATATATACATTGAATGGTATATATTATGCTTATATAACAATATGGCGGCGCCCTTAGACTGGTTTTGGTGGTTGTTTTTGGTATTTAATATAGTATAAGTCGGGGCAGGAAATTTGAAAATGATTTTATATACATTGAAGTGTATATTCATTTGCTGATATTTAGCGGCGGTTTTAAATTTGGTGGTGGTTTTGAATTTGGTTTGGGAAGAGGAAGAGGTTTGCTTTGCGATGAGATAATTTATTAACCTCGTACAAGTCTCAGTCTGTCCATAGCTTTGAAACCGTTATGCTTACTTAAAAGTTTACACTTCCGTCGGGAAACCGTATACACCATGCAAAGCGTTTTATTGTACCAGAGGAAGAAGTGGGAGGTCCGATCGGTCAATTTGAAGCACAGGGGACATGTTTGTGATTAAGAATCTGGTGAATGGTGTGGACAAAGTCAAATTTATTTGATTAAATGTGACATCTCAGTAAAATTGAAATAGTTTTACAAGTTGGAGTTTGGAGGGTGTTTATTGACAAGGCTTGTGATGTCGGCAACTTCAGCGGACCATCATTATGCTGTTGTTGGAGGGTTGACAAGAAGGAAGTTTTTAAATGTGAAGTATAATGGATATTTACGCTCTGATATCGAGGCTGAAGATGATGGCTATACCAGCGATCCTGAAGTGGATAAGGATCCACATTACCCGTTTCTTCATTAATCTAGTATGCATCGTTAAATTAATTCATATTATATTGTATATAATATAATAATTAATTCATATTATATTGTATTATGTATATTATATTGTATTTCTTAAGGTATAAAAACTAGTTTAGTTCTAAAGAGTCTAGTCAAAATAAACATATTAGTTCGAAGTAGGTGGTGATTATTTTAATTGAATGTTTTAAATGTACAATGTTGATTTTTCAAATGAAGTTTTATTTCTTTATTAATAACGCATTCTATAAAACATTCCTTGTGATTTTATTTACACTTAGCCTTTAAGGTTCATAAAATTAGTTAGATTTTTTACCAACGAATATAAAAGTAAATAAAAATAAAGTTTAGTCGATTATTATTTTTAAATGTACATTGTTGAGTGATAATAGACGAGGCTGTTTCTTTCTAAATAATATGCAAGACTTATTATTTTCTAAGACTTGTATGTAATCTTTTGCTTGTTATGATACTGGTTCAAACAAAGAGCTGAGTAATTGTTGGTAGTATCTCTCCTCGGTTAGATGAGCCAGGGTTTGATTGACCCTGGGTAGTGAAGTTAAGACTTCACATCATTTAATAGAAATAATCAGTTTTATCTTCATTTAATTTGTTGAAAGTGTGAAATAGTTGAAGAAATGTTTGTTGTCCACTTACCGAATAGGTTAGGTTATCCGATATCGTCATTGTAAATAACAACACGGAGTGTACTTTCATTATTTATCTGTAAATACCTTGTCTGTATTGTAAAACAATTAGTATTTATTAGTCTTAAGTTAGAATAATCCATATTTAATGATTTAATAGCAATGATTGTAAAGGCAGCTAAAAGGAATGTTTACGTTTCCATTTATGTTGTGAAATAGTGTCAATCCTGTAGAAGTAGACTGTTGCATCGGCTGTCGGGTGGTCATGTGATCATCCCCAGCTGATCGGTTCTATAAATAGGCGAGTGCCAGCCACTTCAGATCTCAGATTCGTCTCAATAGCTGACTGATGCTGTGAGCACTCTGTGCTCGCTGTTGCATCTCCAGCAGTAACGGGTAGACGGTAGGTCCCCGATTTTGTTATTTTGGAACGGTAGAGGCAGAGTCCCCCGTATCCCCAATTAATTATGATTTGTCAGTAACAGGGCATTTAGCCACCAAGTAATAATATTTATTTAATAATTTATTGTAAATCCATTTGTATAATTTCTACGAAAGAATAAAAGTCAGTGTTATTAAAATATTCCTACTTCTCCTCATTTAATGATTTAATATTTAAGTTTCAAAAAGGTCGATCGAGTTGGTGAGTATAAGGCTATCGTAATTAAACTAACATTCGAAGATTGTTTAGCCCCGACTGTCCGTTGGCGCGGCAATCTTAACACTACACTTCGGCTTACGCTGTTGCATCTTAATTGATGCTGCGTCCGAAAACATACAATTAGTGGCACTTTACATTTACATTCACAAACACAATAAAGGCTTACGCTGTTGCATCTTAGTTGATGCTGCGTCCTTTATAACACTACGCTTTCGGATCGCTGTTGCATCTAAACTGATGCTGTGACCGAATTAAACACACATTTACACTTACAGATAAAGGCTTACGCTGTTGCATCTTAATTGATGCTGCGTCCTTTATAACACTACGCTTTCGGATCGCTGTTGCATCTTAAATGATGCTGTGACCGAATTAAGCACACAAATTACACACTTACACCAGAACTCACAAGTTAGGGCCTCATTGATAGCCTACAAGTGGATTGTGCTACGGCAAAGAACTCACCCTGAGGTATAAGGTTGAAATTGACTTAAATAAATAAAAACAATCCTATAATCCTCTCTTCCCTCCCTTTACACATAGTAATTTGGCGCCCAACGCGTTGCACATTTCACAGAGTAGGCCTATTTAATGAGCAAATATAATTTACGTAAACATATTAAACTAACTATCAAAGCCCAAGAAGCAGAATTAAGAATGATTAGGCAATAAAACGACCAAAATATGGATGAAAATAACGAAACTTCAGAAATAAATCCTAGCCTAAATAATGATACAGGAGATAACCAAAATTTAGCATCTGGTGACGGTTTGAACCGCAGTCGATCTCCTAGCCCAACTAAATCACAACCAACGGATACACAAACAATGCTTACGACATTGCTTCAGAATTTTGAAGAGTTCAGTCATAACCTTCATCGAGAGATCAATCAACTGCGGAATGAAATGACAGGAAAATTTGAAAGAATAACAGGAAATTTTGAAACAATGACAGATAATTTTGAAACAATAAGGACAGAGATAACTGAAGTAAGGACAGAGATGAAAGAAATGCGTAAAGAAATCACAATAGATATAAAACAAATTGAAACAAAATTCAACAACCAAATAGAAGAGTTAAGGGATGAGATAAATAACACGATCCAAGAGAAGATTAATGAAGGTATTCGAGAACAACTTCAAAGTAGTAAAACAAACAATAAAACAGTAGGCCTACCAGTTTACGTACACGTCACATGCCCCAATAACCAAATCAAAGAACTGCCTAAATTTAATGGAAAATCAAGAAACCCAAATGAATTTCTCGCGAAACTGAAAAATTACTTCAACAGGGAAAATGAACGGCGGACTCTCCGCAATGAAGAAAAATTAAACTTAGAGGAGATTTTGGACATCTGCTTAGAGGGTTCCTCAGCAAAATGGTGGGACATGATCAAAGCATCAGTGAAAGATTTTGAGGATTTTGAAAAGATTTTCCTAGATAAATACTGGAGTGAAGAAATCCAAGACGGATTAAAAAGAAAATTGGATTTAGAAAAATTTATACCGCATAGGGGACTAACAAAAGCAGATTACTTTATCGAAAGAGTCGTTCTGATGCAAAATATGACCCCAAAATTAACTGAAAAAGAGATAGTTCGTCGCCTTGCTCGACATTTTGATCATACCATACAACAGGCATGTAAAGTACAAAATATCGCAACGATACAACAAACGGAAAAATTACTAAGCACCGATGATACTGAGGAAGCGAATGAGTCTCTCAGGTATAACCTGGAGAAAAATTTGAGTCGAAATGAATCCCATTTCAAACCAGGGGACAGACGACCAGTCGAGGAAAGAGATAACTATAACGGAAGAGATAACTATAACAGAAGAGAAAACAATAACAGAAGGTATGAGGAGTCTAGAAACTATGGGAATAACAAGTCAAATGACAACAGGAGATATCAGTCAAGGAATGATGAAAGAGAAAGCTATAACAACCGAAGGGATAGATTTGAAAAACAGAATGAAGAAAGAAAGGATAATTATAACAGAAGAGGTAACTATGGCCAGGAGTATGACAGGATACGAAGGTTTGATGGAAACAATGAAAATACAAACTACGAGGAGCCATCACAGCGGCAACAAAATGAGTTTGAGGATGAGAGACCCGACCAAAAGCCTTTAAACTAAATAGCACTGGAAATAAAGTAGGCCTAATGGAAAATTTTGAATTACACGATGAAACGGTCAATAAATTTCCAGTGCAAGATGAAATAGAAAATGATAGGCCTATAAACAATATTTTATGTGACAAACAATTTTTAATGGATGAGACTATTGAAGTAAATGAAAATAAGAATACTTATTATGTACCAGAGGTCGATATAAATTTTGAGGGAGTCAGTACGAAATGTATCATAGACACTGGGAGTTCAGTAACTTGCATGCAGAAGGAATGGTTTTTAAAAAATAAACATAATCTAGGAAAATATGAAGAGTTTCCGTTAACCAATACCACAATTACTACTGCTATAAATCAAAAGTCTCAACGAATTAAGAGTATTATTTTGGTAAATGCAAGAATAAATAATGTAAATGTTCAGATAAAATGTTTAATCATACCAAACTTAATAAAAGAGATAGTCATTGGAAATGACACTATGCAGGAACTGAAAATGATCATTGATTACAGTAAAAACTGTATAAAATTAGGAGAATATGTTATATACTTTCAAGACAGTTTAAAGCAAGATGAAAAATGTGGTGTTTTATACACAACAATACTTATCACAACAAGTAAAGATTATGATTTAAATAGTGACATGCATAAAGCTGATCAAGAGTTAAATAATTCAGAAAGGATGGTTAGTAAAGCACAGGAGAAGTTTGAGTCAATTGAAAATAAAGGAATTGAAAAAGAAGTTTCAGTGAATAAAACAACTGAATTATCTGCCCAACAAGCTGATCAACTGAAATATGAGTTTGTTGATAAAGAAGGGACAAGTCAGAAAAATGAAGAGAGGAAGATGGAACCCAGCGAACTGCAAAACACTGCTATGGAGGAAGAAGTAAAACTTGCCTCAGAGAGGAACTGGAAGAAGAGAAAGAAAAAAGCTGAAGTTCTAGCGGAAGAAGAACATTTGTGAAGTGATAAGGACACTTAGTTACAACACGGAGTGTACTTTCATTATTTATCTGTAAATACCTTGTCTGTATTGTAAAACAATTAGTATTTATTAGTTTTAAGTTAGAATAATCCATATTTAATGATTTAATAGCAATGATTGTAAAGGTAGCTAAAAGGAATGTTTACGTTTCCATTTATGTTGTGAAATAGTGTCAATCCTGTAGAAGTAGACTGTTGCATCGGCTGTCGGGTGGTCATGTGATCATCCCCAGCTGATCGGTTCTATAAATAGGCGAGTGCCAGCCACTTCAGATCTCAGATTCGTCTCAATAGCTGACTGATGCTGTGAGCACTCTGTGCTCGCTGTTGCATCTCCAGCAGTAACGGGTAGACGGTAGGTCCCCGATTTTGTTATTTTGGAACGGTAGAGGCAGAGTCCCCCGTATCCCCAATTAATTATGATTTGTCAGTAACAGGGCATTTAGCCACCAAGTAATAATATTTATTTAATAATTTATTGTAAATCCATTTGTATAATTTCTACGAAAGAATAAAAGTCAGTGTTATTAAAATATTCCTACTTCTCCTCATTTAATGATTTAATATTTAAGTTTCAAAAAGGTCGATCGAGTTGGTGAGTATAAGGCTATCGTAATTAAACTAACATTCGAAGATTGTTTAGCCCCGACTGTCCGTTGGCGCGGCAATCTTAACACTACACTTCGGCTTACGCTGTTGCATCTTAATTGATGCTGCGTCCGAAAACATACAATTAGTGGCACTTTACATTTACATTCACAAACACAATAAAGGCTTACGCTGTTGCATCTTAGTTGATGCTGCGTCCTTTATAACACTACGCTTTCGGATCGCTGTTGCATCTTAACTGATGCTGTAACCGAATTAAACACACATTTACACTTACAGATAAAGGCTTACGCTGTTGCATCTTAATTGATGCTGCGTCCTTTATAACACTACGCTTTCGGATCGCTGTTGCATCTTAAATGATGCTGCGACCGAATTAAGCACACAAATTACACACTTACACCAGAACTCACAAGTTAGGGCCTCATTGATAGCCTACAAGTGGATTGTGCTACGGCAAAGAACTCACCCTGAGGTATAAGGTTGAAATTGACTTAAATAAATAAAAACAATCCTATAATCCTCTCTTCCCTCCCTTTACACATAGTACAACCTTTCCAATATATCTGAAATTTTTAATACATACTTGTTTGATGTTTCATCCTTCCAAAACTTTTGCAAGAAGAAAAGAACCGTCACCGTGATCAAGAATACTGTTTACAATCTTTGTTTACCAAGGGCCTTAACGGTTGCGATCGCGTTCGCGGATAGAGAGCTAGTTCATGATTGTGAAGGCATTTAGTTGGCTTAAACAGTATCAAGGGTTGAAATATATACCCCTTGAAATGTCTATTGTGACTCATTGATAGTTGACTACTTAAAAGGGAGATAAGAATTTAAATCTTTAGTTCGCTTTTAACACCGTTCGCGAAGTTAGCTCTGAGTTCAAAGTAGTGGACTAGTGCATAGTCCTTGTGATCCCCTTATCCATTATAGATAGAGAAACTATTCAAAAATCTACGGTTTTCTCTACCTGTAACAATTCAGAGGAACAGCAGGAGAACTGTATCTCCACAACAAACCAACAACGACCGCTACAATCTGGCATTGTAACTTCCACTACACATACTAGAGTTGAAGATATGAGTCTTAGTGTAGTAGAAGCATTGTAACGACTTATAGGTTAGCCAAGGTAAGTGTCCGCAGCCACTTATTAATTATTCATTAATTATTGATTGCTGGAGCATCATATTATTGTTAACTACATTATCGCTGAAGCTTCGCTTGCAATGGCATTGACAATTACAGTAATAACATATGCCTTTGTTGGAAAACTGTGTCATCAGCTATTTACTTGAAATCTCTATTTCCATGTTAAATTGTTATGAGAAAAAACGAAACTATGAGGGTATCTAGGTTCCTTCCCTTTAGTATAACCTACATGAATTTTATTTCCTGCAAAACATCACGTCACGCTTTTTTATCATTACCTAAATTATTAAAATCAGATCAGATCTATAGATGGGCGTTTGTTCACAAAAAACCCTTATGTATTAGATAAGTGTAGATGACGATCATTAATGCAGAATTACAAATATATTATTTGATTACATAATCAAACTGTATACGCCCTAATTGAAATAATAACAGCGTTAGCTTAGTGAATAGCCTACAACATTAAAAAAATATATTGAAATGCTTGAGGGATAAATTTAATGGTTTAGTTGGGAAAAATATTTTAAGTCTTGAAGTAAAATTGTGCTATTATTATTCGTTCAGAAAATCCGCTTATATAACAAGATTTAAAAAAGGTACTCTGAGTGACAAGTGAAATTGATTATAAGCCCAAATAAGTTCATAAAACTATGTAAGAGACTCAACAATATGTAATAAAAATATTTTTAAAAAAGAAAAACAGATTATACAAAATTTATTTTAGAAAAACGAAAATATATTAATTTTTCTATTTACAAGAAAAATACATAAAATAAATCTAGCCTGTAAAGCCATCACGGGAACTTATCCCTTGGACGCCTTGTTTGGTGGTACGTATCACCAAGATAAGGGGTTATTTGAATCATCCACCGGTTGGTCCTATAAGTACAGGGTGAGAGATGTATCGTTACTTCGCTTCTTACTCCATACGCTGTTTTGTCAATCAGTGATATAGTGAGACAGTTTGGCTTAGTGGTCATGGCCCCCATAAAATCACTATTTGATATGTGTGCAGCAGAAGTGCACAACAAACACTTACATTGCACTCTAGGTTTGAAGTACTTTAATTTACCACCTCTTATTTTTGGTTATTTTTTTTTGAAAGGGAACATTCTTGGGGAGAAGGACTAAATAATGATGATTTACCAATGTGTTGGGATTGCAATTGTGTACATACTTTTAGATTTACACTTGAAAAGTTTAAGTGGACAGTGTATAATTTAGATGCTTAACCTAGTTTTCAAGATAGCCAGAGACAACTGCAGCCACTACCACCACCTGAATGGTGGGGGAAAGCTGCGGCGCCAGTAAACGAAAGGACCACCAAGAGACCACGCTACGAGTGAAGGTTATTGGAGCTACATTGATTGACAACATGTGTGAGTAATATTTATGTTCATTTAACTGTTATAATACTTGGGGAGAAGTAACTTAGCAACTGGACCAAAGATGGTGATATTTCAAGTATAACTTTTATTGCCTAAAATGTTTCAAAAGCTATTAAACTCATCTAAAAGTGGGATGATAAAATTTTCAAGGAAATTAAACTTGAATAACCTTCAAAATAATTTATGCAATATCTTTTTTACAGCACAGACAATCTAAGTGATTAGTTAAATATAAAATCATTTAATAACTAAGTAATAACCGTATTAAAACACTTTAATTTAGATATCATCGTTTTTTGTTTGTGCATATTTTGACTGTTTTGGAGTTGAATAAAATGTTATGATAATTAAATTTGCTGTAGGAATGCATACTCTCAAGGCCAAATGAGTTTTCTTTTAATGTTAATTGATCTCTTTTAAAAAGGGTTGACAATAAATTAGAAAAAACAAAATTCTTTTAAACAAATACTTAGAAAATGTTTGGCAATCGTCTTAATTTTTATATCAAGTCTAATGAATTATTTCTTTTAGAAAGTTAATCATTAAACTAAACATATGTAAGAGTCAAACACAATTTCTTATTCTCGTGAAAGCTCAATATGTTTGTTACAGGTCAAACCTATAACACCATTAAATTGTATGTAAATGTTCCTACACCAAGTAAAGTTTTGTCTTTTTTACTGATAAAAGTTGTATATACATTTTCATCCATCATAATATTTTATAGTTTTCATAAGAACGCCATCTGTTTTTTTTGTGTTTACCTTATGACTATTTTACCTTGTTTTTAACTTTAAAAACCTTGTATACATCTTTTTTATCTTTAACAATTTAAATTTATATTTGTTAAATTTTTTTCGCAAATGTGCTATGGTTTGGTTTTAAAGATGTATATCTTAAATCTTTTTATTATTTATACATTTTTCTTTTATATATAGATTTCTCTTTAAACAATACTAGGTTACACTGTTGGAGCTTCACTTGCTAACACTTTGTGATAACAATTTCATTTTACTAAGTACTTTTCATTAATATACAGGGTGTCAAAAAGGTCTGGAAACGGCTTAATATAGTTTTAACTAAATCCGGTAGAAAATTCAAACCTTTCACATCAACTTATATGTATGAAAACTACTTTTTGCAAGCATTACCATTTTTTGACCTCCACCAGGGGACGACCCATGAGGAGTAGGTACATAATCTTTATTGCAAGCATATAGGTTGATATACATAATTTTAAAGGGTTGGTCAAGTGGTGTTCATTGCCGGAAACCGCGTCTCAAAAGGATCATTCGTTACAAAATGGCGGCTGTCCAAAGTTCTTGTGGAAAATACCTGCACGGGCCTTAGTATTGGTAAATACTCATGGTCAACATTAGCTAGAGAGCATAAACCCGGTTAATTTGTTTTGAATATTGAACAATATTAGTCTATGACCTAGTTTCATTTTAATATCCCATGGGGGACGGCTCATCAGGAGTCAATATATAATCTTAAACGTAAGCAAAACTGTAGGTATTTAATTTTATAAGATTTAAATTACAGTGTATGAGTATTTAAAACTATTTTTAAAACTAATTAAAACGATGACATACACATTACTACATCTTCAACAATCACTAAATGTGACGAGTTCATGGTTGGAACTTGGTTTTGCCACTTTTTACAATAAATGTTCAAAGTGCTCACCTCTATTAGTTTGGCAATAAGCCAGTCGATGGTAAAACCCATATACTGAGTTTTGAATACTTCCAATAGGTATCGAATGAGATTCTTGTAAGATGCGTTCTCTTAACACTTTCACACAACTAGGTTTAGTTTTTTAAACCTTATCTTTAAGATGACCCCACATAAAATAGTCCAACGGAGATAAATCTGTAGACCTAGCAGGCCATTCTATTGCTCCCCGCCTGCCAATCCACTGTAGTGGAAAAGTCACATTAAGATAATTTCTAACATCTTCATCATAGTGTGGTGGCGTTCCATCCTGTTGGAACCAAACTGGTAAATCAGGTCCAAACATGTTTTCAAGAGCTGGGACAATATCATTTTGAAGCATGTTAAGATAAGATGGCCCATTTAAATTATCATTTGTAAAAAATGGCCCTAACACTGTTCTCCTACAACTTCCATCCACACATTAACTTTTTGCGGTCGTTGAGTGTAAGATTCCGCCATCCAGTACGGATTACTTACACTCCAATATCGGCAATTATGTCTATTTACAGTACCATTCAGAGCAAACGAACACTCATCCGGAAACACTGTATTGTTTATGTCAATTTCATGGCTATCAATTTTAGCCATCATAAATTCGCAAAATTCCACACGACGATCGAAGTCATCTTCGTTTAGTTCTTGGAAAAGACTGACGAGATATACCATGGTATTGAGCTGATTTCCAACTGGATTCATGTGGACGTTTAACGAACGAATGTAGAGGAGAGTTGCCTAAATCGTACCGCCGCTTTTTTCAGGATCGGCATAGCGTGGAGCACTCTAACGGATAAATTTTGAAGCTTTCTTTCGATTTGAGACCCAAGCACAAGTGTCACGTTGATACCTCGACGCATTCAGTTTTTATAACAATTTAAAGTTTTAGTGTGTTCCCCATGTTGATTTTGTGGTGTCATATCTAAGGATATTACTCAACTTAAGGTATGTGCTGATCGTACAATTAGTTTTACAATTATTATTTGATTTATTCTGTAGTGTTTAGTCGGCTTCGTTTCTCACTACGGCTAGTTTGAGGTTAGGAATAGTAATTCAAACATAACCTTACTCAGTTGCCTAAATCGTACCGGTACGATTTAGGGGACTGCATCATACCATGTTCCATAGCATTAATTAGAATGTAAAAAATTATGTATATTACTAGAAATCAAGCAAAATATAAGTTTATCTACGACCATTGCAATAAGCACCAATTATGGTATTACAATAAACATTATAATGATATACATTAAAACACCAAAAACCAAGCAGTACTCTAATGACGACTTTAGAGTACTGGAGTCACTTTAGAGTACTGGTTCTAGACCAATGAGAGCTCGGCATTTGACGGAAGTAGTGTCATAATAACAATTACGCAATTCGCACATCAGCTGATTGTTGCATTACGATTCATGTTTGAGTTTACTTATCCCATCAGCTGATTGTTCCACAACGATTCATGGTTCAGTCTGCTTATTTGCCTAACCTCAAATTTTAGTTGACCTATTCCATTATTAGTAAAAGTCATGAGTTTTGTTTAACTTCGGGGGAAATTTTGTCGTATATTGTTGGTCGTAGATAAAATAGTGTATGCAACGATTGTATTATGCCTTTAAGCCACTCGTGAGATATTTAGAACACTCGCTTCGCTCGTGTTCTAACTTACATCTCACTCATGGCTTAAAGGCATTCATTATACAATCGTTGCATAAACTACTATTACAGTACAGTATTTTGTGTTCCAGAACAACACAAAAAAAGGAAGTATGGAACATGGATGGAAGAGGACATGGAACGGGCAATATCTGCATTTACTAATGGGGATATGGGGTTCAGTGAGTGCTGCCTACAAAATGGAATACCGAAGCCGACTTTAAAGCGTCATTTAGATGGAAAAAAATGTGAAATCAAACGATGGTGTCAAAGCATTAGGCCGCCATACAACTCTACCCCCAGAAGTAGAGCTTGAACTAGTAAACCATATAAAAAAATTATAGTCCAGTCTTTTCATTATTACAATCATGGATGTACGCAGACTAGCTTACCAGATTGCTGATAAAAATGGTATCCCCATACATTCAATAAAGAGAAAATGCTTGCTGGAAAAAATGGTACTATGGATTTACGCTGCTTCGTTGAAGACAAAGCCAAAAAAGATGCCTCTTAATCAACCATCAACATCAACAGCTTCGGATAACATAATCATTGAAATTCAAGCAGATGATTGGTTTTGTTCTGTATGTGAAGAGAACATAATAGAGGACATGGTCCAATGTTTGCTGTGCAAAAAGTGGATGCATGAAAGTTGTGCTGGTTCGAAGGCGAGGATTAAAAAATTTGTGTGTTCCATTTGTTACAACTGAATCATTTCAGTATATTTGTTTGCAGAGTGAGCCAAAAACAATTAATATATTTACATTGTACTAAACAATTTTACTATATTAGGATATTGGATTTGGCCAATATCTACTATAGAATTTTGATTATTATACTATACTTCCTTTATCATTTATTATATTATATAATGCTCCTTCCTACTTCAAGTTTTATATGTAAACATTAACCTTTTTAAAGTATTAAATTGCGTTTAGGTCATTTGTCGTATATTTCTTACCATTTTCATGAAGCAACGTAGATTTTTAAAGAGAGGTACGATTTAGGGAGCTGGTGGTACGATTTAGGAAACCAGTTTCCTAAATCGTACCGATCGCATCATGTTGCAAAAAAACGCTGTAATTTATTTATAAGGCTGGCACCTTCAATTTAATGTGATTGTTGCCTGAAAAGATGTTTTATACTATAACGATTGAATTTTTACAATATCTGTTGCGTTTCTGTAAAAAACTAATAAGTAATCAAAGTGGTACGATTTAGCTAACTCTCCTCTAATACATTTAAAGTACCATCTTCGGTTGTGACAACCTTCGGCCTTCCCGACCTTGGTCTGTCTGCAATACTTCCTGTTTGGAGAAAGCGTTACACTGATTTTGAACAGTGGACTTAGCTATGGGGTTTCTCTCTGGAAAATGATCGTTGAATAAGTGATCAACATCCTCATACGACCGTGTATTGACACTCCAACCACGCATCATTAAAAGTGTGATTCTTTCAGTATCGTTGAGCGACATCACGAAATTATGAATCTCTTCTGAACGAAAAAAACCGTAAACTTCAAAAAACTAAACCTATTAAGCCGTTTCCAGACTTTTTTGTCACCCTGTGTAAATTTTAATCAATGCCTGTTCCTCTTATAGTTGTTCATTCAATTAATTTACGTTAGGTTATCCAGACTGCAAATAAGGTTTTAATAAATCTTTCTTTTGTCATAGTATAAATTATACTTTTAAGTTCTTACACATTTTCTTAAATACTTTTCCAACAAATATTAATTTTAATAATATATTAATTTTAACCAATGCCTGTTATTGTCATATGTTATCCCAACTCAAATAAAGTTTTTAATAATCTTACTTTTGTTATTACATATGCATTATACAGAGTGTCCCGTAACTATCTGGGCAAACGTATATAGCGTTTTAGGTCAAGACAAACTCATTTCACCATAGGAACATCGGTCTCTGGAGCCTAGTTTTCCGCCTGTCTGTCAGTATGTGTTTTTTTCCAAACAAATAATAATAATAATAATAATATTAATAATAATTCTTTATTCAACCAAAAGTTTACAATGTTTTTACAAACTTCTTACAGTGCATTATTACATACACAGATTTTACAAACACATGTTTCTTTATAAATAAAACCCAAGACAATACATAAAAAAAGGCTAAGACCATTACACAGATTTCATTTCTGACAACAATGCTCAAAGCTTTGGTTTTACTTCCAACATGCACACTATTTAATCAAACATTTACTCAATGAACATAAATAATATAAAATAATAAAAAAACTTTTGGTTATTCACCACCCTCTAAGGCAACGCCTGTATAAAGAGTGGGCTGTATTTAATTTTATTGACTGAAAAAGGAACCTCAGGCCATAAATGCATAGAAAATAAAAAAAACTATAGAATTTTTCTTACAGTTTTTGCGTCAGTCATAATGGTTTTCATACAAGATTTTCATAATGGTTAAAAATCGAATACATTAGTACAACAAATTTAGAAACATCATAAATCATACGTTTTTTTTAAAACTATTACCATACATTATACCTAATTTTGGGACTTATTTTAACTAGGTATATGTAGTAAAACATCAAGTGAGTCTAAGCTAAATAAACAATACTTCAATATTTTTAAAAATTGCTTTCTATTGAAGCAGTTTTTAATAGAAATGGGCAACTTTCTGAACATGCGCGGTGCAGTTAAATCAAAAGTCTTTGGGAAGGCAGTTGTTTTAGGCTTGAGAAACAATAACTCATTGACATTTCTCAACTTTTGCCTCTGACTACTTGGGTTGACTATAAAGTTAACACTCATTTCATAAAATATGTTCAATACTTTAAAAACATAAAGATACTTTAAGGGTAAAATTTTTAATTCTTTAAAAATGGGAAATGAAGGTTCCATTCTTGATTTTCCTTTAATTATCCTTACAAAACACTTTTGTTTGATAAAAACTTGATTGAAGGAAATATATGCTGCTCCCCAGAAGGCTATACCATACTGTATTCTACTATGAACTAAAGAAAAATTAATATTTTTTAGAACAAGAATCTGGGCAGAGTCTTTTCAAGAAATAAAATACTCGCATTATGCTATTAAGTTAATATGTGATTTCCAGTTCAGTTCACTGTCGATTAAAACCAGGATATTTAACATATTTTTCCTAAACAACTACTGTACACTTATCACTACACTGGGTATCATCTCTTAGGCACTCTAAACATTTATATTTAATCGGAAATCTAAAAGCAATCGGGGTTTTATATGAGAATTTTAAATGACAAGTTTTTTCTGGACTAATTAACATTTTATGTTTTGTAAACCAGAATCTGATTGCTTTAAGGTCGTTTTCCATTTTGATTTTTACTTCTTCTAAACTATCACACACATAACAAATACAAGTATCATCAGCAAAGGATAAAACTGAAACATTAAAATTTACATCACATAATGAATTTATGTAGATTATGAATGACAAAGCACCAAGAACGGATCCTTGAGGTATTCCGTATTTTACTACACCACATTCACTCAATTTATCATTCACTCTTACATACTGCTTCCTTTGGGATAAATAACTCACAAACCAATCATGTAAAACTCCCCTTATACCCAAGTTATATAAAATGTTAAGCATTATTCTGTGGTCTACACTGTCAAAAGCTTTAGTTACATCTAAGAATAAAACACTAACATATTTACCATCATTCATTCCTCTAACGATCATAGATAATAGTTTTTGAACGTCAGTCTCTGTATTTTTACCTTGAAGAAACCCGCACTGATTTACACTAAAAATGTTGTTGTTTAAAAAGGACAGCAATTTCTTCTTCATTATTTTCTCCATAACGTTTGAGAGCACGGGAGTGAGAGAGATTGGTCTATAATTATTAACATTAGATTGCTTGCCTTTTTTAAATATTGGTACTACAACGGATTCTTTCATTTTTTCTGGCACAATGCCTGTTTTGAAACTTAAGTTTATGATATGAGCAAAAATGTTGCAAATTTCTGAGGACACTGTTTTAAATTCATAACTCCTAAACAGTTTTAGGTACAGCGTTGAGATTTCGCACAAATTTTTATCTTACTAGGATCAATCTTAGATTAAAATTATACCAAAATATCATCAACCGTTTCAAAATGGCGGCCATTTAAATTATTTGATGCCAAATTCCACGAAAACCGTTAATTTAAGCAAAAAATTGCAAGATACATAAAAGGAAGTCCATTTTATGTAGTTTTCAATGATACCTTATTTGTTGAGATTGGATAAAAGTTATATAAAAATATTATAAAAATATATATGTCGTAGCCACTTGCTGTAATTGGGCACTTCATGAAGTGCTCAACGCAGCACGGACACTTCATGAAGTGCCCAGCGCTCCTGGGCACATAGTGTAACTCGATTATTTCAATCAAAATTACAGCATATGCCCAACGTGACTGGACACTTCATGAAGTGCCCAACGCTCATTGGACACATGCTGTAATTATCGAGGCATGTTGGGCAGTCAATTTTAAATCTTTGTTAAAATCGATCCCAATGTTTACATTAAATCCCAATGTTTGTGTTAAAGTAGCCAATGTTTGCTATTAAACCTCTTAATATTTTTCAAATTTAAAAATATTAATACTGGTTTTAGTTGCATATGCATTTTGAAAACATAATAAGTCTACGTTATATTTGGATGATGAATTTGTTGCTGTATAAGTTGAGTTCCGATTAAAATAATCAGTTAACAATAACGTAGTTATTATTCAAAATAAATAGTAACTAGTTAATCAAGGGTAAAACATAAACACTTATAATTGGTTTAAAGTTTAATACAAATACTGTGGTTTTCAAATAGTTATGAAATAAAACAATGGTATAAAATTATAGGTAATGCGCTTTTAAAAAGATAATAATGATAATTAAAAATCGAACCGCTAGAATTTTCTATTAATCACTCACTTTTGAATAACGTTTAACATTCATAGGTTATCCCTTTAGACAAATTCTTCATATGAATTTCTAAATATTTGACTTAATAATAAAAAATTAGATTTTTAAGCTACTGATGTCAGTAGGAATATAATAAAAGAGTTAAGGCATATTTTTGAAAAGCTGTTAAGTAAACAGGACACTCCATATACATTTTTAAATATTCTGTAAATAAATAAAACCACAATGAAAAGGCTTGATGTAATGATGTTATGTTAATTCATTCATACTGACATAAAAGAAAAACTTAAACTTAAATTGTCGTTAACGCTGATAAAATTGTAAGAAGAACAAACGAAGTAGTAAAATTTTATATATATCAAATGTTTTCAATTTTGATATAAAAAATAAACTTATGAATTGTTTTTATTACTTTTTCAAGACTGTTTTGGCACTCTCTGTAAATTTGTTTTACCTTGCTATATTTTGATTTATTAAAAGTTTTATTGAGGGTGACTGAGTAAGAAGTTAAACAATTAAAACATGAAAAAGGTTAATGTTTATGTGTTATGTGACGTATAAATATGTTAGGTAAAATGTTTCGTGTATTTTATTTTATTAAAGCATAAAATCTAAATTGACTGAATTGTCTAGTTTATGTTTTCTGAATTATTGTGGCTATATATCACTATTATTATTATTATTATTATTATTATTCCCGTCCTCTTTCTCGCGAGGGAGAGGCAGGCGATTTACCGGAGGAGGCCTGAAGTGGGCCGGGAAACAGCTGCCAGGGAAGAGCGCGATCGCAGCTTCGACTCCTGGCAGCGCGACTGGGAAGCCGAGCCGAGGGGACGTTGGACCTTCCAGCTCATACCTTCCGTCCGACCATGGGTGGAGCGGCAGCACGGCGAGGTCGATTACTACGTGACCCAGTTTCTTTCTGGACACGGGTACTTCCGAGCCTATCTGCACCGGATGGGCAAAGTCGCCAGCCCGGACTGTCTGTATTGCCCCGGCATCCCAGATACGTCCGAGCACACCTTCTTTCAGTGCGACCGTTGGCACGTCCGCCGAGCCTCGCTTTCATCTGAGATCGGCGTGATCGTCAGCCCAAACAACATCGTTGGAGCTATGCTCCAGGGAGAGGGCAACTGGAACTGTGTCAAGCACTACGTCCAGGCCATTCTTCGGGCGAAAAAGGTCGACCTCGATCGGCCTTAATCCTCAGCATTTCCCCACGGAGGTTGCCTAGCGGCGTAATATCAAAGGCCTAGCCCGAAGTAATGTGTGAAACAGTTCCAGGCTAGTGTCCTCGGTGCCGAGGGAGGTGGTTTAGTCGGTAGTTCACGGGACATCGAGCTCGAGGGAGTCCGACACTACTGAGTGGACAACGAGCCCCTCAGTGTGCGTAAACGCATTCCACCTCCTACCCAAAAAAAAAAAAAAAATTATTATTAATATTATTATTATTATTATTTAAACAATATACAATTTTAAAACAGTTTGTTGTTTCAATAATGATAATAATAATTATGTGCAGCCAAAATAATTAAGAAAACATAGAAGAAACCGTTATAAAAAAAACTTACTGGCAAGAATTGGGTGGTTTAGTGGCAGATAATCTTATTCTTAATGTTTTCCTAAATTCTTTTAAAATGTTCCTACATTATATTATTAAAAATGATACATCGGATACTACCAACAGCAACGTAAACAGCAGTTTTACGTGTTTACATCAAGTGTCCAACATCTGAGCTGGACACGTAGTGTAAAAGAAATAATTACAGCATGTGCCTAACGAGCGTTGGGCACTTCATGAAGTGCCCAATTTTGTTGGTCACATACTGTAATTTTTAATGAAACCGTTCAATTACACTATATCCCCAGGCGAGCTGGGCACTTCATGAAGTGCCCGGTTAGCGCTGGACACTTCATGAAGTGCCCAATTACAGCATGTGGCTACGACATATATAAATATAATACAGAAGAAAAATACAACCAATCTGGAATTTATAAAATAAACTGCTCAGACTGTGAAGATTTTTATATAGGCCAAACGGGAACAACTTTCAAATCACGATTTCAATAACATTTACAAGCTCTGAAAAGTAACAATAAAACATCTATGAAGTCCAATTTTGCAGAACACCTTTTACACACAAATCATACTTACAAAAGTTTAAAAGAAAACCTAGAAATATTTGAAATATTAAATAAAGAAAGCAAAATGGACTCAAAAGAACAATTATTCCTAGAGCGC
Source organism: Flexamia atlantica (assembly GCA_035578135.1). Lineage (NCBI taxonomy): Eukaryota > Metazoa > Arthropoda > Insecta > Hemiptera > Cicadellidae > Flexamia > Flexamia atlantica. The sequence goes on from JAQJVK010000019.1 coordinate 5,049,668, forward strand.
AAAGAAAAACCAAGAAACATTTTGAATAGCCATATTCCTACAAACAACCCTATATTTGAAAAAATGAGACAAATAAAGCATTCATAAAAAAAAGACTAAAAACCAACTAGACCAAGAAAGAACAAAATAATGAAGCAATCAGTCATATGTTATAAATATTATTGTATATGTCAATAAGTTGGTTTAAACTTAGAGCTAGAAAATTCCCATAAAGGCGTAACATGTTGCTCAATAAAAAATATTTTAAAAAGGGTACTCAGTTCATCTTTATATTTTTAATAAATATATATAAATAACAAAAGAGTTCCTGCGAAAATGCTTCAAGATCGTTGTTTGGATGAAACCTGCAGAAAATGGGGCAAGGACTGTTACAAAATCGATGAAGAAGCTAGGCTTCAAATAATGATGGATTATTATGATTTGGGAAACATTCAATTACAAAGAGAATTTTTGGCACGTCATCTTGAGTATATTGATAAAATATCAGGAAAAGAAATCTCACGCAGAAAAAAACTAAAAGGGGCGAACCCCTTTTAGTTTTTTTCTAAAAAAAAACATTCAGCCGAAGCTGAATAATTGTAAAAAAATGTTTTTAAATACTATAGTGATTTCGGATAGGTCAGTTAGGGCAGTTTTGGGATAAGTTACAGAAACCGGACAAATAGAAAAGGATAAAAGAGGAGGCCGTCAATCCAAAACAATTGAGGCAAAAGAAATTAAAAATCGAAAAATCATAGATGCACATATTGAAAGATTCCCACATGTTGAGTCGCACTATTGCAGGGCCAGCAGTAGCAGAGATTACTTACATCAAGACTTATCTCTTCCCAAAATGTATGAAATATTTAAGAATGAATATAAAGATAAACTAAAAGAAGATTTGCCAAGTATACCCGGGACACTGGGGATTTGCCAAGTACCTATAGACGGGTATTTTCCCAAAAAAACCTATCATTCCATAGACCAAAAAAGGATCAGTGTTCACTCTGCATAACTTATAGAACAGGTAATGATTCAGTAAAAGCAAACTTAGAAGAACAATATAATCTATATATATAAAGGAGAAGGGGTTTTCTATCGGACAGCAAATATCCAAAACTATAAGACCTAAACAGTTGAAATTTGGCACATGTGCTCCCCTTGGGTCTTAGATGCACACTGAGAAACGGTTTTACAAAATTCCGAAAGGGTTTTGCCCTATGGTACTTCAAAGTTTTAATGTTAAATTATAGGGAAGGATATAAGGTTGTCATGGCAACCTTAAGAAGTCTGACAAATTAAATCCTGAAAAAAGACAGGGGAAGTTTTTATGTTTTCCACAGGTGAAACCGTGTTGATCAGCTAGTAATCACATAAAAGAAAAAGAAACCGATCGGAAGATAAAAGATAAATGCAAAAAAGAATCAGAAGACGACAAAACAAAAGTAACAGCTTCTTTTGAATTACAGCAAGTAATACATTTACCAATCACTAAAGAGAGTGCACTTTTTCATAAAAGGCGACTTGCTGTCTACAATCTAACTGTTTACAATATCGGAAACAAAGATGTAATGTGTTTCGTATGGGATGAAACGCACAGTAAAAGAGGATCGAGTGAAATAGTTACGGCCGTCTTTAAAGCTCTTCAAGCTTTTGACAAAAATGGTGCAATAAAGTTAGTCTTTTTTCAGATGGCTGCCCGGGAAAAAATAAAAACTCGATTATACCAGCAATGATGTTGTATTCTATTTCGAAGAGTGCAAACATTGAAGAGATAGACCTCAGATTTTTTGAGGCTTATCATGGGCAAAATGAAGGAGATTCTTGTCACTCAGCTATTTCTTTTGCTGTAAAACAAGCTGGAGATATTTTTGTTCCATCCCAGCTCCATTCAATTTTCAGACTTTCTAGAAGAGATAACCCTTATCAAGTTTACGATTTGCAGTATACTGATTTTCTAAACTTTAAAGGCCTTTCTAAGGAATTGAGGATCCTCCAAGAGCGAGAAGTTGAAGACGATTCAGAGGCAGTAGTCGACTGGACAAAAATGGTTGAACTTCGAGATTCTAAAGAAAACCTGCAAAAAATACATTTCAAAACAAGTCATCTGGAAGAGGAATGTAAAACGATTACGTTAAAAAGACAAAAGAAACACGTAAAGGACATGATTTTGGAGGCATTAAACAAAACCCGGCCAAGTATTCCAAAAGTAAAGTACATGGACCTGAAGTCTTTGTGTGAAGGACCAACACCAGTGGTTCGATTCGCAGAACACAAAATGTTCTTCACACAATTACCACATAAAACTACAGACTAAAAATAAGTGTGTACATTGAGACAAAAAAAGACAAAAAAGACACAAAAAATCACAAAGACACTCCCGTATTTTTTCAAAAACGCTGCTGTGATTTGTGGTAGTCTAATTAGATTATTTTAAGACTGAAACAAAAGACGAGTTTTTTTTATTTTATAGCTATGTTTCATTTAGTAAACTTAAAGTAAGACATTTTTTATTTACTTAAGTGACAATTCATCGAATATTTTTTATTTATTTTATAATTAAGATACACTTTTTTCTGTTCATTAAAAACAAAAATATCCATTTTATTATTTTTTATTATAAAAGTCATTATTATTATTTTTAGTTATACTGAACAGTATTTTTTTACTCATAGACTTAGGTAAATCAGTAATTTACTGTATGTTTCTTGTTATTTCTAAACAATTAAACATTTTGGTTAAGGTTTTTAAGTATTTTGAGTATTTTTAGGTTTATTTAGGTTAGAAAGAAGAAAAATTTTCGTTTTTCATTTTAAATTTCATTTACAATTTTTGTAATAAATTACTTTTATAAGCTAGTGAGTCTTTTTATTTCCTTATTTTGTATCCTATCAATAATTTTAACACATTAAAGGTATTTTTTGGGCCATTATGGTTTTTGTCAAACAGTGTATCTCTATTGTAACCTTGCATAATGTTTCAGGCAAACTGTCGTATCTTGTTTATATATATAATTTTTAAAGTATATATATACATTTTCAAATCTTTTGGTGTGCACTTTAAAGTTTAGGATATAGTGCATTACTAGCCTAAAAATAAAGTTTCTAAGTTAATTCGTTTAGAATCTCTGAAACTAAATGTAAGTGTAGTTTTTGTTTTTCTGCTCTCCTGAAAAATCACCGAAAATGAGATACGACCATATGCCTGGAAGGCGACGATATATGTATATTATCCATTACTTCCACATATAAGGTAACTTAATTGTAAGAGTAAAAATCAACGCTCAGGCAGCACACGTGACTCTCATCTGGAGCAACAGTCGTGTGAAGCAGGAAATTAACGCCCTTTATGAGCGAGGCTCATAGAACTGATGTGAGAAATTTTTTTTTCAGATATCTCACCCTCTCTCCCTCAAAGGAAAAGAGGTCTCTCTTGTCTCTCTTGTGAACCCAAAGGCGATTCACCTAAGCCGATGTTTACTCAGGATCCATCCACTTTGGCAGACCTTAGAAACTTTGATTAAGGCTAAAACCTATTCAAACGTTCTATAATAGGCACAAATAGAACTGACGGTTCAAGGTCATGAGTTTAAGTAGGACAGCTGATAGGTATTTACTTTGACATAATGCAAAGCTTTCTGCTGTGATGTTGTTTTATTAAAACATAACCAAAACAAATAACATAACCAACATTAACCAAAACAAAAACTGCTTTTGAAAAACATATACTGTTTACTTTTATTTCGTAGTAAATTCCCAGTAATAATGTTGAAATGGCTCAAATGACAAACTCAAGTTTATACTAACAATCAGATTACAGAAAACGGTATTACATATTGTTTAGTTACATTGGCGGTTTTGACTTCTTTATTATTTCATTTCACTTATATCTATCTTTCTAAATAATATCAACCAAATACTGTACTGTATTTTTGCAAACCATCTACATATAAATTAAATTACAGTGTTATAAAAATATATTTACATTGACTAAGTTTAAAATGACACAACGTAGAACACTATAAATTAATATTTACAATGAAAATAAACAATATTAATTCACAAATTCAATTTTCGTCCGTGCTGTCATCACTACTTTCACTGTCTGCCCCGACGTGTATCACGAAATTTTGAACATTCTCATCGCGTATTCCTTCTTTTACAAGGGGTATTTTTTTTTTTTTTTTTTTTTTGAGTATTTTTCTTTTCTTTTCTTTCTTTCTGTAATCCTCTTCTTGCAGCCGCTCAGCATGTTCAACGCACTTTTTCCAGTTTTCAACTGTCACATTCTTTAACGCTTCCTCCATCAAAAGCTGAACATCACTAATTCTAAATGTTTTGTTCCTGTCTGCTACTTCTCGTTTTACCTGTGCCCATATAAGTTCGATTGGATTATACTGGCAATGATACGGTGGCAGTCTAATCACTTCATGTCCCATGTGTAACGCTAAGTCATCGAGTTCGTAAATTTGGAACTTGGACTTGTGTTTCTTGACAGTCGCCAACACTCTGTTACAGTGTGATTCTGGTTGTGGGGAATGTTCTTCTCTTCAAGCCATTGGATTATGTCAGCTTTCCTGGTCTTACTGTTTGGCACTCGTTCTTTGAAGGTCGAGTGGTAACTGGCATTGTCCATTACGATTACACACCCTTCCTCTAGTCCTCGCAGCATATCGATGAACCACTCCTTGAAAACTTCACTGTTCATTTCTTGATGGTAGTCTGTGTTGGCCCTTGCTTTCTTACTTTGAAAAATCAATCCCGCTCCTTCCAAGAATCCATGTTTTGCCCATGGTTTTGGTTAACCCAAGTTTCGTCAAGGTATATGATTGGTCGTTCAAGTTTGTTTGCTCTTTCATTGTGCATCTTCCTTAAAAAAGTAACTCTTGCGGCAACAATATCGGCTCTCTCCATAAAAAATCTTCTTCCATCATTACATCTTTTGTATTTATAACCAATTCTTTTCAGAATAGTCCTTAGTGAACTTTCACTACCCTTAAACCCAATCTTTTCCTTTAAAGCTTCCTTCAGTTTTCCACAATTAGGATACTCTCCTTTGTCATAAAACTCTTGAACGGTTCTTCTGATGACATCCTTTTCAAAATCGTCAACATTAGTTATACTCTTTTCAGTCCCGTTCCTTTTCGGATCTTTAAAAACAAAATTTCCGTCCAATAAACTGTTGTCGTCAGTGTAGGCCTCAGCACAAATTCTTTGGACACTGCTTAGAGACACTTTGCAAGCTTCAGCAGCACACTTTTGAGTTTGGTTAAAAATGTCACCAACACGTCCATTTGGGTTATTTGTGACCAAATCTTTCAAGTAGCAGTAAACGTCATATATAATAGTTTTCGACTGTGCTGATAAATCATGTCCATTCATCTTAATGAGTGAAATATTAGGAGTTTTAATATTTTTGTCACAGATAAAAGTAAGAATGCAAACTAAAACGTTATTGTTTTGTTTGGTAACACTTGTAAACAATGACTGATATGTAAATAAAAACACAAGTTAAAATGATCAGCTGTCCTACTTAAACTCATGACCTTGAACCGTCAGTTCGATTTGTGCCTATTATAATTTCCCAGGGTAAAACCTTTCTAGAGAGACAATTCAATGTAAAATATCTTCATTCGGTTTTATTAACAACTCTTTGAATGCATAATATAGCAATATTTTATTTTCCTGTTCATCACTATTATAGAACTTACAATAAATTACTTACAGTTAAAATTAATCCAAATATAAGTTGAAACCACCTTAAACTCCTTAACTTACCAGAGACCGACTTATTTTCCATGTTGGATTTTGGAAAAGGTTGTAGTTTAAATAGACTGAAATATATTTTCAAATTTTGCTTCCAAAGAACATAATTTCTCAACAGATTTTTTAAAACTTTACTCGCCAAAATGATGTTCCCACCAAAGAACCATGCCCTCTACTTCCTTTAATACCTATCCTTATCCTGCCCCCTTTTTTCATTTTGTTTTAGGAGATAACGGTTATGGCCTGAAACCAATACTGATGAAGCCATTTGACAATACTGTCGATGGAAGCCGTGAGGAGAAATTCAACATCAGTCTGAGGAAAGCCAGAGTCACTTAATGCACCATAAAACGTTTGAAAAATAGATTCAGGTGCCTGCTGAAGGAGCGTACGCTCCATTACTATCCCTCTGTAGCAGCCAAAATAATACATTGTTTGCTGCACTGCATAACAAGTGTTAAGATAAAATTGTGCCGTTAATTCTCCACAATGAACTAATTGTTAATGGTGAAATTGTTCCTGTTGACAAAGTCAACAATCATTACGGGAGGGCGTTATTAATAAGAAACACGATTGTAAGAAACTATTTCACCAATTAGGAGCTACCCTCCTGTGATGAAATAGTACCCTCCTGTTGCTCCTGTAAATTTACTCCCATATCTTTGATTTTTACATTGTTTCACTTATCATAAAATCGTGGTCATGTAGTTGGATGTTGTTTTTTTGTTCGAACATGTTTTATTGCTAATTAAGTTATAATCATCTTTTTCGAAGTAAAAACGTATATGTGTAGTTTTCGAGGTAATCTAACTATGTTTTTCCGGGGAATTCTAGAACAGAAAATAAAGACATATATACCATTTGCAAAAACGTTTTCAGTTCTTCAGAATATGTGGAAATCAGAAAGAGGTTGAAGGGACTAGAAGAGCAAGTCTAGAAAGAGGAGGGTTGTTCATTTCTGGAGGAAATAAAGACCACACAAAATGCAGACAACGGTACATATACAAAAAAATCGTTCAATATGATGAAAAAATGGCATTTCCAATCAAAGAAGTGTTAGGGTTGCACAAGGCCGTCTCAGACAATCGGACTGTCTTTTTTGTGGTACAACTGTGTTAGACAGAAGTATTGCTGTTAGCCATGTCAAGACGAGTAGGTTTATGAAATCAACTCTTGAGCACTGCAGTGGATGGATGGGCGAAAGTGGTAAGAGGTAGAATAAAATATTTCATCCATAACCTTACTGCAGTAGACTGTGTTTACCATCATTCGTGTAATAGTAACTTTAGCTCTGGTTTTGACTTACTATCACAGTTTCAAGATGGTACTACGGCGAAACGTAAGAAACTTGGAAGACCAAGAAACGAAGACCACGACCAAGGTTTCCAGAAGGTTTGTAGGTATTTAGAAACCAATGACCATGAAAGGGAAAATGAATGAAGTTATAGAAAAAGGAAGAGACACAACCATTCACGAAAAAATACATAAAGGAAATGCTGAAGCAGGAGTATGGAAGCAATCTATCCGGAAGTAGCAAGTGTTGAAATTCAAGATACAGTAGACATGCCTTTACAGACTGCGCTTCTCCACATGCAAGCTCTACATCCCGCTCTCCATATGCAACGTAGCCGGCGAGGACTTAGACCTTGCTTTTCAATCTGCCAAATAGGTAAAATACATAAAATACCCCCGTTGCAGCAGACCTGCATACTCAGCGAATTTCAAATGCATATCAACATATTTCAATCCAACATAGCGAGATTTGACATGTTTTGGTAAGCTCCGTAAGAATAACATGGGGAATGAGTATGCAGGTTTGCTGCTACAGGTATATTGAAACTGGGTGGTTTTAATTTAATATTTAGTAGATCTGAACTAGAAGAAGCTATTTACCAAGTTTTATCAAGATATGTTGAGAAATAGTCGAGATATAGAATTTTACTAATTTCCCATAAGGTTAACATTGGGACAACGTACTGTGTTTACCACTTTCAATATCTCGGTAACCAATGGACATAGAGCAGTGATTCAATATACTAAATTGTTGTTTTTTTTTTAGCTGAATTCAATGGTGGCAACAAAATTTTGATTTTTTAAAAATTTTTCTATGTAAAAAACTCAAAAAACCCATTTTTGGCGGGTTTACCCCCCTTTACCCCCCCTTACAGTGGGCCGATCGGGCTGGTTTACGAACTCGTCCGAGGGATTGCCACTTTACACGTCTGTACCAAATTTCATTAAGATCGGACCATTTTTACGACCGCTATCGTGCTCACAGACACACACACACATATATATATATATATATATATATATATATATATATATATATAATACCGAACGAATGGTGTTAGCGAATTTCCCTTATAGGGAAGTAGCTATTACCGTAGGCGGCACGGTGAGACTTAAGCCCGGGACCATGTTATTTTTTCATTTTGAGGTCCCTAGGCCCCAAAAACACCGTTCGTTCATTTTCATATATATGTATATATATATATATATACCTGTCCGTAGGCGCGATAACTTTTGTAAAAAAGGTCCGATCTTGATGAAATTTGGAACAAACGTGTAAAGCGTCATTCATGACTTCGAGTTCGTAAACCAGCAAGATTGATTTACTCTAAGAAGGTTTTTTCACAAAATAAAATTTATTTTCAAGATTTAACACCTCTTTACTAATTATTTTTAAACTTTATTGTCAAAAATGAATTCAGCTTAAAAAAACAAACAATTTAGCATTTTGAATTATTATTCTACGTCAATCCGTTGCTTAGATATTGGATAGTATTGGATGTGCTAAACACAGTACGTTGTCCAATATTGTTTTTAATTTTTCCCTCCAAAAAGTATAGTCACCCTGATTTGAGATGTTTTTTAAAAATACAATTCTGAACATATGATTAAATTTGCAGGTGTTGAATATTTTATTTGTGTTTATTTTGAATAGTTAGAGTTCATTGATCAAGATTTTGCAGAAAATATATACTATATCAAAAAATACAAATTATTTTTAAATTTAATAAAGAAAGTAAGAGCATTTGGAGGGGGGGGGGGATGTCTCGGTCTAAACTGCCTGAAAATGTAGCATAATATATGATATGTTTAATTATGAGGATTGATAATATGTTTTATTGAAATTGGCTGGAGATGTAGGTCTGTTGCAACAGGGATGTTTTAATTACTATAAAACTGACCATATGATTGAATTTAATTTTTTCATGAGATCGAATTATTTGTTTGTTTTGAGTGTTTTGAGTTCATTGGTTATATGTTTGTTGACATTTATATTCTATAACAAGATTACAGTTATTAAAAATTAAAAGACTAAGAATTATATAAAATACAAAAGTGTATGTATTACTAATGAAAACCATTATGGTCTCTTTGTTAATTTTCCTCATGTTTAAAGCTCACAAATGATTAAATATGCATTTTTAGTATATTATTTACTTAACGTATTCAAATGATACTTTCCTTCAAACAAGTTGAATGCTCACATATACAAAATAAATCCTATGGAAATTCGCTGAGTACGCAGGTCTGCTGCGACGGGGGTATTTTTTGCTTCTGGGGGCCCCAAAACGAAAAGTTATCATAGTCTCAGATTTAAGTCTTACCATGAGACCTACGGTAATAGCTTCTTCCCTATAGGGGAAATTCGCTAAAAAGATTATAGTCTCTGATTTGTCTGTTTTGTATTTATTTGGGGCCTCCAAATGACATCGAGTAAATCGCAGGACAAGATTACAATAACCCAGTTTATATATTATTGCTAAAACCCAGGATATAAACGTAATAACCTAAAGAAGGTTCGGATCTTTTTCAAATATTCCGGAGTTTGGCACTTCAGATAAGGGACACCATGTATTACGGATCGTCTTCTAAGGCGTGGTATAGAAAATCTGAATGTCTCTTGTACAGTTTCTGTAAAATTTACGGTTTTTAAGATCTTAAGTTTTAAAATATAAAAATGGCTGCAATTTTGAAATGGTACAAAGTAGAAACTTGATACTCCGCACCGAAATAGGTCCTATTAGTCAGCATATACGTGCCAAGTTTGAAGTTAATATCTTTAGTGGATCCAAAGTTATGCAAAATCATGTTAAAACACATACAAACAAACAGACGGATAACCGAGCATTTTAGGACCCGTGTTTATAGGAACTTTTTTCTTATTTTTGATATAAGTAACCATATCCCGAAGTCTATAAGGGTTTTTCGTATCGTAAACACCCTGTATATGTGCGTTTTCCAAGATGGCATAAAGTAAGGGCTACTGATATTTCTCCGTTAGTTCAATTAACTCTAATTTTATTACCTAGTAATAAGTCTGATTTTTGTAAATTCAGTCCTCAGTTTATCCTTAATTTTTTGTTACAACGACTGTCGAGAATTTTGTTTCTTTAAAATCTTTCTGAATTAGTGTAAGTATTTTTTAAGATTTTTTCCCTTAAAATATGCTGTTTATTTAAAAGTTCCACCTTAAAAATCTCATTTTTCTCTAATAAGGCTCTATACTTTCTGAACATATAGAACATGAGTCTGTGTTCCTCTTTCCTTCCCGCTTACACAACTGCACCCACTCCCTAATTCAGGGTCTTGAGGAAAATAAAATATTCCACGCCGTTTTCCTTTGTTTTTAGCGTGGCTATCGTTGCAGACAGCAACGGTGCACCTCTTCCCTGGCATTGTTTAATTTACGTTGTTTACATATCGTAATATCACTGCCCCTCCAAGTGCAAAAACTTTTTATCCACAAAACACTATCACTAACAAACAACAGGTATCAATATCCCACAATGCAATGCAGAAGCGACTGAACTGACAGGAACGTAGGCGCCGCCCTACTAGGCGGGAGTGGGGAGTGGGGGCGGATCGTAGGTCACCCGGTGACGTCACACGCCCGGCTCTCAGACAGGTTTTAGTGACAGCTGGGGAGATGAAGGGACGCGTCAACCTCCCTCTCTACCAACCTTGCTGCTGTAAGGCGTTGTAATACTTCAAAACGAAGTTCGAAGTTTTTCCTCAAGTCAGCGGTAGATAGCAGCACCACAAAGATGGCATAGCGGACCACAATGTGGTGGCCCGTAAATTCGCATATTGCAGGGAAACCTTTTGACCAAACACAAAAGGAGGCTTTCAAGATGCCTCCTTTGGCTGGGAAGGGAAATCGTTAGTACCAACTTCAACTAATAAGCACGGAATGATGTATAGAAAATAGGTTCAAAATATTTGCCTCGTGTTTGCACGTCAACATCTCGAAATAAGTATTATTTGCATTCAAGTATTTAATCGGTTAAAAATTTTAATTTGTGTTTTGTTTTGTGTGAATGTGAGTGAACAACGTTATCAGCGAATATTCTGAGTGATGTGGACGTGTACTAAAATAAAAACATGCGGAAAAGGATAGGTAAGTTTACAGATAAACTCCAGCAACAGTTTCCATTCCTTTAGAAAGCTTGTAATCAGGACGGCAGGGTTTGGTGCACAGTGTAGCTCTGAATTTTCCGATCACCATTGAGGTAGGTCAGGCATTGATGACCATCTTAAAAGCAAAGAATAAAAAAAAAACGCTAATCGCTCAAATGTAGCAGCTTGTTTGTCAAAACTGACATCCTTTTTCACCAACACAAATCCAAAAGATGCGGAGTTGAAATTAGCTGCAAAGGAAGCAACAATGGCTTACTACACTGCAAGTCATAATTTGAGCTTAACAATCTCTGTCACTATACAAAAAGTTAAAATAAATAACTTACAATAACAAAAAAATAAGTAACTTACAATTTTATTTTATAATTTTTGTAATTTATACCCAGATTATAAGTTTTTCAAAAAGTAAATTTTACCTCATAATATTTTTACCTAAAAATTATTAATTTGACTCAATAATGTGGACACAAAATAGGTCTGCTTTAAGTTAATTTTTTACTGTAAAAATTCATTAGGATTAACCATTTTGCTCCATAATTATCAACAATTTGGACTCCCCTTAACCCCCCCTCCGGTGTGTCTCCTCTGAGAGCACATATTGGAGCGTCCTGCTTATTTGATTATTTGCAATCATTTAGATATGACAAGATTAATGTAAATAGGGCTTTAAGACATATTAATAACGAATTGAAAAATGAAATCAACCTTATAGGTGACACAAGAATCAAATATATTGAACAAAAACATTAATACGAGCAAATTATACATCCCACGGACTTGATAAAAGAAACAGATTAAAAAACGAGACAATCGGGTCAATTTTATGCGTTAAGTATGGGTTAAAAATAACAAAGAAAACTGCAGTAGAGATGATGAAAAATTCAATTCACATACCGCAGTTGAAGAACGTGCGTGCAAGTGCTACTGCCACGGCCCAAAAAAACTTAGGTTGATGCCAACTGAAAACTAGTAACTATTCAAGTTACAGCTTCGAAGGTTTAAAGTTCTACTTTAATGACAATTAACTATTAATTGTATTGCAGTATTAATCAAGTTTCTTTTATTTGTATTTTACTTGAATTATTAATCTAATTTTAATTTTTAATATAATCCAATTTTACAAACTTTGTGTTTTATTTTTTAAATTTTTTTATTACAAAGTGAATAATTGTAAATTCCAGTTTCCCCTCTTTTCCCCCTCACTAGTGTTTCCCCCTTTTTCCCCTTATATAGTGTTTCCCCTTTTCTTTCCCCTCCAAGGGTCAATTTCCCCTCAAAAGGGAAATTGCCCCTAAAAGTGGAAACACTGTGGTGCGAAATTAGGGATGGCAACGATATATCGATATTTTTGATACATCGATATTCTAGGCCCGATATATCGATATATCGCCATCGACAAATTCATCCCGATAGTATCGGAGACATCGATATTTTTTGGTCCGATACATCGGATTCATAAAATTACAAAAATTGTCATTTTATTTGTAATTTTCTTGAAAATTCAAGTTCCAATCGCAAACCAACATAACATTTTGAATGTATTTTTTAAGTATCCACTAATTTTAAAGCGGTTTTATTTTTTATTTAAATGGTCTCTCTCTTCTTCTCTTACAATCCAATATATCTAAACTATATAAAGCCACATAACATGTTTTATCGGGATATGTTGAGGAATAAGAAAGCTATCCAATTTTATTTACCTCTCATAAAGTTAACATTGGGAAAGAGAGTACACAGGTTTGCTGCCTCGGAATTTGATGATTTGGGTATTTTAAACCATAATCAAGTAGATATTAATTGTATGAAGCCCCATGACAGTTCTTATCCGGATATTTTGAGAAATGAGCAAACTACATAACTTTTTTTATTGCCCATAAGGTTAACATGGAGAATGAGTATGCAGGTTTGCTGCCATGAAAAAGTAAAAATAGGGTATTTTTGGCCATAATCCAGTATATTTCAACTAGATGAAGCCACATATAAAGTTTTATCAACAAACGTTAAGAAATAAGGAAGATATAGAATTTTTTATTTCCCATAAGGATAACATGGGAAATGAGTATGCAGGTTTGCTGCCATAAAAATTGATTTATCGGGGATTTTAGACTAAAATGCATTAGATCTCATCTAAATGAAGCCACAAACCAAGTTTTATTATGATATGTTGTAAAATAAGCGAGATATAGAAATTGACTTATTTCCCATAAGGTTAACATAGGGACAACGTACTGTGTTTACCACTTTCAATAACTCGGTAGCCAATGGATATAGATCAATGATTAAAAATACTAAATTGTTTGTTTTTTCGAGCTGAATTCAATGGTGCCAAACAAAATTGGATTATTTTGATTTTTCTATGTGAAAAAACCCAAAAAACCCATTTTTGGGGGGTTTACCCCCCCTTCCAGTGGTCCGATCGGGCTAGTTTTCGAACTCATCCGAATAATTACTACTTTACACACCCGTGCCAAATTTCATTCAGATCGGACCATTTTTGCGAGCGCTATCGTGCTTACAGACACATAATATATACAGTGTGTTCATTTTTTTAGGGCCACCATTAGGATCTCGTAAACCGTAAAAGATACAAGGAAGGTTAAATTAGCAAAATTGTGCGTAATAATGAGCTGAATAAAATGGTGAAAAAACATTTAAGGTATTCCATCTAATTCGTTCGCTACGCTCGAAAAACCATTTTTGCCCTAAAACTAAAATTGCACATAACTCGCTTATTTTTCAAGTTAAAAAAAATTTTTTGGGATGAAAGTTGCTTCAAATTTTGCGTAGAATTTAATAAAGTGCATAAAAATTTTATAACATTTTTCATTTTTTATATACGTTAGTCAAGTTTAAAATTTGTAATACACACATGGTTATATTTCTCATTCATGTGATAGACCTTTTTTTCCTGATTACAAAAATACCACACATGTGGCATTTTAATCATTAAATATCGTATTTATCAAACAAAATGTTAATTTTACGTCATTATTTTACATATGATGTATACTGGCTTTATCTTACAACAATACGTTGCGGAACAGCTGATTCCTACAGAACCTCTCGTTTATTAGAAACAGCTGATTCACCGGAAACTGCAACAATACCGGATAATCAGCTGTTAAACAAATAAAGGCACTGATATTACTTTTTATGATACAAAAATTCATTATATCCACTTTCTCAATTTAATTGTAATTTTAAAATGTTAACCATGAATTAATTAATAATCCCAATATTAATTAGAGAAAAGGACGAATATTTCATTAATTGTTTATTTTTTAATCACTTAAAAAGATTGCCAATATTTACAAAATATTGCTATTCAGTACTGTAGATCTTGTTTAAGTTAGTTATCGCTACTTTCCTAAACATCAATTCATTCATTTTTAAAAATCTAAAATGTAAAATGATTGAAACATTTACAAACATTGATCCTATTCACATATCCTATTTACAAAAATTGTTCGAATTGATGTCCACCTTTCCTTATACACAGCTTTGCTCTCTTTTTTAAAGAGTTGGTGGCTTTCACTAGGGACTGTCTCTTGATACTTAAAAAGGAATTCAAAATTCGGTTCCTAAGGTCTTCGACAGTGTCTGGTGGGGAGGGATTGTACACAAGGTTCTTTACATGTCCCCAAATGAAAAAATCAAGGGGGGTAAGGTCTGGTGACCTTGCCGGCCACCTTACAGGCCCATTTGTCCCCATCCAACGGTCACCGTACAAATTGTTTAAAAAGTTCCTCACAACATTCTTGTTGTGGGGGGGGGGGGGGGGGGCGCACCGTCTTGCTGGAAAAACAAATTGATTCTTATATCTAAGGGAAGATCGTCCATCAAATCAGCAATTTCGTTTTGCAGCATCTGCAGATACTGATTGCCAGTTAAATTTCCCTCATAAAAAATAGGTCCTAAGACATGACCCCCCACAACCCCACACCACACTTTTACTGAAAATCTTCTTTGATTGTCGCGTGCATACGCAATATGAGGGTTTTCCTTGCACCAATAATGGATATGCCTTCTATTATACATTTTATTATTACAAAAAGTGCTTTCATCCGTCCATAATATTTTCCCCAAGAAGCCAGGTTCCCTTCTTGCCTGTCGCAGAATCCACCTGAAACATAAATTTGATGTAGTACCTAGTTAGATTAAACATTCTAATTTCGTCCACAAAAATAAAAATCGACCACAACTACAATTTTTCATTCATCTACTTTTGCCAAATTGTTCATTTTATAGTCTATAATAACAATTAGGATTAAACCGTTCAAATCTAAATTTTGTTGTTTTTATAGTCTTTCACAACAGTAAGTTAGTACATTTTCTGTATCTACTCTGAACTATTTCATTTCAGGAACTTTAAGAAGTACGGCCCAAAAAATCATGATTGTTTCTACTAGGGTCATTCCATATAAACTCAACACAGTTTTAATTAAAAATTTACGTGACCATCTCAGATTTTAATGAAATTTGGTGTACTGGTACACACCACTCAGACTAAGAAAAATACAAAATTTTAGCTTGATACTTCTACTAGTTTCAAAATTATGCCACGTTAAAGTTTTCAAAAAATGCTCAAAATCGACCCGTTTGTGAAATTTTAAATTGCTATAACTCCTCTCAAAATTAAGCTAGAGAGGTGAGAGAGGTGTCATTTTACAGCATTTTTAAAGCCCTTTCTAAAAATGCATAGTACTACAAAGGTCATAATAAAAACTTTTTTAACAATTTCAAAATCAAAAATTAAATTTTAAATTTCTCAAAATGCTCCGCTTTGAAAATTTTGAAAAAATTCTCAAATAGTCCATGTATAGTGGTTAACTGATGGTATAAATTTCATTAGGGGGTGCAAATGGGTTATTACAGAAAAATTCATTTGAAAACAGACTTGCACTAGAATTTCCACTATAATAACGTCTCATTGGGAAGGGATAGGAGTATTTATTTAATTATAGACTAATACTACATTTTAAAGCTAAATTTAATTATTAGAAAGCTTTAGACATATATCATAAGTAAAAAAGCCATTAAAAAATAGTTAGGTGAAACTGGGCTACTATTTAACACATATTAAAAATAAATTGATAATGGCATAATGCTTTTAAGAATTGTAAGTACTATTGGGTAATTTAAAGTATTATTGTTAGAACTTTTTGGAGAATAATCAACTTATATTTGTAAGTGACATATCAAGATAAATTATTAATTTTTTTTGTGTAAAAAAATTACCTAACTAATAAGTACGGTAATTGGATAGCACAATATTTCTATTCATTTCATAAATTAATTCATAAAATAAATAATTTGGGAGGTAATATAGCTTGTTTCATTGGAAAGATGTTACACTCCTCTTGTAAGGAGGTAGTGGTTGATAAGGATAAGGAGTGGTTAAATAAGTGATAGATTATTCATCACAACAAGTTGGCTCATGAGTTCTGCAGTGACGTGTCTCAACCTGTAGCAGTCTGCAAGTTGGAGACTGCAGCCTCTGCTGTTCACATGTTAGAGTCAGTTCAGAGTTTAGTCTCCAGTCAGTAACAGGTGGTGTAACAGTAACAAGTATCTATTAGAGAAAAAATATATTTGTTGAGAGTTAAAGTGTAAGTGTTCGTGAGCAAAGTGAATGAGTGCTTGTGTAGTGAAAGAGTAACTTAGTGCCTATTTCAGTTGTACTTATTTCTGTAGATCCGTTTGGTTTTACAATAAGACAGACAATATTTCTTAATAGATCAAATATTTTTGTCCAATAATTTAGATTAGTGAGTGAGTAATTTAATAATTTGTTTACAATTAGTTCATTTGTTTAATAATTAACTGACAATATTCGTTTTTATTAATAAAACATTCCTCAAAATAAAACATTTTCATGGTTTTTAAAAATTAGTTGTTACGTCTACATATTTGAAGATTTTTAACAATATTTTCAATGACTTATTAATTAAGAATTGAAATGGAAAACAGGCATAGAACAATTAGATGTTTCAATCCTTTTTCAAAGAAAGATCATAGAGTAACAAAATCGCTTAGAACAGTAACCCAATGGATGCTTGAACATTTTCAAGATTTAAGCTTGCCTAAAGATGCTAAAGTATGTGACGTATGCAGAAAAGAGTTATCAACTCTAAAGAAAAATGAAGAAAGCAATCAAGCCAGTGCTAATTTTAGCCGAGAGCCAGAAATTATAAATAATTCTGATTCTGAAAATGACCCAGATTTCCAGCCTAAATCAGATGTTGTTCAAACACTTAATGCTTCTCTTCATGAACTTGGTGAATCACCGCTTGATTCAAAAAAAGTAAAATCAAAATGTTATGCTTCACAAAAAATTGCTAAGATTAATTCAGCCATGAAACGTAAACTTTTTACTTCTATTCAAGACTCCTCTTCTGATGAAGCTCATGAAACGCTTGACGATTCAGTTTTGAAAAACCTAAAAGACCATTTCTCACACTGCACTTCAAGAGACAAAAAGTTAATGATATTAACATGCTTGCCTGTTTCATGGAGCGTAAGGAAAATAATGCGAGAATTCAATGCACCAAATTACATGGTGAGGCAATCGAAGAAAATACTTAAAGATAAAGGTATTTTAGAAGGCCCTAATCAAAAACCTGGTAAGAGCCTGCCACCAGAAGTAGTAACAGCAGTACGGTCATTCTACGAGTCTGATGAAATCAGCCGAGTTTTACCTGGTAAAAAAGACTGTGTATCTGTTAAGACCGAGACAGGTGATAAAGCCGTACTACCCAAACGGTTAGTGTTGTGCAATTTAATGGAGGCCTATCGAACCTTCAAAGATAAAAATCCTACAATAAAAATAGGATTTTCAAAGTTCGCAGAACTAAGGCCAAAAAACTGTGTGCTGGCAGGTGCTAGCGGTACCCATTCCGTGTGCGTTTGCACTATACATCAGAATTTAAAATTGATGTTAGAGAACGCAAAAATTAGCTCAATAACTAATGGTGAGCTGCTTACATATAAACACTGTATTGCCAAAGCACTTTGCAACCCTGCCTCCATTAGTTGTTTCTTTGGTGAATGTTCAACCTGTCCAGGTACAGATTACATAAAAACGTTATTGGAAGAAAGTTTTGAAGAAAAAGGTATCGAAAAAGTAACTTTTCGTCAGTGGCTATCAGTTGATAGATGTAATTTGGAGACAATAGAAAAATCAACTTCAGAGTTTATTGAGTTATTTGTTCAAAATTTGTCAGCATTAATCAGACATGACTTTATTGCTAAAAGTCAAAGCTCCTTTCTGTCTCACTTAAAAGAGAATCTTGAGAGCTCAGAGTACCTTGTCATGTGTGACTTTTCCGAGAACTATAGCTTTGTGCTTCAAGATGAAGCGCAAAGCTACCACTGGAACAGTGGTCAATCAACTGTCCATCCATTTGTGATCTATTATAAAAGGGAAGGAAAAACCAAACATGTAAGCTTTGTTATCATTTCCGAAGTTTTAGAACACAATACCATAGCAGTGTATTGTTTCCAAAAGAAACTGATAGAATTCATGAAAGATAAATTTGGAGACAACATATCTCGAATATATTACTTTTCTGATGGGTCCGCCGCACAATATAAAAACAGGAAAAACTTTACCAACCTGAGCTTTCACTCAGAAGACTTCAAAATTGACGCAGAGTGGCACTTCTCAGCAACTGCTCATGGGAAAAGTGCCTGTGATGGTGTTGGAGGAGTTGTAAAGAGACTAGCCGCCAGAGCCAGTTTGCAAAGGCCCTATGATGACCAAATTCAAACTCCATTCCAACTGTACGAGTGGTCAATGCAAAATATATTTGTGGCAAATTTTGTTTACGTTACACAACAAGAGTATATTGAAACTGAGAGGCACCTAGAAAATCGGCTAAAAAAATCTATAACGATAGAAGGAACACAGAAACTCCATGCATTCATTCCTATGCCTTCTTGTAATAGCAAAATTAAAGTAAAAGTTTTTTTCAGAATCCACTGAATTTAAGATTGAAACTGTTACAACGATTCAAGATCGTTTAAGTTTAGCAGAAGTCAGTGGGTATGTTACAATCGTCTATGACAACAACTGGTGGCTGGCTTATGTACTAGAAAAAGAAGAACTCAATGATGAAGTAAAAGTTTCATTTTTAAACCCAACTGGTCCATCGCCTAGCTTCTCTTTCCCAAGAAGACCGGATATTCTTTGGCTTCGTGTGACACATGTGCTAACTAAAGTAAATCCTATAACCCCAACCGGCCGAACTTATAAGTTGTCACATGAAGAACAGAAAAAAACCATCGAAGCCTTCACCGACTTTGACAAAACTTTTTAGAAATGTTAAAAAAGGCTGCCAGTAATAATGTAAGTAATTATGTTCATTTAATGCAAGTTTTCCCTGAAATGTGTACATAGCCAAAGTGAATCTAATATAAATATATGGTTTTAAAACTTAACAAAAATACTATGTGTCAAATAGTAGCCCAGTTTCAACTAACTATTTTTAATGGCTTTTTTACTTATGATATATGTCTAAAGCTTTCTAATAATTAAATTTAGCTTTAAAATGTAGTATTTGTCTATAATTAAATAAATACTCCTATCCCTTCCCAATGAGACGTTATTATAGTGGAAATTCTAGTGCAATTTTTCTGTAATAACCCATTTGCACCCCCTAATGAAATTTATACCATCAGTTAACCACTCACTATACATGGACTATTTGAGAATTTTTTCAAAATTTTCAAAGCGGAGCATTTTGAGAAATTTAAAATTCAATTTTTGATTTTGAAATTGTTAAAAAAGTTTTTATTTTGACCTTTGTAGTACTATGCATTTTTAGAAAGGGCTTTAAAAATGCTGTAAAATGACACCTCTCTCACCTCTCTAGCTTAATTTTGAGAGGAGTTATAGCAATTTAAAATTTTTCAAACGGGTCGATTTTGAGAATTTTTTGAAAAATTTAACGAGGTGTAATTTTGAAACTAGTTGAGGTATTAAGCTCAAATTTGGTATTTTTCTTAGTCCATACAGGGTGTGCCAGTATACCAAATTTCAATGAAATCTGAGATGGTCAGGAAAATTACTGTGTTGAATTGATATGGAATGACCCACTATAAAAACTTAGATGTTAAATTAACTGATTGAGTATAAATTATTTTTTATAATATGCTTTAACGATAAAAATACATCCAAAAAAAGTTAGCTGAGAGGGCATTAGGAATTTATCAAACCTTTCCATTAGACAGTTATCATTTGACATTTAATCTATGCGTAACTAAAAGAGTTGATATAATAAATTACAAATTACGTACCTACAAAACTGTATTCTTCTTGCACTATCCCCTGGGTGTAAGGTCTGTACTGGCCTTGGCACGTAGGGGTGAAGCTTATGGCCCTTCATTATGCTGTGCGCTGTACCAACAGATGTTGAACATTCCTTCGCCACTTCCCTTACGGATGTCCTGTTATGTTGTGATACATATGCCAATACAGCTACTTCCTTGTCTTCGTTATGCTTAATTGAAGAAGAATCTTTTCTTTTTTCAAAAGAGCCGTACAGTCTTAAATTGTTTTCTATTTTTTTGAAAAAAGTGCGATTAGGCTGGTTTCGTTCAGGATATCCGGTTAAGTAATCTTCAGCAGCTTTAGCAGTGTTTTTATTGGCCTTCATATAAACTGAAAACATGTCTACTTTTTCTTCATAAGAAAACTTAAAAGTAGGCATGATTAAAAAATACTGAACTAAAATACTGATTACTATGAAACTAAAACTATACAAAGATGTTAAAAGGAACTTAAATACTTATTTCTTACAATGTTTATAATGAGCACGATAAATATTAAAAATTCACGATAAATGTTACATATTATCCACGGAAAAACACATTATTAAAAACTGGTTTTGAGTGGACCATTTCATGCAGGAATACAACATTGAGTTACAATTTTATTGTAAACATCTCAGCTGATTTGCCTCCATTGTTGCTGTTTCCGGTGAATCAGCTGTTTCTAATAAACGAGAGGTTCTGTAGGAATCAGCTGTTCCGCAACGTATTGTTGTAAGATAAAGCCAGTATACATCATATGTAAAATAATGACGTAAAATTAACATTTTGTTTGATAAATACGATATTTAATGATTAAAATGCCACATGTGTGGTATTTTTGTAATCAGGAAAAAAAGGTCTATCACATGAATGAGAAAAATAACCATGTGTGTATTACAAATTTTAAACTTGACTAACGTATATAAAAAATGAAAAATTTTATAAAATTTTTATGCACTTTATTAAATTCTACGCAAAATTTGAAGCAACTTTCATCCCAAAAAATTTTTTTTAACTTGAAAAATAAGCGAGTTATGTGCAATTTTAGTTTAAGGGCAAAAATGGTTTTTCGAGCGTAGCGAACGAATTAGATGGAATACCTTAAATGGTTTTTCACCATTTTATTCAGCTCATTATTACGCACAATTTTGCTAATTTAACCTTCCTTGTATCTCTTACGGTTTACGAGATCCTAATGGTGGCCCTAAAAAAATGAACACACTGTATATATAGAAATTCGAACGAATGGTGTTTTTTGCTTCTGGGGGCCCCAAAACGAAAAGTTATCATGGTCTCAGGCTTAGGTCTTACCATGAGACCTACGGTAATAGCTTCTTCCCTATAGGGGAAATTCGCTAAAACAGGATAAAAATTGAAGGAAAACTACCTTCAAACAATACTACAGTCATCACAGCTACTGGACATAAAAGTAATAGGATAACATAATATTTCTCGAAATCACCATAGCAAATTTCAAAACTATGATCCAATGTTTAACTATCCCTAAACTAATCAAGAAATTAATACTTGGAATAGATATTATAAATGAATTAAATATGACCCTAAATTTTAAGGAACAAACCATAAATATCGATAATGGAAAGACCATAGTAAAATTTAATAAAAAATGTAAACGCTATAGTATGTTATCTAGTTCAAAACGAAGAAATATTATTACCCCAAAAAGATATGAAAGAAAACCAAGATTGTCTTACGGGACATAATTTAAATAATTTAACTGAAGAGCAGCAAACCAAACTACAGAAATTATTTGAGAAATATAAAGACGTATTTTTGGATAAACCAGGAAGATGCAATAAATATCAACATAAAATAGAAATCGATCAAACCAAACCTTTCAAATCACAAAGTTATCCGATTCCCCTTAAATATAGGGTGTCCCGAAATTATGGTAAAATATTTTAGTATGTGATTGCTGAGGTAAAAATAAGAAAAAAAGTTCATATAAACATAGGATCTAAATTGCTTCGTTTTCCGTCTGTTTGTGTTTTTTACATGTTTAATTATATCTCACGAACCTCTTGACGTGTAAACTTCAAACTTCGTACATGGATGGTCATTATTAAGAACTATTTTTGCAAGAAGTGTCAAATTTCTACTTTGTACCATTTCAAAATGGCGACTGTTTTTTGTTTTAAAAGCTAAATATCTTAAAAACCGTAAATTTTAGAAAAATTATACAAAAGACAAAAAAGTTGCGAAATTTAATCCCATTAACGCTGATATTAAGATTATGATTATGGCTGAGATCGGACAACTAATAACGGAGAAATCGTAAATTTTCTGAATTAAAACATGCAAATCTTTGATAAAAAATAGCACTTTCTAAATTAGTTACTCTGCTTTGGAATTTTAATTATAAAAACAGCTGATTGGAAAAACAGCTGATTTAAAAAAACAGCTGTTTGTTTCTGTTACAAATTTTAACAATTAAATTGTTAGCAAATTACAGTAAGTAATGAAAAGAATTATGACAGTAATTGTAAAACCAAGTTTAATAAAATAGACGCTTTACTACATAGGTACGGTTACAGCTACATTAGGTACACAGTAAACCTTTATAAGATAAATTAATAAACAGCTCATTGGAAAATAATTGCACTGGAATGACACTAAAATTATAGCAGAAATCTAAAGATGATGTTCAAAATGACCTCCGTTGTTTTCAATACATGCGTCCAGTCGTCTTTCGAACGATTGTCGGACCCGTTCGAAAATTCCAGAAGTCTGCTTGATTCGTTCAATTCCGTTAGAAATCCTTAATAGCAGTTCATCAACGGTATCGATCGGAGAATTGTATACTAAGGCCTTTTTTACCTTTGGGGACATTATTAAATGTCCCCAAAGGTAAAAATCCAAAGGATTTAAGTCCGGCGACCTTGCTGGCCATGGTACTGGCCCACCTCGACCTATCCATTGATCTGGATAGCGAGCATCCAAGTGAGCACGGACATGAACGCTAAAGTGTGGTGGTGCCCCATCGTGCATAAACCACATCTTCTGGCGCAACTGAAGAGGCACATCCTCAAGTAATGTAGGAAGCTCCTCTATCAAAAAGTTTAAGTAGGTTATGCCATTAAGCCTAGAAGGAAGCTCGAAAATAAAAAGATGATCAGCTACGATTCCTGAACTGATGTTGTGGGCGATTAGGTTGGATTGCATGAGGATTCTCGTCTGCCCAAATATGTTGGATATGATAGTTGATAATAGCCGTTCTTGTGAAGCGAGCCTCATCGGTAAATAAAACGTTCGATAAAAAGGTTGGATCTCGACATTTTTGCTCAAACCATTCACAAATTACAACACGAGGAGCATGGTCGGTCATTTGGCATTAGAGTCTGGACTTGCTGGATGTGGAAAGGATACAATTGTTGCTCATGTAGTATCTTCCAAATAATAGATTTGTTAGAATTAAGCTGTAGCGCCAACTCTCTTGTGCTCTTCTCAGGATTTTCCGCGATTTCATTAAGCACTAATTCTTCAAATTCAACAGACCTAGTAGATCGGGGTCTACCTGCATTGCTGTGCTCTTTAGATTTCAAAGAACCTGTTTCAGACAGGCGTTGGTGAATGGTGGCAAAAAACCTTTCACTCGGACAAATTCTGTTGGGAAAATGCTCTTGATAAAGACGCTTTGCTGCAGTGCTATTGCAGCGCCCCAATCCATACATTAAATGCATATCTGCTAATTCAGAGAATGAATAAGCATGTACATTACCTTCCATTTTACGTTAAACGCTAAACACAAAAAACACAGTTTAAGGGTGTACGGTTTGAACGGTTTAAAAAAACTTGAATACTCATGCAACTCATTGCATTTCATTACTTCCTGTAGTTTGCTAACAATTAAATTGTTAAAATTTGTAACAGAAACAAACAGCTGTTTTTTTTTTAAATCAGCTATTTACTTCTTGCAAAAATAGTTCTTAATAATGACCATCCATGTACGAAGTTTGAAGTTTACATGTCAAGAGGTTCGTGAGATATAATTAAACATGTAAAAAACACAAACTGACGCACAGACGGAAAACGAAGCACTTTAAGCCCTATGTTTATATGAACTTTTTTTCTTATTTTTACCTCAGCAATCACATGCTAAAATATTTTACCATAATTTCGGGACACCCTGTATATTATTGATGTAAAAAAAGAAATAAATGAAATGGAAAAGGACGGTATTATAGAAAGATCTAATAGTCCATATATTAATCCTATCGTCCCCGTGATAAAAAAACTGGAGAAATTAGATTCTGCTTAGATGCAAGAAAAATAAATGAAATCAGCATTCCCGATTATGAGTGTAACCGAGGAGTAAATGAAATACTCTTCCAAGGAAGGAAAACTAGTTGGTTAAGTACCTTAGATCTCTCTAGTGCTTTTTGACAGGTAGAATTGATGCCTGAATCTAGACCATATACGGCTTTTCAATTCCAAGGGAAAACTTATCAATTTTGTGTAACTCCATTTGGATTAAAAACTTCTTCCGCCGCGTTAGTGAGAGCATTAAATTTAGTTTTTCAGGACGAAGTAGATCCATTCACCTTAATTTACGCCGACGATAGAGAGAAAAATCAACTTTATTAAAAATTGATAGCTGTCTGGAAACCGAGATGACCAATCCAGCATACACAAATAATTTTTTTTATAATTTAAGTTGAATAAATTTAAAAATATTGAATAAAATTGTAAAAAAATCTTAGGGATTAGTTGAGAATAGATGGTAATTTAAAATTTTGATGGAGTCTTTCACCACACTTATGACGATCTGATTGATTATTTTCAATGGGATTTTATGTATTTTTAAAAATTCTACGAAAAATTTTGAAATGGCTCCTCCACTGCCGATAAATAATAATAATAATAATATTTATTGCTAAACAATTGTACAGTTGCATTGCATACATAATTTTTAACTTATATATCTTAATAAAATTAATTCTTAGTTTTCTTATCATTCTTCACAATTTTATCTGCATTTTCATAAAGTCTTCAACTTTATAGATTGCCTCTTGTAATAATATATTTTTTATTTTATTTTTAAATATTTTAATATTTTTTTCATTTTTTAATTTGTTTGGTAATTTATTAAAGAAAATAATTCCATTGTATTGTAAGTGTTTTTTAAATAATTCTGTGTTGTGATGAGGTGTGACAAGGTGGGATTGACTTCGTAAATTTGAATTGTCATGTACTTCATATAAATGTATGTTGTTTTTTACAAATAGTATTGCTTCATAAATATAAATCGATGGAAATGTCATTATTTTATTATTTTTAAATAGGTCTTTACAAGAATGTCGTCTTGATTTCTTGAATATAATTCTTATTGCCATTTTTTGTAAAATAAAGACTTGGTTACATCTTGTGGTTGAGTTACCCCAAATACATACACCATATATCATAAGTGGAAAAAACAGTCCATAGTAAGTAGATAGTAATAATTGTACGTTACAGAATTTAGACAATTTTCTCCACAAAATTTGAACTACTTAGTCTCATGCATAGTTTTTCTATGTGGGTATTAAAATTTAAATGTGTATCAATGGTAATTCCTAAAAAGTTTACACTCTCAGTACTTTTAATTATAGTTTCATTCACTTCAAGGGTTATTTTTCTGTCATCTTTACTTCGTTTGTGTTTGAATTCAATATATTGTGTTTTTCCTGAATTTATTACAAGTCTGTTCTCAGTACACCATTGCATGAGATAATTACTATTTATAAAAGTATCGATTTCTAAATTTGTTTTGTTTATGTCTGATAAGAATAATGTTGTATCATCTGCGAATAATAGAATTTTTGAATTGTTTTTACATTGTGTTATACTATTTATATATATTAAAAAAAGTATCGGACCTAATACGGATCCTTGAGGTACACCACATAGATTTTTTAATTCTACAGATGATTTATATTTTAAACATTTGTCTTCACATATATACGGGATTTGTACAGTTTGTTTTCTTTCTGATAAGTATGAGTGAAACCAATTATAAGCGTTTCCTCGAATCCCTATGGTATATAATTTGTTTAATAATTTATCATGAGAAACCATGTCAAATGCTTTTTGTAAATCAAAAAATATGGCTAATGAATTTTCTTTTTTATCAATTGAGTTAACTGCGTTCTCAATTAGTTTATAAACAGCATTTATAGAGCTTGTATTTCTTCTAAAGCCATATTGTTTTTTAGAAATAATGCTGAATTTTTCAAGAAATAAGTTTAAACGTTCTAGGATTATTTTTTCAAATATTTTGCTAAATGTTGAGAGGATGGATATAGGTCGATAATTAATGCAGTCGTATGGATTCTCTTTTTTAAAAATAGGTTTCACAATGGATTTTTTCAAAATATAAGGAAATTCACCAGTTTTCATTGATTCATTTATTAGGTAGGTTAGGGGTATACTAATTTCTTCTTTACACTCTTTAAGGATTATTGATGACATTTCATCAGTTCCAGCAGATTTGGTTGATTTTAATGACATTATGACTTGATTCACTTCTTCCTTATTTGTGGGGCATAAAAATATTGTGTGTTCGTTATAATTTTCAAAAGTCGTCATGTTGTTCTTATTTGCAAATATATTTCTTGTTCCAACATTAATGAAGTGTTTGTTAAACATATTTGCTATTTCCTTTTTATTTCCTATTGTATGTCCAAGATTATCTTTTAAAATATAATCTGTAATCGGTTGTGTACTTCTTTTATTTCTGTTTTCATTAATTATTTGCCAGCATGTTTTTGATTTATTACTGGAATCGTCAATCCTCCTTTTTATGTACATGGCTTTATCATTCCTAATTTGTTTTCTAAACATTAGCTTTAGCCGTTTATAGTTGATTCTAAGAGGATCAGTTGGTTCTAAATCCTTAGTTAAAATATATAACTTTCTTACTTGTTCACGCATTTCTTTAGTTTCTTCAGACAGTTTAACTTTAGAAGAGTTATCTTCAGTTAGTTTTATTTTCTTTTTTGGAAAAGACTCTTCAAAGTATTTTTTTAAGATTGTCATTAAATTTTCATATTAGCGAATTTCCCCCTATAGGGAAGTAGCTATTACCGTAGGCGGCATGGTGAGACTTAAGCCCGGGACCATGTTATTTTTTCGTTTTGAGGTCTCTAGAGCCCAAAAACAACGTTCGTTCATTTTGGTATATATGTATGTATATATATACGTATATGTGTCCGTAGGCACGATAACTCTCGTAAAAAAAGTCCGATCTTGATGAAATTTGGAACAAACATTTATAGCGATATTCATGACTTTAAGTTCGAAAACCAGCAAGATCGGTACACTCTAAGGCGGGGTTTTTTACTAAATAAAATTTATTTTCAAGATTTAACATATTTCTATTAATTTGATGTAAATTTCATGGTCAGAATTGAATTCAGCTTAAAAAAATAAACAATATAGCATTTTGAATTATTACTCTACATCAATCGGTTACTGAGATATCGGATCTGCAAAATGCAGTACGTTGTCTTTTGTTTTTCCCTGAAGGGACATAAACTGTCAAAATTCTGGTATGAAATACCCAAATTTTTCATTCAATTTCCCCAAAATGGGATTTTAAAAAATAATAAAACAAACCACATGATTGAATTTAATTTTATCATGTGATGGTTTGATTTGTTTTTATTTCTTGGATCTGAGTAGATTGATAATATGTTTACTGACATTTATATACTATAACAAGTAAATTTATTAAAAATTATCAGAATATGAATAATTATTGAGAAATAAGATCATGAATGATAAAATTTACTTAATTTAGATTAATATTTACACAAAATATTCAAAACAACAACTTCCCTAACTTATGTAGATTATGCCCACATATAAAAAATAAATTCTTTAGAAATTAACTGAGCATGCAAGTTTGCTGCAACAAGTTTATTGAAATTTCAGGATAAATCATATGTTTGGATTAAATTTTTTAATGTGACTATTTTTTTGTTGTTTTTATTTTGACTGATTTTAATCATTGATTGTATGTTTGCTTACATTTTTATACTATAACAAGGATACACTTATAAAAAAAATTAGACTAATAATTATAAAAATAACAAAAAAAATATTGCTGGAATGAATACCGATGTGATTCCCATGATCATTTCCCTTATCCTATATCTAAAGCTCTTGAATTTATATGTAATATACTTTTTGCATTAATTACATAAAATGTTTGAAAAATTTTCCTGTACATAATTAAATAAGCTCCCATATAAAAATTAATTCTTTAGAAATTCGCTGAGTACGCAGGTTTGCTGCGACGGGGGTATTTTTACTAACAGATAGTGAGTTTTTATATACAGGAGTCCAAAACTCCTTTGATAACATATTTTTAAATTGTATTATTTGGTTTGTTGTGGAAGATCGTACGATTCTATATTTCGGGAGATTTGAGTCTATGTTTATTGATTTTAGATCTGCTACTTGAGCATAATGATCTGATAGGAAAGTTATTAATGTATATCCATTTATTTCTTTAGAATGTAAATTTGAGAATATATTATCAATTCTAGATTTAGAATGCTTGAATTCTCTTGTAAATGTAGATATGGATTCATTAAGATTGTAATTTTTCATTGTATATTTGAGTTTTCTTGACATGGAATTATCTTTAGCACAATCAATATTAAAATCACCAGTTATTAATGTATTATAATCATATTTATTAATGTAATTTAGAAAGTCCGATAGTTTTTCAAGAAATATATTCGTATTTCCTGATGAGGGTTCCTGATATATACCTATTATCAATAATATGCCATTATTATGATTGATTTTAATTGCTGCTATTTCGGAATGTCCTTCTATGCAATATTCATTTACATCTATTGCTAAAAAAATTTATTTTTTCATGTATAAATATACTGACACCTTCTTTCCTCATTTTTTTGTGAAGAAGGAACCAACAATTAAATTATTTAATCTAATTGTTTTTAATTGAGTTTCTTTTAAATTGTGTTCTGATAAACATATAATATTTGGGGATTCATTCTGAATCATGTCTACAAGTATTTCAAGTTTTTTAGTGAGTCCATTAATGTTTTGGTGAATTAATCTAATATGTGTTTTAAGTTCATTTTTTAAAGAAGGTTGCATTTTTTTTTGCTGTTATAAATATACCTGTCACTTGCCAATCTTCAATTTCATATTTTTCGATGAAGTATGGAATGCAAGGTTCATAAATGTTTTTCTTTTCTTCGTTGACTTCTTTAATTTGATCTTCCCTTGCTTCAGTTCTGGTTGTGGGGTCAATAATCAGTGCTTTGTTTGTTCTTTTGTTTATAGCAACTATATCTATTCTTCTGTTTGTGCCATCTGTTGAGGTGGCATTGACTTCTTCATACACTTCCCAGTTTTCTTTTTTGAAGGAATCAGCCAGAATTGATCTTACTTTATGGTGCCTTGCATTTCCCATCAGCTCCCCTTTTGGGCAAAATCCCAGGACGTGGCTAAGGGTTTCAATCTCATTGCAACCTATATGGCGGCAATGGTTGTCCAGGAATGGCTCTAACAGCTGCTATATTTGTAGACATTTTTATTATGTTGGTCAATTCTTATATACTAAGGCCTTGTTTATTCATTATTATTTTGTTGAATTTTGGGCATTGAGCAAAAAGAGAAATGCCCTTTCCTTTTTGAGGAAGATTGTTCCATTCTTTAAAAGAATCTTCTCTCAGTTTATTCCTTAATTTTCGAGTTGTAGGAACTTTATTTGTAGTTGGAGTTAGTTCCATTAGTATATTTTGTAATTCTTCACAAAGATTTAATTTTTTTTAACAGAAAGTCATTTCTTTTATAAAATCATTTGACATTTGTAAATGTAAATCTTCTATAGCAAGTAGTTTGGTATTTATGCTGTAGTGTTGTAGATATGCTTCCCAACTGGCTCTAAAAACTCCGAGACCTCGTAGTGTTTTAGGGGCATATATCATACTTGTTGG
The DNA here is from genome assembly GCA_035578135.1 of Flexamia atlantica. Classification (NCBI taxonomy): domain Eukaryota; kingdom Metazoa; phylum Arthropoda; class Insecta; order Hemiptera; family Cicadellidae; genus Flexamia; species Flexamia atlantica. Next base: position 5,080,131 of record JAQJVK010000019.1, read on the forward strand.
ACAATCAGATGGAAGGCCAATTATCTATTTTACAGAACTTCCTATAATTTTGTCTATATCTTCTAAAAATATAGTTGGTTATTGGCTCAATGGTGCACATTGTAGAGGATAAACAATCGATGGCCAAATTTATTGATTTATGATTGCCATTTTTTGATCAGGTTTTAAGAGGATGCTTGAAACTAATTTTTCTATGTTATTTCTTAATTTCGTGATCATTTCATTTTTGTTTATTTTGATTCCTTCATTATAATCTATCCCTAAATATTTTATTGTATCAGTTTTTGTAATTGTATTTATGCTGTAGTTTTTTAATTGTAAGGTTGAATTTTCACATAATACTCCCTTTTCTATATTGATTTTAACCGATTCATAGATAAATATTCTGAAACTATCCAACCCTTGCTGGGACTTACCTCACCCAAACATAAATTTATATGGACTGAACAAGAAGATCAAGCCTTTACAATGCTAAGAAGTTATTTCTATAAACTAACCTCCTTCATCATCCTGATCCTAATAAAGAATTCATTTTGCAATGCGATGCTAGTGATAAAGCTATAGGTGGACACCTTTATCAAATAAGAGAAGATGGCAGTAAAGGGGCTATTGCTTTTATGAGTAGGGTATTAAGGGGACATGAATTAAATTATTTTACTACGGAAAAGGAATTTTGATCTATATTATTTTGTCTCCAGAAAGTCAGACAAATCGTGTTAGGAGCCAAATTAAAAATCATTACGGATCATAAAGCCTTAACTTTTATAAAAACTTTCAAATTTCTCAATTCCAGATTAACACGATGGGTATTAGCTTTACAAGAATACCAATATACAATAGAGGGATGCTCTGGAAAGGACAATTTATTAGCCGATAGTTTGAGTCGACATTGCCACGAGGAAATCTATAATTCAAATCACCAGCCCACCATATCCTTAATAACCCGAAAGCCTAATATCGAATTATTAAAAGAATTAGAAAATATACAGTACGTACAGGGAACAGACCCAGAAATAAATAAAATTCTAGAATTAAAACAAAAGGAACTCCAGTGTGAAAACGTAACAGATAATTTAACTCATTACCAGATCATTGACAATATCTTAGTACAAAATACTAAACAAATCCTGATTGGAGAATAGTTATTCCAGATAATATAATAACAAAGCTAATTTGGAGCTGTCATTTTTACCATTTGCATTGCGGATCATTAATTAGAAAATTGTAGGTTTTTGCAAGACCTTTAAAATGATATCTTATTTAACATATGTTGCCATTTAAAATTTTCGATTTTCAGTACTACCAACATTTACAAAAAATAAAATTTTTTTAAAAATATTTGTTTTCTTTTAATGTCAGTATCTTGCATATCAAATTAAAGCTGAGTTTACAAGGATTAAGAATTTTCAAACAGAACGAAAAAACCTTCAGTAGTTCTCGAGATACAGGGTATTCCGTAAATACTAATATTTTTCACAAAAACGGCCGCCATTTTGAAAATAATAAAGATAATTGAGTTCTGTTTTCACCAAATTGTTTGTTTTGCTTAGAGCTTTAAAATTATGTATAATATGACATATGTTTACATTTAAAAATTCCGAGATTCGAACCCGTAACCCCCGGTTTTTGGAACACCCTGTATTTTAAAAAGGTTACAAATATTTTTACGTTGTTCCTTGGGTATGATTTAGTGGGGAAATGTTTTGTTTCATCTTTGTACCTTAAGCCGTTCGCCTATGATCTGTTGTGGACGGCTTAGAAGATTCACCCTGTATATCTTAATTGCCATTGATATATTCAGTAAATTTGTTAAACTTTACCCATTAAAAAAGGCTACAACACAAGCAGTCATAAATAGAAGTTTCTTTGATTATATTCCTAATTATGGTAAACCTATGAAAATCCATACCGACAATGGAACTCAATTTACAAGTAAACGATGGATTCATAAACTAAAAACTGAAAATATAAAACCTATATTTTCCCCTATGAGACATCCCCAGTGTAATCTAGCCGAAAGAACTGTAAAAGAAGTAAAACGATGCTTAAGGACTTATTGTTATGACAATCACTAAAGTTGGACAGACTATATTAGAATAATCAATGAATTTTTAAATGAAATCTACAATGACACTACTAAACTAACCCCAAATGAATTACATTTAAACGTTAAAAACAAAAGATTTTGGGATAAACCTTTACCTCACTTACCTAGTAATGATACAACCCACATCTTTAAATTAGAATTAGCTAAGAAACGAATAGCAGAAAAGCATGGTAAAAGATCTAAAAAGATAAATGAGAGTCATAAAGTAACCGAATTTTAAGTAGGAGAATTAGTACTTTTAAAAACTTCTCCTTTATCAAAGTCAATAGCAGGTGAAAGGACTATGTCTAATTTACGAAGGGCCTTACGAAATATATAATAAAATAGGTAGGTCTACCTATATGTTAATGGACCTACAAAAATCTCGTATTACTGGACCTTATCATATTCAAGCACTTAAAAAATTTATATCTTAAGAAAAAAATTATTGTTTTATTTAATTGTTAATAATTATAGATGTCTTCCACAATCTACGTGCCTAAGGAAGGAGGAAAAAAGAAGAATAAAGCCTTCATGAAATGGTTAGAGCGTCTCCCTCAAAATGATACAAGGAGAGAAGAATTAAGAAGAATAATCGGCACAAAAACTGTGAAAGCCACGATATTCTCCCGGAATGATATTACTTACGCGAAAGCCAAAGCTCACGAAGAACGGAAGAACTTAATAAAAAAGTTCGAATTAGAACAGCATTGGAGTTATGGCCTACTCCACGTTGAAGCTGAAGACAAAATGAAAAGTCCTACGAAGCTCAGCCCTCAGATGATGCCAAAAAGAAAATTAACTCTTGAAGAATATATCATTAGAAAAATGAAAGTTCCCAAACTTCTTTCTCCTCTGACTGAACATCGAGAAGTCTATCTACGGATCCACGTTCATGAAGACGACCTCCTTCTAGACGCCATCTGTTGAAGAAAGAAGATATGAAGAATATTTTGTATAGTTGTTAAATTTTATTGTAAATCATTCATCTTTCGTAAAAAATTTCGTTTTTTCCTGTGAAAATTCCAAAAAAATTTTAAAGGGAACAATATTGACGTTACAACATCCCGTCACAATAAAATTAACTTATTTATTCTAAATTATCTACCACGATTATAACTTACGATTTACCTTTATTATGTTTATTGTAAGTATAAACAATAACCTCACTTGTACAGCACTGTTACTATAGTATAGGCATATTTCTGTTTTATTTAGTAATAAGGTTACTGATATTATACAACAGAAGGAATCTGAATTTATTTCTAGATTTTAGTTAGTATTTTTTATCAGGTACTTATTTAAAATTTGTTATATGTGAGTAATGAGATTTTTTTTACAAGGTTCTGTTATTCAAAAGTATGTGTTTAGTTTGTTATTGTATTTTATATTTAGCTTTAATTATATTTATAAAACTTATGGGTTTGGAAGTATATTTTACAGTTTGTCTAAGTAATAAGTTTTGTCTTACTGCAACTTAAATTACTTATCATGATAAATACCTCCAATCAGTCTTTGCCTTGGGGGCGTTTTCTCAATACTGAAGAAATCAATATCACAATTAATAAGGTCAGCCTGGTATTAGGAATTGTTGTAACTGCTAATTGTAAATTTAATTTCAATTTATGTACAGTATTCTGTTGTAGCATATATTATATTGTGTACTGTATTGTAACTATGTATTGAGAAAATAAAGATTTATTTATTACTTATAATTTTGACATTTCTAACCATTTGACATTTGAAGTAAATAATTTTCTTCCTCACTTGGTCGCGGCACTGTACGAGACAGACCGCCAGGAGGAATGAGTCAATTTTTTTGTTCATAGATTTCTATCTGGCACAAACGAATTCAAATGACCCCCACCATTTTTAAATACAAATTGAAGGTAGAAGAACTCGGCAACAGCTAGTCTCCACACCGAAAGGTAGGTGGACTCTCAGCTTAGGTGGACTTCTCTCTTCAACTTACTGATAATCGGCTGTCAAGCTGTTTCAATAAGAATTCCCTAAATAAGATTTGGTGATAATCGGCATATAGCTGTTTCACCTAGTCTTATACGGAATATTAATTGAATTATAATCGATCCTAAAATAATAAAGATACGTAAATCAGGTCCCACTTTTAAACCATTTCATTTCAGTTTAATGAGTGTCCTATTTTGTTGAATATAATTTAAGAAAAGTTCAATAAACTGAATTATGTTATTATAAAATACTTTTTCATTGAGTATAAAACTTAAATAAGGTTTAGATAGTTCGAATTGCCGTTGGCAAAGAACCCTACTCTGAGATCGAACTTAAAAAATAATAATAAAAGGATAAAAGATTATTTTAATAATTAATTTACCACACTTGGTACATTTCAACCTCAGGTTGGGGCAAATGAGGTACAGCTCCGGCTGCATTTATCTACTTAAAAAAAAAAATCCAACCTAAACTGAAAATACACACGTTCCTTTTTGTAATAAATATGGATCTTTAATATATGAGTTTAGCTTAATTTGTTAGGAATTATATTTCCCTTCAAAAGCTACTACAATACCACTGTTTTGAAATTGTGTTTTTAACACAATAAATAAATACGAAAATAGCCCGTTCGCGTACAGCTGAGCTTCACGAAAATCTTAGATTTCATTACATCAAAATAAATAATGATCAGCTGATTTTTCGGTACCCGAACATTCCTCTTCCGTACCCAAACCAACTTTTTCGTACCCAAACAAACGTTTTCCGTACCCAAACAAAATGTTACGTATCCAAACAATCGAAGTTCCCATTTAGCTCAACGGGAGCATGAATATTTTCTTAAATTAAGAGATAAAAAGAATGTGGTTATGAAACCGAATTAAGTAACCGAATTGAAACAGTTCTTAGTAAAATTTTACTACGAACGTTATAATTATAATGTTCTAATGTTGTAATCGAGCATTAGTATAATTGAGAAATAATTATATTTACTAATTTACGGATTGGATTTTATCGATAAAAGTTAGTTGAGAAAACATAGCTTAGAACTTCAAATTTAAATGCATCGTACAGTTCTGTTTATTCGTAACATTTATGCCCTCATTGAATTTCTTTTGGCAACTCTAATTTGGCTGTCTTGATACTAACTGTAAGTTATTAGTGTTGTTGCCAATTCTCTGGATTTTGCCTGGACGACTCGTCTTCATCCAAGGAAGCTAAAATTTCAACAATGTCAAGAATGGCACTTCTGCTCTCAACATTTTTTTGTCTTCGGATTTTTAAATAGTCGCCGAAGTGGTAGCTGAGTTTGGTCGAGAGAATATTGTTCTCTATTCGATTTAATGAGCTAATTTCTTGACCATTAGTTAATAAAACGAAAAGGTGGCACTAGGTCTTCAATAGATTTCTTACAATTTTAATCTCCACAAAAATGTCAACAATAGACTATGAGCCAAAATGGCGCTTGGTTATTAGTGCAAAAATCAAATACTGGATTTTGTGTATTGATATAAACAAAAGTAAACGTACTAAAAATTATATTTTGGTCTTCAATACAAATACTGAACTGAAATCATTAAATTAACAAATTAAATATAAAATGTAATACTCAGTATCTCAATTACATGTATTTCTTAACATTTCCTTTATAGATTGGTTCTAGATGAAAATATTATTCTCCTCCGAAGCCTTCAATGTCGTCTTACGTTTTCTCTGATCCAGTCAGAGTTTTGTAGAGCCTCAAGCAGTATTTAGGGATAAGTGAAAACAGTAGGCCTACAACCTCTGTGCGGTACCGGTGCTAGTCATCTCCACGTGAATGTAAAGTATTTGTCGTGTGATATGTCGAACGTTTTTGTGTCAATTTTATGTGTTAACTGTTGTGTCCGTTGTCGTTATGTCCGCATTCGTGTTCGTGGTTTTATTATAAACGCTGACAAACACTCATCATATGAGCTGTGAACCAGTGCAGTATGCAACTGATGATGCGTCGTCATTGATGCGAAACGCGTATTGCTGAGAAATCTACTTTGACACCTTAAGGCTACCATCAAAGGTAAAAAATTGTTAATAATTGAAAACATAGGTTTTAAGTCTTCAAGCTTGTTTTTGTGATGGCTTTTCTATTTCGCTGTCGTGTATTTGATCACGACAAATATAAATGAATAAATTATTTTAGTTTAGAAAAGTATCTTTTTTATTTCATTGAAAAACAAACAAAACACAACATATGATGTAAATAAAAAAGTATTATGTAGTAAAGTATGAATTATGGTAGAACATCAGGAATGATGTATATGTATATAACACCACCCCTTCTCATAGGTTAAGTCGCTCCACAGGTTTCTTTTGTCTTTTCGATCGTCTTAAGATCGTGTCAGATGGGTTCGGATTCACTTGATCATCTGGTGTAATGTAATTTGGTGAATCGGCCACTTGATTCTTGGGAGTAAATACTATCTCTATGTTCCCCCTGTCATCTCTGACGTTTGCTGATTGTGTTTCATCATGTTCGATCAGATCGTCCTGGATTGAAGATTCACACAAGTTATGTCCTGAACGTCTTATTTGGTCCAAGTGACGTCGTATTATGCCATTATTTGTTAATGTCTTGAAATTTCTTGGGCCTTCTTGTCTAATTATCTACCCAAAGCTCCATTTGCTGTCATTACCGTATGTTCTGTATGCAACAGGATCTTGATCTGTAAATGTTCTTTGATTGTTGGAATTCATTTCTGAGTCATATTTTTAATTTATTTTTAGTGGGAGGTTCGGATACATCAGGTCAAGTTTTGATCGAATTTGACGACCAATAAAAAGAAGTGAAGGTGACTGTCAAGTCGTACTATTTGGAGCTCTTCGATAGGCCATTAAATACCTCTGTAGCTTCAATTCAATAGAGCCTTCCTCAAACTGCATAGCCCTGATAGAATCTTTTAAGTCTTGCACGTAACGTTCTACTTGTCCATTCGTAGCTGGGTGGTAAGGAGCAGATCTTTTGTGTCTGATTCCACTTGCATTTAGAAATTGTTGAAACTCACAAGAAACAAACTGTTTTCCATTGTCTGATACTAGTATATCCGGGATTCCAAATGATCCGAAGAATTTTCGCAAAGCTTCAATGGTTTGGTACGAATTTATGTTCTTGAGTGTAACAATTTCTGGCCATTTGCTATAGGCATCCACAATCAAGAGAAAGTAATGTCCATAAAATGGACCAGTAAAATCAACGTGAATTCTTTGCATTGGTCTTGAAGGGTATTCCCAATGATGAACTGATGCTTTGGGTGGTTCACGTTGTACTCGTTGACATCCTGAACAATTTAAAGCCATGTTTTCAATATCTGTGTCAATTTTTGGTCACCAAACATATGAGCGAGCTAGACCTTTCATGCGTACTATATTCCCACATGAGCCTCATGAAGCTCCCTCAAAATTCTCGCACGAAGTTGCGTGGGATTCACAACTCGATTTCCTTTTAATAAACATCCTAGCTGTATCGACCACTCTTGTTCTTTTGATGACATTGGGTGACGGATGGGTTCTCCTCTAATTAGAGATTGATAAATATTGTTCTGGACCTGATTTAGTGTATTTAGCTATTTCTTCAGCTGTGACAGGTAAGGTATGGATTAGTTCTATTTTATGGTCATCGGCAGAGTCGAGAACAGCGGCTTCTTCAACATTTTTTGGTAGTCTTGAAAGTGCATCAGCATTACTGTTTTCTTTGGTTGATTTATATTTTATATTAAATGAAAATGCCTGCAGGAATATTGCATAATGCTGTGGTCTTGTTGCGGCCATGAGTGGTATTCCATTTTTCGGTCCAAATATTGATACCAGTGGTTTATGGTCGGTGAGCAGTGTAAAATGACGTCCATAAAGATATGCATAGAAGTGCTTCACTCCAAAGTAGATTGCCAGAGCTTCTTTCTGTATTACACTATATTGTTTTTGCGTCTGGGATAATGTTTTGGATGCGAATGCAACAGGTCTTTCACTACCATCAGGGAAGATATGTGAAAGAATTGCAGAAATACCACATTGACTAGCATCAGTTTCTAGAATAAGTGGAAGTTGTGGATCAAAATGGCACAGAATATTATCGGACATAATTTCTTCTTTCACCAATTGAAAAGCATTTTCGCATTCTTCAGTCCAATTAAAAGGTACATTATTTCTTGTTAGGTTGATAATAGCTTGCAAGTTTCCACTTAAGTTTGGAATAAACTTTCGATAGTAACTTATTAAACCAAGGACTTGCCTAACTTCCTTCAGATTACTTGGTCTTCTCAGGTCTTTTATGGCTTCAGTTATGTGTTTACTTTTACTTATTTCTTTTGATGAGACATGATAACCAAGGAAGTCCATCTCAGGAACAAGGAACTGCGATTTAGATACATTTATATGTAAATCATTGTCTTTAAACCGATTTAATCGCACGAAGCCTTTTAAAATGTTCTTCGTCACTAAGTACCGTTATTTTGACGTCATCAAAGAAAACATCAACACCTTCAATACCTTGCAAAATATTTTCCATCGCAGATTGTTGTTTTACATAAATTATATTTCTAACCTCTCCCTATACATTTCCCAAGATTCACATCTTTCATTAAATGGTTCAATCAATGCTGAGTTAATCATTTGAATGTTCTGTGTGGTGTTTGAGATATTTTCACTCACCTCCGACGTCGCTATTTTGTCGTGTATTTGATGACGACAAATATAAATGAATAAATTATTTTAGTTTAGAAAAGTATCTTTTTTATTTCATTGAAAAACAAACAAAACATAACATATGATGTAAATAAAAAAGTATTATGTAGTAAAGTATGAATTATGGTAGAACATCAGGAAAGATGTATATGTATATAACATTCGCCATAATACTTTGAGTTTTTTTTTAGAGAATATGGAGTCCATCATTTTTCCTACCTCCCTTCTTAAGTACTGTATGTCTATTTTTGTAGACATTTCATCTTCTAAATCTGTTATCACAAACACAGTCATAGGGTCTGATTTTTGAACTTCAATAATCCTAAACTGAAACCACTTAATTTTACTTCCTTCGGTTCTTTTCTTTCTGTTGGTCATCGATTGTTCTAAGTCCTTAGTACTGATAAAATCTTTTTTTCATTTCTTTGACAATAAGGGGATTTTTAACTCTGCATTTGGTAATTACTGACCTATAATGATTAGGCGTGTACAACCTTAGTTAATACTCCAAAGCGGATTCATTGTTAGAAATTCCGAGACATTTCAAAGAAATTTCCCAGAACAAGGAAGTGTTGTGTTGTGTGGAGGTTAAGATGATCCTCAAGAGCAGACTTTAAAAGAAAATCTATTTTAATATTTCTGTTCTGCCCTCCACACGAGTCTGACTCTAGGTTCCAATGTTCTGTACTTGGTGACACTTCTTCTAAAATATTTTTTTTAAGGCAGAACCTACCTCCTGTGAACCTCTTCCAGGCGTCCCTTAAGGTACTAAAACTCGAAACCCGTGAAATGAATGTATAGGAAATAATTTGTTTGAAATATAACTTGAAAAAAGAAAAGTTTTGAAAACGGGTTACGGTATTGTAACGATGTGTTACGACGCTATATTTATATTTGAATCAAATATTACATCCATTATGGCGCATCTAAGATGGCGGCTGAAAACGATTATCAAGTCAAAGTAAAAGCTCTTACCACCCGTTGATTGTTAGCATCACATATGGCAATGATTGCATAAATCTTTTACGCTTTTTACCTCATCTTGAACGCCATCTTGAAATTAAGTCATTTCCGGTGTTCAAAATATGCTTAACTTTTATCGTTTGTTTACTGAAGCTTTGCGCGGCGAGAGGGGAGGTAAAATATGATGCAGACGACCGAACTGATGATGTAGACCTGGCTGTCACCACTGATGCCAACTGCATCGCTCAGCGCCATCAAAGGAATTTGACCCAAAGTTACCATTAAACTTTTGACCACGGGAAAATCAAACTGCTCATAAATAATTTTATCCCAGATGGTAAAATTAAAATAAATTTTGTTTCGGAGATAACGGAAAATGCCCCAGACAACGATTTCTGCATTAATGGTTGGTTACACACGCAGATGCGTATTGGCTATATCTTTGTTTTGTTTCATACACACTATCTTCATTAAGCTATAGGTAGGTATCAGAATCAAATATTACGGGATCCTGAATTACATCAGATTATGTGTCATGTAATTATATACTTTATTTTCAACTTAGTTTGTGTTTGTTTAAACCAATGACTTAAAGTGAGTAAATTATGAATTTAGAGGACTACCGCCGAAACCTATTCTTTATGGAATTAAAACACTCCTTACTGTAAGTGTTATCAAAAATATATTTGATAAAATGTTATTAACTATCACTCTAATTTAGAATAATAATCTTAAGATGAAAATAAATAAAAATGTATAGACAATGAAAGAAATATAATTACAAAATATACAGTTATTTTAGTGAAACGGAGAAACTCATTCACTCTCACTTTCTTGAAACTCATTGTTTCATTTACGTAGAATAATTCGTCTTCTTCGTCGGTCTCGGTGTCAGGGCTGGGCGGATTATGTTCAGGTTCTTCGGCATCACTATCTTCACTGCTGTCACTGTCATAAATGTGTAAACTTAATTAATTGTTCAACTGCGTTTTCGTTGAGCCCTTTCTTTTTCCAAGCGTCTTCGATAATTTTCTTAGTATGGTCAACGATATTTTCCATTCATTTGCAGTAACTTGATGAATGGCTCTTTTAGTCAACCGGATGATCTCTGACATTGAATTTCTTGTTGTACGTTGCCACGTACCCTTTAATTTGTGCCCAGATCAATTCAATGCTGTTGAAATGGCAGTGATAGAGTGACAGTCTCAATATGGTGTGCCCTTTCTCCTTGGCCAACTCGTCAATGATGTACTTGGGGGTTCGTGGTTAATGTTGCCGCACCAAAAATTTAGAAGTTCCACCTTAGTTAAATAGCTAGGGTAGTTGATGTTATGGTCTTATGACCGCTTTTAGGTCAGCGGTCGTAGGGGCTTTGTCAAAAACCTTTTAATGGTATTTGACATTGTCCATGACGATAATTGAAGGTGATGACAGGTTCGGCAGAAGTGAGGATTTGAACCAGTTTTCGAATGTTGTGTGGTTTATCTCCTCATGATAATCGCTGTTTTTTTGTGGACGCAAACAAGAGGCAACAGTTCGAAATGAATCCATCTGATTTTCCAGCATGCAGAAGGATAATTCGATCCCCCTTACCAATAGGTGCTGGCACAATTCCTGAAATGAATTAAAAATGTCTTTATTAGCCCTTAAATAAGCTAAATTTATTATTATGTTTATTACTGCTTATTCTTACTATTTATAATCACAATTAAATACGGTATATATGATGACAACTGTACATACTACGTGACAACATTATTCAAGTAAACGCCAACTCTACAAAAACAAAATAACCCTAAACAAAAAACAAGAAAATCGTTTGTCTCCTGCTCAATTGCTGAATGTGAGCACACGCCATTTAGCGCTTCACGAGGAAAAGTTAAAGTTGTAAGTTAAGGTTGGATGGGGAAAGCCCAAGTTGGCCGCCGTACGTTGTATCTTTATATCAGTTGATACGATCTGTGCCCTCCTCATGCCACTGTAACGGGTTAAAGTCTACATGAATATGAATAATACGTCCGGACGCGTCCTAAGGAATACAGCAATCTAATTTTTATTGACTTTGAATAAAAATAAAACAACTAATTTATATTTAGATAACAAATAACAAACGCCCAGTATAGAAGTTTAACTTTGATTCTTGAGTTGTACATTTAACATATTTACATCAGTATAGAAGTTTAACTTTGATTCTTGAGTTGTACATTTAACATATTTACATATATCAAATAGGAAAACAAAACTTTAAAGAAGTAAACTAAACAAACAATAAGCGGTGGATCTTAAAGCTGAAATTCGGTGAAAACACTAATCTACTATATATTTGTCAAATACCACTCAGTGGAAACATCGTACAGCCCAAACTACTTGACCTAGAACCTTAAAACTTTGCATGGATGTTCCTCTTAGGGCGTAGACATCCGCTAAGAACGGATTTTACAAAATTCGTAGTATAAAGGGGTTTTTGGCGAGGCCGAAGTTTTCAAATTTTCCCATTTAAAAGTATGTTGGACGATTTTTGTTTACATTTTTAATGTTCATAAAACTATCAGCTGGCAGTTAGCTTCGGAAATGTATACGTTGATACAGATGATAATAAATTGATTTCTTTGATGATGGCTTCATTAATTTTTGTTGATTTGTTTCAAGGCATAATTATGTACTATATAAAACAGTTAAGTGGCACCATCTATATTTCGGTAGCGGGAGTTATCGTTTTTCCTGTAGGCGTTCCTAATTATTTTTTTATTACATCTATGCCTGTCCGATGATTTGGCGTTTCGTATAATTCTACGTACGCAGATTTAAACGTGAAGAGCATACTGCCTTTTGTGGCTGAGTCTTGAGACTAAATCCCGGTAAGATGGAAAGAGAAAAGAACACTGATTTTGCAGTCACAAACAGAAAGTGCTGAAATGATACGATTCTTTGATCTATTTATGTAAAAATTTATAAATTATACAAATCCCTGATTGTAAGTTATATTTATATATCTTTTCTACTATATTTTTGTCAAATACCACTGACCTATCATTGTACAGCCAAAACTACTTAACCTAGAACCTTGAAAATTTGCATGGTCGTTCCTTACAGAGTGTTGGCATTCACCAAGAACGGATTTTTTTAATTCAAGGTTTTTAGAGGTTTTTGGTGTAGCTGAAGCTTTGAAAATGCCCCATGTTATTGTAATGGATGATCTTTTGTTTAAATTTCAAATTTTATCAAATCAAGCATATTAGCTTCACAAACGGATACGTTGTTACAGCTGATTTATAATTTGATTCCTTTTATCATGGTTTTGCGGTTGTTTTGATGATTTTGTTAGGTTATTCGTACTATATAAAAGTTACATTTGGTTAAGTTTCGTACCTTATACGTTTAATCATAAGCTCATTATGTGGTACACATCTTTTTAGGCAGTGGGAGCTATAGTTATTTCCTTAGGCCGGTCTTTATGTTTTTAATTACAATCATGCCAGTTACAATAATTTGGCAAATACATTTTTCATCTAATTCGACGGTGTCCCGGCTTTTCACGGAAAAATAAATGCTGCAATCAGTGGTTGATCTTAAATTATTACCATCCGCCCATATTTTAAGTTAAAAACTAAGTGAATCGAGTTTGAAATACTGCCCTCGGATAGCACCATAACTGTTTCGAACATTCAGCCCTTTACTGTACTTAATTGATGCCCTACTAGACAATCCAGGGACGTATTGGTAAATCTACAAAGAAGTATCTTAAAATCGACACACGGTGTTAAAGTCGGTCTGGCCGTTTTCGAGTTATAATGGTGAAAAGAAAACCTTCACTGTCTACTGTGGTACCCTACATCCTACTGTGGTATCTACGTTTTATCCTACATTCCGCCATAAAACAAACATATCTCTACATGACATATTCCTTGATATAAATATTTTCTATTCAGTCCTCTAGATTCTTCATATCAAGGTTAGACGATAATTTTTATCGTGAGCGAAGCCACGGGTTCTGCTAGTCTACTATATATTTGTCAAATACCACTCAGTGGAAACATCGTACAGCCCAAACTACTTGACCTAGAACCTTAAAACTTTGCATGGATGTTCTTCTTAGGGCGTAGACATCCGCTAAGAACGGATTTTACAAAATTCGTAGTATAATGGGGTTTTTGGCGAGGCCGAAGTTTTCAAATTTTCCCATTTAAAAGTATGTTGGACGATTTTTGTTTACATTTTTCATGTTCATAAAACAATCAGCTGGTAGTTAGCTCCGGAAATGTATACGTTGATACAGATGATAATAAATTGATTTCTTTGATCATGGCTTCATTGATTTTTGTTGATTTGTTTCAAGGACATAATTATGTACTATATAAAGGTTACATTTAGTTTAGATAAAATCCACCATTAATTAGTTAAGTGGCACAATCTATATTTCGGTAGTGGGAGTTATCGTTTTTCCTGGAGGCGTGCGTAATAATTTTTTTATTACATCTATGCCTGTCCGATGATTTGGTGTTTCGTATAATTCGACGTACGCAGTTTTAAACGTAAAGAGCACACTGCCTTTTGTGGCTGAGTCTTGAGGCTAAATCCCGGTAAGATGGAAAGAGAAAAGAACAGTGGTTTTTCAGTCACAAACAGAGTCAGTAACAAGGCTACAAGATCGCGCCACTATCATCACGATCATCACACTCATCCTTCACTCATATTCAGGGTAACGTCCTCCATGAGGTACCTGTCTTATTAAAGTGATTAAGTGATTAAGAATTTGCTGAAATGATATGATTCTTTGATCTATATATGTAAACGTTTATAAATTAAACAAATCCCTGATTGTAAGTTATATTTATGCTATCTTTTTTACTATATTTTTGTCAAATACCACTGACCTATCATTGTACAGCCAAAACTACTTAACCTAGAACCTTGAAAATTTGCATGGACGTTCCTTACAGAGTGTTGGCATTCACCAAGAACGGATTTTTTTTATTCGAAGTTTTTAGAGGTTTTTGGTGGAGCTGAAGCTTTGAAAATGCCCCATGTTAATGTAATGGATGATCTTTTGTTTAAATTTCAAATTTTATTAAATCAAGCATATAGCTTCACAAACGGATACGTTGTTACAGCTGATTTATAATTTCATTCCTTTTATCATGGTTTTATGGTTATTTTGATGATTTTGTTAGGTTATTTGTACTATATAAAAGTTACATTTGGTTTAGTTTCGTACCTTATACGTTCAATCATAAGCTCATTATGTGGTACCATCTTCTTAGGCAGCGGGAGCTATAGTTATTTCCTTAGGCCGTCCTTCATGTTTTTAATTACAATCATGCCAGTTACAATAATTTGGCAAATTCCTTTTTCATCTAATTCGACGGTGTCCCAGCTTTTCACGGAAAAATAAATGCTGCAATCAGTGGTTGATCTTGAATTATTACTATCCGCCCATATTTTAGGTTAAAAACTAAGTGAATCAAGTTTGAAATACTGCCCACGGATAGCACCATAACTGTTTCGAACATTCAGCCCTTTAATGTACTTAATTGATGCCATACTAGGAAATCCAGGGACGTAATGGTAAATCTACAAAGAAGTACCTTAAAATCGACACATTTGGTGTTAAAATCGGTCCGGCCGTTTTCGAGTTATAATGGTGAAAAGAAAAACTTCACTATCTACTGTGGTATCCTACATCCTACTGTGGTAGCGACATTATATCCTACATTCCGCCATAAAACAAACATATCTATGCATGACATATTCCTTGATATGAATATTTTCTATTCAGTCCTCTAAATTCTTCATATCAAGGTTAGACGATAATTTTTATCGTGAGCGAAGCCACGGGTTCTGCTAGTATACTATAAATGTACTACCCCCATAGCACCACAACGACAAAATGCTGAACGACATTTTCAGGAATTTCAAACTAGTGTATTCATTAAATCCCTCAGTCAAAACACCCGCAACCGTCACACCAACCTTCACCCCTATGCCTCTACACAACGTAAAAAGCCAGTTTATGGTTCTTATTTTTCCAATTTTTCCGAGACCCAGAACCCCTTAGTGTAATCCCCCTTTGGGTCATCCTCCTGGTTACGCCTCTGCTGTTTTGACGATCAACTATCAATAATGCGCAGGGGCAGTCCCTAAACAAAGTAAAGTAAGTATTTGTTCACGGCACCAGGTTTGCTCGCGGTCAGCTGCAAATTGCTGTATGCAATTGCTGATTTTTTGTCTGTAATTAAATTGAGGGTGTTTCCCAAAAAAATCATTCCTCGTAAACTCCTGCGGTAGACCAAATTAACTTTAGAAGTTTCTGAAGTTTAGCCATAATTTTACTATTGAACTAGTTGTTGCCCGTGGCTTTGCTCACGATAAAAACTATAACTCCCACTACCTAATTGAAGATAACGCCACATTTTAAGTTGATGATTGAACAGATAAGGCACAATTATGTTTAATTATGACTTTAACTGCCTAAACTAAATTTAACTTTTATGTAGTACATATTACCTAAAGAAATCAACAAAACATCCATAAAACCATTATGAAAGGAACCAAATTAATTACAAATCAGCTGTAAAAACGTAGAACCATTTAGTAGAAAATGGAATGCCTTACAAAAGAAGGTGAATACAACATGTGTGTTTCAATTCTTGTATCATACATATTGAAGGAACTCAAAGAATTCTCTAATGCTAATGTGAATATAAGTGATAATCGATTTAATTGTAACCATTTGCTGATGGATAAAGACTTTTTTGGCTCAGCCAAGGTAAATAGATTTGTTCACTTTATTTATCTATTTGAAACACCTATAATTGATTCAGCTAAGATAAATAGATTGGTTCACTTCATTTATCTATTCGAAACATCAATTTTGTTTACTTATAATAAAAATTTAAGATATTATGTTTTAACGAATTTAAAATTGAGAAATATATTTATACCATTAATTTTATATCTAAAGAAGGCTGCTTATGTTTACACATGATTTGAAGCCAGATATTTTCATGCAAAATTAGTATACATCTGTTACTAAAGATTGTGACAGCTGTGTTAATTTCATATTTCACGTGAGAGAATTATATCCCTGAAATGAGATTACTAAAAACCTTTATTGGAATGTGGTAATTCCAGAAACATACAATCAAGTTTGTTGTCTCAAAATTTGATATTTTTTGGAATATATATCTTTTTTATAATCTTTGTTTATACTAATAAATATTTTAATTTGTATTTTTTCTTCTTCCAGCTAATTTCCCCAGTACGTCGAGGCAGAGTGTTATCACGTTAAGTGATGATGAGTCATCTCCAGGAATTAATCAAGGTATGTTGATTTAATATATAAGATCATTAATAAAGGGATACAGTAAAAAATATTACAGTAAAAGGGGGCCTGCTTTCTCTTAACAACAATGGTAACTTTTAAATTTGGTGTAGTCTCATCTGCTCAGTCAAAATTGTTAATTTTTACCTCATTCAAAATAACAAAAACATCTGCTCACTGAAATTGCTAGATAATTTTTATTCTTTAAGTGAGTTATAAATTAACAATTCTGGTTATGTGGTTGATGTTGAACCGAATTTGAAAGTTAATATTTGTCTTAAGGGAGAAGCAAATAATCCCGCAAGATTTGAATATTTTTTAAGTTGTGAAATGGGGGAATTTTAAACATAAATTAAATACAAAATCATTTTAATTTTGATTACTTTTTGCTATCTACACTTAGAGAGGAAAATTAGGGAAGAAACAATAATCAATTTTTTTTTCATTTTCCATCATAGTATATTAATAATCTTTTGCAAATGAAAAATATATATATATATCATTACTGTACTTTTCATAAACACTGAATGAAAATGTTAAAAGTATTTGTAGTAACAATCTTTATATTATGTTTTTGTGGTTAAATCAAGTCTATTTGCAATTTTAAACACATCATACCTTATATTTTTTTTTTGGGGGGGGGGAAATTGTTTGGAAAAAATAAATGATTATAGGTTATGTTTTATATGTGTTTACAGTGTAAAACAAGAATTGCCAATATGTAAAAAAAAGATTGAAATTAACAATTTAACCATTTCAAATATAAAAAAATGATAAAAAATTTGTATTTTTAAATATATTTCTTTGTGCAGGAGGCAGCTTGCTGAGAGAATTCCTGGAGAAAAGATCAGTTCCGGCGGGGATCAAGAGGCGAGAGTACAAGAAAAGAAGATCAAGCCGGGTGGAAAGCGTCAAGGAAAAAAAACGACGAAACAAATAATGATTGTCAACCCCTATAAACCCCCTACCCCTTCACCTCCTAATCCATCCCCTAATCCTTCTTCCCCTCCCCCCACTATAGAGATTCAACCGCCATCAGTTCCCTCCATAGAAACTCCCACCCTTCCTCAACTTCAATTATCCACCCCACTTTTGCTTCCCTCCCAAGGGGAATTAACATATTTCCCCTTCCCTACACTCCAACCACAAGAATATTCCTCCCCTCTATCACCTTCCATCCTTAATGAGGGGCAAATAACATATTTGCCCTCTCCAACTCCCGTCATCCCCGTCGCATCCCTTGATGCCAGTGAAGAAACGCCCCCAAATTTCCTCTTGCCCTCTTCAACCCCCGTCATCCCTGTTGCAACCCTTGACGACAATGAAGAAACGCCCCCAATTTTCCTCTTGCCCTCTTCAACCCCTGTTATCCCTGTTGCAACTCTAGCAACCCCTGTCGAAACGCTTCCTATCCCAAATTTTCTCACAATCCAGGAAATGGAGGAAGAGCTGAGGGCGGTTGAATCTCGGTGGGAGTAACCCCCCCCCCCACCTCCCCATCTACTGTTCTTTAGTGTAAATTGTATAATATTTTCTTTATTGTAAAAATTTAAATGTAAATTGTAAATAATTTGTCTGTTTTAAATTGAATTAGTTTGTTGTAAATAGGTTTATAATGTAAATTTACAATGTATTTAATTATTTTTTTTAATCATGTTTTAATATAAAATACTAATATATTGTAATAATGGTAAATTATAATTATTAATTGGAAATAAATGAATCAGTAATAATTATAGTCTTTTTAAGATACTTATTTCCTTATCCCCAATATAAGTAAGAATATTAAATTAAGCAAATATAAGAGACACATTTCAAGTTGATGATGTAAAATTAAGTGTTAAATTTAGAAATTTGAACATTTGAAATCAACATTTTTGAAATTTCTTTGATGAGGAAGTTAATTCTGAAATATTATGGAACAAAATTTTTATTACTAAAGTTGAAATGTATTAGAAAATTATCATATGTGTTATAAGTCAGTAAAATTTAAAATTCAAAAAAGTTCACTTTTAAATATAAGAAAAATAATTATTTTTTTTTAAGTAACATTGAAATATTTGTGAGTAGTGGTAGTGCTGGAGGAGATTTCCTGTGAGAAAACTGGACCAATTGGAGAAGGTGGGTTATTAATAATAATAATGATTTTCTTTTAACATTAATAATATTTTAGTAGAAAACACGAGAGTAGTTTTCAACAAACAAACATTTTCCTATGACTTAAACGCCTTATTTTTCTAAATTGCAATATATGTACAACATGTGTGTTTCAATTCTTGTATCATACATATTGAAGGAACTCAAAGAATTCTCTAATGCTAATGTGAATATAAGTGATAATCGATTTAATTGTAACCATTTGCTGATGGATAAAGACTTTTTTGGCTCAGCCAAGGTAAATAGATTTGTTCACTTTATTTATCTATTTGAAACACCTATAATTGATTCAGCTAAGATAAATAGATTGGTTCACTTCATTTATCTATTCGAAACATCAATTTTGTTTACTTATAATAAAAATTTTAGATATTATGTTTTAACGAATTTAAAATTGAGAAATATATATTTATACCATTAATTTTATATCTAAAGAAGGCTGCTTATGTTTACACATGATTTGAAGCCAGATATTTTCATGCAAAATTAGTATACATCTGTTACTAAAGATTGTGACAGCTGTGTTAATTTCATATTTCACGTGAGAGAATTATATCCCTGAAATGAGATTACTAAAAACCTTTATTGGAATGTGGTAATTTCAGAAACATACAATCAAGTTTGTTGTCTCAAAATTTGATATTTTTTTGGAATATATATCTTTTTTATAATCTTTGTTTATACTAATAAATATTTTAATTTGTATTTTTTCTTCTTCCAGCTAATTTCCCCAGTACGTCGAGGCAGAGTGTTATCACGTTAAGTGATGATGAGTCATCTCCAGGAATTAATCAAGGTATGTTGATTTAATATATAAGATCATTAATAAAGGGATACAGTAAAAAATATTACAGTAAAAGGGGGCCTGCTTTCTCTTAACAACAATGGTAACTTTTAAATTTGGTGTAGTCTCATCTGCTCAGTCAAAATTGTTAATTTTTACCTCATTCAAAATAACAAAAACATCTGCTCACTGAAATTGCTAGATAATTTTTATTCTTTAAGTGAGTTATAAATTAACAATTCTGGTTATGTGGTTGATGTTGAACCGAATTTGAAAGTTAATATTTGTCTTAAGGGAGAAGCAAATAATCCCGCAAGATTTGAATATTTTTTAAGTTGTGAAATGGGGGAATTTTAAACATAAATTAAATACAAAATCATTTTAATTTTGATTACTTTTTGCTATCTACACTTAGAGAGGAAAATTAGGGAAGAAACAATAATCAATTTTTTTTTCATTTTCCATCATAGTATATTAATAATCTTTTGCAAATGAAAAATATATATATATATCATTACTGTACTTTTCATAAACACTGAATGAAAATGTTAAAAGTATTTGTAGTAACAATCTTTATATTATGTTTTTGTGGTTAAATCAAGTCTATTTGCAATTTTAAACACATCATACCTTATATTTTTTTTTGGGGGGGGGGAAATTGTTTGGAAAAAATAAATGATTATAGGTTATGTTTTATATGTGTTTACAGTGTAAAACAAGAATTGCCAATATGTAAAAAAAAGATTAAAATTAACAATTTAACCATTTCAAATATAAAAAAATGATAAAAAATTTGTATTTTTAAATATATTTCTTTGTGCAGGAGGCAGCTTGCTGAGAGAATTCCTGGAGAAAAGATCAGTTCCGGCGGGGATCAAGAGGCGAGAGTACAAGAAAAGAAGATCAAGCCGGGTGGAAAGCGTCAAGGAAAAAAAACGACGAAACAAATAATGATTGTCAACCCCTATAAACCCCCTACCCCTTCACCTCCTAATCCATCCCCTAATCCTTCTTCCCCTCCCCCCACTATAGAGATTCAACCGCCATCAGTTCCCTCCATAGAAACTCCCACCCTTCCTCAACTTCAATTATCCACCCCACTTTTGCTTCCCTCCCAAGGGGAATTAACATATTTCCCCTTCCCTACACTCCAACCACAAGAATATTCCTCCCCTCTATCACCTTCCATCCTTAATGAGGGGCAAATAACATATTTGCCCTCTCCAACTCCCGTCATCCCCGTCGCATCCCTTGATGCCAGTGAAGAAACGCCCCCAAATTTCCTCTTGCCCTCTTCAACCCCCGTCATCCCTGTTGCAACCCTTGACGACAATGAAGAAACGCCCCCAATTTTCCTCTTGCCCTCTTCAACCCCTGTTATCCCTGTTGCAACTCTAGCAACCCCTGTCGAAACGCTTCCTATCCCAAATTTTCTCACAATCCAGGAAATGGAGGAAGAGCTGAGGGCGGTTGAATCTCGGTGGGAGTAACCCCCCCCCCCACCTCCCCATCTACTGTTCTTTAGTGTAAATTGTATAATATTTTCTTTATTGTAAAAATTTAAATGTAAATTGTAAATAATTTGTCTGTTTTAAATTGAATTAGTTTGTTGTAAATAGGTTTATAATGTAAATTTACAATGTATTTAATTATTTTTTTTAATCATGTTTTAATATAAAATACTAATATATTGTAATAATGGTAAATTATAATTATTAATTGGAAATAAATGAATCTGTAATAATTATAGTCTTTTTAAGATACTTATTTCCTTATCCCCAATATAAGTAAGAATATTAAATTAAGCAAATATAAGAGACACATTTCAAGTTGATGATGTAAAATTAAGTGTTAAATTTAGAAATTTGAACATTTGAAATCAACATTTTTGAAATTTCTTTGATGAGGAAGTTAATTCTGAAATATTATGGAACAAAATTTTTATTACTAAAGTTGAAATGTATTAGAAAATTATCATATGTGTTATAAGTCAGTAAAATTTAAAATTCAAAAAAGTTCACTTTTAAATATAAGAAAAATAATTTTTTTTTTTAAGTAACATTGAAATATTTGTGAGTAGTGGTAGTGCTGGAGGAGATTTCCTGTGAGAAAACTGGACCAATTGGAGAAGGTGGGTTATTAATAATAATAATGATTTTCTTTTAACATTAATAATATTTTAGTAGAAAACACGAGAGTAGTTTTCAACAAACAAACATTTTCCTATGACTTAAACGCCTTATTTTTCTAAATTGCAATATATGTACAACATGTGTGTTTCAATTCTTGTATCATACATATTGAAGGAACTCAAAGAATTCTCTAATGCTAATGTGAATATAAGTGATAATCGATTTAATTGTAACCATTTGCTGATGGATAAAGACTTTTTTGGCTCAGCCAAGGTAAATAGATTTGTTCACTTTATTTATCTATTTGAAACACCTATAATTGATTCAGCTAAGATAAATAGATTGGTTCACTTCATTTATCTATTCGAAACATCAATTTTGTTTACTTATAATAAAAATTTTAGATATTATGTTTTAACGAATTTAAAATTGAGAAATATATATTTATACCATTAATTTTATATCTAAAGAAGGCTGCTTATGTTTACACATGATTTGAAGCCAGATATTTTCATGCAAAATTAGTATACATCTGTTACTAAAGATTGTGACAGCTGTGTTAATTTCATATTTCACGTGAGAGAATTATATCCCTGAAATGAGATTACTAAAAACCTTTATTGGAATGTGGTAATTTCAGAAACATACAATCAAGTTTGTTGTCTCAAAATTTGATATTTTTTGGAATATATATCTTTTTTATAATCTTTGTTTATACTAATAAATATTTTAATTTGTATTTTTTCTTCTTCCAGCTAATTTCCCCAGTACGTCGAGGCAGAGTGTTATCACGTTAAGTGATGATGAGTCATCTCCAGGAATTAATCAAGGTATGTTGATTTAATATATAAGATCATTAATAAAGGGATACAGTAAAAAATATTACAGTAAAAGGGGGCCTGCTTTCTCTTAACAACAATGGTAACTTTTAAATTTGGTGTAGTCTCATCTGCTCAGTCAAAATTGTTAATTTTTACCTCATTCAAAATAACAAAAACATCTGCTCACTGAAATTGCTAGATAATTTTTATTCTTTAAGTGAGTTATAAATTAACAATTCTGGTTATGTGGTTGATGTTGAACCGAATTTGAAAGTTAATATTTGTCTTAAGGGAGAAGCAAATAATCCCGCAAGATTTGAATATTTTTTAAGTTGTGAAATGGGGGAATTTTAAACATAAATTAAATACAAAATCATTTTAATTTTGATTACTTTTTGCTATCTAAACTTAGAGAGGAAAATTAGGGAAGAAACAATAATCAATTTTTTTTCATTTTCCATCATAGTATATTAATAATCTTTTGCAAATGAAAAATATATATATATATCATTACTGTACTTTTCATAAACACTGAATGAAAATGTTAAAAGTATTTGTAGTAACAATCTTTATATTATGTTTTTGTGGTTAAATCAAGTCTATTTGCAATTTTAAACACATCATACCTTATATTTTTTTTGGGGGGGGGGGGAAATTGTTTGGAAAAAATAAATGATTATAGGTTATGTTTTATATGTGTTTACAGTGTAAAACAAGAATTGCCAATATGTAAAAAAAAAGATTAAAATTAACAATTTAACCATTTCAAATATAAAAAAATGATAAAAAATTTGTATTTTTAAATATATTTCTTTGTGCAGGAGGCAGCTTGCTGAGAGAATTCCTGGAGAAAAGATCAGTTCCGGCGGGGATCAAGAGGCGAGAGTACAAGAAAAGAAGATCAAGCCGGGTGGAAAGCGTCAAGGAAAAAAAACGACGAAACAAATAATGATTGTCAACCCCTATAAACCCCCTACCCCTTCACCTCCTAATCCATCCCCTAATCCTTCTTCCCCTCCCCCCACTATAGAGATTCAACCGCCATCAGTTCCCTCCATAGAAACTCCCACCCTTCCTCAACTTCAATTATCCACCCCACTTTTGCTTCCCTCCCAAGGGGAATTAACATATTTCCCCTTCCCTACACTCCAACCACAAGAATATTCCTCCCCTCTATCACCTTCCATCCTTAATGAGGGGCAAATAACATATTTGCCCTCTCCAACTCCCGTCATCCCCGTCGCATCCCTTGATGCCAGTGAAGAAACGCCCCCAAATTTCCTCTTGCCCTCTTCAACCCCCGTCATCCCTGTTGCAACCCTTGACGACAATGAAGAAACGCCCCCAATTTTCCTCTTGCCCTCTTCAACCCCTGTTATCCCTGTTGCAACTCTAGCAACCCCTGTCGAAACGCTTCCTATCCCAAATTTTCTCACAATCCAGGAAATGGAGGAAGAGCTGAGGGCGGTTGAATCTCGGTGGGAGTAACCCCCCCCCCACCTCCCCATCTACTGTTCTTTAGTGTAAATTGTATTATATTTTCTTTATTGTAAAAATTTAAATGTAAATTGTAAATAATTTGTCTGTTTTAAATTGAATTAGTTTGTTGTAAATAGGTTTATAATGTAAATTTACAATGTATTTAATTATTTTTTTTAATCATGTTTTAATATAAAATACTAATATATTGTAATAATGGTAAATTATAATTATTAATTGGAAATAAATGAATCTGTAATAATTATAGTCTTTTTAAGATACTTATTTCCTTATCCCCAATATAAGTAAGAATATTAAATTAAGCAAATATAAGAGACACATTTCAAGTTGATGATGTAAAATTAAGTGTTAAATTTAGAAATTTGAACATTTGAAATCAACATTTTTGAAATTTCTTTGATGAGGAAGTTAATTCTGAAATATTATGGAACAAAATTTTTATTACTAAAGTTGAAATGTATTAGAAAATTATCATATGTGTTTTAAGTCAGTAAAATTTAAAATTCAAAAAAGTTCACTTTTAAATATAAGAAAAATAATTATTTTTTTTTAAGTAACATTGAAATATTTGTGAGTAGTGGTAGTGCTGGAGGAGATTTCCTGTGAGAAAACTGGACCAATTGGAGAAGGTGGGTTATTAATAATAATAATGATTTTCTTTTAACATTAATAATATTTTAGTAGAAAACACGAGAGTAGTTTTCAACAAACAAACATTTTCCTATGACTTAAACGCCTTATTTTTCTAAATTGCAATATATGTACAACATGTGTGTTTCAATTCTTGTATCATACATATTGAAGGAACTCAAAGAATTCTCTAATGCTAATGTGAATATAAGTGATAATCGATTTAATTGTAACCATTTGCTGATGGATAAAGACTTTTTTGGCTCAGCCAAGGTAAATAGATTTGTTCACTTTATTTATCTATTTGAAACACCTATAATTGATTCAGCTAAGATAAATAGATTGGTTCACTTCATTTATCTATTCGAAACATCAATTTTGTTTACTTATAATAAAAATTTTAGATATTATGTTTTAACGAATTTAAAATTGAGAAATATATATTTATACCATTAATTTTATATCTAAAGAAGGCTGCTTATGTTTACACATGATTTGAAGCCAGATATTTTCATGCAAAATTAGTATACATCTGTTACTAAAGATTGTGACAGCTGTGTTAATTTCATATTTCACGTGAGAGAATTATATCCCTGAAATGAGATT
Source organism: Flexamia atlantica (assembly GCA_035578135.1). Taxonomy (NCBI): domain Eukaryota; kingdom Metazoa; phylum Arthropoda; class Insecta; order Hemiptera; family Cicadellidae; genus Flexamia; species Flexamia atlantica. The sequence continues at coordinate 5,105,815 of JAQJVK010000019.1, forward strand.
ACTAAAAACCTTTATTGGAATGTGGTAATTTCAGAAACATACAATCAAGTTTGTTGTCTCAAAATTTGATATTTTTTGGAATATATATCTTTTTTATAATCTTTGTTTATACTAATAAATATTTTAATTTGTATTTTTTCTTCTTCCAGCTAATTTCCCCAGTACGTCGAGGCAGAGTGTTATCACGTTAAGTGATGATGAGTCATCTCCAGGAATTAATCAAGGTATGTTGATTTAATATATAAGATCATTAATAAAGGGATACAGTAAAAAATATTACAGTAAAAGGGGGCCTGCTTTCTCTTAACAACAATGGTAACTTTTAAATTTGGTGTAGTCTCATCTGCTCAGTCAAAATTGTTAATTTTTACCTCATTCAAAATAACAAAAACATCTGCTCACTGAAATTGCTAGATAATTTTTATTCTTTAAGTGAGTTATAAATTAACAATTCTGGTTATGTGGTTGATGTTGAACCGAATTTGAAAGTTAATATTTGTCTTAAGGGAGAAGCAAATAATCCCGCAAGATTTGAATATTTTTTAAGTTGTGAAATGGGGGAATTTTAAACATAAATTAAATACAAAATCATTTTAATTTTGATTACTTTTTGCTATCTAAACTTAGAGAGGAAAATTAGGGAAGAAACAATAATCAATTTTTTTTCATTTTCCATCATAGTATATTAATAATCTTTTGCAAATGAAAAATATATATATATATCATTACTGTACTTTTCATAAACACTGAATGAAAATGTTAAAAGTATTTGTAGTAACAATCTTTATATTATGTTTTTGTGGTTAAATCAAGTCTATTTGCAATTTTAAACACATCATACCTTATATTTTTTTTTGGGGGGGGGGGAAATTGTTTGGAAAAAATAAATGATTATAGGTTATGTTTTATATGTGTTTACAGTGTAAAACAAGAATTGCCAATATGTAAAAAAAAAAGATTAAAATTAACAATTTAACCATTTCAAATATAAAAAAATGATAAAAAATTTGTATTTTTAAATATATTTCTTTGTGCAGGAGGCAGCTTGCTGAGAGAATTCCTGGAGAAAAGATCAGTTCCGGCGGGGATCAAGAGGCGAGAGTACAAGAAAAGAAGATCAAGCCGGGTGGAAAGCGTCAAGGAAAAAAAACGACGAAACAAATAATGATTGTCAACCCCTATAAACCCCCTACCCCTTCACCTCCTAATCCATCCCCTAATCCTTCTTCCCCTCCCCCCACTATAGAGATTCAACCGCCATCAGTTCCCTCCATAGAAACTCCCACCCTTCCTCAACTTCAATTATCCACCCCACTTTTGCTTCCCTCCCAAGGGGAATTAACATATTTCCCCTTCCCTACACTCCAACCACAAGAATATTCCTCCCCTCTATCACCTTCCATCCTTAATGAGGGGCAAATAACATATTTGCCCTCTCCAACTCCCGTCATCCCCGTCGCATCCCTTGATGCCAGTGAAGAAACGCCCCCAAATTTCCTCTTGCCCTCTTCAACCCCCGTCATCCCTGTTGCAACCCTTGACGACAATGAAGAAACGCCCCCAATTTTCCTCTTGCCCTCTTCAACCCCTGTTATCCCTGTTGCAACTCTAGCAACCCCTGTCGAAACGCTTCCTATCCCAAATTTTCTCACAATCCAGGAAATGGAGGAAGAGCTGAGGGCGGTTGAATCTCGGTGGGAGTAACCCCCCCCCCACCTCCCCATCTACTGTTCTTTAGTGTAAATTGTATTATATTTTCTTTATTGTAAAAATTTAAATGTAAATTGTAAATAATTTGTCTGTTTTAAATTGAATTAGTTTGTTGTAAATAGGTTTATAATGTAAATTTACAATGTATTTAATTATTTTTTTTAATCATGTTTTAATATAAAATACTAATATATTGTAATAATGGTAAATTATAATTATTAATTGGAAATAAATGAATCTGTAATAATTATAGTCTTTTTAAGATACTTATTTCCTTATCCCCAATATAAGTAAGAATATTAAATTAAGCAAATATAAGAGACACATTTCAAGTTGATGATGTAAAATTAAGTGTTAAATTTAGAAATTTGAACATTTGAAATCAACATTTTTGAAATTTCTTTGATGAGGAAGTTAATTCTGAAATATTATGGAACAAAATTTTTATTACTAAAGTTGAAATGTATTAGAAAATTATCATATGTGTTATAAGTCAGTAAAATTTAAAATTCAAAAAAGTTCACTTTTAAATATAAGAAAAATAATTATTTTTTTTTAAGTAACATTGAAATATTTGTGAGTAGTGGTAGTGCTGGAGGAGATTTCCTGTGAGAAAACTGGACCAATTGGAGAAGGTGGGTTATTAATAATAATAATGATTTTCTTTTAACATTAATAATATTTTAGTAGAAAACACGAGAGTAGTTTTCAACAAACAAACATTTTCCTATGACTTAAACGCCTTATTTTTCTAAATTGCAATATATGTACAACATGTGTGTTTCAATTCTTGTATCATACATATTGAAGGAACTCAAAGAATTCTCTAATGCTAATGTGAATATAAGTGATAATCGATTTAATTGTAACCATTTGCTGATGGATAAAGACTTTTTTGGCTCAGCCAAGGTAAATAGATTTGTTCACTTTATTTATCTATTTGAAACACCTATAATTGATTCAGCTAAGATAAATAGATTGGTTCACTTCATTTATCTATTCGAAACATCAATTTTGTTTACTTATAATAAAAATTTTAGATATTATGTTTTAACGAATTTAAAATTGAGAAATATATATTTATACCATTAATTTTATATCTAAAGAAGGCTGCTTATGTTTACACATGATTTGAAGCCAGATATTTTCATGCAAAATTAGTATACATCTGTTACTAAAGATTGTGACAGCTGTGTTAATTTCATATTTCACGTGAGAGAATTATATCCCTGAAATGAGATTACTAAAAACCTTTATTGGAATGTGGTAATTTCAGAAACATACAATCAAGTTTGTTGTCTCAAAATTTGATATTTTTTGGAATATATATCTTTTTTATAATCTTTGTTTATACTAATAAATATTTTAATTTGTATTTTTTCTTCTTCCAGCTAATTTCCCCAGTACGTCGAGGCAGAGTGTTATCACGTTAAGTGATGATGAGTCATCTCCAGGAATTAATCAAGGTATGTTGATTTAATATATAAGATCATTAATAAAGGGATACAGTAAAAAATATTACAGTAAAAGGGGGCCTGCTTTCTCTTAACAACAATGGTAACTTTTAAATTTGGTGTAGTCTCATCTGCTCAGTCAAAATTGTTAATTTTTACCTCATTCAAAATAACAAAAACATCTGCTCACTGAAATTGCTAGATAATTTTTATTCTTTAAGTGAGTTATAAATTAACAATTCTGGTTATGTGGTTGATGTTGAACCGAATTTGAAAGTTAATATTTGTCTTAAGGGAGAAGCAAATAATCCCGCAAGATTTGAATATTTTTTAAGTTGTGAAATGGGGGAATTTTAAACATAAATTAAATACAAAATCATTTTAATTTTGATTACTTTTTGCTATCTAAACTTAGAGAGGAAAATTAGGGAAGAAACAATAATCAATTTTTTTTCATTTTCCATCATAGTATATTAATAATCTTTTGCAAATGAAAAATATATATATATATCATTACTGTACTTTTCATAAACACTGAATGAAAATGTTAAAAGTATTTGTAGTAACAATCTTTATATTATGTTTTTGTGGTTAAATCAAGTCTATTTGCAATTTTAAACACATCATACCTTATATTTTTTTTTGGGGGGGGGGGAAATTGTTTGGAAAAAATAAATGATTATAGGTTATGTTTTATATGTGTTTACAGTGTAAAACAAGAATTGCCAATATGTAAAAAAAAAGATTAAAATTAACAATTTAACCATTTCAAATATAAAAAAATGATAAAAAATTTGTATTTTTAAATATATTTCTTTGTGCAGGAGGCAGCTTGCTGAGAGAATTCCTGGAGAAAAGATCAGTTCCGGCGGGGATCAAGAGGCGAGAGTACAAGAAAAGAAGATCAAGCCGGGTGGAAAGCGTCAAGGAAAAAAAACGACGAAACAAATAATGATTGTCAACCCCTATAAACCCCCTACCCCTTCACCTCCTAATCCATCCCCTAATCCTTCTTCCCCTCCCCCCACTATAGAGATTCAACCGCCATCAGTTCCCTCCATAGAAACTCCCACCCTTCCTCAACTTCAATTATCCACCCCACTTTTGCTTCCCTCCCAAGGGGAATTAACATATTTCCCCTTCCCTACACTCCAACCACAAGAATATTCCTCCCCTCTATCACCTTCCATCCTTAATGAGGGGCAAATAACATATTTGCCCTCTCCAACTCCCGTCATCCCCGTCGCATCCCTTGATGCCAGTGAAGAAACGCCCCCAAATTTCCTCTTGCCCTCTTCAACCCCCGTCATCCCTGTTGCAACCCTTGACGACAATGAAGAAACGCCCCCAATTTTCCTCTTGCCCTCTTCAACCCCTGTTATCCCTGTTGCAACTCTAGCAACCCCTGTCGAAACGCTTCCTATCCCAAATTTTCTCACAATCCAGGAAATGGAGGAAGAGCTGAGGGCGGTTGAATCTCGGTGGGAGTAACCCCCCCCCCCACCTCCCCATCTACTGTTCTTTAGTGTAAATTGTATTATATTTTCTTTATTGTAAAAATTTAAATGTAAATTGTAAATAATTTGTCTGTTTTAAATTGAATTAGTTTGTTGTAAATAGGTTTATAATGTAAATTTACAATGTATTTAATTATTTTTTTTAATCATGTTTTAATATAAAATACTAATATATTGTAATAATGGTAAATTATAATTATTAATTGGAAATAAATGAATCTGTAATAATTATAGTCTTTTTAAGATACTTATTTCCTTATCCCCAATATAAGTAAGAATATTAAATTAAGCAAATATAAGAGACACATTTCAAGTTGATGATGTAAAATTAAGTGTTAAATTTAGAAATTTGAACATTTGAAATCAACATTTTTGAAATTTCTTTGATGAGGAAGTTAATTCTGAAATATTATGGAACAAAATTTTTATTACTAAAGTTGAAATGTATTAGAAAATTATCATATGTGTTTTAAGTCAGTAAAATTTAAAATTCAAAAAAGTTCACTTTTAAATATAAGAAAAATAATTATTTTTTTTTAAGTAACATTGAAATATTTGTGAGTAGTGGTAGTGCTGGAGGAGATTTCCTGTGAGAAAACTGGACCAATTGGAGAAGGTGGGTTATTAATAATAATAATGATTTTCTTTTAACATTAATAATATTTTAGTAGAAAACACGAGAGTAGTTTTCAACAAACAAACATTTTCCTATGACTTAAACGCCTTATTTTTCTAAATTGCAATATATGTACAACATGTGTGTTTCAATTCTTGTATCATACATATTGAAGGAACTCAAAGAATTCTCTAATGCTAATGTGAATATAAGTGATAATCGATTTAATTGTAACCATTTGCTGATGGATAAAGACTTTTTTGGCTCAGCCAAGGTAAATAGATTTGTTCACTTTATTTATCTATTTGAAACACCTATAATTGATTCAGCTAAGATAAATAGATTGGTTCACTTCATTTATCTATTCGAAACATCAATTTTGTTTACTTATAATAAAAATTTTAGATATTATGTTTTAACGAATTTAAAATTGAGAAATATATATTTATACCATTAATTTTATATCTAAAGAAGGCTGCTTATGTTTACACATGATTTGAAGCCAGATATTTTCATGCAAAATTAGTATACATCTGTTACTAAAGATTGTGACAGCTGTGTTAATTTCATATTTCACGTGAGAGAATTATATCCCTGAAATGAGATTACTAAAAACCTTTATTGGAATGTGGTAATTTCAGAAACATACAATCAAGTTTGTTGTCTCAAAATTTGATATTTTTTGGAATATATATCTTTTTTATAATCTTTGTTTATACTAATAAATATTTTAATTTGTATTTTTTCTTCTTCCAGCTAATTTCCCCAGTACGTCGAGGCAGAGTGTTATCACGTTAAGTGATGATGAGTCATCTCCAGGAATTAATCAAGGTATGTTGATTTAATATATAAGATCATTAATAAAGGGATACAGTAAAAAATATTACAGTAAAAGGGGGCCTGCTTTCTCTTAACAACAATGGTAACTTTTAAATTTGGTGTAGTCTCATCTGCTCAGTCAAAATTGTTAATTTTTACCTCATTCAAAATAACAAAAACATCTGCTCACTGAAATTGCTAGATAATTTTTATTCTTTAAGTGAGTTATAAATTAACAATTCTGGTTATGTGGTTGATGTTGAACCGAATTTGAAAGTTAATATTTGTCTTAAGGGAGAAGCAAATAATCCCGCAAGATTTGAATATTTTTTAAGTTGTGAAATGGGGGAATTTTAAACATAAATTAAATACAAAATCATTTTAATTTTGATTACTTTTTGCTATCTAAACTTAGAGAGGAAAATTAGGGAAGAAACAATAATCAATTTTTTTTTCATTTTCCATCATAGTATATTAATAATCTTTTGCAAATGAAAAATATATATATATCATTACTGTACTTTTCATAAACACTGAATGAAAATGTTAAAAGTATTTGTAGTAACAATCTTTATATTATGTTTTTGTGGTTAAATCAAGTCTATTTGCAATTTTAAACACATCATACCTTATATTTTTTTTTTGGGGGGGGGGAAATTGTTTGGAAAAAATAAATGATTATAGGTTATGTTTTATATGTGTTTACAGTGTAAAACAAGAATTGCCAATATGTAAAAAAAAAGATTAAAATTAACAATTTAACCATTTCAAATATAAAAAAATGATAAAAAATTTGTATTTTTAAATATATTTCTTTGTGCAGGAGGCAGCTTGCTGAGAGAATTCCTGGAGAAAAGATCAGTTCCGGCGGGGATCAAGAGGCGAGAGTACAAGAAAAGAAGATCAAGCCGGGTGGAAAGCGTCAAGGAAAAAAAACGACGAAACAAATAATGATTGTCAACCCCTATAAACCCCCTACCCCTTCACCTCCTAATCCATCCCCTAATCCTTCTTCCCCTCCCCCCACTATAGAGATTCAACCGCCATCAGTTCCCTCCATAGAAACTCCCACCCTTCCTCAACTTCAATTATCCACCCCACTTTTGCTTCCCTCCCAAGGGGAATTAACATATTTCCCCTTCCCTACACTCCAACCACAAGAATATTCCTCCCCTCTATCACCTTCCATCCTTAATGAGGGGCAAATAACATATTTGCCCTCTCCAACTCCCGTCATCCCCGTCGCATCCCTTGATGCCAGTGAAGAAACGCCCCCAAATTTCCTCTTGCCCTCTTCAACCCCCGTCATCCCTGTTGCAACCCTTGACGACAATGAAGAAACGCCCCCAATTTTCCTCTTGCCCTCTTCAACCCCTGTTATCCCTGTTGCAACTCTAGCAACCCCTGTCGAAACGCTTCCTATCCCAAATTTTCTCACAATCCAGGAAATGGAGGAAGAGCTGAGGGCGGTTGAATCTCGGTGGGAGTAACCCCCCCCCCCACCTCCCCATCTACTGTTCTTTAGTGTAAATTGTATAATATTTTCTTTATTGTAAAAATTTAAATGTAAATTGTAAATAATTTGTCTGTTTTAAATTGAATTAGTTTGTTGTAAATAGGTTTATAATGTAAATTTACAATGTATTTAATTATTTTTTTAAATCATGTTTTAATATAAAATACTAATATATTGTAATAATGGTAAATTATAATTATTAATTGGAAATAAATGAATCTGTAATAATTATAGTCTTTTTAAGATACTTATTTCCTTATCCCCAATATAAGTAAGAATATTAAATTAAGCAAATATAAGAGACACATTTCAAGTTGATGATGTAAAATTAAGTGTTAAATTTAGAAATTTGAACATTTGAAATCAACATTTTTGAAATTTCTTTGATGAGGAAGTTAATTCTGAAATATTATGGAACAAAATTTTTATTACTAAAGTTGAAATGTATTAGAAAATTATCATATGTGTTATAAGTCAGTAAAATTTAAAATTCAAAAAAGTTCACTTTTAAATATAAGAAAAATAATTATTTTTTTTTAAGTAACATTGAAATATTTGTGAGTAGTGGTAGTGCTGGAGGAGATTTCCTGTGAGAAAACTGGACCAATTGGAGAAGGTGGGTTATTAATAATAATAATGATTTTCTTTTAACATTAATAATATTTTAGTAGAAAACACGAGAGTAGTTTTCAACAAACAAACATTTTCCTATGACTTAAACGCCTTATTTTTCTAAATTGCAATATATGTACAACATGTGTGTTTCAATTCTTGTATCATACATATTGAAGGAACTCAAAGAATTCTCTAATGCTAATGTGAATATAAGTGATAATCGATTTAATTGTAACCATTTGCTGATGGATAAAGACTTTTTTGGCTCAGCCAAGGTAAATAGATTTGTTCACTTTATTTATCTATTTGAAACACCTATAATTGATTCAGCTAAGATAAATAGATTGGTTCACTTCATTTATCTATTCGAAACATCAATTTTGTTTACTTATAATAAAAATTTTAGATATTATGTTTTAACGAATTTAAAATTGAGAAATATATATTTATACCATTAATTTTATATCTAAAGAAGGCTGCTTATGTTTACACATGATTTGAAGCCAGATATTTTCATGCAAAATTAGTATACATCTGTTACTAAAGATTGTGACAGCTGTGTTAATTTCATATTTCACGTGAGAGAATTATATCCCTGAAATGAGATTACTAAAAACCTTTATTGGAATGTGGTAATTTCAGAAACATACAATCAAGTTTGTTGTCTCAAAATTTGATATTTTTTGGAATATATATCTTTTTTATAATCTTTGTTTATACTAATAAATATTTTAATTTGTATTTTTTCTTCTTCCAGCTAATTTCCCCAGTACGTCGAGGCAGAGTGTTATCACGTTAAGTGATGATGAGTCATCTCCAGGAATTAATCAAGGTATGTTGATTTAATATATAAGATCATTAATAAAGGGATACAGTAAAAAATATTACAGTAAAAGGGGGCCTGCTTTCTCTTAACAACAATGGTAACTTTTAAATTTGGTGTAGTCTCATCTGCTCAGTCAAAATTGTTAATTTTTACCTCATTCAAAATAACAAAAACATCTGCTCACTGAAATTGCTAGATAATTTTTATTCTTTAAGTGAGTTATAAATTAACAATTCTGGTTATGTGGTTGATGTTGAACCGAATTTGAAAGTTAATATTTGTCTTAAGGGAGAAGCAAATAATCCCGCAAGATTTGAATATTTTTTAAGTTGTGAAATGGGGGAATTTTAAACATAAATTAAATACAAAATCATTTTAATTTTGATTACTTTTTGCTATCTAAACTTAGAGAGGAAAATTAGGGAAGAAACAATAATCAATTTTTTTTTCATTTTCCATCATAGTATATTAATAATCTTTTGCAAATGAAAAATATATATATATCATTACTGTACTTTTCATAAACACTGAATGAAAATGTTAAAAGTATTTGTAGTAACAATCTTTATATTATGTTTTTGTGGTTAAATCAAGTCTATTTGCAATTTTAAACACATCATACCTTATATTTTTTTTTGGGGGGGGGGAAATTGTTTGGAAAAAATAAATGATTATAGGTTATGTTTTATATGTGTTTACAGTGTAAAACAAGAATTGCCAATATGTAAAAAAAAAGATTAAAATTAACAATTTAACCATTTCAAATATAAAAAAATGATAAAAAATTTGTATTTTTAAATATATTTCTTTGTGCAGGAGGCAGCTTGCTGAGAGAATTCCTGGAGAAAAGATCAGTTCCGGCGGGGATCAAGAGGCGAGAGTACAAGAAAAGAAGATCAAGCCGGGTGGAAAGCGTCAAGGAAAAAAACGACGAAACAAATAATGATTGTCAACCCCTATAAACCCCCTACCCCTTCACCTCCTAATCCATCCCCTAATCCTTCTTCCCCTCCCCCCACTATAGAGATTCAACCGCCATCAGTTCCCTCCATAGAAACTCCCACCCTTCCTCAACTTCAATTATCCACCCCACTTTTGCTTCCCTCCCAAGGGGAATTAACATATTTCCCCTTCCCTACACTCCAACCACAAGAATATTCCTCCCCTCTATCACCTTCCATCCTTAATGAGGGGCAAATAACATATTTGCCCTCTCCAACTCCCGTCATCCCCGTCGCATCCCTTGATGCCAGTGAAGAAACGCCCCCAAATTTCCTCTTGCCCTCTTCAACCCCCGTCATCCCTGTTGCAACCCTTGACGACAATGAAGAAACGCCCCCAATTTTCCTCTTGCCCTCTTCAACCCCTGTTATCCCTGTTGCAACTCTAGCAACCCCTGTCGAAACGCTTCCTATCCCAAATTTTCTCACAATCCAGGAAATGGAGGAAGAGCTGAGGGCGGTTGAATCTCGGTGGGAGTAACCCCCCCCCCCACCTCCCCATCTACTGTTCTTTAGTGTAAATTGTATAATATTTTCTTTATTGTAAAAATTTAAATGTAAATTGTAAATAATTTGTCTGTTTTAAATTGAATTAGTTTGTTGTAAATAGGTTTATAATGTAAATTTACAATGTATTTAATTATTTTTTTTAATCATGTTTTAATATAAAATACTAATATATTGTAATAATGGTAAATTATAATTATTAATTGGAAATAAATGAATCTGTAATAATTATAGTCTTTTTAAGATACTTATTTCCTTATCCCCAATATAAGTAAGAATATTAAATTAAGCAAATATAAGAGACACATTTCAAGTTGATGATGTAAAATTAAGTGTTAAATTTAGAAATTTGAACATTTGAAATCAACATTTTTGAAATTTCTTTGATGAGGAAGTTAATTCTGAAATATTATGGAACAAAATTTTTATTACTAAAGTTGAAATGTATTAGAAAATTATCATATGTGTTATAAGTCAGTAAAATTTAAAATTCAAAAAAGTTCACTTTTAAATATAAGAAAAATAATTATTTTTTTTTAAGTAACATTGAAATATTTGTGAGTAGTGGTAGTGCTGGAGGAGATTTCCTGTGAGAAAACTGGACCAATTGGAGAAGGTGGGTTATTAATAATAATAATGATTTTCTTTTAACATTAATAATATTTTAGTAGAAAACACGAGAGTAGTTTTCAACAAACAAACATTTTCCTATGACTTAAACGCCTTATTTTTCTAAATTGCAATATATGTACAACATGTGTGTTTCAATTCTTGTATCATACATATTGAAGGAACTCAAAGAATTCTCTAATGCTAATGTGAATATAAGTGATAATCGATTTAATTGTAACCATTTGCTGATGGATAAAGACTTTTTTGGCTCAGCCAAGGTAAATAGATTTGTTCACTTTATTTATCTATTTGAAACACCTATAATTGATTCAGCTAAGATAAATAGATTGGTTCACTTCATTTATCTATTCGAAACATCAATTTTGTTTACTTATAATAAAAATTTTAGATATTATGTTTTAACGAATTTAAAATTGAGAAATATATATTTATACCATTAATTTTATATCTAAAGAAGGCTGCTTATGTTTACACATGATTTGAAGCCAGATATTTTCATGCAAAATTAGTATACATCTGTTACTAAAGATTGTGACAGCTGTGTTAATTTCATATTTCACGTGAGAGAATTATATCCCTGAAATGAGATTACTAAAAACCTTTATTGGAATGTGGTAATTTCAGAAACATACAATCAAGTTTGTTGTCTCAAAATTTGATATTTTTTGGAATATATATCTTTTTTATAATCTTTGTTTATACTAATAAATATTTTAATTTGTATTTTTTCTTCTTCCAGCTAATTTCCCCAGTACGTCGAGGCAGAGTGTTATCACGTTAAGTGATGATGAGTCATCTCCAGGAATTAATCAAGGTATGTTGATTTAATATATAAGATCATTAATAAAGGGATACAGTAAAAAATATTACAGTAAAAGGGGGCCTGCTTTCTCTTAACAACAATGGTAACTTTTAAATTTGGTGTAGTCTCATCTGCTCAGTCAAAATTGTTAATTTTTACCTCATTCAAAATAACAAAAACATCTGCTCACTGAAATTGCTAGATAATTTTTATTCTTTAAGTGAGTTATAAATTAACAATTCTGGTTATGTGGTTGATGTTGAACCGAATTTGAAAGTTAATATTTGTCTTAAGGGAGAAGCAAATAATCCCGCAAGATTTGAATATTTTTTAAGTTGTGAAATGGGGGAATTTTAAACATAAATTAAATACAAAATCATTTTAATTTTGATTACTTTTTGCTATCTAAACTTAGAGAGGAAAATTAGGGAAGAAACAATAATCAATTTTTTTTTCATTTTCCATCATAGTATATTAATAATCTTTTGCAAATGAAAAATATATATATATCATTACTGTACTTTTCATAAACACTGAATGAAAATGTTAAAAGTATTTGTAGTAACAATCTTTATATTATGTTTTTGTGGTTAAATCAAGTCTATTTGCAATTTTAAACACATCATACCTTATATTTTTTTTGGGGGGGGGGAAATTGTTTGGAAAAAATAAATGATTATAGGTTATGTTTTATATGTGTTTACAGTGTAAAACAAGAATTGCCAATATGTTAAAAAAAAGATTAAAATTAACAATTTAACCATTTCAAATATAAAAAATGATAAAAAATTTGTATTTTTAAATATATTTCTTTGTGCAGGAGGCAGCTTGCTGAGAGAATTCCTGGAGAAAAGATCAGTTCCGGCGGGGATCAAGAGGCGAGAGTACAAGAAAAGAAGATCAAGCCGGGTGGAAAGCGTCAAGGAAAAAAAACGACGAAACAAATAATGATTGTCAACCCCTATAAACCCCCTACCCCTTCACCTCCTAATCCATCCCCTAATCCTTCTTCCCCTCCCCCCACTATAGAGATTCAACCGCCATCAGTTCCCTCCATAGAAACTCCCACCCTTCCTCAACTTCAATTATCCACCCCACTTTTGCTTCCCTCCCAAGGGGAATTAACATATTTCCCCTTCCCTACACTCCAACCACAAGAATATTCCTCCCCTCTATCACCTTCCATCCTTAATGAGGGGCAAATAACATATTTGCCCTCTCCAACTCCCGTCATCCCCGTCGCATCCCTTGATGCCAGTGAAGAAACCCCCCCAAATTTCCTCTTGCCCTCTTCAACCCCCGTCATCCCTGTTGCAACCCTTGACGACAATGAAGAAACGCCCCCAATTTTCCTCTTGCCCTCTTCAACCCCTGTTATCCCTGTTGCAACTCTAGCAACCCCTGTCGAAACGCTTCCTATCCCAAATTTTCTCACAATCCAGGAAATGGAGGAAGAGCTGAGGGCGGTTGAATCTCGGTGGGAGTAACCCCCCCCCCCACCTCCCCATCTACTGTTCTTTAGTGTAAATTGTATAATATTTTCTTTATTGTAAAAATTTAAATGTAAATTGTAAATAATTTGTCTGTTTTAAATTGAATTAGTTTGTTGTAAATAGGTTTATAATGTAAATTTACAATGTATTTAATTATTTTTTTTAATCATGTTTTAATATAAAATACTAATATATTGTAATAATGGTAAATTATAATTATTAATTGGAAATAAATGAATCTGTAATAATTATAGTCTTTTTAAGATACTTATTTCCTTATCCCCAATATAAGTAAGAATATTAAATTAAGCAAATATAAGAGACACATTTCAAGTTGATGATGTAAAATTAAGTGTTAAATTTAGAAATTTGAACATTTGAAATCAACATTTTTGAAATTTCTTTGATGAGGAAGTTAATTCTGAAATATTATGGAACAAAATTTTTATTACTAAAGTTGAAATGTATTAGAAAATTATCATATGTGTTATAAGTCAGTAAAATTTAAAATTCAAAAAAGTTCACTTTTAAATATAAGAAAAATAATTATTTTTTTTTAAGTAACATTGAAATATTTGTGAGTAGTGGTAGTGCTGGAGGAGATTTCCTGTGAGAAAACTGGACCAATTGGAGAAGGTGGGTTATTAATAATAATAATGATTTTCTTTTAACATTAATAATATTTTAGTAGAAAACACGAGAGTAGTTTTCAACAAACAAACATTTTCCTATGACTTAAACGCCTTATTTTTCTAAATTGCAATATATGTACAACATGTGTGTTTCAATTCTTGTATCATACATATTGAAGGAACTCAAAGAATTCTCTAATGCTAATGTGAATATAAGTGATAATCGATTTAATTGTAACCATTTGCTGATGGATAAAGACTTTTTTGGCTCAGCCAAGGTAAATAGATTTGTTCACTTTATTTATCTATTTGAAACACCTATAATTGATTCAGCTAAGATAAATAGATTGGTTCACTTCATTTATCTATTCGAAACATCAATTTTGTTTACTTATAATAAAAATTTTAGATATTATGTTTTAACGAATTTAAAATTGAGAAATATATATTTATACCATTAATTTTATATCTAAAGAAGGCTGCTTATGTTTACACATGATTTGAAGCCAGATATTTTCATGCAAAATTAGTATACATCTGTTACTAAAGATTGTGACAGCTGTGTTAATTTCATATTTCACGTGAGAGAATTATATCCCTGAAATGAGATTACTAAAAACCTTTATTGGAATGTGGTAATTTCAGAAACATACAATCAAGTTTGTTGTCTCAAAATTTGATATTTTTTGGAATATATATCTTTTTTATAATCTTTGTTTATACTAATAAATATTTTAATTTGTATTTTTTCTTCTTCCAGCTAATTTCCCCAGTACGTCGAGGCAGAGTGTTATCACGTTAAGTGATGATGAGTCATCTCCAGGAATTAATCAAGGTATGTTGATTTAATATATAAGATCATTAATAAAGGGATACAGTAAAAAATATTACAGTAAAAGGGGGCCTGCTTTCTCTTAACAACAATGGTAACTTTTAAATTTGGTGTAGTCTCATCTGCTCAGTCAAAATTGTTAATTTTTACCTCATTCAAAATAACAAAAACATCTGCTCACTGAAATTGCTAGATAATTTTTATTCTTTAAGTGAGTTATAAATTAACAATTCTGGTTATGTGGTTGATGTTGAACCGAATTTGAAAGTTAATATTTGTCTTAAGGGAGAAGCAAATAATCCCGCAAGATTTGAATATTTTTTAAGTTGTGAAATGGGGGAATTTTAAACATAAATTAAATACAAAATCATTTTAATTTTGATTACTTTTTGCTATCTAAACTTAGAGAGGAAAATTAGGGAAGAAACAATAATCAATTTTTTTTCATTTTCCATCATAGTATATTAATAATCTTTTGCAAATGAAAAATATATATATATATCATTACTGTACTTTTCATAAACACTGAATGAAAATGTTAAAAGTATTTGTAGTAACAATCTTTATATTATGTTTTTGTGGTTAAATCAAGTCTATTTGCAATTTTAAACACATCATACCTTATATTTTTTTTGGGGGGGGGGGGAAATTGTTTGGAAAAAATAAATGATTATAGGTTATGTTTTATATGTGTTTACAGTGTAAAACAAGAATTGCCAATATGTTAAAAAAAAGATTAAAATTAACAATTTAACCATTTCAAATATAAAAAAATGATAAAAAATTTGTATTTTTAAATATATTTCTTTGTGCAGGAGGCAGCTTGCTGAGAGAATTCCTGGAGAAAAGATCAGTTCCGGCGGGGATCAAGAGGCGAGAGTACAAGAAAAGAAGATCAAGCCGGGTGGAAAGCGTCAAGGAAAAAAAACGACGAAACAAATAATGATTGTCAACCCCTATAAACCCCCTACCCCTTCACCTCCTAATCCATCCCCTAATCCTTCTTCCCCTCCCCCCACTATAGAGATTCAACCGCCATCAGTTCCCTCCATAGAAACTCCCACCCTTCCTCAACTTCAATTATCCACCCCACTTTTGCTTCCCTCCCAAGGGGAATTAACATATTTCCCCTTCCCTACACTCCAACCACAAGAATATTCCTCCCCTCTATCACCTTCCATCCTTAATGAGGGGCAAATAACATATTTGCCCTCTCCAACTCCCGTCATCCCCGTCGCATCCCTTGATGCCAGTGAAGAAACGCCCCCAAATTTCCTCTTGCCCTCTTCAACCCCCGTCATCCCTGTTGCAACCCTTGACGACAATGAAGAAACGCCCCCAATTTTCCTCTTGCCCTCTTCAACCCCTGTTATCCCTGTTGCAACTGTAGCAACCCCTGTCGAAACGCTTCCTATCCCAAATTTTCTCACAATCCAGGAAATGGAGGAAGAGCTGAGGGCGGTTGAATCTCGGTGGGAGTAACCCCCCCCCCCACCTCCCCATCTACTGTTCTTTAGTGTAAATTGTATAATATTTTCTTTATTGTAAAAATTTAAATGTAAATTGTAAATAATTTGTCTGTTTTAAATTGAATTAGTTTGTTGTAAATAGGTTTATAATGTAAATTTACAATGTATTTAATTATTTTTTTTAATCATGTTTTAATATAAAATACTAATATATTGTAATAATGGTAAATTATAATTATTAATTGGAAATAAATGAATCTGTAATAATTATAGTCTTTTTAAGATACTTATTTCCTTATCCCCAATATAAGTAAGAATATTAAATTAAGCAAATATAAGAGACACATTTCAAGTTGATGATGTAAAATTAAGTGTTAAATTTAGAAATTTGAACATTTGAAATCAACATTTTTGAAATTTCTTTGATGAGGAAGTTAATTCTGAAATATTATGGAACAAAATTTTTATTACTAAAGTTGAAATGTATTAGAAAATTATCATATGTGTTATAAGTCAGTAAAATTTAAAATTCAAAAAAGTTCACTTTTAAATATAAGAAAAATAATTTTTTTTTTTTAAGTAACATTGAAATATTTGTGAGTAGTGGTAGTGCTGGAGGAGATTTCCTGTGAGAAAACTGGACCAATTGGAGAAGGTGGGTTATTAATAATAATAATGATTTTCTTTTAACATTAATAATATTTTAGTAGAAAACACGAGAGTAGTTTTCAACAAACAAACATTTTCCTATGACTTAAACGCCTTATTTTTCTAAATTGCAATATATGTACAACATGTGTGTTTCAATTCTTGTATCATACATATTGAAGGAACTCAAAGAATTCTCTAATGCTAATGTGAATATAAGTGATAATCGATTTAATTGTAACCATTTGCTGATGGATAAAGACTTTTTTGGCTCAGCCAAGGTAAATAGATTTGTTCACTTTATTTATCTATTTGAAACACCTATAATTGATTCAGCTAAGATAAATAGATTGGTTCA
This sequence comes from Flexamia atlantica, assembly GCA_035578135.1. Taxonomy (NCBI): domain Eukaryota; kingdom Metazoa; phylum Arthropoda; class Insecta; order Hemiptera; family Cicadellidae; genus Flexamia; species Flexamia atlantica. The sequence continues at coordinate 5,123,263 of JAQJVK010000019.1, forward strand.
CTTCATTTACCTATTCGAAACATCAATTTTGTTTACTTATAATAAAAATTTAAGATATTATGTTTTAACGAATTTAAAATTGAGAAATATATATTTATACCATTAATTTTATATCTAAAGAAGGCTGCTTATGTTTACACATGATTTGAAGCCAGATATTTTCATGCAAAATTAGTATACATCTGTTACTAAAGATTGTGACAGCTGTTTTAATTTCATATTTCACGTGAGAGAATTATATCCCTGAAATGAGATTACTAAAAACCTTTATTGGAATGTGGTAATTTCAGAAACATACAATCAAGTTTGTTGTCTCAAAATTTGATATTTTTTGGAATATATATCTTTTTTATAATCTTTGTTTATACTAATAAATATTTTAATTTGTATTTTTTCTTCTTCCAGCTAATTTCCCCAGTACGTCGAGGCAGAGTGTTATCACGTTAAGTGATGATGAGTCATCTCCAGGAATTAATCAAGGTATGTTGATTTAATATATAAGATCATTAATAAAGGGATACAGTAAAAAATATTACAGTAAAAGGGGGCCTGCTTTCTCTTAACAACAATGGTAACTTTTAAATTTGGTGTAGTCTCATCTGCTCAGTCAAAATTGTTAATTTTTACCTCATTCAAAATAACAAAAACATCTGCTCACTGAAATTGCTAGATAATTTTTATTCTTTAAGTGAGTTATAAATTAACAATTCTGGTTATGTGGTTGATGTTGAACCGAATTTGAAAGTTAATATTTGTCTTAAGGGAGAAGCAAATAATCCCGCAAGATTTGAATATTTTTTAAGTTGTGAAATGGAGGAATTTTAAACATAAATTAAATACAAAATCATTTTAATTTTGATTACTTTTTGCTATCTAAACTTAGAGAGGAAAATTAGGGAAGAAACAATAATCAATTTTTTTTCATTTTCCATCATAGTATATTAATAATCTTTTGCAAATGAAAAATATATATATATATCATTACTGTACTTTTCATAAACACTGAATGAAAATGTTAAAAGTATTTGTAGTAACAATCTTTATATTATGTTTTTGTGGTTAAATCAAGTCTATTTGCAATTTTAAACACATCATACCTTATATTTTTTTTGGGGGGGGGGAAATTGTTTGGAAAAAATAAATGATTATAGGTTATGTTTTATATGTGTTTACAGTGTAAAACAAGAATTGCCAATATGTAAAAAAAAAGATTAAAATTAACAATTTAACCATTTCAAATATAAAAAAATGATAAAAAATTTGTATTTTTAAATATATTTCTTTGTGCAGGAGGCAGCTTGCTGAGAGAATTCCTGGAGAAAAGATCAGTTCCGGCGGGGATCAAGAGGCGAGAGTACAAGAAAAGAAGATCAAGCCGGGTGGAAAGCGTCAAGGAAAAAAAACGACGAAACAAATAATGATTGTCAACCCCTATAAACCCCCTACCCCTTCACCTCCTAATCCATCCCCTAATCCTTCTTCCCCTCCCCCCACTATAGAGATTCAACCGCCATCAGTTCCCTCCATAGAAACTCCCACCCTTCCTCAACTTCAATTATCCACCCCACTTTTGCTTCCCTCCCAAGGGGAATTAACATATTTCCCCTTCCCTACACTCCAACCACAAGAATATTCCTCCCCTCTATCACCTTCCATCCTTAATGAGGGGCAAATAACATATTTGCCCTCTCCAACTCCCGTCATCCCCGTCGCATCCCTTGATGCCAGTGAAGAAACGCCCCCAAATTTCCTCTTGCCCTCTTCAACCCCCGTCATCCCTGTTGCAACCCTTGACGACAATGAAGAAACGCCCCCAATTTTCCTCTTGCCCTCTTCAACCTGTGTTATCCCTGTTGCAACTCTAGCAACCCCTGTCGAAACGCTTCCTATCCCAAATTTTCTCACAATCCAGGAAATGGAGGAAGAGCTGAGGGCGGTTGAATCTCGGTGGGAGTAACCCCCCCCCACCTCCCCATCTACTGTTCTTTAGTGTAAATTGTATAATATTTTCTTTATTGTAAAAATTTAAATGTAAATTGTAAATAATTTGTCTGTTTTAAATTGAATTAGTTTGTTGTAAATAGGTTTATAATGTAAATTTACAATGTATTTAATTATTTTTTTTAATCATGTTTTAATATAAAATACTAATATATTGTAATAATGGTAAATTATAATTATTAATTGGAAATAAATGAATCTGTAATAATTATAGTCTTTTTAAGATACTTATTTCCTTATCCCCAATATAAGTAAGAATATTAAATTAAGCAAATATAAGAGACACATTTCAAGTTGATGATGTAAAATTAAGTGTTAAATTTAGAAATTTGAACATTTGAAATCAACATTTTTGAAATTTCTTTGATGAGGAAGTTAATTCTGAAATATTATGGAACAAAATTTTTATTACTAAAGTTGAAATGTATTAGAAAATTATCATATGTGTTATAAGTCAGTAAAATTTAAAATTCAAAAAAGTTCACTTTTAAATATAAGAAAAATAATTATTTTTTTTTAAGTAACATTGAAATATTTGTGAGTAGTGGTAAAATTAATTTTCTGGAAAAAATTTTTATTTTTATTTTTATAATAAATATGAAAATTTAAGTAGTGGGGAAATGGGCGTTCTGGAGCAATGAAAAAAAAATTTGGAAATGTTGTCTAAGGAAACTTAAGACAACGAAATAGATAATTTAAAAAAAACAATCTGAAATTATATGTGAGTAGTGATATAGTGGGTGTATTGGAGCAGTAAAATGAAAAATATTTATATTATTTTTAGTATTTAAAGATGTAAAAATAACTAGAAACACCTTTTTGAAGGAGTTTCTCTCTGTATGTACGTACGTGTGCTCACTACAGATAGAATGAATGCACTTTTAAAATTAATAAAAGCAGATATATCTAAATAATAAAATTGGTCGATAAAGTATTGTACTTACTTGATAAGGGTTACAGTGACTATGTCTGAAAATGAACACGTAGAACTGATAGTTACAGCAGCACACAAGTGAGTGAAGATACTCTGCAGCTGTGAGTGAATTTATGCTCCTCCTATACTACGTCACTTTAGTCCTCCCCACTCCGAAATTGGACAATCTACAAGATTCGACCCCTCCATTACTTTAAACTCAAGGTTATGAAGCAATGACCTTGAACGAATGTCCAAGGTCATTGAGCTTAAAGTATAACCTTGAACAAATGTCCTTGAGGTATGACCTTGAACGAATGTCCTTGAGGTATGACCTTGAACGAATGTCCTTGAGGTATGACCTTGAACGAATGTCCTTGAGGAATAACCTTGAACGTGTCCTTGGAACAACCTTGAATATGACCTTGAGAATAGCCTTGAGAGAGGTGACCTTGAATATCTCTTTAAGAAAAACTTAGATATGTCCTTGGAAATGACCTTGAAATAAGGCACCTTGAACTTAAATGACCTTGAAAAAACATCATTGATCTTATCATTAACCTTGAGGTATAACCTTGAGTGTGTACTTGAGAAAACCTTGGATGTGTCCTTGGTAGTGACCTTGTTCTCAAGGACGGCTGTATCGTCACATCGTCAAGGTTGTCCCCACTCTTTTCAACCTTGAAAGAGGGGATTTATACCCGCAGTTGTTGCAACGATGGTTTAGTCACAGCCATCGTACCCTGAGCTTCTCCATCGGACTGCCAGCCGGTGACACTACCCATCGCTTCACGATCCACTTCGAACTTCATCATCACTTCTCCTTACTGCGGCACACCTTCATGGATACGTCTTACCAGCTGGCAGATCGAATTACATCACTAGCGGGGTCGTGATTCACATCCCTCTCATACATCCTCCGATATTGAAGAGGTAGATATCTTAGTTTTTTTTTTTTAGTTAGTCACCTTACAGATATAAATATTTTTCTTAACACAACCATTGAAAATATTAATCTGCTTTTAACAAGAAATGGGATAATTAACAATTAGAGTAGATGTGCATGGTAGTGGTTAGTGGAATTTCCTAATATTAACAAATAGATTTTTAATTTAATTGTAATGGTTTAACTTCATTTATATTGTTTAATCATGTGAATTATGAAATTGAAATAAAATTAAAAAATAAAATATTTTATTCAATTTGTGTTTTGAAAAAATATAATTCCAAATATCATTGTTAACATTTAAAATATTCTGTATTTAAGTAAAATTATATTTTGTTTATTTCTCAACTGAATAACGTTGAAGTAAAACAAATATATATATATATATATATATTTAAATATATTATTTTTCTATCTATTTTTTAAATTCAGTCATTTATCAAATTTATACAAAGAAAAATCTTTAAAATTATTATAATAGTATTTATTGAAAATTTTTAATTTTATTGTTTGTTTTTTTTAGACCTGGTTACGAGATGACATCGGAAAAAGAAGAAACCTCTAACACTGCAAGAGAATCAATGATCTGCTCTTCCTGCGGACAACAATTTCAAACACCACTCTCCATGGACTTTCATCGATGTGCTGCTCAACTCTGGTTACCTTGTCTACTCTGCAACAAAGCCTACTTCCGAACCAGGTTAGAGGTAATAGAACATCTTAAAAACTCCTGTTTTCGTTGTCAAAATCCACCTGTTATTAAAAGAAAAAGGAAAAGTGTTTATTTGGAAGATTCTTCAGAATCAGCTATCAAGTGTTCCCGCTTTGAAGCAAAAACACCACCACTACAACTGTCTTCACCACATCATCCACTGGGGAACGATAGAGAATCACCATTAGAAGATATAGTGTTGGAAGATCGAGAAGATGCATCAGTTGAAGAATCAAAGAAAGAAGAGTATAATAACCTCCAACTAGTTGAAACTGCACTAAACGGTTATGTAAAAACTTATCAACTTACTTGTACAAAAGATTGTGAAACCAATATTGATAATTTCTTAGAAAGTGCAGTTCCCGCTCTTGAGGACACCATAAAAAAGGAACTTAAAACGGTGCAAGGATTAAAATATTCATTATGGCTCGAGGCGAATTTCATAAGTCCCACAGGAGAGACTAGTGATCAATTGAGGAACTTCAAGACTTCAACTATAACAATATACCAGACAACTTCTGATGAAGAAATTAAAAGTCATATTTTGAAGAATATTGAAAAGCTCAAGATGGAAATGGAAGAAAACTCAGGACGTGGAAGTGGATGGACGTTTCAAGCAGTACATGGTCTTCAGTTGCGTCTCAGTAAATGTAACTTCTATAAAACTGCTCCAAAAAGGTATGTTCAGCTTCCTAGGACAATTTCTATTCGAAATGCTTGTATAAACGTTGTAAATAATGATGAATATTGTTTTAAATATGCAATACTTTCTAAACTATATCCAGGAAGCAAACGGGAAATTGAAAGTAGGGATTTATCATTTATCAGGCATTCATACAACTTTTCTAATATATTTTTTCCTGTTTCAATTAATGAAATTAAAAAGTTTGAGCAGCAAAATGAGAATACAAGCGTCAATGTTTTTACACTTGACAGTCAGCAAACAATATTACCTCTAAGAATTGTAAATCAGGAGAAAAAGGATCATTTTGATTTGTTATTAATTTCAGATCCAAAAGTGAACGAAAATAAACATTATGTTTTCATAAAAGATTTTGAAAAACTGGTTAGAAAACAACTTACACAAGATAGGCATCGTATAACCATATGTAAGCGGTGTTTTACTTATAAAAAAATAGGCGTTGTAACCGTTTTGGAGGTGGAAAGTTATGGTTAAAAGAACATCAAACCTATTGTAACACATTTAAACCAGCACAAGTTTGTTTACCTTCAAAAGAGAGCTGTGAAATGTCATTTAAAAATATTAGTCATCATTATAATATACCAATTGTTATTTATGCAGGCTTAGAATCAACACTTGCTCCAATCAGCCGATGTGAAACATCTCCAGAGATGAAAACCGTGCAAACCCATATTCATGAAATTAATAGTTTTGCATTGCTTATTAAATCATATCTTCCTGAATCATTGTTAACTAAGTGGGATATCCCTACTAAAGTTATAGTCTGTAGAGAGGAAAATTCAGCTTTTAAACTGATGACAAGGTTGAGGCAAATAGCTCAAAATATCAGCTTGTTATATCAACAAAATGTTCCAATGGTACCTTTAACTATTGAAGAAGAAGAAGATTACAACTCAAGTACCGAATGTACATTTTGTGAAAGAAGATATTCGGAAACAATTGTTAAAGTTCGCGACCATGATCATATAAGTGGAAAATATAGAGGTAGCTACTGTCAGGGATGTAATATAAATCTGAAAGTACCCAAGTTTGTTCCGGTGGTATTCCACAACCTCAGTGGATATGACAATCATTTTTTAATACGTACCCTCAATCTATTTAACAGCAGGATATCGATTATTCCAAGCAGTTCGGAAAAATTTATTTCGTTCTCTGTATTTGTTGATAAAATTGAACTGCGATTTTTAGATAGTTTAAAATTTACCTTATGCTCTTTGGACTCTCTTGTAAAGACAATGCCCCATGATGAAATGAAAGAAACCATAAAAATGGTTAATGATCCCAAAAAGATTGAGTTGTGTTTCCAAAAAGGTATTTATCCTTATGATTATATAGATAGTACTGAGAAATTTGAAGAAGAACACCTTCCACCACGTGAAGCATTTTACAATCGATTGACGGATACGCATCTTACTGAAGAAGAATACAAACATGCAGAAAATGTATGGAAAGAGTTTAAATTTAAAAACTTGGGTGAGTATCATGATATATATTTGTCTCTAGATGTAACTCTTTTGTGTGATGTCATGGAAACATTTAGAAAGATTTGTTTTCAAAATTATAAACTAGATCCATTTCATTCTTACACTGCCCCCGGACTCTCTTGGAATGCAATGCTGAAAACAACAAAAGTATCTTTGGAACTAATCACGGATTATGATATTTATTTATTTATTGAAGCTGCTGTTCGTGGCGGCCTTGTGACATGTAACTTACGTCATGCAGTCAGCAACAATCCTGATCTTGAAAATCCTTCTGATTATGATTCATCCAAACCAACATCACATATAATGTATTTTGATGCAACAAATTTATATGGTTATAGCATGAAGAGCTTTTTACCAACTGGAGGATTTAAATGGGTTGAAAATGTTGAGAGCATTGATTATCGAAATATTCCTGATGATTCACCTATTGGATATTTGATTGAGGGAGATTTTGAATATGTTAAATCATTACACGATCTACATAATGATTTACCACTACTACCCTTAAATGAGAAACCACCAAATGGAACAACAAAAAAACTGCTGGCTACCTTAAATGATAAAAATGGGTACATTGCTCACCATTCTATATTTGCTTTGGCAGATAAGTTAGGTTTGAAGATTTAAAAAAATACATCGTGCTTTGCAATTTGAACAATCGCCGTGGTTAAAACCCTATGTAGAGATAAATACGAAATTACGTCAAAATGCAAATAATGACTTTGAGAAAAACTTCTTCAAACTTATGACAAACAGCATTTATGGAAAAAGTTGTGAAAATCAGAAGAACAGAATCAACATAAAACTTGTTACAAATGAAAGCGAATTTCTAAAAGAATCAGCTAAAGTAAACTATTTGGATAGAACAATTATAAATGAAGGTTTAGTTGCTGTTCACCTTGCTAAAAACCGTATAGAACTTAATCGACCTTTGTATATTGGACATTGCATCCTTGATTTAGCCAAAAAACACATGTATGATTTCCATTATAATGTCATGTTAAAACACTTTGAAAACATAGTACTAATTTATACAGATACAGACAGCCTCATATATTTAATAACAACGGAAAACCTCAATGAAACATTAGCTAAATTAGCAGAATATTTTGATTTCAGTTCTTATCCCAAAGATCATAAGCTATACAAAGCGCATTTACCAGAAAACACAAAAAAGATTGGTACATTTAAGGATGAAACTTCTGGACGTGGAATACAGGAGCATGTAGGGTTGAAGGCAAAAATGTATGCTTTTCGCTTTAATAGCAAGGCAGAGCAGGCTGGAAAGGATGTACATAGAAGGCAAAAGGGGTTCAAACTTCAGCTTTAAAAAAACAATTTTTATTTAATCATTACAAACAAACTTTGTTTGAAAATAAAGTTTTTCACGCTGATTTTAATGTCATACGATCAAAAAACCATCTTGTTTTTACAGAGAAGGTGAAAAAGAGGGCTTTGACGTCATTTGATGATAAGAGACATATCTTAAAGGATGGCATCCACACTTTAGCTCATGGACATTATTTAATAAAAATCAGCAGGGAAAGGGCAATTTAAGATTCGTTATTTTATAAATTTTGTTGCTATTGATAACTCATGTAATATTTTATTTATACTGAGTGTAAACATGAATTATATTTTATTTCTCTATGTTTCTGTAAAATAAAAATTTCTTCCATTTTGTCATTGTAATGTGCATGTGATGTGATCAAGATCATGTAAAAATATACATATATTATAGCAAAATGAGTTTTACTTTATTCATACCATTAATCTATTAAAAAACCAGGAATATGAAATAAAAAGACAGAATTTACCTGTTAATCATTACAATTTATTTATAATTGAAACAGATTTATCGAAAAGGTGTGTATATTATCAGTTTTTTAACCATGGGAACTCCTTTGATAACTCTTCTATTACTCTTGTAGACACACGATCACTGCAGAGAGCTCGAATTTCTGCATCCAACCATGCTCCAAATGGAGAAATAATCCCTCGATTGTGATCTGAAGCTTCAATGATTAACTTTGAGTAGTGATGGTTTCGTACTTGAACTGGAAGTTGTCCTTTGATTTCTTCTTTAACAAGAAGCTGCTCGCTTTGTTCTTGTGAGTTGGCGGCAATTGCCATTTGACGAAAGATGTTTTTAAAATCTTTTGTATACTGTAGTATAAGGCGGTTAGCAGCTGGTTTACATGAAGAACATAGCTGATAGTATTCATGCATGCTTTCTAGAAAGAGAATCAAATTTTTCCACTCTTCTTTGTTCATTGTGATTTCAGGAGTTGGACGTTCTTCAATAAAATTGAAAATAGCATTTATTTCTGGGTCCTCCCAATCAATTGCTTGCGTAAATGTTTTCCTTGATCGTTGAAGTCTAACAGTTGGATCTGTATTTTTTGATGGTAAAATTTCCATATGTTCAGTATGAAGCGGGTGAAAGTCCTTACATAAACGCGGTGATGCAAAGAAATCATCAACTCGTTTTCTGTAATATGCAATAGTGTTCAGACAATCAGGAGATAATGGTATTTGCATCCACCATTTTTTATCTACAATGTACATTGATGGTTCAAAGACCTCATCAATGTCTAGACCAATTAAAATATACAAGGTGTCAGAGAGAATAAACCTCTGCTTGACTATTAATGTGGTTTCAAAGTATCCAATGCTAGTATTATAAGAGTGTGATGAGTTTTGAAGAGGAATTGATGAAATGCTTTGAGGACTTACATTGTTTTCTGAATAATCTTCTTGCTGATAGTAATAGTTAACCAATGTTGTGGGTGTATCTGTTTGACGACATGGCTTCAGTGGAGAAATCGTAGTAACATCTTTGGTGATGGCGGCAGTAGAAGAGGAGACTAATGTAGGTGGTGTAGCAGTAACAGCAGTTGCAGAGGTGGTAGTGGAAGCAGAAGAGAGTGTTGTTGGGGTGATTCTACGACGTTTTTTCTTCTTCTCAGATGTAGGTGGTGGTAGCTTACGCTTCCCGACGATATTTTCCAGTAAGGAGAAATCCATGACAGTAGTCTAGAAGGAAGCTTGTGCACACTCACAACACTCTTACATAAACTAAGGCTGCTGTTCTCACGCTCCTTATATCATATCGTATCCCCTCCTATGAAAAGGCTGGAGGGGAGGGGGTATGAGTTTGTTGACCTTAAGAACCAGATGCATCCTGTTTGAAATTTATATTTTGTTACATAAAACATAATGTCATAGATTATTTTTTTATGTCTGTTTTTTTTATTCCTGCGGCTCATCAGAAATAGGTAGTGGTAAAGGAACCTTTTTTGTATGCATATGTTTATTTGGGAAGTTTTTACCCCATTTAGTGAGTTTTCGGTAAGAAAACATTTTTGTATCTTCATCCCAAACTATTTCATCAAATGCATCATAAGCAATCTTGTTTTCAATTCCCCAACGAATTGTTCTATGTGAATATATTTCTATATCTGTACCATATGCTACATAGCGGAGACCTTTCTCTTTAGTATACAAAGCAGTTAACACTGGTCTATTTGCACTGGTTTCAACTAAATTAAAGTATTTATTACCTGCTCTAAAGTTATTAACACTGCTGTCATATGTAAGAGTTTGATCAAAAGTGCTTGCATCAGAAAATGTATCCCCAGCCACTACGTTTATAATTTTTTTATTTTTTGCATCCAAAGACGTTTCATCATCATTTAACTGTAAACATTTATGAAGTGTTTTTTCAAGTTCAAAAATTCGAGTTTCCAATTCCTTAAATTTTTCAATATCAACATTCGAGGGTGCAGCCTTTAATTGCTCCAAAACATCTACACACTGTACAAGCGCATTGTAATTTTTCTTTTTAACGTAATATGAATCTAAATATCGACGATTTACCGAATCATCTTCTTCTTCGGGATCAGCAACAAATCGTAACCGTTTATTCCCAACATCTATGTGTGCTCCCTCTTCATAAATCGTTGTTAATGGAGTCCGCTGTAACAACAGCGAGTTCCCAAACTTATCCTTTACGTGTCTAAACATAACTGAAGGTATTTTTATTCATCGGATGTGTTTTATAACCAACTATTATGACGATTACTAAACCCATACCATTTTACATAGGAACGATTACCTTTACGACGTAACACCTTTTCAACAAGATATGTATCAGGATACTTGTTTATTTGTAATTCATATGAATAAAATCCCCCTTTGATGATATTCCCCTCCATATCTTGTAAATAATATACTGGTGGTATGGTTTTGCGTATATGATGAATTTTGAACAATTCTGTTGAAAATGACGGAGTATAACCCTTTTCAAATATGGTTTTATATTTTGATATTCTAACAACATCTTGTAATTTAAATAATATTCTTTTATTAATTTTCTTTTTGAACATATTTATTTTGGGTAATAAATCTTTTTCATTTGATTTTTTAACATCCATAGGTTTCATACCTATTGTTCGGTGAACTCTTGAATTATATTTTCGAATCAAAATTGGTAATAAGGATAGCCATTTATAAGTTCCCTGTATTCCAAATTCTTTCCACATCCAATTCTTCAATGTTCTATTAAATCTTTCAACAACTGATGCCTTTAAATGTGTATATGTGCTGTAGTGATTTATTTTTTTGTTTTGCATAAGCTTTTGGAAAGGATTATTATAAAACTCTTTCCCATCATCTGTTTGGAGGTTTTTTGGTATCCTTGGATGGCTTTCTTTTAATAAAATCTTAAATGCGTCAGTAACATCTACCCCTGATTTACTTTTAACAGGTATTCCCCAGGCAAATTTGGAAAGCACATCAATTACTGTAAGTATATATTTCATACCATTATTTGATCTGCTGTAAGACCTCATATCCACAAGGTCAGCCTGCCATAAATCATCTATACCTTTCGTATACACCTTACGTCGAATGAAGTTTTTCCTTGGCTGCTTATGTAGTTCGTTAATAATTTCAGCTTTTGCAGCTGCATCACTAACGGTGGCTTCCTTTCTTGGTGTCTTCATTGCACTAATGAGTTTAACATCATCTATACGGTTTTAGGAGGATGTTACAATATTATTAGGTATTAAAATAAAATACACTTGAAGTAAGGTAGTAAAATCATATTTATTATTAGCATATTTCAGTGATATATGTAAATCAGTAATTAGTTGTACATGTTTCAAGCATAACATAAACTAAATACATCAGATTTAACAACTTTCGGAATTTCATAGCATCCACATACATCTTCACCTTCTGGCTTTTCAAAAGACTTCTTCTGTCGTTCCTCTTCACTTTCAATCTTTTTATTCTTTTTTACTTCCTCTTCTTTTAGTTGAGTTTGATAATGCACAAACATGCAGAATGGTGAATTATGTTCATGATCATAAAAAGGATCATCATTTTCTTCTTATGTCATTAAAATAAGTCCACAATAGACACATTTTGTGTTATCTTTTGTACTGCACATATAAATGAATCCTTGATCAGCTAGATCTTTGACTGTCGGTGATGATATTTTCCAGTCAATGAAAGTTTTTGCCCTAATTTCAGGGTTGTTTAAATCTATTTTATCTGTGTTCTTGCTACACCATTCAGCTAGTGTTTGAACAGCTTTTTCAGTACAATAAAAACCTGGTGCATGTATATTGTGGAATAAACATTTTTTATAGATGTTTTGATTTTTTTCTGAATCTTTTTCATTCAGATCAAGTAGCGGATCTCGTGGTAGTGGCGGACATTCAAGTAATTCTAAGCTGACCACTGCACGTTCAAAGTTGAAAATCTCCTCCAAAACCTTGGCTTTTTCCGTTGATGGTGCAAAAGGTACATGTATACCACGACAAATATGAGTAAGCAGACTGAAGGTTTTCATAAGGGGTAAATCCATTTGTATAATAAAGACCATGGAAATGGGTACTCATCCAATTATTATGATATTCAAAAGCATTATTATCCCAAGTGCTTAACATTAACTGCTGTTGATCCTGCGGTGGTTGAAATATCCAGTGCTGTGTACATTTAGAATCAATGTCTATAACTGATAGCTCTTTTACAATAACTTGTTTATCCTTGCTAATAAAAGCTGAAAAGTCAATAATACCATTTCTGACCATCTTATAAACACAACAACACTCCTTCCACAAGCACGATCAATATCAAACTGATTGTTCCTCCCGTATATTCATAGTTTTGTTCAAGGAACATAACAGATGGAGGGGGTAACCTTAATCCAGTTTACGAATAAGATTTGGTGAAGGGTCATAAATAAAAGATTTATCATGTATTATTAAACAGTAGGCAGCTGTATTATCTGGAATATCTTTAAGTGTTTCAAACTCTAAACGAATATCTACTGATGCAGATTTAACCGATTCGTTTTGTTTTGAACAATCAATTATTATAATAGGTGCATAATCCTTGAATTGTGTCTTAGTTAAAAGTGGTTGTGTTACAGTATTGTAGTACGATTCTTGAAATCTGGTATACATATCATATAAAACAGCAAAATGATTTTTATCTATGTTTAATTTCATTTCATCATATGGATAACTCAATGAGTTCAAATGCAGTTTCAAGTTGCTTATTGAACAGTGGTCAAAATGTGCTGTATTTGATTTTATGTTGTTTTTCCGATCAGTTTGAAATGCTATAATTACGTATCGTGGTCTTTCAACTTGTGATGCAGTCTTTACCGTCCAAGAATGCTGTTTCGTTTTTGGTAATACAGGATACTCGTATAACTCCCAAGAGCGATATTCCACTGGAATGCTAGTTCCACGTTTCATCTGTTTCAACAGTGCAATTTGCTGCGTGTTATTTAGTGTTATATAGGGTATTCTCCAACTCAGTTTTTCAAGTTTTACTTCGACATCTTCTGGCGTTGTATCACTTGCGTCCGTTGGGATCCACTTTACAGCATTTTTATCACTTGCAGAGCGTATAAGAACAAGTTCATGACGAACATTAACAATAATTTTCTTATAATCTTCAGCAAAACCAAAAATGCTACTTAGAGGAACACAGAAATTGAAATTTCCTTTTGAATCAATGACATCATCATCCAGAGTGCTATTTATTTTACTAGCAGATGATACCCAACCACCATTGCCAAGGGTTTTCAAGTCATTTTCATTAAAAGAAGCATATCCTTTTAATGTTGATGTCACTCCAGGATTTCGTACACGGTCTATAACAATTCCATTAATTTCATATCGTGCTTCATCAAATAAAAAGGAGAAGGCATTATTGACAAATTTGGTCTTTGACGGAATGTTCCCATCTGATTTTAACAACTTTCCTTCAATATACAAATAACTACTTGATGGTAAAACACAGAGATCAGATTGCTGGATTGGCAAACGAATTTCATCATTATTTTTGAGTGTCATTGATGCATACGGTAGGTGGGTGTGCCATTCCACATGAGATATTGTATCATCAAATGGTACACTTTGTAAAATGTTTAAAGTATCCATTTGTTTTCACCTGAATGTTAATACACTATGAAACCTTATTCTTGATGTGAACTGAATGACGGATCGTTTTATACTGATGCTTTTGTGGTATTACTGTTTGGTACGTAATGGCTTAAGACTCCTTAGATTACTGCTTCACTGTGATTGTCTGTATTATCTTCTCCCATGGTTTTCTCTTGTGGTCACAGCAACAACAGCAACAACTACAGCAACAACAACAGCAGCAACAGCAACAGCACCCACAATAGGGAATTTCTCCATCAAAATATATGCTTTCTATGGTAGTAATAGTATCCATTTTTATTTTGTTTTATTGCAACACTGTTAAGCCAAGTGATCGAAGAAACTGTTTGTTCTTTAATGTCAATCGGGTGAAAGATCGTTTCGTACTGACAAGTTTAAACTTATTGCAATTTGTTTTGAGGGATGAGTTTATTCTTGTTGGTAAACCACAACGATTGTTTGCATAAACGTAGCCCATGATGTCTTAAACATGAATGATAAGAATTCCTACTGATGTCTTAAACATGAATGATCATTCCATGAATGATAAGAAGGCCTACGACAATTGAATGGTGCGGTTCCGCGATCGTGTTCGGCATGCCGTATTTTATGTTTTATTGTGCGTACGTCTGTGTAAATTTTAATATGTGTAGATGCACTTTCAAAGTTGTGAATGTACTTCGTTCCGTCAATATGTGTGTATGTGACAACCATTAAATCATGGGCTTTTAACTATATGCAAGACGCTGCTGATGATGGACGGTAGTACGTCCGAAACGCGTACAGCGTAAATAAAATTATTTTGACACCTCAAGGCAATTTACCAAGGTAAATATTCTTTGAATCGATAAGAATTCATAAATATACGTCTTCTTTTAAATTTTTTTTAAATGTAGACGTATTGATATACGTTCACCTCGAAAGTTGACAAGTTTGCCTGTTTGATCAACTATTTTCAGTGTTATGTTATCTATTACATGCGTGGTAATGGGGAGATAAATTACCGGTGATGGCACCTCGAGGAGTATATATCCAACTGGAACATTAGGATAAAATTGATGAATAGTATGAGCAGGTTCTCCATTAACATATGACCCTGTAGCAATATTACATTCTATTCTAATTGCATTAATGTTAAATATATCTACAACACCTTTTGTAGTCACCCGTTTCTTCGCCTTAACAATTGTGTCTTCAGTAAAACCCAACAACTTTCCTATAGAATCAGGTTTGGTGAAATCTATATCAAATGTTGCTTTGATAGAAGTTTGCATTGTGTTGTTGTTTGTAGATGTATCAACATGATATAGTTTTCCAGGTGTTGATATTTTGTTAAATTCTTCTCGAAGATATTGTGCTATATCTTTTATTTCGTATGCACCAACCGGTATTTCAATAACTTTTCCTCCATCATAATAGAATTTGTTGTTTGTACTGTCAACATTTGGAATTGAGTTATGTTTCAAAACTCAAAAGACCTATTTGATATTCACTCTTCTCATCTAACACTATAGGTGGAAAGTAGTCTGCTGATAAAACCGACTCTGTTCCATCAAGGGCAAGAGTAAGGGACATGACTGAATAGCTCATTGTCTCGATGTCGACTGTTATTTACTTAAAGAAAGAAAAGCCAGACATAGGTGCCCACAAATTTCACTATTCTCATGTATATTTTGATAGCCAGTTCTGTTATATGAAACATATGTACCACTTTAATATTTTTGAATTTCAAGTGGTGGTCGTAAATCACCATAACTATCGAAATAATCAACTTTCAAACCTTTTTTTCGAAAGCATACCCAATGAGTACCGTTTCCACTTATAACATCAAGATTTATAATGGTTGACTCATTTTTCCAGGGCTTAGATGGTAGATTGTCCAGCATAAAAACTCCTCTAAAATGTGGAATCCTTAACTGTTTGGCCAAAGATATCAATTCAAAATTATTAAGCGCCCTATTAGGCAAAAGCTTTACAAGTTTTTTGCCTGTTTTAAATAAGGTGTCATATAAAGTCCAAGACCTTTTTTGTAAGGTTTTAAATACAATCCTTTCCCCTGTCTCAAGGCAATTGCTTCCATTGTTTTATTATGACGCTGCATTTCTGCTAATTTTCGTCTAGCATCTTTTATTTCTCCAACTGTTTTAGCAACACCTGCTGCTCCACCTGCAAGACTCCCAATTGCACTTAACCCAGCAAAAATTGGTAGTAATGGTAGGACACCTCCAGTTTTTGGAAGTGCTAACACACGTTCTCCTTTTTTTCTATATAACCATCTGATTTGATTTCTTTTATGGTTTTTCATCATTTTACGCGCACCTTGTAATGCATATAATGCTGCTTTTTTCATTCCAATACCTTGCATCCCTTTTTTTGATTTTAAACCAGCACCACGAATTGCATCCCTAGCATGTTTTATAATCCTGGTGAGTGGAATTACCTTGAGTTTCTTCACTTTCTTGCATTTCCGATTTTGTTTATGTTTTTTCTTCAATCCAAATCCAACTCTTCTTTTCTGTTTTTTTCCAATTCTTCCTCCTATTTTAGTTTTCATATTCATTCCTGTCGTAACCAACCAGGAGGCGATTTTTTCTCCCCAGGGAATGTCTTTAGATTTGTATCGTTCCCAAGCTTTGCTAGCTAGTATGCGGTCTGCTTTTAATCGCGAGAATAAATCCTTATTTTTACTATATGCAATATCGTGTTCTAAACAGGCTTCGTCTAATGGGTTGATAGGTTTATCACCACGTGCTAACCGTTCATATAATTTGGTGCCAGGACCGCAGTAATTATAACCAAAGAGATGGAGTTCAAATGGAAGTTTGTTGATAATACTATTAAGTGATCCTCCTTCTTTGACACGTCGTTTCATACTGACGTCCTCTCTTTACTTGACATCTGGTTAAACACAAGTGAGGTCAGTAGCTTGTTTGATGTCAACAAGGATGAAGTTTAAAAAACAGCAGGATTTGTTCACCATTAACAATAATATTGATTCAGTGGCTAACTTAATATCAAAAAGCTCTAACGAATATGGAAACAAACATGGCCCTTTGTTACCTATCAGTATAAGATGTATTATTTGTGGACCATCAAACTGTGGAAAAACAAATGTTATGTTTAGTTTACTCACAAATTCAAATACTTTAAAATTTGAAAATATATACATATTTAGCAAATCATTACACCAGCCCAAATACATTTTACTTTCTCGAATTTTGAATGATGTTCCCGAAATTGGATATTTTGCTTTTGACAATGGTGAAGATGTCCCTGATCCAGATGAAGCAAAAAAAAATCAATCATGATTTTTGATGATGTCGCGTGTGACAATCAGGATCGGATGCGGAAATATTTTAGTATGGGTCGACATAAGGACGTAGATTGTTTTTACCTAACCCAATCATATACAAGAATACCAAAACACCTTCTTAGAGATAATGCTAATATGCTCATACTTTTTAAACAAGATGATTTAAATTTGAAGCATATATACGATGAACAAGTTAATACAGATATGTCACTAACACAATTTAGATACTTATGCAACGAATGTTGGAATAAAGATCGCTACAGCTTTGTAGTAATTTGCAAAGATTTTGATCTAAATAGTGGACGTTATAGATGTGGTTTGGACACCTATGTTCAAGATATATGAAATTTGTATACTCACAAGTGATCATTAACTAACAATGAGTGGTAATGAGAGGAGTAATATGAGGGAAAAGAAGCGAAAGGTAAAAATAAGTATGAGGAAAGGATTAAAAGAAAAGCAAAACAAGATTATTCAGCATATGCGTTACAATAATACACAGGGAAACAGACTTTCACGAGCAGTTACTATAAAAGAAGAATTACAAAAGTTAGTTAAGGCAGTGCGAAATAAGTACCGTCAATTACGTCGCTCGGCAGATGAAGTGCGTGACTCTATGGAGATTGGTGCAAGACCTTTTGTTGAACCCCTACAAAAAGCTGTTACAGAAAGTTTGAAAAAGTTTGGTTTACCATATTCCATAAAAAAAGAAGAAAAAGAAACCATTCTTCCAAAAACTGAACAGGCTGATATTAAGGAAGACGTTATCAAAAGAAAAACAGAAATAAAGAAAACATTAGACACTTCAACACAAACTGAAAAAGTCTTTTCCGCAAAGAAATATTTGGACCGCATTGGTGATTCTGCATTTAAAGATAAATTGGATTTTATATATGGAGTGCGTCCAGATGGTGGGGGTGGAACATTAATTGGTGACTCAAAAATTAAATTCACCCGTACCCATGTGCTTATAAAGGATAAATCTTTTAAAATCTCACCTGGTCTTCTAGAATTACTGTTTATGAAGGTTCCAAATCGCTTACTAATCAACCCTAATGATGTGACAAACTATAAGGAAATTCTCTTACTTACAAACGCTCATCTTCAAGGTTATTCTTCTGACAAACAAATTAATTCAAATAGAGGAAAAAAATATACATCTGTTATTTCACCAATGTTTTTATCAAAAAGTTCATCAAACGATCCATCAGAAAGTACAATGTCTCAAACAGATGAAAGTTTTGATTTAGTTGAGGGAAGCGGTATTTATAAAAATACACAGTTCACAACTTACAACGCCAATGTGAACACTCTTGTAAACAGATTAAGACTTCTTATTATGTCACGTTCCGCCGGTCATACAGGACACAACGAAGAAATCTCACAAATCCTCACCACCTTACGCGAGAACAGGATAATACTCTAATTTATGGATACTAAGAAGAAAAAGTCTGTGATGTTTGATGATTATTATGTTTATTGGAAATACAAACCCCGAGTTGACAATGAAGAAGAATTAACATGGACACAAATTGCTTTGGATGAGATACGTTTTAAAAACAAATTAGAATCTCTATTGCTGAAAAAAATTAAACATTTAATCACTTGTAAAAAGGATGACCACCATGAATGTTCATTCTATGTTTTCATAAAATAAATTTTATATATTCTACTACATTGTTTTTTATTTCAAACTTCCTCATGTGGAGGAGGAGGTGATACAAACCATCTCCTCCACGGCGACCCGTCCGTCACAAAAAACACAAGCGGTATTCCATCCTGCCGGCTTGCAATACATCACAAAGCAACTCGCAACATGCGACTTGCTTTCTCATAAAACGAAACTAGAAGGTGTGGTCCACTGTAAAAAGCGAAGGTGTGGTCATTTTATTCTACTTTTGTAACCTCCTTAACTTAAGAAAAGCTGACAATATGGTTAATCTTTGGGGCGGTTTGGGAGCTCGGGCCTAGCTAATACGCGCCTAGCTTTAAGCGCGCCTAACTTTATTCCACGTGGCAAAAGTGGGGCTTGGGAGGTCTAGACAAAGAGGAAGTAGTTTGGTATCAGCTTTAGTCGGTAATAAGTGGCACTGTGGCTAGATGGACAGGGAATCGCGGGGAATTTTGGTTTTGGGGCTGGCGGCGGCAACTGCGAAACACCTGGTCGACGACAACAAAAGCGCCCTATTGTTGTGCGTGGTGTGGGGACTTTACAGCTCTCGTTATCAGTTTTCTGTGGATTGTTGGGGTAGGTGGATGACACAGTGAGAGTAGTTTGACATTTGTTGTTTTTAATTTATTGTTTTTATGGTTTACTTTTCAGTTAAACAATTGTGCCCGTTAAAAAGTGTTGTTTCTTTTTCATTTGTTTTACAAATTCTTACTGCTACTTTGAGTCAGTGCGAGAGAACATGGCTGGTAAAGAGAAGAAGCGTACACCAAATTTTAGCAAACAAGAAGTGGATTGTTTAAAAGCACTAGTGTTGAAACATCCGATAATTGAAAAAAACTCGATGACCAAAAAAACTCAATCGCTTCGGAAAGTCGCGTGGCAGATCATATCCATCATCACCCATCAATTCAATTAATTCATGGACTGCATCCTTTGAGAACCTAAATCTATCTCTGAACTCCTCCTCCGACAGATCATTGAATAGAATTTAATTTTGATGACGATTTTGATGATGATTTTGGTTGTATGCGAGGTGGATATATCCTAACATAGTCCAAATAGTCGACGTACTCCATGTTGATGTCACAGGCACAAACTCACCCTACACTCCGCACAGCCACAACGCACCTGGCTTTCAGAGTAGTATAAAACGGAAACAATTGATAACGACTGCTCAGGGCTTCTGCGCAGTTTCGTTGGAATGGTTTTTACCTCAATATCCACTCTTTCGCGGAAGGAGGGAGCGGGTGTACTTTTATTGATATCAGACTTTAAACTTTAAAAAGTAATTTAATCATTTTTTTTGTTTAAAAGGATGAAACCATAGATTTAAATCAGGAATTCCTTTCCACCTACTGGTTTCAAAATTGTAATGAAACTAACATGCTTTCTTTTCCAGATTGGTGCAGCACAGAAAGCAGAAAGCGGGTAGGAAGATGACCCCCCAAAAAAGACCTGATCGTAAAACCAGAGGTCAATCTTTTATAACTGCTTTTAATCAAAATGATTACCTAGGGCAACTGATTATTTGGACATAAGATAAGTTTTTCTGAATTGCGGCATGCAACTGACAGTATTCTTCTACCATTCAAGTATTGACTTTAATTCATTTAGTTTATTACAGGGTTAAAAGCATATTTTAAACCACTAATATGGGAATTTTAATGATGTACCTCATGAAGTTATCTGTACTGTATTCTGTTTAAGTTGTTGAGCTTTACTACTTTTAGCTAATTTCCAGTGGGAAACCAGCACATGATTATAATCAAATAAGTCAAACCTAAGTCAGATACCTTGATATGATTTCAGTTACCTAGTTTACCACATATATACATTTATTCGTGTAACAGTATTTACAAGTATTAACAGTATATACATGTATGTATATATGTGGTTAAATATATGTATCTGAAATATATTGCATTTTTTGCACATTCCTTTTTTATTTTACTTTGATCCTCCTTAAATAAGAAAACAAAATTTATTGCACTATGAAAGAAATTAAATTATTAACTCTTACCATGCCACCTACGCTAATGGCTTCTTCCCTAAATAAAATTCGCTAAAGTGATCGGACTAATAACTATTATTCGGTAATTGCAGGTAAAGAAAAAAAGCCCAGCTTGGCTCTGCCCGGTCTGCTACTCAAACTCGGACGAAGGCAGTATTTTATGCAACAGCTGCCTCTCTTGGTACCACCTAAATGTTTGGGACTTAATCATGTACCAAAGTCAAAAAATTGGTTTTGTCAAGACTGCTATGGATCAAATAAGTCAAGAGATTACTGTTTATCTTACATTTTGTAAAATATGCTGAGTCTTACATTTTGAAAAATGTCTTACTCATTATTGTTGTATTATTTACTTATACTGAGTCTTACTGAGTTATACAGAGTGTTACTTTTTGTAAAATGTCTTACTTATAATAATATTATAGTATTACTATATTATTATTGTACTATTAACTTATACTGAGTTTTACCTTTTATAAAATGCCTTATTTATAATAATAATAAATATTATTATGTTACAATTATCATATAACGCGTAGCCATTGCGAATTTAATAATAATTTCTTCCAACTATCGTCCTTAAATATTTTATCTCAATTTGTTCTGTCAACTTAATACTTAAAACATTTTATACTTAAAAAACAAATTTAATTACTGTAAAAAGATCGTATTAGTTATTTCAAAACTCTCTAACAAAACTTAATTTTACAGAATCTTTTGAGCAGTAAAAAACCTCATCAAGCGGAATAATTGTTAATTTTTACTATGTACAGGTCAATATTGTGTTTAATATTCTGATGCCACTTTTCCTTTTTTTTAGTTTGTACGTTAACAAACTTTCAGCCCAAGCACCACCACCTAAACGATTGAGGTACAGTCAAATTTATACCGACACTGAAGATGACAGCAGCAATGATGAAGATGACGATTTTCACCAAGAAGATTTGTAAGAAGATGGATAAGAAAGCAGCCCATTTCCCAATAAATACATTCAAAAACCCAGTGATTATATCATTGTAAGATTAACAACCAGGAAACTAGAAAAACATGTTATTGCGCTGATCATGTCATGTGACAAATCCTTAAAAGAGTGCACCGTTAAATTCATCAGACGCACGGCAGGAGACTTCAAGTTTGTCTTCCCGGACGTCGATGATATTTCCCCAATTGACTGGTCTGATAATGTAACCGTTTTGAGTCAACCAACTATGAACAATAGGAATCAATATCTTTTTGATTTAAAGCTGAACCAAATGAAAAAATACGTAAACGTTAGCTAGGCTAGGCCAGCAGTGGGTTTCAGTCGCCTAACACTGGCGTGTTGAGTGGTAGAACAATTCAATCATATTCTAGATGTTTTATCAGCACAGGTTATTAATTGTAAAAATAATTAGCTGAAAATATATACACTCCATAATCAACAGTAATAAATGAGTTTCTTTATTTATTATACATCCCTTACCTTTTGAAAAAATCTCATGCTTGTCAACTGCTACAGTAGCAGTGATTCAGAAAATAACCGCCCAACATGTTTTTTTGGCTTCTTACAGAGAAAAATTATAGCAATCTAATTATGGTTTAAACCATTAAATTCAGTTAAAATACCCCCGTCGCAGCAGACCTGCGTACTCAGCGAATTTCCATAGGATTTATTTTGTATATGTGAGCATTCAACTTATTTGAAGGAAAGTATAATGAGAGAAATCATTCATAAGCTTTAAACATGAGGAAAATAACAATGAGACCACATTGGTTTTCATTAGTAATACATACTTTTTTGTATTTTATATGATTCTCAGTCTTTTAATTTTAAATAACTGTAATCTTGCTAAAGTATATAAATGTCAACAAACATATAATCAATGAACTCAAAACACTCAAATCAAACAAATAACTTAATCTCATGAAAAAATTAAATTCAATCATATGGTCAGAAATACATTAATCAAAACATCCCTGTTGCAACACACCTACATCTGCAGCCAATTTCAATAAAACATATTATCAATCCTCATAATTGTAAACATACCATATATTGTGCTATATTTTCAGGCAGTTTAGACCAAGACATCCCTCCCCTCCAAATGCTCATACATTCTTTATTAAATTCAAAAATAATTTGTATTTTTTGATATAGTATATATTTTCTGCAAAATCTTGATCAATTTACTCTAACTATTCAAAATAAATACAAATAAAATATGCATCACCTGAAAATTTAATCATATGTTCAGAATTGTATTTTTATAAAACATCTCAAATCAGGGTGACTATACTTTTTGGAGGGAAAAATTAAAAATAATATTGGACAACGTACTGTGTTTGGCACATCCAATATTATCCAATATCTAAGCAATGGATTGACGTAGAGTAATAACTCAAAATGCTAAATTGTTTGTTTTTTTAAGCTTAATTCAATTTAGACAGTTAAATTTAAAAATAATTAGAAGAAAGGTGTTAAATCTTGAAAATAAATTTTATTTGGTCAAAAAAACCTTATTAGAGTAAACCAATCTTGTTGGTTTTCGAACTCGAAGTCATAAATGACGCTTTACACGTTCGTTCAAAATTTCATCAAGATCGGGTCTTTTTTACAAAAGTTATCGCGCCTACGGACAGGTATATATATATATATATATACTCGCTTCGCCTATATGAATTTGTCGATGGCGATATATCGATACTCGCTTCGCTCGCTGGGGGCTCCGCCCCCAGGCCCCCGTTTGTGTTCCCTGCAGTTGAACAATACCTATATTGAAGGACCCCAATAGGGCGTTAATTGCCAGTGTTGTGATTATTTTAAGCTGGAGATTTTGTGTACGTACTTCAAAGAAAAATGATGAAGAACTTATAAAGTTATGAATTTTCAACGGATATTGTAAGGGTCGGTGAAAATTATGTGTATGAAGGTATATTCATATTCGAATGTTATTGATGAGAATTAGTTAAGTTGGATGTGAGAAGAGAGCCTATGTATGTGTTTTTACTTAGTGCTGTCGGTGATTAAAGATTTTGATTATGTTTTTATTGGGATGAATTTTGAGGAATGCAGATGGGTTTTTGAAATTACTTTTGAAATATATTGTTTAGATGAAATGATTTAGGAAAGTTGGATTTCAATAACGAATAACTTTTGTATTAAGGAAGAATTAATGCAATTTTATTTCCTTGTCAGTTTACCTAGCAATAGTTTATAGTAGGCGTATCCAGTTTCGCCAAAACGGGAGGTCAGGAAACGTAGAAACCATGTATTTACAACACTATAAAAACAAAATAGATATAAAATAAATGGGGAGTTTGTTTTAAGGGAGGCCCCCTTGCCTCTGCCTGTGAAAAGGTTGAAAATCAGATCTATTTACACCAACGAAAAAAAAATGGGGAGTTTGACGAAGCCTTAATTGTTGCCCTCTCCCTTTGCCTCTGCCGTAAACAATTAAAACAACATAATTTTAACAACTATGTACAACACCGGGGACGTTTTTTAAGCAGACCCCCTATCGTACTGCGTGAATAGTCTAATTACAACGAGGAGTTTTCATCATCTCGCAGATCCCCTAGCCTTCTGAGGACGTATTTATCAGTATTAAAGGAGGTCGTTAAAGGCTATGTTCTTCACATGGGCGCACCGAAATTGCACCGCAAAATCCAGGTAGACACCGAAATTGCGCCGTGACTCTAAATCTTGTCCCAGGGGTAGACCGCTATTGCGCCGCAGCCCTTCCTAGAATCACATGAGGGAGGCAAGCACTGACTCCTCGCCTCGCCTTCGAAGTCGGAACACAGGAATTCCTTAAAAACCCTTCGTTATCGCCCCTTGGAGGGAAGTGGCGAGTGAGCAACGGAGTCAGGCTAAATTTGAAAATTCATACAGATGCTTAGCTTTGATGGCTGTTAAGGAGGTGTTATACAAGAATTCAAGATTGGTTCTTCGGACAAAAATACTTCTACTGGTATCTTCTTTACACCTGCCAAGTGGATATAAGCTGTATCAAAAAGTGCAAGGTTTTTACGTAACCCAACGTACTAACACTTGATTTCACTTGATTAATCGCCGTTCTGTTTGATTTCTATTTCCGGTAACTAATTAATTTATCAAATATATCGTTCGATTTATTTTATATAGTGCTGGAATGCAACTCATAAAATTTTTTCTGAAGGGCTATTTCTGTATTGATATCATTGATTTATAATTTTTGTAATGAGGATCACAAAAGGTGTCTTATGCAAAACTGATAAATCATTTGTGGATTACAAATATTTTGTGGTTCGTCAACTGGTCAGGCGGGGGGGACGAGGGTAACATTCCTAAATCATTGCGTGGTGTTGCAGTCTACAGGTACCTGCCACCCTCACGACGCAATATCGGTTAGGGATTAGTGAACCTTTCTTGTCAGATTGGTTTGCGACGCAATTTCGGTGCCTAACTCTACTCAGCAAAACGTAGAGTTGACCATGCGTGAAGCAATCCGTGCGTAGATCAACACCGACTGATTCTATCGTCTGACCTTGGCTCTTGTAACCGGCCAACATTAGTGGGAACTGGCCCATCCAGAAAGATCATTTTGTATGACCTACAAACCCCGCGGCTATTAAGAAGTGAACGAATGTAATCAAAAACCTGCCTCTGATCATCAGACAGTTTGACTACCCACTCCTCAACCAACGCTCTTTGTTGATGTTCACCATAGATGAGCAGTTCCCTAGCCAACTCAGTAGTGTCTTCTTCCATATCAGGGAGATCGTAATTGGATAAACAGGAACCCTGACGGCGTAAACTACGATCAATTTCGACGAGGGCAAGATGGTAGGCCAGCTTTGGATCATGGGGATTCCTTTCAATGTGATCCTCGCAAACGAGGTCTCTGAACTTGTCCCACAAGATTGCTCCAGGAGCCCCCATGTTACAAAAGAGAACAAAGAAAGAGCGGAGTCTCGGGCCTGTCATGAATTGCGCAGCATCTTGCAACGCGTAGTCGTACTCATCTTTGTCTTAGACCAAACCGAGTTTCCGTGTGAGTTCCTGGAATGTGCGGACAGTTGGGACCACCAAGTAACAGAAGATCGAGATAACCACGACAAGGAACAAACATAAGTAGGACACGAAGGTAGTATCGCTCGGTCAGATTTGGAGAAACCCAAAACATTCATATTTTATTTATGATTTATTGTTATATATTTCCTGTTAAGCGAATTTGGCAAATGCTTAACTTCAGAGAGTTTCGGGGTTTCAAACGAAAAATCTTAACCCTCTCAAGAACGTCTTCCCTGTTTTTTCAGGGTTTATACAAGTCTACATTTTTATATCAGGTAGTAAGTAAGACATTGAGCAATTCGATTTTGAAATACCCCCGCTGCAGCTGACCTGCATACTCGGCGAATTTCAAATGCAAAGCAACATATTCAATCCAACATAGCGAAATTTTACATGTTTTAGTAAGCTCCATAAGAATAAACTACACTTTAAGGCAAGAATGAAAAGAATTGTGGTTCTAAATTGTTTTCGTTACATATTTAATAAAAATATAGCAGGATAATTCAAAAAGTATAATAATAAAGTATTTAATTTAACAATGCCTATATTGCTAAACTGTTAATACTGCATTACCGACTTAGTTCGAAGATTCAGAACTTATAGATTCCACTATAAGATACAGTATGATGGTAAGGAAGATTAGCGAGAACCTATATGGCTGGATTACAGAATCAAAATTGGAGACATAGGAAAATTTCGAAGATTTTCAACTTTATATGCATTTTCATGCTAAGAACTAGTTATTTTATTGGTGATTTGTAATATATATGCTGTAGAGATGATGTGTAGCATATTTCAGGCCTCTACATTTAATATCAAGCCAACTGGAGCTGGAAAAACGAAGGGAAATCTTCGAAAAAACCCTGAGATATTTTACAAAAACCTATATATTAAAAAAATAAATACGATAAAAATAACATGTCAAAACCAATTTCGTCCATAAAACTATGATGGGAAATCAGTATGCAAGATCGCTGTCATGGAAATGTAAAAAATCAAGTTTTTTCAGTACTCCAGTACGTAACAACTAAATAAAGATATCTACCAATTGTTTTTCAGATTTGTTGAGAAATAAGCGATATATAGAATTTTATTTATTTCCTATACGGTAAACATTGGGACAAAGTACTGTATTTACATAATCCATATCTCGGCAACCTATGGATGGAGAACAATTAATTATTCACAGTGCTAATTGTTGGTTTTTTAAATTTAAATCCAATAGTCCGACCAAGGATCTGATAATTTTCATTTTCTATGTAAAAGATCCCAAAAACCAATTTTAAGGGGTTTATCTATCCCCTCCTAACTCCACCATTCGATGGTCCCATCAGGCTAGTGTAAGAGTGCTATTTTAAAAATCAAATTAAATCCAATTAAATTTAAAAATCAACATCATACAGTTTTTCCACATCATTAACATGAAAAATGAGTATGCATGTTTCATGTCACAGAAATAAACGAATTGGAAAATTTAGGCCATTATTCGACTAAACATCATCCAAATTAAGCCACATAACAAACTATAACAAACTTTATTTTGAAAAGTTAAAAAAAGAAAAAGTTATATTATTGCTGATTTGTAAAATAGCTTGTTAGCGATATTTTGTCATTTTTTTGAATAGGTTAAAATAAAATATGGCGTTTTTTGATAATTTTTTCCTATATTTTGACCATCCAAGAAATATTAATGCCAAATTTCAAGTTTCTAGCTAATCGGGAAGTATGGTTTGAACCGGGATGAAATATCTGGAGAAAATCGCTGACATTTGGCGAATTTAGCAATTTGTTTTTACTTTATATGCAATTTTATTTTTTCAAAATTGGTGTATTATTCCTGATTTGTAACAAATATGCTGTAGAGTTGATGTATGCCAAATGTCAGCCCTCTACGTATAATATGAAATCATGTGGAGCTGAATACCTGGAGGTAATGTTAAAATTCAACGAAAATTTAACTATTGAGAGCTTTTTTAGGGGTTGAAACGGGGTAAATTCTGCGAATGTCCCCTGATAACCCTAAAGGATCAAACTTACTGTCTCATTGTGAAAATTGAGGTCTATAAGCTAAAAATAAATATAGAAAAACAATCAAAACCCAAAATAAACTGAAAAATTTATAATAATTTTAAATTTAGAGGTCATTTTGGGAGTGAAGGAGGTGAGATAAGGCAAAATACATAATGACCAAAATTGTAGGAAATTTAATTTCAACTAAGGAAATAACCTTTGTTTTTGAACAGAATCTTTATTTCAGCCGCCAGGGACAAAAAACGAAAAGAACTTTTATCGAAATTCAAGTTTTCCCACTTTTTTACCCCCTTTTGAGAGGTGGGGGGGGTTGAATTTTTTTGTTTTGAGAATTTTATATTTAGTAATACCACCCAAAAAATATTCCTGCAATTTTATAGGGGCCTGGGTAATACATCGAGGCAACTGGTGCTGGAAAACCTAGGGAAGATCTATGAAAATTGAAAAATCTAGATCAATCTAAGGGTGAAGGAGACGAGATAGGACAAAAAGTCACAGGACCAAAGTTGTAGATCTTGAAAAATCCGTGGCACGTGGTGCAGTCCGTTTTTCAATAGGACCTCTGGTTTAGCCGCTGTAGCCCAAAAACGAAATGTACTTTTTTCGAACTTCAATTTTTTGTCCCTTTTCCCCCCCTTTGGGGGGGTCGGGGATGGAAATGTTTCGTTTTGACAATTTTTCCAGGGGTTTGACCACCGAAGGAATATCCGTGCCAAATTTCAAGTCTCTAGCTAATCTGGAAGTAGTTTAGAATTTGTATCTATATATTAGTTACACATCCGGTTGTATATATATTAGACTCGCCTTCGGCCCCAGGCCCCCTACTGTGAGTTCTTTGGAGAGGAATTTTAATATTGTAAAGTCACATAGAAATATTAATTTATTTGTTTACGTACAAAGTCACCATACCTGGTATCTCCGGTTGTATTCAGGGGGGGGGTTTGGGTATAAAAATCTAGACAAAATTAATTAAACAGTCTACAACTACTCTGTACAAGATATTAGTAGTTTTGGGACGTAGTTGGTTTTGGGACGTATTTGGTTTTGGGGGGTTTTATGTGGGAGGTTAGTTGGCTTATAAGGGGCAACTGTTGGTAAGACATGAAGGTTAGGAAAAAATGAAGGAGTTGTAGTGAAAGGAGTTGTAATTTGTGTAATGAAAAGTCACAATATGAATTAAGCCTTTACAAATCCTAGCAACATTTATCGTTTGGGGGGGCAGTTGGTGGGGGAGAGGGGAGTATTTAGTGGAGGGATTTATGATGGAGGGGTTTGGGCTTTTTTGTTGGGAAAGGGTAGGAGGGTCTCGGGTTGAGGTAAACTTATTTCTTAAAAAATACAGGTGAAAATTAATTTAATTGTTTACAAATTCTCAGCACAAGGTATTTTGGGTTTGTTCAAGGGGTCAAGAGATATTGGTGGTAGGGGTTTTATGGCTTTAGGGGACGATTATTTGAAAGAAGAGAGGGTTGGTGGGCTCAAGGCGTAAGCCAAATTATTTATTTAAAAATAATATTGCCAAACATATGAAAAATGCTTAATTTGTTACGTTTATTGGTCAGTTTCGGGGTTGAAAGGGTTTAGAGCTATCTGAGGGCGAAAGACACAAGACAGGGCACAAAATCGAGTCATATACATACTGATTGCAAATTATCAGGAGTCTAGGTAGTGTATCAGGGTTATACGAAATACATTACCTCGAGAAAATTGCTGGAATTTGGCGAATTCCGAAGATTTTTTTAAGTTTATATGCATTTCAATACCAATAAAAGCTATATTATTTGCGGTTTGTAACATTTATGCTGTAGAGATGATTTGAACAAAATTCCAGCCCTCTATGTATAATAATAAATCTCCTGGAGCTGAAAAACGTCGGGG
The DNA here is from genome assembly GCA_035578135.1 of Flexamia atlantica. Classification (NCBI taxonomy): domain Eukaryota; kingdom Metazoa; phylum Arthropoda; class Insecta; order Hemiptera; family Cicadellidae; genus Flexamia; species Flexamia atlantica. The sequence goes on from JAQJVK010000019.1 coordinate 5,153,428, forward strand.
TAATCTTAGAAAATTGAAAGTTCTAGAGCAACCTAAGGGTGAAGGAGGCGAGATAGGGCAAAAAGTCACAGGACCAATGTTGTAGATCGTGAAAAATCCGCGGGGCACTCAGCAGTCCGTTTTTCGATAGGGCCATCCGTTTGGCCACTAGAGCTCAAAAACCTCTGCTTTAAAAATAGCTTTTGTTAGCGATTTTTGTAATTTTTTTGGGTGGTTTAAATAAAAAAATTATGAGTTTTAATAATTTTCCCTAGATGCTGACCCTCCAAGAAATATTCGTGCTAAAATTCAAGTTTCTAGCTCATCGGGAAGTATGGTTTGAACTGGAATGAAATACCTCTAGAAAATCGCTGATATTTGGCGAATTTTGAAGGTTTTTTAACTTTATATGCATTTTAATGTCAGAAACTAGTTATATTACTAACAATTTTTAACATATATGATGTAGAGATGATTTATGCCAAATTTCAGCCCTCTACGTATAATATTAAATCTACTGGGAGTTAAAAACCCGGAGAAATCTTTGAAAATTAAAAGTTCTAGAGCTACCTAAGGGTGAAGGAGACGAGATAGGGCAAAAAGTCATAGGACCAAAGTTGTAGATCATGAAAAATCCGTGGCACGTGTTGCAGTCCGTTTTTCGATAGTACCTCTAGTTTAGCCGCTAGAGCCCGAAAACGAAAAGTACGTTTTTTTAAATTCAAGTCTTCCCCCCCTTTTAGGGGTTGGGGGTGGAAATGTTTTGTTTTGAAATTTTTTCCTGTGGCTTGGCCACCAAAGTAATATTTGTGCCAAATTTCATGTTTCTAGCTCATCGGGAAGTATGGTTTGAATTTGTATACGTGAGTGAGTGAGTGAGTGAGTTACACATGCGGTCGTATATAATATAGACTCGCCTTACGGCTCGCTGGGGGCTCCGCCCCCAGGCCCCCTTAAAGGGTTTCGCCCCAAAGCGGAGAGTTTGTATTGAAAGTAACAAAACGAATAAATTGTTTACAAATGCTCAGCAAAAGTAATTATTACTAATTTTGGGGTGAATAGTTTCAATGGGGTTTTTGGTAGGGGGGGGGGTTAATTATTACTGAAATGATTCATTAAATTTCGGAAAAATCAGATAGGTTTCAATTTTTGAGATATTTTACGAAAACCTTTTTATAAAAAGACTAAAGTAAAATGTCAAAACCAATTTTCCCCATAAGAATAATATGGCAAAGCTTTGGCACAAAGCAGGGAATGTGTATTGAAAAGTCACGAAATTTCGAATAAACTCATTACAAATCCTCAGCAAAATATATCATTGTAATGTTTGGGAGGGTAGTTAGTGGGATGTAGTTAATGGGTTACTTTAGGGGAGGGGTTTGCTGAGAGGGTAGGGTTTAATTTTTCGTTTTGAAAGAGGGTTGGAGAAGTCAGGGGATGATGGCAAAAATTTATTTAGTTTTAAAACATTGTCAAACATGTTACGAATCCTTAATTTGATGCATTTATTGGTCGGATTTGGGAGTTGAAAGAGGTTAGAAATGGTAAATACCACCGGATAAATGTAGGTGATATTGGCCAATCCCTCATCGTATTTTATATCCAAAAATCAGAGAATAAGTTAGCAAAAAAATAAAAAAAACAGATATAATTTAAAATTTCACGAAAGTTCAGCTTTTGAGGACTTTTTCAGGGGTCGAAACGGGGTGAAATTTTTAGATGACCCTTGATAATCCTAAAGGGTCAAAGTGACTACCTCAGGGTCAAAATTGAGGACCATCAGTCCAAAAAAATTAACAAAAACAATAAACTGAAAACTTATGAATGTTTATTTTAGAGGCCAATTAGGGGGTGAAGGAGCTGAGATAGAGCAAAATACATAATGAACAAAATGGTAGTAAATTTAATTTTAACTGTAGCATGATCATTGTCTTCATTAAGCCCTTTAATTTAGCCGCTACAGGTCAAAAACGTAAAGTATGTACTTTTATCGAAATTAAATTTTTCCCCCAATTTCCGTACTTATGGGGGGGTTTAGCCTTGTTAGCTGTTAGTTATTATAGGGAAGAGACGTTTTTGTGGGGCTAGAGGGTGAGATAATATTTTTTGTTGAGAAATAACAATTCCCATCATTTTGAAAATGCTTAATTTGCTTCATTTATTAGTTGTATGTATGGATTGATAGGCGTTAGAAATGACAAATGACTTCAGGTAAACGTGGGTGGAGTCACTGATTTAACCTTCTCAAAAATTGGGTCTCTCATTTGAATAATAAATTAGCAAAAAAATTAAAAACCACGAGGAAAATTAAAAATTTAATGCAAGTTCAATTTTAGAGGACTAATTTAGGAGTAAAAAACATTGAGGCAGAGTACTGTATTTACCATAATCCATACCTCGGCAACCAGTGGACAGAGAAAAATTATTCACAGTACCTTTTTTAATCTAGATCCAATGGTCCAACCCAAGATTTGATAATTTCATTTATCAATGTAAGAGATCACAAAACCCCATACCCTGCCCACAACAGGGTAAAATTGGCGAATAACGTACGATTAACCTGTGTCCTCTGAGAATCGCGGGCCAGGGATGAGGCAAGAGTATTTGTATGAAAATAACATTGTCATACATTTAAAAAATGCTTACTTTGCTTCATTTACTGGTCGGATTTAGGACTTGATAGGGGTAAGAAAAAACAAATGACCGATAAACGTGGGAGGTGACGCTTACCAACAAGTCAAATTAAGAATAATCCCTACAAATCCTCGGGAAAATTGTATCGTAGTAAGTGTTTGGCGGGGGGGCTGTTGGGGGTGGAGGGGTAGGGTTTTACATTGTACGTGGAAGAACAGGTTGGTTCGGAGCGGAGGGTGAGGGTAATGTACTATATGTGTTAAAAAGTTGCCAAAAACATTAAAAATGCATAATTTGATTACGTTGTGGGGAAGGTAATTTGGTTGAAAGGGGTTTAGCCGTGTTAGTTGTTAGTTATTTTAGGGAGGAGACGGTTGGTGGGGCTAGAGGGTAAAGGGAAATTTGTTTGTTGAGAAATAACCATTCCCATGATTTTTAAAATGCTTAATATGCTTCATTTATTAGTTCTTTGTATGGGTTGATAGTGACAAATGACTTCAGATAAACGTGGGTAGAGTCACTAATTAATGCTTGTCAAAAATTGGGTCTCTCATTTGAATAATAAATTGGCAAACAAATTTAAAACCACGAGGAAAATTTAGAACTTAATGCAAGTTCAATTTTAGAGGACTAATTTAGGAGTAGAAAAACATTGAGATAAAGTACAGTATTTACCATGATCCATATCTCGGCAACCAGTGGACCGAGAAAATTTATTTACAGTACCTTTTTAAATATAAATCCAATGGTCCAACCCAGGATTTGATTATTTTTATTATTCTTTGTAAAAAATCTAAAAAACCCATTTTTAAGGGGTTTATCTATTCCATCTATTCCCTCCTAACCCCGCCATCCGATGGTCCGATCAGGCTAGTGTTGGGAATTTTCTGGCCCTCCCTTCTGAATTAGTAAGACTTATAAGAGAGCTATTTCAATAATAATAATAATCAAATTAAATCCAATTAAACTTAAAAATCAACATATTACAGTTTGAGAAAAATCGCCAGTTATAACAATAGTTAGATGAAGAGACGGTGTCAATGAAACTTGTGACATTACCACCAGCGAGAACCTATATTAAAATCTGTTATCAGCATTTTTTTTCTGAAAATTTTATAAAGATACCATATTTAATATATTGTTTTATATCTATGGCTAAGGTTTTTAATATTTCTTTCTTAAAATTAGTACACGTAATCATTTTTAGAACATAAACCGTTCGTGACATAATTTCGATGATGATTTTCGAGAAAATCGCTGACATTTGGCGAATTTGGAAGATTCTTTTAAATTTATAGGCATTTTAATATTACAAACTAGTTATATTATTTGTGATTAGTAACAAATAGGCTGTAGAGATGATGTATGCCTATTTTCAGTCCTCTACGTCTAATATTAAATCTACTGGAACTGAAAAACCTGGGGAAATCGCTGACATTTGGCGAATTTTGAAGATTCTTTTAAATCTATAGGCATTTTAATGTTACAAACTAGTTACATTATTCGTGATTTGTAACATATATGTTGTAGAGATGATGTATGCCGATTTTCAGCCCTCTACGTTTAATATTAAATATCCTGTAGTTAAAGAACCTGGGGAAATCTCTAACATTTGGCGAATTTTGAAGATTATTTTAAATCTATTGGCATTTTCATGTTACAAACTAGTTATATTATTCGTGATTTGTATTATATATGTTGTAGAGATGATGTATGCCAATTTTCAGCCCTCTACGTAGAATATTAAATATACTGGAGCTAAAAAACCTGGGGAAATCGCTGACATTTGGCGAATTTTGAAGATTCTTTTAAATTTATAGGCATTTTAACATTGCAAACTAGTTATATTATTTGTGAATTGTAACATATATGTTGCAGAGATGATTTATGCCAATTTGCAGCCCTCTACATATAATATTAAATCTACTGGAACTGAAAAACCTGAGGAAAATTTCGAAAATTAAAATTTCTAGCGCTATCTAAGGGTGAAGGAGACGAGATAGGGCAAAAAGTCAGAGGACCAAAATTGTAGATCGTAAAAAATCCGTGACGCGTGGTGCAGTCCGTTTTTCAATAGGACCTCTAGTTTAGCCTTTACAGCCCAAAAACGAAAAGTACTTTTTTCGAACTTCAATTTTTCTCCCCTTTTCCCCCCCTTTGGAGGGGTCGGGGGTGGAAATGTTTCGTTTTGATAATTTTCCCTGGGGTTTGACCACCGAAGGAATATCCGTGCCAAATTTCAAGTCTCTAGCTTATCTGGAAGTACTTTAGAATTTGTATCTATAGATGAGTTACACATCCGGCTGTATATATATTAGACTCGCTTTGCTCGCTGGGGGCTCCGCCCCCAGGCCCCCGTTGGTGTCCTCCTTCAATTGAATAGTACCCAGTATTGATGGGCTCCTTTAGGCGATGGTTGCCAAGGTTAAGGTAATTGATTGCTAGATAATTTTTGTGTGTATTTCAAAGAAAACTTATGTAGAACTTGGAATTATGGAATTATATTTTTAATTAAGGTATATTTAAATTTGAATGTTATTTATGAGAATTAGCTAAATATGATGAGGAATAAAAAGTATGTATACGAGTTTAAAATAATGCTGTCGGTGATTGAAGATTTTGATAATGTGTTTATTGGGATAGATTTTGAGGATTGTAGATGAGTTTTTCGAAATGACCTGTAGAATATACTGTTTTAATGATCTGCAATGAGGACTACCGTGATAGTCATTATCAAAGGGGAGAAAAACTTGATTTGTCTTTAGAAATTTTTATTATTTTGTCATTGCGTTGTAAGAGATTGATGAAATGAAATGATGAAATGAAATGAAACAGTGCTTTATTTACATTCAAAATCCATAATTATTACAATTAGAATAGCCTACCACTTTTACTTTAAATGCAATATGTTTCAATATCATTGATTTGACAGTTTTTATTTCATTTTCATTTTTTTCTTATCTATCAAAAGTCAAAACACAGCACTTAAACACTGGCCTCTAAGGCCGTCGGTTTGGTTGGCACACACTGTTTTAATTCTAATTAATTATAGCCATCACAGTTAAAAAACCTGTAAATGTTTAGAAATTATTACAAGAAAAAGAAAAATTATATTGCCATAAAAAACTATACCATAAACAAACAAAAAAAACAATAGCATGAAGGTGAATCTCCACAATATTGCGAAATATGCAGTTATCTTTCCTTTTCAAATTAGTAATTAAATTCCATTATCCAATGGTAACGGCGTTTCCAAGCCTCCCCCATAAATTTTCCTAATATTTGCCAATTCTTCCCATTTAGGTAATCAAAAAATTCAATTTCGTTAATTGGGCTTTTATTGAAAAAATGAGTTCTGATGTCTGAAAATATAGGACAAATTGCTATAAAATGAAAAATATCTTCCCTAACATTTAAATTACATAAGGAACAGTTGTAATTTATCCCCTCCATCCATGGCTTGTAGTTCAAATCGACCAGTTCTGCCCTCGCTTTTATCGCCCAGGATATGATTTTCAGGTCGTTCCTATCATCGGCAAACACGCTCTTATCTCCCAGGTGAAGGTCTAACCTCAGATAATTTTGATGATATTGCGAGGTCCGCGCTCGTCCCTCCATCTCGCTCCACCACGTGACCCGCGCCTTGTCCACCAGGGCCATCAGCTGTTGCTGGAGCCCCTCCCCTCCCCTCACCATCCAGTCTAAAACGATGTCATTTTTCCTAGCCATTAAATCCCATTCCTTGTAAAATCCCACTTGTTTATCTATTACTTCTTGCATTAAAATCCGAGGAAGCCGATTTGGCTCCAGCTCTAGCACTTTGGACAAGTATTTTACATTTAGCTGCAAATTGTAGAAATGTAATTTTTCGATACCAGTTTCCAAATAAAGCGAGTAGTTAGGAGTGTTAACAGGCAATTTAAAAAGGCGTTTTAAAAATAATTTCTGTACAGATTCAACATATTCACTCTCTTTATAACCCCAAACTTGTGCTCCGTAACTTACGATTGCTCTAATTACTGAATAAAAACAAGAAAACTTTGCATTTAAATTAATTTTGTTGTTGTTGATTATATGATTCCAAATAGTATTAATCGCCAATTTTGCAGTCCTAGATTTATCAGAAAAATGTGTTTCCCAATTTAACGTTGACGTAAAAGTTACACCCAAGTATTTATATTTTTTGTAAGAGATTGATGAGATTTATTTTAAAGGTAGCAAGTTAGAAGTAATATTAAGATTGAAAGTATATATAAGTATATATAGAGATCATTAAATTGATGGCAATAGTAGTATAGATATATTATAATCGAAAAATCCAGTTGTATGAATACAATGTAAAAAAGTCATAGTGATTAAAATATAATTAAATGTTTCCCTGTCAGTTAGCCGGTGCCATAAGTTGCATCACGGCATATCCAGTTCCGCCAACGGGGAGGCCGGGAAACTTAGGAACCATATATACAGTATTTACAATAATAAAACTTAGAAACGGGGAGTTTGTTTACAGGCAGGCCCCCTTGCCTCTGCCTCCATGCAATGAAGAAAAGAAGCTAAGTTTGAGACATCGGAGAGTTTTTTCAAGCAGTTCTCCTCGCCTCTGCTGTAAAAATTTTAACTGGATAACAACATGGAGAGTTTGATAAGGCAGGCCCCCTTGCCTCTGTCGAAAATACTAAAATTAACATTAAAAAAGACGATAAAAACTATTATCAACACCGGGGACTTTTTTTAAAGCAGACCCCCTATCGTACTGCCCAAATAGTCAAATTACAACGAGGAGTTTTGATTATAACGCAGATCCTCTAGCCTACTGCGGACGTCTATATCGGATTAACGAAGGAGCTCGCTAAAGACAATATTTTTTACCAATGCAACGCCTTCGAATATTCTTTCGGGACGGACAAGAACAACGATGTCAGCAGGATTTCTGACTCTGCTGAGCAGGACGTACAACTGACCATGAGTAAAACAGTCAGTGCGGAGATCAACACCGACTCGGTCAATTGTTTGACCCTGGCTTTTATGACCAGTCATCGAGTAAGCCAACATAAGAGGAAATTGAAGACGGCGGACACGAAGAGGGGATCCCTCGACAAACGGAAACGTAAATGTAATACGAGGAATACAAATAGGTGCTGTTTGTCCGGGGAATCGAACTGTAATCAAGCGGGGGCTGATCGCCGTTACAATTACTTTAGTGCCGTTCACTAGACCGCTGTCGATGTTCAAATTTCTCATTACGAGGCAGACGGAGCCGATTTTGAGTCGCAGTAAATGGTCGGGTACGCCCTTACCAGTAGCCTGGTTCAGCAGTTGAACATCTACGTCCATTCCGTCGCTGTTCTCTTTGTCGACGGCGTCGGCACTCCTCAACTCATGAAGCAAACCGTCAACAGATCTCAACACTATGTCATTGATCTGTTGGACGTTCGCATTAAGAGTTGAAAGAACAGCCCGTTTCGCAATCACATCAGAGTCGCACATGTCGTCTTTAGGGAAAACAAAGCTAATGAGCTCACTTAAAGATGTCACACATCTTATCCCTGCCAGTGGAATGAGATTACTCCTGTAGTGTTCTTCACCAAACGAAGCAGAACTGACTGTTCCATTGCCTACTTCAAGGAGAAAGTTAGAGTATTCAATGGAACTACTAGTTCTGTGCGGAGTCGACAATGAGAAGACCTTAAAATGTGGCCAGAGATACGACGCTCGCAGGGAAACGCATGCAATGTCGCTTGGTGTGCGAGCTTTCACAACTACAGGCGCGATTTGTCGGAAATCCCCCGAGCAGAGGAATACTTTGCCCCCGAATGGAATGTTGGAGTTCATAAGATCTCGCAGGGACCTGTCAAGAATCTCAAAGATATACCTATGCGTCATTGGGGCCTCGTCGAAAACAATCAGCTCTGCAGCACGAATTAGCTCTGCTCGTTGAGATCCGTTGGTCATATTCCAAAAGCCTGTGCCGTCCCCAAGATCAAGAGGAAGCCGAAACATGCTGTGAGCTGTAGTGCCGCCTGGTAAGTTTCCTGCAGCGATCCCAGAGCTAGCAACAGCGATGGCGACTCGACGACAGCTACGAACAGATGCAAGGATTAAACGAAGAAGTGCTGATTTCCCATATCCACCTGGACCGTCTAGAAATATGAGCTTCGTAGAACGACCATCTCCCTGACCATTTAAAAGAGAAATTACATAACTAAAAACGGATCTTTGGTCAGTTGAGAGCCTCGGTTCCCACTCAGTGACAAATGCCAGCTGACTATCTTCGCTGTAGGCTAGAAGTTCCCTCCGCAGCTCAGTAGTACCGTCCTGAACATCGGGGAGGCCATGATCTACAAGGCAAGAGCCTTGACGACGAAGGCTACGGTCAACTTCGATTAGAGCTAGTTTATAAGCTAGCTCAATATCATTTGGATTTCTCTCCAAGTGGTCCTCAGAGAGGACGTCTCGAAAGGTATCCCAAAGGGCAACAGCAGGTGCTCCTGTGTTGCAGAGTAGCACGAAAAGTGATCGAAGACCCGGCCCAGTCATGAATTGAGCTGCCTCTCGGAGAGCATAATGGTATTCGTCTTGATCTTCAACCAAACCAAGTTTACGGGCCACTTTCTGAAATGAATGGCAATCAGGACCACCACGAGATAGTAGGTCGGAGTAACCACGACAAGGCAAGATCGTCAGAAGTAAACGTAGATAGTACTGTTCACTTCGGCTGGGGGAGATCCAATAGAGTCGGCATACTTTTTCACCACGCTGGCGAGCAGTGATAAAGTGCTTTCCATCGGGGTGGTCATAAACTGCCATATTATTTGGACGTTTAGGGTGGATGATGAACCGTTCGTAAAAGGACTGATATGTCAAATTGTCAAAAAGGGGATCAAGCGGCCGATTGAAGTAGAGGATGAGCTTAGAGCTGGCTCTAGACGTCGCGTCAGTCAACTCACTTGGACGAAACAAAACGTTTTGTTTCCCCTCAAGATGAACAGGAAGGCATTCTACTGTCGGTTCTGACTCTGATATTGGAAATTCCAACAGGCGCCAGCATGCATCACTGGCACCCACCATTCTCTTTGTAACATAGTGCTCGACCTCGTCATCCTGATCTCCTAAAGGCGTTACTTTTACGTTTTGGAGAGAACCCCCTTTCATGAGGTATTTAAATAGATATTTGATCACACGACGAGTAGACGCCAGCTCTAAGTTTATATGTGCTTCATATTTCAGCAATAATGCAGGGTTATATGGCACAACCCAGCCGTCGTGCACAGATATTGTCTTTCTACGAGACACAATAGACCCCTTATTGTTGTAATCCCGCTTATAGACCACGAAACCCCTATCATCGAGGTGGGTGGTTTCGCAAGCTGGCTTCGGAAAGAATTTTGAACAACAACCCTTATCTGTGTCCCAGCAGGGGAAATCTGTTCGATGATCTGTTCCACAAGGCCCGTGGATCATATGCTGTAGAACTAATTCCCGCAATCTTCCAGAAGCCTCTTCGTTAGAGGGAATGTCAGCTCGTATGATGGAGTCAATTTCAGCAGATTGTACCGGGCCGTCACCGTCGATCTTAAAAACAATGTGAGCATGAGGAAGGCCGCGTAACTGAAATTCTATAACATAAATGAGAAATACAGATTTGCCAAACATTGCCCCACTGCGCAGGTCACGAAGAAGTTCATTAAGTTTGATTTTAAAAACTCTGCAGGCAGTACTCGGATCACTACGACCACTTTTACGGGGGCAAGCCATTTTGTTCTCTTGCCAGGTAGCACTGTACGTGAAGGTCAGGAAGAAAGTCGGGAATCCAAGACGAGAAACGAGGGCCATGGCATTCTCGTAATGGACCTTCATATATCTAGGACCCCCAGTAAATGAACTGGGTAAGTAAATTTTCCCAGGTTGCACTCCCCCCTCCCCATGGACAGTTTCATCGCTAGCGATGTCTTCTATTACTTGTCTTCCCCGATGTACAGCCTGCAATTCGTCTAAGGGACCCGTGCGCATGGCATTTTCATATGTCTTTGTCTGGACAAACTTGATGAACCGGAGTTTCTCCTCCTCATACCTCGCAAACATCTCAACCTGCCAAGCTTGCGATAGGCGGCCGATGTGGGAGAAGCGAGGCTCGCGAAGTAAGAGACACCGGGAGTACTTTAACTGGGACATCTTATGCCCACAGTTATCAAGAAGTCCAACATGCCAGCCCAAATCACCTTGAGGGTACAGCAGAGGATACTGGAAGGGCTCCATGAGAGGACTAAACAGGTCCATTGATGTAGGTTTAGGGGAGCCGACCTTCCAAATGGTAAGTTTTCGAGGTTCGATTACAGCCTCATCAGTGCTGAGCACGGCATGTACCTCTAATCCTCGGTGCTTGTCACCCAAAACAGGGCCATGGGTAGATCTATTGTTCAGTTCAAAATCTAAGTGTGCGTTGACGGCACGTACACTTCCTAACCTGCGATAGTGTTCGACAAATGGATTTTCATTGTGTAGAAACTCATTGATTAGTCCAATGATTTCACTATCGAGAGATCTACCCCTGGCTATGTTGAGACGTTCTTCCCCGTCGTCAATATACATACGAGATCGATTTACAAACTGCACCTCTCCAGATTTGGTTTTAAACTTCTGGCCAGGAGCATCAACGTTATAAATCTGGTGATACATCCTGCCTTCAATTTTGAAAAAGGAGAGACCACTAGGGTGGCGGTAACCACCACTAACCTCTAGTGCGCAGAAAGCGAACAAGTCGTTATATGCACGGGCTCTTTCTAGGAAACGACTATCAGAGTAAAACTCTTCACAAATAGGGCTTAAATTTAAAACATTGTAAGCTCCTGCCCCGCAACACCACTTTTTCCTGTGTCTCTCCTCTTCAAATAGTCGGGCATTACAATGAGGGCACATGTAAACATTATCCCCCCAAAGACTAATATTTTTTAATTTATAAGGTCTAACGCTATCTAGTATACTTCCCCTCCAAGATGCCATAGGACCATTGTCGAAAATAGTGCGTGAAAGATTAACATCCAAATGACGAAGCTCAGAGACCAACGGATTTTTTAAGCGAAAAATCTGGACTCTCTCCCGTGATTCTCCAGGATTTTCCTGACTGTACCGCCTTACGGCTTCACGGTGTGCTTCAGGATGATTCTTATTGTGTCGCTCTATAATTTCCTTAATTATTTCTGGATGCGATTCTCTATATTTTTTTGCGTCCTTTGTCAATTTTTCACGATGATTCTCGGCATACCTTTTCTTAGCTTCCTTTACCTGTTCTTCTCGAGTCGTACTCAAAACTTTGGGACGTCCACGTTTAACTTTTTTAGGTCTACCCGGGCCTTTAATAACGTTTTTGAGGTCTGAAACCGGTATAGATTTCTTTGGAGGGGAAGATAAAACTATATGGCTAGCTGCCGGTTTATCGTCATTAACAAATAAGGGATCATGAAACGCAGCATCAGATTCAACAACGTTTACATGATGATTGATTGCTGGATGGTTGATACGACGTCGGAATAAGATTCGAGCTATAGTATATTGACGTACAAGACCATCGAAGACAGCATTTGACAGCAAAAGAGAAGCCAAAGCCGAATGGTCATCGCAGGTGAATAAGCGAGCAGAGTTGTTACTTTCCAGGAGAAAGTCATGTTGGCGCATCTCGTTCACCGCATGAGAATCAAACAAATACAGCCGATTATTACTGCGCCAAAAGGCAACGGTAACATTCAGACCGGTGAATAAGAAACCCAACTCTGCTAAATCGTCAGTCAATAGCGTTTGTAAGACGACTGACAGTTCGTTAACGCAGGTATGAAAGCCATCTTGCGATAGAGGGTACAACGCATCGTGAACATAAGTGTTATCATCTATGTACACGGTGGAATCCCCGACAATAAATTCATTTGGAATTTCATCGGCAAACAAAAACCTTTGTTCACCGACACAATTCTCACTACGTAATGTTCTATATAAAGCATCACCGCTCATGAGAATTGTGTCAATGGCAGATGTTGAAAATTCTTTGCCTAAGAATTTCCATGCAAGTGAACAGACACTATTACAGACGCACTGAGCGTTTCGAGAGTAACCAACAAATATTCCACTACTTCCCTGATGGAAGGAACCACGTGAGATGCAGCGGAAATTCATATTCATATCCATATTAAAATTCTAGTAACGATGATCAATTACTAGAATCAAGGACGATTTAATAATAAATAGAAGGTAAATATCTATTGAAATTAGAAGTTAATATCTAAAGCGAGAAATGAAACGAGAAATTAAGTTTTATTGCTTATTTAATAGTCTGTTTATCACTTAAAAACAAATAGAATCCCTAATAAAGTAAAAATGTTAAAAACCTATCAAACTACCCGAAATAATTTTGTAGTATTCATTATCACCAACCAAAAAAAATTTTTTAAGACATTTATAGATAAATTCATATTTTGACAACTTACTGAGTTTTGATAAAGTAATGTGTTTTGACAATGTACTCTGTTTTGAAAACGCACTTTGTTTTGAAAACACAATTTGTTTTGACAATGTACTGTGTTTTGAAAATTTAATTTGGTGTGACAACATAATTTGGTTTTGCAGAAATATTTAGTCAAATATTAAGAAAATATTTAATTTCTAAAATTTATTAGTAAATTTTACAGATTGAAAGAGGTTAGAAATGACAAATGATTTTAAACCCTAAGGTCTTAACTGAAAAATAATCTGTCAAATTTTTTATCAAACGATTCTATTCTATTTTTAGAATGGAATAAAAAAAATTTATCGTTCTTGATTTTTACATATACAGATATTACATAAAAAACCCGGGAGTATTTTTTCTATGTTCTGTTCTATAAATATGAATAGAATTTACAATATTATTTGAATAGAATTTCTAATAATTTAATTCGACCCTCACGATAAAATCCATAACTCCCGCTGACTAAGCGAAGATGATGCAACATACTGAGTATGACTAATCATATAATGTACAAAAACTAATAATGGATTAAAACTAAACTAAATTTACCTTTCATATAATACAATAGTAGATATACCCGTGACTTCGCTCGCTGAAAGGATTTTAAGTGTTTAGTTCAATCATACGTCATATGTAATGTGTAATTTTTACAAATTTCAGAATATACTAATGATTGTATTAATTTAACTGAACTATGCGTTTTCAAGATAGGTCATTGTATTCCACAAATATAAAATAGAATACAGTTTCATCAACCAGAAAGACGTTTTTAAGAATCAGCTGAGTACGCGGGTCTTTTCTGACGGGAGTAGTTTTATTGGTGGCCCCCCGCAGGAGGTATTTCTACTAGGCCTCTATATAATACACATGCGAACAGATTCAATGCCCCGCCGACAAATCGCTGCCCTGAGAAGACTAATGCCAAATATGGTCGAATCAGCTCGCAATAATAGTAAACTCTGGCATGATGCCCATGGCCCCTACCGGATTAGGCGTTCTTGCCGCTATACAATAAGTTTCTATTGTATAGGCGAAGGGTCGCTTAATTTGGTAGTGGCCATCGGTGTATAGTGTGGCCCTTAGGCTGGAATAACAAATACCCCCGACGTAGTAGACCTTGCGTTCATAACTAATCATAAAAATAGTTTTATGTTTCATGAAAGTATACGTACATAAAATATATTTTTATTTAAGTAAAATAAATTCTATAGATTGTTGGGTGGTTGAGTATATATTGAACAGAAAACTGTCAGATTCGTCCGGGTATTTCTTAAAAAATCTTTTAGATAAAATAAATAGTTTACATTAGAAATATCAATAACAACTGTTATAAGGAAGAAAGTTCTTTCAAGTATCTCTAGTCAGTGATTTACTTTATGTACTATGTCTGACAGCTGGTTTGACATTCTACTAAATTTCTTACTTTTTACATCTGTTTATATATAAACATTTCATTAATTTATATTCTGCAACAAATATAGGTTTGTGGCGAAGGCTGCGGGTCAAATCAGGATGAAAAATATTTCTTTTTTAGAAGCTAGCCGTTTAATTTCAAAAAGACTTACATGCAATACATGAAATATAATTCATCCATAACAATGTTAAAAGTTGAAAAACTGACTTTCAAAACGCAAAAATAAACAAAATTTCATTATTTTAATCAATTTAAAGACAAAACTATATATTTATTTACACAAAAAATTTACAAACTTACAAATTACACATTGTAAATTAAACTTAAAACATCTTCAACGAAACCCGCCAGTAGATCGTGCAAAATCCGTGGCACATGGTGCAGTCCGTTTTTCGATAGGACCATTAGAACTCAAAATAACGGCAAGTATTTTATTACGCGTTTCTTAACCAAACTAACACATTCCAAGCGAGCTGGGTCAAGTTAATAAAATAAACGTTTAACATTAAAAAATGGTAACTTAACAAAATTACGTTTAAAATCGTATTAAAAAATATATAATTTTTTTAAACGTGCCGAATTTCTATCCCAACCCCTCTCCCCATTTTATATGACTATTTGTATAGTATATAATTATTCAGTTGTTTCTATCGATCTTTATATTTTGTTCTTACAGCTGACAATAGTCGCGAATGTCAAAGAAATTATTCTGCGTGTTTACATTTTACTTGTTTACTTTTTTAAGTTCCATAAGTTCAATGATAAATTTTTAAGATGATTTTGTGAGTGTTGAATAAAAAATTACAACGTTTGACAATTTTTCCTGGGGTTTGACCATCAAAGGAATGTTAGTGCAAAAGTTTCAAGTTTCCAGCTTATCGGGAAGTTGATTAGAATTCGTATCCCCTATTATCAGTTACACATGCGGTTGTATATATATATAGATACATATATATGAAAATGAACGAACGGTGTTTTTGGGGTCTAGGGACCTCAAAATGAAAAATTAACATGGTCCCGGGCTTAAGTCTCACCATGCCACCTACGGTAATAGCTACTTCCCTATAGGGGAAATTCGCTAAAAAACAAGTAATTTGTTATGTTTTAGGTCGTCGGGGATCAGGACAGTTTCAGAAAGACACAAGTAACTTAAGATGCTGTCACGGGCTGCAGCAGTGCCGGGGGGCAGGTCTTATTCTACCAGGCGTAAGGCGGAAGACAAGATGCAGCATGCTCAAACACCAGGTAAGCTGTGCATGCCTATTACTTGAGGAATTTATTTGGCGTATCAACTTTGGTATAATCAAACTCGGACCCTTGGCGGCTCATGAATTTATGTGCACAGTTAAAACATATTTACAAGATATCAATTTTTTACGTTATAGTTATCATCTTAAAGTAATCATTACTTAAGTGTGTTAAACTTTTAAAAGAGGCTAGTGCCTCTAGTTATAGAGTTAACTGTTGTTATATACTGTTGTTTACTGCTTCATTATTAATATAACTATGCACTACCTTACCTCTGGCAATAAGGAATTGTAACTTAGGCCTAATTCATGTATAGCTGTACTTTATAATGTTCATTTCCCAATATTACTCTTTAAAATAACAAATTATTTAAAAATATAAAGAAAGTATGTGGATTTGGGGGCTGAGGGGGAGGGAGGTGCCTTGATCTAAACTGCTTGAAATGTAGCATAATATATGTTACATTTAAAATGCTGAGGAATGATAATATGTGTTATTGAAATGGACCGGAGATGAAGGTCTGCTGCAAAAGGGGGGTTTTAATTATAAAACTAACCATATTGAAATTGAATTTAATTTGTTCGTGAGATTATATTATTTGTTTGTTTCGATTTCATCGATCATATGTTTGCTAACATTTATATTTTATAGCAACATTACATTCATTAAAAATTAAAAGGCAAAATTAAGAATTATATTAAATACTTGGGTCGTCCATAAAGTAAAGAACGTTTTTTCCCTACATCTAGTCCAGTGGTCACATCTCTGTGACTGATCAGTGCGGCCTAAACTTCCACTCCTAGTCCCAATCTGAGCCAAGTCTTGTTGCCGACCGACCACGCATTTCATTCTTAAGCAAAATGCCGGTGTCCTTTGAAAATTCTGTCAAACTGATTTAACCTAATAATGTTGCTTCTTTCAGTTCCTTATCATTTTCAAGTACTTTCCTGCCTAAAAATTCCTTAACCTTAAAGATGGTAATCATGTAAGGCCAGGCATGGGTTATATGGGGTTTGTCCGAAAATATTTCACTTGAGGCGGCAAAGTGCTGCTGCATGGAGCGGGCGCAACGTCAGCACGGATGAGCAACACCCTCACCTGCGATCGGATTTATCCATGACGCATGTTTGTATGGCATATCAAGCTATTGTTGGGCCTTGCAATAGACTCAAGGTTTCTTTGTTCTCCTCTAGGCTTAAATTCAATAAATCTTAAATTGAAATAAACGTTTTAAACGCAAAACACTATTGAAATCACTTTACTCGCATGCAGCAGGATTTTCAGTTGACACCGTCATTTTGAAAAGCTGTAAGAAGGAAATGCGTGATCGGTTGACAATGAGACTGCTCGAATTGAGTCCAGGAGAGGACCACACACTTAGTCGCGGTGTTGGGACGACAGGGCTAGATGTAGTAACAAAACGTTCTTTATTTTCTGGATGACCCTTCTACAAAGAGTGTATATTACAATGGAAACGAATTTGATCCTCTTGGTAATTTTTTTCAAGTTTAAAACTTATGAATGATTAAATGTACGTTTTAAGTATATTATTTACAAAAGATATTCAAACAATACTTTTCCTTACACATGTTGAATGCTCACATATACAGAATAAATCCTCTGGAAATTGGCGGAGTACACGGTCTGCTGCGATGGAGGAATTGTTATAGACAAATGTCAATTGGAAAAAGTTCACAGGGATCACAACAGATTGTTGAATTTTCGCTGGAATTTCAAAAGCCTCCTGTGCATAGCCTTTTCATGGGATATTTTCCGAACCCGCAAAAGGCACCTCTAGAGAGAAATAGCTATAATTTGATAACAAATATGTATATTTTAGAACATTTCTGGAGTTCTGGATATGCTCTGTACAGAATCCAAAAAATTGTATTAATAATGAGTTAATATGCATAAAAGTTTTACAAAAAAATATTATACATTACTTTATTTGGGTTTATTCATATAGCTATAGAGAAGTATTTTTGTTTCAGGAACACAGCTATGTTGTCACTGCAAATGAAGATGAACTTAAACTATTATGCATAATTCCACCTAATTTGTTCTGTTGATATTTTGTATACTGACAATGTTATTTTCAACAATATGAAAACCATTAATTTATTTATTTTATGAAGGTACGGTGATTGTATAAAAAAGTTATCATGAATAAACAGTTAATTAATTTCATTAATTACACTTCTTTATCCCTTTTTCAATACAGTTATGTCTAATAAAACCCAAGTAATATAAACAGTGAAGGTTCCGAGTGTGTGAATCTCTGGATTATCGAAAAGAAGGACCAAAAGTAAGACATCCATGCTCTTTTGAAAATCTAAAAGTATCTATTAATTTAAACTAGATTACTCAGTTGAAACTTAGCTTGCAAACACTGCAATTTGTGGTTTACATGTAGAACTATTTCAAAGCATGACCATATGAAGTTCAGGTGTAAACAAAGTGAACTGAGCTTGTTCAAATGTCTATGGATAGCACCACTGTGCTTAAACCTCAGCCCTTTACTATACTTTAGTGATGCCCCTTTAAAAAATTCTGAGACGTATTGACAAATTTACAATAAAACCCTAAATTTGACACCTCAAACGTCAAAATCCGTTGGCCAAAATTGAGGTTTGACTTTGAAAAGAAAACCGCTTGCAGATTACTGTATGGAAATCTGCTGTTAAATCACAACTTACAACAACAACTTTTACAAATACATAATGGAAATTGTAAGATATAAAAAATAGATAATAGAGAGCCATAAATGGCACCATGATTACTCATCAGACTAATACAGTAAATCTATAACATAGTGCTTTTTTAAGGCTCGTGAAAATATGTTCAGGTATCAAGAACATTGGGTCAGAATGTTTAGGCATTGTAAAACAGCTTAAGCCACGATTCCCGGTCTATATAATTGATCAGTTAGCTAAAGCCAAAGGGCATAAAATTTTAAGACTTCCACCATACCATGACAATAGTTCCGAGATGATATGGGCTCAAGTAAAAGGCTATGTAGCGTCAAAAAATAAGAATAATAATTTGTCTGAAATCATGAAATTGACAAAAGAGGGTTTGGGGTATTTACTGGATCGGAATGGAAAAAAGTTTTAGACCACACCAAGAAAACAACTGACGCAGCCTGAGGAAAGGCAGGGTTTGTAGTGGAAGCGGGGGACGTTTGGTGACAGGAGGAACAATGACAGTGATAGTGACAGAGACAATAGTTGTAGTGAAGCTTATATTGATCAATCAGGGCCAGATACGGAATCAATTAAAAATATGAAATATATTACGAATTATAGATTGATGCAGATGAAATTAATGACTCAGACATTTTCCCATTTCAGTTCATCAAAATGAAGAACATGAAACACAGGTAAAATAATCTATAATTATTTAATACGCTAGGGGGTTTTTATCATTACTCCTCCAAAACTAATGGGCCAATTTTAATAATTTAGTTTGTAGTTGGAAAGTGTTTTACAGGAAATAAGATTTATGAAGATTACACTGAAAGGAACGGCCCTAGACGCCCTTCAAGGTTTGTATTTGTCTAAAAGACATAACATTGGAATATAAATTTCAATAAAGCAGCAGAATAGAGTAAACAACGTTTTTCAGCAAAGCTATGTGTTATTAATGGAATAGACTTTAAGCGTTCATTTATGAGTTAGTAGATTTAGTGACCCATTTTAGTTCTGGTTAATATTAAGATGGGTTATAATTTAGTAACAGAAACTAAACTACAGCAATTTTTACAAAAATAACGTAAAATCTATGAAATTAAATTTTAATTTTTTTCACAATTACAATGTGTAAAGGGAGGGAAGAGAGATTTATAGGGTATTTTTTATTTATTTAAGTCAATTTCAACCTTAAACCTCAGGGTGAGTTCTTTGCCGTAGCACAATCCACTTGTAGGCTATCAATGAGGCCCTAACTTGTGAGTTCTGAGTGTAAGTGTGTGATTTGGGTGTTTAATTCGGTCACAGCATCAATTAAGATGCAACAGCGATCCGAAAGCGTAGTGTTATAAAGGACGCAGCATCAACTAAGATGCAACAGCATAAGCCTTTATTGTGTTTGTGAATGTAAAGTGCCACTAACTGTATGTTTTCGGACGCAGCATCAATTAAGATGCAACAGCGTAAGCCGAAGTGTAGTGTTAAGATTGCCGCGCCAACGGACAGTCGGGGCTAAACAATCTTCGAATGTTAGTGTAATAACGATAGCCTTATACTCACCAACTCGATCAACCTTTTTGAAACTTAAATATTAAATCATTAAATGAGGAGAAGTAGGAATATTTTAATAACACTGACTTTTATTCTTTCGTAGAGATTATACAAATGGATTTACAATAAATTGTTAAATAAATATTATTACTTGGTGGCTAAATGCCCTGTTACTGACAAATCATAATTAATTGGGGTTACGGGGGACTCTGCCTCTACCGTTCCAAAATAACAAAATCGGGGACCTACCGTCTACCCGTTATTGCTGGAGATGCAACAGCGAGCACAGAGTGCTCACAGCATCAGTCAGCTATTGAGACGAATCTGAGATCTGAGGTGGCTGGCACTCGCCTATTTATAGGGCCGGTCAGCTGGGAAAGAATCACGTGACCACCCGTCACCAAAGCAACATTCTACTTCTACAGGATTGACACTATTTCACAACATAAATGGAAACGTAAACATTCCTTTTAGCTACCTTTAAAATCATTGCTATTAAATCATTAAATATGGATTATTCTAACTTAAAACTAATAAATACTAATTGTTTTACAATACAGACAAGGTATTCACAGATAAATAATGAAAGTACACTCTGTGTTGTTATTTACAATGACGATATCGGATAACCTAACCTATTCGGTAAGTGGACAACAAACATTTTTTCAACTATTTCACACTTTCAACAAATTAAAATTAAATGAAGATAAAACTGATTATTTCTATTAAATGATGTGAAGTCTTAACTTAGGCCTACATAATAAACAATCTATAGCTCAAAAATATCATTATCTACTGTTAAAATCTAGGTTACCTAGACTAGGCCTAGAAATGAATCATTGCACAATATAATTTACTCTTCATTATCTATTTAAAAACAACCTATTTAAAAGCATGTGTGTCGATTCCCAATAATCTTTTGTTTTCTTATATTGTGTTGTCTGTCACAATTATTTAATAATTAATAACCATACCATTAACAACATAGTTCAAGAATACTGTACCATAATTATTTTCATTAAGAAGTCAATACATGACAATCGCTCGATTCCGAGCAACGGGTTTACTAGTATTTTTTTAATTAATAAAAAAATGTTAGTCCCTTTATGACTTTCAATGCGCTTTCATGTTTTTTTTATTTGCTTCTCGAATTTATTAGATGAAAAGGGATATCATTATATCCAGTTAGAAATTTATATTTGCATCTCGCTAATTTAGTCTTAAAAGCCACTAATCTTTATTTGTGACATTAAGTTTTGATATTAAAATTTATTCTCGTCTATTAACCCTTTCAGACCCAAATAAAAAATGGAAAAAATCTTTAAATTCCCATAAAATATTTTTAATCAGTCTTTAGAAAGTCAAAAATATTTTTAATTTTTTTTTCCTAAAAAAATGGTGATTCTAAAGCATGTACATTTATATGGACGTTTCGTAAGTAATGTCAAGGACTATTATCTGTCGCAAGCTTTATTCCCTCACAGCAAAATATATATTCAGCTAATCCAAAGACGTCCAAATAATCTAGCCTGACTTTTTTTGTACAATATTTTGTAATTGTAATTGGACTTTTTTTGTAATTGTTTGTGTTCTTCCGCAGTTGAACAATACTCCGCCCCCAGACCTCCCATTATTAGTCCCCAAGAAAGGGATTTTGATTTTGAAAGGACACAAGACAAAATTAATTTAATTGTTTTGGTTGAAATTCCTACCTCAAGATATCTTAACATGGTAAAAACCACCAGAGAAATTGTAAACTCATTGCAGGTTCAGATTTAGAGAACTTTTTCATGGAGTTGAAATGGGGTTAAGTTGGCGAGTAGCTTTTGCCTCTGATAACGCCGGGCCAGGTGTGAGACAAAATTGTTGTTTTAAAATAGTATTGCCAAACGTTTGAAAGGTACTTGATTTTTCTTCTTTTATTGGCGGGATTAGGGGTCGAAAGCGTTTAGAAATGACAAATAACTTAGGGTTATTCATGGGAGGTTACAATAACAAATCCCTTCTGAAAAATTGGGCCTCTCAATCAAATAATTTTTTTTTTTAACAAGAGAAAATTTCAAAAAATAAAGGTTCAACTTAAGACAAGTATTTTAAAAGTTAAAACGGGGTAATATCGGCGAATGACCTCTGACAAACCTGAGGGGTAAAAATCCCTCGGGTGAGGAGGGTTTGGATATAAAAGTCGCAAGGGAAAGTTATTAAAACTATGTACAAATTCTCGGCACAAGGTATGTTGGGGTTCGGGGGGATGTTTGGTGGTGGGGGTTGTTGGTTGTGGAAGGTTAATTATTTGAACGGGGAGAGGATCCGGGGCCAGGGGGTTAGGCACAAGTATTTGTTTAGGAATAACAATGTCAAACATTTGAAAATAGTATAATTTGCTTCATTTTTTGGTTGTATGTAGTGGTGGAATGGGGTGAGAAATGGCCAAAGACTCCGCTTATACGTGGACGGTGACACCGAGTAATCCAAGTGGGTCTCTCATTTTAAGAATATATTAGAAAAAACCACGAGGAAAATTCAAATTTAAAGTTTAACTTTAGGACTCTTTTAGGGGTTGAAACGAAATAAATTGGCGAATGACCACTGATAGAGGCCTAAACCTGAGCGGTAAAACTGACTCTCTCCATGTCAAAACTTTGATACTAATTAAAAAATAAACTCACAAATAAAGAAAAACCAAAAAACAAAGTGGAAATTTAAAAACAAATTTATTTCAGGGCCCATTTTAGGGGGTGAAGGAGGTGAGATAGGGCAAAATATTCGAAAATAAAAATCCAAATTTGTAGTAAAACTAATTCAAATACAGTATTGAGCTTTGTTTTTCGATAGGACCACTAGTTTGGTGGTTGTTAATTATTTGAAGGGGAAGAGGGTCGGGGGCCAGGGGGTTAGACATAAGTATTTGTATAGAAATAACAATGCCACACATTTGAAAATAGTTTAATTTGCTTCATTTATTGGTTGTATGTAGGAGTTGAAAGGGTTGAGAGAATGCAAATGACTTCGCTTAAGCGTGGGCGGGGACACAGTAATACCAAGTCAAAACTTGGGTCTATCATTTAAGAATATATTAGAAAACCCCACGAGAAAAGTTCAAATTGGATAAAAGTTCGACTTGAGGACTCTTTTAGGAGTTGAAATGGAAGAAACTGGCGAATGACCTTTGATGGGGCGTAAACCTGAACAGTAAAACTGACTCTCGTCATGTCAAAACCTATAATCAAGATTAAAAATTAACTAACAAATAAAGAAAACCAAAAGATAAAGTGGAATATAACAAACAACCTGTTTTAAGGGCCCATGTTAGGGGTGAAAGAGGTAAGATCGAGCAAAATATCCGAAAATAAAAACATAAATTGTTGAAAAATTTATTTAAATACAGTATTGATCTTTGTTTTTCGATAGGATAACTAGTTAAGTCATATTTTGTTACAGCTTAGCCATTTATTAGTTAGAGACGTGAATGTTGATGTGAAGTATTCTTTATTTAATGTCATTTTCAGTAACTCTGTTGGTTTAAATTATTTCGGATTTCCAGGCGGAAACAGAGTACAAAAAGATTATTATGTTAATTCTAAGCAATGTTTGTTTGGCAGTGACTCCTAACAAGAGTATGTCAGTCTCCAAACATAACACCCTTTGAGTTTTGGACGTTGAGTTACATGAAGAGTAAGGTGTTTGCTTTGATAACCACCTTTGTTAGAAAACATGGCATTAAATTAAGAGTCGTACTCTACAAAATTCGCTTAAAAAATAACTGAGTAATACAAAAATCAAAGATCGGTTTTTTGTTTAATGTTTTGAAATAAAACTAACCAGATTGGATGAATTTTTTATTAACCACCCTTCATTATATTAATTGGGCATTAACAGAGTGAGTCTGTTACTCTTTTACTAACAACAAACATAATAGTTGTTACTGGTACTAAAACACTGCAATACACGGAATGAAGGCAATATTTAAAGATGTGTTGAAAATGGTTAGGTTTAAATAATACAAATATTTTGTTTCGACGGGTGTTCTAATATTAAAATTCTACATAGAAAAAAATTTGAGAAATTTCAAGTCGACAAAAACGTACTGCATTTTCACGATAAAGTAGAATAGAACTATATCTAAGCGCGGTAAAACTGAACCAGAGAACCACACGACCAGGTAAGTCATATAAGGGCACGTACTGCATTACCGCCGGTATTAAGTGACAACAGCGAGTCACTTTTTTAAGTATTTTCAGGCTTAAAACATCATTTTAGGTTGTAAAGAATATTTATTTATAAAAGTTATTTATTGTTATTTTTACCGATAAGAAACACATTAGCAGTTGTGAAAGCTGCATTAAACAGCAACTTAAAAGTACATGTCAGGTGGGTTTAACGAGGTAAATTTCAAAGATTTTTTAGCTTTAGATGCATTTTTATGTTAAGAACCACTTATATTGTTGGTAATTTGTAACATATATGCTGTACAGACAATGTGAACCAAATTTCAGCCCTATACGTTTAATATCAAGCCAACTGGAGCTGGAAAACCAAAGGAAAATCTTCAAAAATTGAAATTTCTAGAGCAATCTAAGGGTGAAGGAGACGAGATAGGACAAAAAGTCATAGGACCAAAGTTGTAGATCGTGAAAAAGTCCGTGACACGTGGTGCAGTCTGTTTTACGATAGGACCATCCGTTCGGCCACTAGAGCTCAAAATGACAGTTTTTTGTAAAATGCTTATTTTAACGATTTTTAATAATTTTTTTGAGGGAGTTACAATTTAAAATTGTGGGTTTTGATATTTTTCCCCAAGGTTTGAACTAATGAGGAACGTGCGTGCCAAATTTCAGGTTCCTAGCTCATCTAGAAGTTGAAAATAGTTAGACAAGGGGTCGTATATATGTTAGACTCGCCTTACGGCTCGCTGGGGGCTCCGCCCCCAGGCCCCCGTTTGTGTTCTCCCGCAGTTGAACAATACTCCGCCCCCAGACCTCCCATTATGAGTACCTAAGAAGGGGGTTTTATTTTGAATAGACACCAGACCAAATTAATTTAATTGTTTTGGTTGAAATTCCTACTTCAAGATATCTTAACATGGTAAAAATCACCAGTGCAGTTGTAAACTCATTGCAAGTTTAGATTTAGAGAACTTTTTCATGGAGTTGAAATGGGGTAAAGTTGGTGAGTAGCCCTTGATGAACCTCTGACCTCTAATAACGCCGGGCCAGGTGTGAGACAAAATTGTTGATTTAAAATATTATTGCCAAACTTTTGAATAGTACTTGATTTTTCTTGTATTGGCGGAATTAGGGGTCGAAAGCGTTTAGAAATGACAAAAAACTTAGGGTTAATCATGGGAGGTGGGAGGATGACCTCTGATAAACCTGAGGGGTAAAAATCCCTCAGGTGAGGAGTGTTTAGATATAAAAGTCACGAGGGAAAGTTAATATAACTATGTACGAATTCTTGGCACATGGTATGTTGGTGTTCGGGAGGATGTTTGGTGGTGGGAGTTGTTGGTTGTGGAAGGTTAATTATTTGAACGGGGAGGGGGTCCGGGGGCCAGGGGGTTAGGCAAAAGTATTTGTTTGGAAATAACAATGTCAAACACTTGAAAATAATATAATTTGCTTCATTTTTGGGTTGTATGTAGGGGTTGAAAGGGATGAGAAACGGCCAAAGACTCCGCTTAAATGTGGGCGGTGTTACAGAGTAATCCCAGGTCAAAACTTGGGTCTCTCATTTAAAGAATATATTAGAAAAAACCACGAGGAAAATTCAAATTTAATGAAAGTTAAACTTTAGAACTCTTTGAGAGGATAAAACGAAGTAAATTGGCGAATGACCATTGATAGAGGCCTAAACCTGAGCGGTAAAACTGACTGTCCATGTCAAAACTTTGAATCAAAATATAAAATAAACACAAAAATAAAGAAAAACCAAAAAAAAGTGGAAATTTACAAACAAATTTATTTCAGGGCACAGTTTAGGGGTTAAGGAGGTGAGATAGGGCAAAATATCCGAAAATAAGAACCAAAATTGTAGAAAAACTAATTTAAATACAATATTGATGATTGTTTTTCGATAGAACCACTAGTTTGGTGGTGGGAGCTGTTGGTTGTGGAAGGTTAATTATTTGAAGGGGAAGAGGGTCGGGGGCCAGGGGGTTAGGCAAAAGTATTTGTATAGAAATAACAATGCCAAACATTTGAAAATAGTTTAATTTGTTTCATTTATTGGTTGTATGTAGGGGTTGAAAGGGTTGGGAAATGGCCAATGACTTCGGTTAAACGTGGGCGGGGACACTGAGTAATACCAAGTCAAAACTTGGGTCTATCATTTAAGAATATATTACAAAAAACCACGAGGAAAGTTCAAATTTGATGAACGTCTTGTCTTATTTTGTTACAGCTCAGCTATTTGTTGGTTAGAGACGTGAGTGTTACTGTGAACTGTTCCTTATTTAATGCCTTTTTCAGTAACGCTGGTGGTTTAAACTATTTCGGATTTCCAAGCGGAAACAGAATACAAAAAAATTATTATGTTAATTCTAAGCAATGTTTGTTTGGCAGTGACTCCTAACAAGAGCCTGTCTGGTCTCCAAACATAACACCCTTTGAGTTTTGGACGTTGAGTTACCTGAAGAGCAAGGTTTTTGCTTCGATAACCACCTTTGTTAGAAAACATGGCATTAAATAAAGAGTCGTTCTCTATATTTCCGCTTAAAAATTAACTGAGTAATACAAATATCAATTCAAAGATCGGTTTTTTTAATGTTTTGATATAGATTTTGTTCAGGCATTTGCCATCACTAATTAGTACAAACAAACCAGACTGGAAGATTTTTGTGACCACCCGTCATTATTTTAATAGGGCATTAATAGAGAGAGATTGTTACTCTTTTCCTGATAACAAACATAATAGTTGTTACTGGTACTGAAACACTGCAATATACGGAATGAAGGCTATATTTAAAGATGTGTTAAAAATGTTTAAGTTTAAATAATACAAATATTTGGTTTCGACGGGTGTTCTATTATTTAAATTCTACATAGAAAAAATTGAAGACATTCCAAGTCGACGAAATCGTACTACATTTCACGATAACGTAGAACAGAACTATATCTAAGCGCGGTAAAACCATAGATTATCCTCTTATCCCACAGGTGTCTTGTCAATGGTAAAACTGAACCAGAGAACCACACGACCAATAACCTGCTGATTCTTTTATCTAATTTGGGCACGTACTGTATTACCGGCGCCGCTATGAAGTGAAAACAGCGAGAACCTAAATGTAAAAACATTGTTTTAAGTACAATTAGCGCATGAAAGAATCATACGATTGAAGTATTTTCAGGCTTAAAACATCAACTTTGCTTGTAAAGAATATTTAACTATAAAAGTTATTTATTATTATTATTTATACCGGTAAGAAACACATTAGCAGTTATGAAAGCTGCATTAACCAGCAACTTAAAAGAACATGTCAGGAGGGTTTAACGAGGCAAATATCAAAGATTTTTTAGCGTTAGATGCATTTATATGTTAAGAACTAATTATGTTATTCGTGATTTGTAACATATATGCTGTACAGGCGATGTGAACCAAATTTCAGCCCTGTACGTTTAATATAAAGCCAACTGGAGCTGGAAAACCAAAGGAAAATCTTCGAAAATTTAAATTTCTAGAGCAATCTAAGGGTGAAGAAGACGAGATAGGGCAAAAAGTCACTGGACCAAAGTTGTAGATCTTGAAAAATCCGTGACACATGGTGCAGCCCGTTTCTCGATAGGACCATCCGTTCGACCACTAGAGCTCAAAATAACATTTCTTTAAAAAAAGCTTTTTTAGCGATTTTTTAGTAATTTTTTTGAGAGGGTTAAAATAAAAAATGTCGACTTTTGATAATTTTTCCTGTACATTGACCATCCAAGGAAAATTCGTGCAAAATTTCAAGTCTCTAGCTCCATTACTACAGTCTACAGCCAAAATAGCCTCCAAGAGACATTTAAGGTTGTTCAAGGATTCATCGAAGTCACCTTTAGTTGAAGGGTACACTCCATTGGCGACAAAACTAATTTCAACTACATGAACAACTTGGTCCAAGATATGAAATTCTCGTATGAGGTCTTCTGGATACAAGTATCTGTTATTAACGTTATTCTCATGACGGGATCTCACGTAAACACGATCACCTGCCATGAGAATATTGTCAATAACAGACGATGAAAAATCGCCGCCAAGAGCTTGCCAAGCGAGAGCACAGGCGGAATTCGCCATGCATTGCGCGTTGTTACTGAATTGGTCAAATCGAGGATCACTCTGATTGAATGACCCTCGAGCAATGCAGGAAAAAGCCATCAGACTAAATAATTAAGCACACTGGTCTTAAACTGCAATAAATATACAAATTGCCAGTAATAAAGACAGCTGGATGAAGCGAGGGTGTCATTGAAACTTGTGACATTACCACCAGCGAGAACCTATATTAAAATCTGTTATCAGCAAGTTTTTTTCTGAAAATATTTTAGCGATAACATGTTTAATATATTGCTTTACATCTATGGCTAAGGTTTTTAATATTTTTTCCGCAAAATTAGTACATGTATTCATTTTAATTTAACATAAACCGTGCGTGGCATAGTTTTGATGATGATTTTCGGGAAAATCTCTGTTCTTTTAAATTTATAGGCTTTTTCATATTACAAACTAGTTATATCATTTGTGAATTCTAACATATATGTTGTAGAGATGATGTATGCCAATTTTCAGCCCTCTTCGTCTAATATTAAATCTACTGGAACTGAAAAACCTGAGGAAATCGCTGACATTTGGCGAATTTTGAAGATTCTTTTAAATTTATAGGCATTTTAATATTACAAACTAGTTATATTATTTGTGAATTGTAACATATATGTCGTAGAGGTGATGTATGCCAATTTTCAACCCTCTACATCTAATATTAAATCTACTGGAGCCAAAAAACCTACGGAAAATTTCGAAAAATAAAAGTTCTAGCGCTATCTAAGGGTGAAGGAGACGAGATAGGGCAAAAAGTCAGAGGACCAAAGTTGTAGATCGTAAAAAATCCGTGACGCGTGGTGCAGTCCGTTTTTCAATAGGACATATAGTTTAGCCGCTACAGCCCAAAAACGAAAAGTACTTTTTTCGAACTTCAATTTTTCCCCCCTTTTCCCCCCCTTTGGAGGGGTCGGGGGTGGAAATGTTTCGTTTTGATAATTTTCCCTGGGGTTTGACCACCGAAGGAATATCCGTGCCAAATTTCAAGTCTCTAGCTTATCTAGAAGTACTTTAGAATTTGTATCTATAGATGAGTTACACATCCGGCTGTATATATATTAGACTCGCTTTGCTCGCTGGGGGCTCCGCCCCCAGGCCCCCGTTGGTGTCCTCCTTCAATTGAATAGTACCCAGTATTGATGGGCTCCTTTAGGCGATGGTTGCCAAGGTTAAGGTAATTGATTGCTAGATAATTTTTGTGTGTATTTCAAAGAAAACTTATGTAGAACTTGGAATTATGAAAGGAATTATGGAATTATATTTTTAATTAAGGTATATTTAAATTTGAATGTTATTTATGAGAATTAGCTAAATATGATGAGGAATAAAAAGTATGTATACGAGTTTAAAATAATGCTGTCGGTGATTGAAGATTTTGATAATGTGTTTATTGGGATAGATTTTGAGGATTGTAGATGAGTTTTTCGAAATGACCTGTAGAATATACTGTTTTAATGATCTGCAATGAGGACTACCGTGATAGTCATTATCAAAGGGGAGAAAAACTTGATTTGTCTTTAGAAATTTTTATTATTTTGTCATTGCGTTGTAAGAGATTGATGAAATGAAATGATGAAATGAAATGAAACAGTGCTTTATTTACATTCAAAATCCATAATTATTACAATTAGAATAGCCTACCACTTTTACTTTAAATGCAATATGTTTCAATATCATTGATTTGACAGTTTTTATTTCATTTTCATTTTTTTCTTATCTATCAAAAGTCAAAACACAGCACTTAAACACTGGCCTCTAAGGCCGTCGGTTTGGTTGGCACACACTGTTTTAATTCTAATTAATTATAGCCATCACAGTTAAAAAACCTGTAAATGTTTAGAAATTATTACAAGAAAAAGAAAAATTATATTGCCATAAAAAACTATACCATAAACAAACAAAAAAAACAATAGCATGAAGGTGAATCTCCACAATATTGCGAAATATGCAGTTATCTTTCCTTTTCAAATTAGTAATTAAATTCCATTATCCAATGGTAACGGCGTTTCCAAGCCTCCCCCATAAATTTTCCTAATATTTGCCAATTCTTCCCATTTAGGTAATCAAAAAATTCAATTTCGTTAATTGGGCTTTTATTGAAAAAATGAGTTCTGATGTCTGAAAATATAGGACAAATTGCTATAAAATGAAAAATATCTTCCCTAACATTTAAATTACATAAGGAACAGTTGTAATTTATCCCCTCCATCCATGGCTTGTAGTTCAAATCGACCAGTTCTGCCCTCGCTTTTATCGCCCAGGATATGATTTTCAGGTCGTTCCTATCATCGGCAAACACGCTCTTATCTCCCAGGTGAAGGTCTAACCTCAGATAATTTTGATGATATTGCGAGGTCCGCGCTCGTCCCTCCATCTCGCTCCACCACGTGACCCGCGCCTTGTCCACCAGGGCCATCAGCTGTTGCTGGAGCCCCTCCCCTCCCCTCACCATCCAGTCTAAAACGATGTCATTTTTCCTAGCCATTAAATCCCATTCCTTGTAAAATCCCACTTGTTTATCTATTACTTCTTGCATTAAAATCCGAGGAAGCCGATTTGGCTCCAGCTCTAGCACTTTGGACAAGTATTTTACATTTAGCTGCAAATTGTAGAAATGTAATTTTTCGATACCAGTTTCCAAATAAAGCGAGTAGTTAGGAGTGTTAACAGGCAATTTAAAAAGGCGTTTTAAAAATAATTTCTGTACAGATTCAACATATTCACTCTCTTTATAACCCCAAACTTGTGCTCCGTAACTTACGATTGCTCTAATTACTGAATAAAAACAAGAAAACTTTGCATTTAAATTAATTTTGTTGTTGTTGATTATATGATTCCAAATAGTATTAATCGCCAATTTTGCAGTCCTAGATTTATCAGAAAAATGTGTTTCCCAATTTAACGTTGACGTAAAAGTTACACCCAAGTATTTATATTTTTTGTAAGAGATTGATGAGATTTATTTTAAAGGTAGCAAGTTAGAAGTAATATTAAGATTGAAAGTATATATAAGTATATATAGAGATCATTAAATTGATGGCAATAGTAGTATAGATATATTATAATCGAAAAATCCAGTTGTATGAATACAATGTAAAAAAGTCATAGTGATTAAAATATAATTAAATGTTTCCCTGTCAGTTAGCCGGTGCCATAAGTTGCATCACGGCATATCCAGTTCCGCCAACGGGGAGGCCGGGAAACTTAGGAACCATATATACAGTATTTACAATAATAAAACTTAGAAACGGGGAGTTTGTTTACAGGCAGGCCCCCTTGCCTCTGCCTCCATGCAATGAAGAAAAGAAGCTAAGTTTGAGACATCGGAGAGTTTTTTCAAGCAGTTCTCCTCGCCTCTGCTGTAAAAATTTTAACTGGATAACAACATGGAGAGTTTGATAAGGCAGGCCCCCTTGCCTCTGTCGAAAATACTAAAATTAACATTAAAAAAGACGATAAAAACTATTATCAACACCGGGGACTTTTTTTAAAGCAGACCCCCTATCGTACTGCCCAAATAGTCAAATTACAACGAGGAGTTTTGATTATAACGCAGATCCTCTAGCCTACTGCGGACGTCTATATCGGATTAACGAAGGAGCTCGCTAAAGACAATATTTTTTACCAATGCAACGCCTTCGAATATTCTTTCGGGACGGACAAGAACAACGATGTCAGCAGGATTTCTGACTCTGCTGAGCAGGACGTACAACTGACCATGAGTAAAACAGTCAGTGCGGAGATCAACACCGACTCGGTCAATTGTTTGACCCTGGCTTTTATGACCAGTCATCGAGTAAGCCAACATAAGAGGAAATTGAAGACGGCGGACACGAAGAGGGGATCCCTCGACAAACGGAAACGTAAATGTAATACGAGGAATACAAATAGGTGCTGTTTGTCCGGGGAATCGAACTGTAATCAAGCGGGGGCTGATCGCCGTTACAATTACTTTAGTGCCGTTCACTAGACCGCTGTCGATGTTCAAATTTCTCATTACGAGGCAGACGGAGCCGATTTTGAGTCGCAGTAAATGGTCGGGTACGCCCTTACCAGTAGCCTGGTTCAGCAGTTGAACATCTACGTCCATTCCGTCGCTGTTCTCTTTGTCGACGGCGTCGGCACTCCTCAACTCATGAAGCAAACCGTCAACAGATCTCAACACTATGTCATTGATCTGTTGGACGTTCGCATTAAGAGTTGAAAGAACAGCCCGTTTCGCAATCACATCAGAGTCGCACATGTCGTCTTTAGGGAAAACAAAGCTAATGAGCTCACTTAAAGATGTCACACATCTTATCCCTGCCAGTGGAATGAGATTACTCCTGTAGTGTTCTTCACCAAACGAAGCAGAACTGACTGTTCCATTGCCTACTTCAAGGAGAAAGTTAGAGTATTCAATGGAACTACTAGTTCTGTGCGGAGTCGACAATGAGAAGACCTTAAAATGTGGCCAGAGATACGACGCTCGCAGGGAAACGCATGCAATGTCGCTTGGTGTGCGAGCTTTCACAACTACAGGCGCGATTTGTCGGAAATCCCCCGAGCAGAGGAATACTTTGCCCCCGAATGGAATGTTGGAGTTCATAAGATCTCGCAGGGACCTGTCAAGAATCTCAAAGATATACCTATGCGTCATTGGGGCCTCGTCGAAAACAATCAGCTCTGCAGCACGAATTAGCTCTGCTCGTTGAGATCCGTTGGTCATATTCCAAAAGCCTGTGCCGTCCCCAAGATCAAGAGGAAGCCGAAACATGCTGTGAGCTGTAGTGCCGCCTGGTAAGTTTCCTGCAGCGATCCCAGAGCTAGCAACAGCGATGGCGACTCGACGACAGCTACGAACAGATGCAAGGATTAAACGAAGAAGTGCTGATTTCCCATATCCACCTGGACCGTCTAGAAATATGAGCTTCGTAGAACGACCATCTCCCTGACCATTTAAAAGAGAAATTACATAACTAAAAACGGATCTTTGGTCAGTTGAGAGCCTCGGTTCCCACTCAGTGACAAATGCCAGCTGACTATCTTCGCTGTAGGCTAGAAGTTCCCTCCGCAGCTCAGTAGTACCGTCCTGAACATCGGGGAGGCCATGATCTACAAGGCAAGAGCCTTGACGACGAAGGCTACGGTCAACTTCGATTAGAGCTAGTTTATAAGCTAGCTCAATATCATTTGGATTTCTCTCCAAGTGGTCCTCAGAGAGGACGTCTCGAAAGGTATCCCAAAGGGCAACAGCAGGTGCTCCTGTGTTGCAGAGTAGCACGAAAAGTGATCGAAGACCCGGCCCAGTCATGAATTGAGCTGCCTCTCGGAGAGCATAATGGTATTCGTCTTGATCTTCAACCAAACCAAGTTTACGGGCCACTTTCTGAAATGAATGGCAATCAGGACCACCACGAGATAGTAGGTCGGAGTAACCACGACAAGGCAAGATCGTCAGAAGTAAACGTAGATAGTACTGTTCACTTCGGCTGGGGGAGATCCAATAGAGTCGGCATACTTTTTCACCACGCTGGCGAGCAGTGATAAAGTGCTTTCCATCGGGGTGGTCATAAACTGCCATATTATTTGGACGTTTAGGGTGGATGATGAACCGTTCGTAAAAGGACTGATATGTCAAATTGTCAAAAAGGGGATCAAGCGGCCGATTGAAGTAGAGGATGAGCTTAGAGCTGGCTCTAGACGTCGCGTCAGTCAACTCACTTGGACGAAACAAAACGTTTTGTTTCCCCTCAAGATGAACAGGAAGGCATTCTACTGTCGGTTCTGACTCTGATATTGGAAATTCCAACAGGCGCCAGCATGCATCACTGGCACCCACCATTCTCTTTGTAACATAGTGCTCGACCTCGTCATCCTGATCTCCTAAAGGCGTTACTTTTACGTTTTGGAGAGAACCCCCTTTCATGAGGTATTTAAATAGATATTTGATCACACGACGAGTAGACGCCAGCTCTAAGTTTATATGTGCTTCATATTTCAGCAATAATGCAGGGTTATATGGCACAACCCAGCCGTCGTGCACAGATATTGTCTTTCTACGAGACACAATAGACCCCTTATTGTTGTAATCCCGCTTATAGACCACGAAACCCCTATCATCGAGGTGGGTGGTTTCGCAAGCTGGCTTCGGAAAGAATTTTGAACAACAACCCTTATCTGTGTCCCAGCAGGGGAAATCTGTTCGATGATCTGTTCCACAAGGCCCGTGGATCATATGCTGTAGAACTAATTCCCGCAATCT
Organism: Flexamia atlantica; assembly: GCA_035578135.1. Classification (NCBI taxonomy): domain Eukaryota; kingdom Metazoa; phylum Arthropoda; class Insecta; order Hemiptera; family Cicadellidae; genus Flexamia; species Flexamia atlantica. The sequence continues at coordinate 5,187,969 of JAQJVK010000019.1, forward strand.
TCCAGAAGCCTCTTCGTTAGAGGGAATGTCAGCTCGTATGATGGAGTCAATTTCAGCAGATTGTACCGGGCCGTCACCGTCGATCTTAAAAACAATGTGAGCATGAGGAAGGCCGCGTAACTGAAATTCTATAACATAAATGAGAAATACAGATTTGCCAAACATTGCCCCACTGCGCAGGTCACGAAGAAGTTCATTAAGTTTGATTTTAAAAACTCTGCAGGCAGTACTCGGATCACTACGACCACTTTTACGGGGGCAAGCCATTTTGTTCTCTTGCCAGGTAGCACTGTACGTGAAGGTCAGGAAGAAAGTCGGGAATCCAAGACGAGAAACGAGGGCCATGGCATTCTCGTAATGGACCTTCATATATCTAGGACCCCCAGTAAATGAACTGGGTAAGTAAATTTTCCCAGGTTGCACTCCCCCCTCCCCATGGACAGTTTCATCGCTAGCGATGTCTTCTATTACTTGTCTTCCCCGATGTACAGCCTGCAATTCGTCTAAGGGACCCGTGCGCATGGCATTTTCATATGTCTTTGTCTGGACAAACTTGATGAACCGGAGTTTCTCCTCCTCATACCTCGCAAACATCTCAACCTGCCAAGCTTGCGATAGGCGGCCGATGTGGGAGAAGCGAGGCTCGCGAAGTAAGAGACACCGGGAGTACTTTAACTGGGACATCTTATGCCCACAGTTATCAAGAAGTCCAACATGCCAGCCCAAATCACCTTGAGGGTACAGCAGAGGATACTGGAAGGGCTCCATGAGAGGACTAAACAGGTCCATTGATGTAGGTTTAGGGGAGCCGACCTTCCAAATGGTAAGTTTTCGAGGTTCGATTACAGCCTCATCAGTGCTGAGCACGGCATGTACCTCTAATCCTCGGTGCTTGTCACCCAAAACAGGGCCATGGGTAGATCTATTGTTCAGTTCAAAATCTAAGTGTGCGTTGACGGCACGTACACTTCCTAACCTGCGATAGTGTTCGACAAATGGATTTTCATTGTGTAGAAACTCATTGATTAGTCCAATGATTTCACTATCGAGAGATCTACCCCTGGCTATGTTGAGACGTTCTTCCCCGTCGTCAATATACATACGAGATCGATTTACAAACTGCACCTCTCCAGATTTGGTTTTAAACTTCTGGCCAGGAGCATCAACGTTATAAATCTGGTGATACATCCTGCCTTCAATTTTGAAAAAGGAGAGACCACTAGGGTGGCGGTAACCACCACTAACCTCTAGTGCGCAGAAAGCGAACAAGTCGTTATATGCACGGGCTCTTTCTAGGAAACGACTATCAGAGTAAAACTCTTCACAAATAGGGCTTAAATTTAAAACATTGTAAGCTCCTGCCCCGCAACACCACTTTTTCCTGTGTCTCTCCTCTTCAAATAGTCGGGCATTACAATGAGGGCACATGTAAACATTATCCCCCCAAAGACTAATATTTTTTAATTTATAAGGTCTAACGCTATCTAGTATACTTCCCCTCCAAGATGCCATAGGACCATTGTCGAAAATAGTGCGTGAAAGATTAACATCCAAATGACGAAGCTCAGAGACCAACGGATTTTTTAAGCGAAAAATCTGGACTCTCTCCCGTGATTCTCCAGGATTTTCCTGACTGTACCGCCTTACGGCTTCACGGTGTGCTTCAGGATGATTCTTATTGTGTCGCTCTATAATTTCCTTAATTATTTCTGGATGCGATTCTCTATATTTTTTTGCGTCCTTTGTCAATTTTTCACGATGATTCTCGGCATACCTTTTCTTAGCTTCCTTTACCTGTTCTTCTCGAGTCGTACTCAAAACTTTGGGACGTCCACGTTTAACTTTTTTAGGTCTACCCGGGCCTTTAATAACGTTTTTGAGGTCTGAAACCGGTATAGATTTCTTTGGAGGGGAAGATAAAACTATATGGCTAGCTGCCGGTTTATCGTCATTAACAAATAAGGGATCATGAAACGCAGCATCAGATTCAACAACGTTTACATGATGATTGATTGCTGGATGGTTGATACGACGTCGGAATAAGATTCGAGCTATAGTATATTGACGTACAAGACCATCGAAGACAGCATTTGACAGCAAAAGAGAAGCCAAAGCCGAATGGTCATCGCAGGTGAATAAGCGAGCAGAGTTGTTACTTTCCAGGAGAAAGTCATGTTGGCGCATCTCGTTCACCGCATGAGAATCAAACAAATACAGCCGATTATTACTGCGCCAAAAGGCAACGGTAACATTCAGACCGGTGAATAAGAAACCCAACTCTGCTAAATCGTCAGTCAATAGCGTTTGTAAGACGACTGACAGTTCGTTAACGCAGGTATGAAAGCCATCTTGCGATAGAGGGTACAACGCATCGTGAACATAAGTGTTATCATCTATGTACACGGTGGAATCCCCGACAATAAATTCATTTGGAATTTCATCGGCAAACAAAAACCTTTGTTCACCGACACAATTCTCACTACGTAATGTTCTATATAAAGCATCACCGCTCATGAGAATTGTGTCAATGGCAGATGTTGAAAATTCTTTGCCTAAGAATTTCCATGCAAGTGAACAGACACTATTACAGACGCACTGAGCGTTTCGAGAGTAACCAACAAATATTCCACTACTTCCCTGATGGAAGGAACCACGTGAGATGCAGCGGAAATTCATATTCATATCCATATTAAAATTCTAGTAACGATGATCAATTACTAGAATCAAGGACGATTTAATAATAAATAGAAGGTAAATATCTATTGAAATTAGAAGTTAATATCTAAAGCGAGAAATGAAACGAGAAATTAAGTTTTATTGCTTATTTAATAGTCTGTTTATCACTTAAAAACAAATAGAATCCCTAATAAAGTAAAAATGTTAAAAACCTATCAAACTACCCGAAATAATTTTGTAGTATTCATTATCACCAACCAAAAAAAATTTTTTAAGACATTTATAGATAAATTCATATTTTGACAACTTACTGAGTTTTGATAAAGTAATGTGTTTTGACAATGTACTCTGTTTTGAAAACGCACTTTGTTTTGAAAACACAATTTGTTTTGACAATGTACTGTGTTTTGAAAATTTAATTTGGTGTGACAACATAATTTGGTTTTGCAGAAATATTTAGTCAAATATTAAGAAAATATTTAATTTCTAAAATTTATTAGTAAATTTTACAGATTGAAAGAGGTTAGAAATGACAAATGATTTTAAACCCTAAGGTCTTAACTGAAAAATAATCTGTCAAATTTTTTATCAAACGATTCTATTCTATTTTTAGAATGGAATAAAAAAAATTTATCGTTCTTGATTTTTACATATACAGATATTACATAAAAAACCCGGGAGTATTTTTTCTATGTTCTGTTCTATAAATATGAATAGAATTTACAATATTATTTGAATAGAATTTCTAATAATTTAATTCGACCCTCACGATAAAATCCATAACTCCCGCTGACTAAGCGAAGATGATGCAACATACTGAGTATGACTAATCATATAATGTACAAAAACTAATAATGGATTAAAACTAAACTAAATTTACCTTTCATATAATACAATAGTAGATATACCCGTGACTTCGCTCGCTGAAAGGATTTTAAGTGTTTAGTTCAATCATACGTCATATGTAATGTGTAATTTTTACAAATTTCAGAATATACTAATGATTGTATTAATTTAACTGAACTATGCGTTTTCAAGATAGGTCATTGTATTCCACAAATATAAAATAGAATACAGTTTCATCAACCAGAAAGACGTTTTTAAGAATCAGCTGAGTACGCGGGTCTTTTCTGACGGGAGTAGTTTTATTGGTGGCCCCCCGCAGGAGGTATTTCTACTAGGCCTCTATATAATACACATGCGAACAGATTCAATGCCCCGCCGACAAATCGCTGCCCTGAGAAGACTAATGCCAAATATGGTCGAATCAGCTCGCAATAATAGTAAACTCTGGCATGATGCCCATGGCCCCTACCGGATTAGGCGTTCTTGCCGCTATACAATAAGTTTCTATTGTATAGGCGAAGGGTCGCTTAATTTGGTAGTGGCCATCGGTGTATAGTGTGGCCCTTAGGCTGGAATAACAAATACCCCCGACGTAGTAGACCTTGCGTTCATAACTAATCATAAAAATAGTTTTATGTTTCATGAAAGTATACGTACATAAAATATATTTTTATTTAAGTAAAATAAATTCTATAGATTGTTGGGTGGTTGAGTATATATTGAACAGAAAACTGTCAGATTCGTCCGGGTATTTCTTAAAAAATCTTTTAGATAAAATAAATAGTTTACATTAGAAATATCAATAACAACTGTTATAAGGAAGAAAGTTCTTTCAAGTATCTCTAGTCAGTGATTTACTTTATGTACTATGTCTGACAGCTGGTTTGACATTCTACTAAATTTCTTACTTTTTACATCTGTTTATATATAAACATTTCATTAATTTATATTCTGCAACAAATATAGGTTTGTGGCGAAGGCTGCGGGTCAAATCAGGATGAAAAATATTTCTTTTTTAGAAGCTAGCCGTTTAATTTCAAAAAGACTTACATGCAATACATGAAATATAATTCATCCATAACAATGTTAAAAGTTGAAAAACTGACTTTCAAAACGCAAAAATAAACAAAATTTCATTATTTTAATCAATTTAAAGACAAAACTATATATTTATTTACACAAAAAATTTACAAACTTACAAATTACACATTGTAAATTAAACTTAAAACATCTTCAACGAAACCCGCCAGTAGATCGTGCAAAATCCGTGGCACATGGTGCAGTCCGTTTTTCGATAGGACCATTAGAACTCAAAATAACGGCAAGTATTTTATTACGCGTTTCTTAACCAAACTAACACATTCCAAGCGAGCTGGGTCAAGTTAATAAAATAAACGTTTAACATTAAAAAATGGTAACTTAACAAAATTACGTTTAAAATCGTATTAAAAAATATATAATTTTTTTAAACGTGCCGAATTTCTATCCCAACCCCTCTCCCCATTTTATATGACTATTTGTATAGTATATAATTATTCAGTTGTTTCTATCGATCTTTATATTTTGTTCTTACAGCTGACAATAGTCGCGAATGTCAAAGAAATTATTCTGCGTGTTTACATTTTACTTGTTTACTTTTTTAAGTTCCATAAGTTCAATGATAAATTTTTAAGATGATTTTGTGAGTGTTGAATAAAAAATTACAACGTTTGACAATTTTTCCTGGGGTTTGACCATCAAAGGAATGTTAGTGCAAAAGTTTCAAGTTTCCAGCTTATCGGGAAGTTGATTAGAATTCGTATCCCCTATTATCAGTTACACATGCGGTTGTATATATATATAGACTCGCCTTACGGCTCGCTGGGGGCTCCGCCCCCAGGCCCCCTACTGTGAGTCCCTTTGAGAGGAATTTTTATATTGATAAGTCACATAACAAAATTAGTTTATTTGTTTACGTAAAAAGTCAGGGTCGGGGTCAGGGTTTGTCACGTACATTTGTACGTGGTCAGCGATTTTTCTAAAAATAAAAACCATAAAGGAAATATAAAAGCTCCGCTCCCAGGCCCCCTATAGTGAGTTCCGGGGGGTTTGAATTTCGAAAAGCCAAAAGACAAATTTTAATTAACTGTTTTCAAATACTTAGCACAAGTTGTCATAGGTAGTGTCAGAGGGTAAGTTGTTTGCGGGTTGGTTAGGGCAGGGGGTTGTTGATTGGGTCAGGGGTTTTTGGTTTTGAGGATTTTTGGTTTATGGGGCGGGTAATTATCATTTTAAGGGAGAGTGGGTTAAGGGGGCTCCCAGGGGGGTTTGGCTATTGAAAAAAGTAAAATAAAGTATAATATTGGGTAAGTAAAAAAACATTTATAAAGTAAAATATTGGGTCTCTCAATTATAAAACAAAAAGAAAAAGGTAGTATTGAAAATTAATGGAAAAGTTTACTTTTGAGGACTATTTAGGGGTTGAAACGGGGTAAAGTTGGCGAATGACGTACGATTAACCTGTGACCTTTGAGAATCGCGGGCCAGGGATGAGGCAAGAGTATTTGTTTGAAAGTAACATTGCCATACATTTTAAAAATCTTACTTTGCTTCATTTACTGGTCGGATTTAGGACTTGAAAGGGGTAAGAAATAACAAACGACTGATAAACGTGAGAGGTGACGCTTACCAACAAGTCAAATTAAGAATAAATTATTTACAAATCCTCAGGAAAACTGTATCGTAGTAAGTGTTTGGCGGGGGGGGGGGGGTCGTTGGGGGTGGAGGGGTAGGGCTTTATATTTTACGTGGGAGAACTGGTTGGTTCGGAGCGGAGGGTGAGGGTAATCTATGTGTTAAAAAGTTGTCAAAAGTATTAAAAATGCCTAATTTGATTCAGTAGTGGGGAAGGTAATTTGGTTGGAAGGGGTTTAGCCGTGTTAGTTGTTAGTTATTTTAGGGAGGAGACGGTTGGTGGGGCTAGAGGGTGAGGGAAATGTTTTTGTTGAGAAATAACAATTCCCATCATTTTTAAAATGCTTAGTTTACTTCATTTATTAGTTTTATGTATGGTTTGATAGGGGTTAGAAATGACAAATTACTTCAGGTAAACGTAGGTAGAGTCACTAATTAATCCTTGTCAAAAATTGGGTCTCTCATTTGAATAATAAATTAGCAAAAAACGAGGAAAATGAAAAATTTAATGCAAGTTCAATTTCAGAGGACTAATTTAGGAGTAGGAAAACATTGAGATAAAGTACAGTATTTACCATGATTCATATCTCGGCAACCAGTGGACAGAGAAAAATTATTCACAGAACCTTTTTCAATCTAAATCCAATGGTCCAACCCAGGATTTGATTATTTTCATTTTTCTATGTAAAAGATCACAAAAACCCATTTTTAAGGGGTTTATCTATTCCCTCCTAACCCCGCCATCCGATGGTCCGATCAGGCTACTGTTGGGTGTTTTCTGACCCTCCCTTTTGAATTAGTAAGACTTATAACCTCAACTGAAAAGCTTAAAAATCAGGAAGAGTAAAATTATTAACAAAAATAGTGAATGTCAAAGTAGAAAGGGGAAAATTCACTTTACAATAAAAAACTACCTATCATGAATATGAGGAGTACAAGGTATTAGATTTCTTGACTTGTGTTTAAAAAATCTTGCAAAATTCACCACAGCCTTCGAGCACCTCGTGGATTTGATGTCCAAAAACGGGACAAACTTCTAAATTATTTGGACGGGATCTTGCCGAAACGCGAAACGGATTCTGGATCAATCTTCCAGTTACTCGCTCATACAGTGTCAACCGCCTCATTAAGTGTCAACCCCGATGATGTCTCCCGGCAAAGGAAGAGATTTTTATTATTCAAAGACTAAATTGTATTCCAAATTAATCTCCACCAGAGTAATTTTTGGTAGTGGAGTTCAAGTGTTGAAAAAGATTGGACTAAAGGTTAGGATGGAAAGTGACGTAAGTGCTCAAATTAATTTGACCTAAACTGGAGTATTAGTATTTATATAAATTTGTATTCATTTTGTCATTGCGTTGTAAGCTAGTGATTAGATTGATTTCGAAGGTAGTATGTTTGAAATTCAATTAACATTCAAAGTAGGTAGTATGTTTAGTTGAATTTAAATTGCAGTTGGTATGATTCAAAATTATGGCATTAGTATTAAAGAAATATATTAATTAAAATGAAGTTGTGTGAATACGATGTAATAAAGTTATAGTGAATATTAAATGTTAAGTAATTCAATAGTTTATGTTCCCCTGTCAGTTAGCCGGTGCTTTAGTTGCATCACGGCATATCCAGTTCCGCCAACGGGGAGGCCGGGAAACGCAGGAACCATATTTACAAACTTATTAATATACTAGAAAAAAAGAAATGGGGAGTTTCTAAAGGCAGTCCCCCTTGCCTCTGCCATCTAAAACTAATAAAAAAATTTCACACCGGAGAGTTTGTTAAGGCAGTTCTCCTCGCCTCTGCCGTCGAATAAATATAAATAACATATACAAAAATATACAACACCGGGGAGTTTTATCAAAGCAGATCCCCTAGCCTACTGCTCGTCAAACTAATAAAAAGAATGATTTAACATCGGAGAGTTTGTTAAGGCAGTCCTCCTCGCCTCTGCCGTCGAATAAATGTTAGGAACATACAAATATATATACAACAACGGGGAGTTTTAACTAAGCAGATCCCCTAGCCTACTGCTCGTCATAATCGGTTTTATTGAAGGAGTTCGCCATACACAATGTTTTTTGCATAGGCGACTCCTTCATTGATCCTGTCAGGGCGAACAAGTACAACAATGTGATCTGGATGTCTGACCCTACTAAGCAACACGTACAGCTGTCCATGAGTGAAGCAGTCTGTGCGCAGATCAACACCAACTGAATCTATTGTCTGACCCTGGCTCTTGTGGCCGGTCATACAATAGGCCAACATCAGTGGGAACTGACGTCGGCGGACCCGAAGCGGCGACCCCTCGACAAACGGAAACGTAAATGTTATTCTAGGAATACATATAGGCTCCGTTTGTCCAGGGAGTCTGACAGTAATTAACCGATTGGTAATTGCAGTCACAATGACTTTGGTGCCGTTTACGAGTCCCTCAGCGATGTTGAGATTTCTCATGATGAGGCACACAGAACCGATCTTCAAACGCAGAATGTGATCTGGCACACCCTTTCCAGTAGCCTGGTTCAGCAACTGAACGTCGACATCCAGACCGTCATCATTATTCTTGTCGACAGAGTCGGCGCTTCTCAACTCATAAAGGTGGCCGTCAAGTAAACGCAATATGTTGTCGTTGATCTCCTTGACATTCACAATTAGAGTTGAGAGAATCGCCCTACGTGAACACAAATCGGGATTCATCAAGACATCACTCGGAAAGACGAAGCAAATCAAATCATTCAAAGAGGTCAAGTGTCTAACACCGTGCAGAGGTATTAGACTTTGATTGTCCCGCTCCTCCCCCAGAGACATTGAAGGAATAGTCCCATTGCCGACTGCAAGCAGAAATTCGGAATAGTCAGTAGAACCACTCGTCCTATGTGGCGTCGTGAGAGAGAAGATTTTGAAACATTGCCACAGATGGGACGCTCGAAGTGAAACACAAGCAATGTCGGTTGGCGTACGTGCGTTTGCAACGACGGGAGCTATCTGACGAAAGTCCCCAGAGCACAGAAAGATCTTATCACCAAATGGCACACTGGTATTCATGAGATCTCTCAGAGATCTGTCGAGAATTTCAAAAATGAATCGATGAGCCATCGGTGCCTCATCAAAAACAATGAGCTGGGCAGCTCTGATGAGTTCTGCCCTCTGGGAACCGTTGGTGATGTTCCAAAATCCAGTGCCGTCGCCGAGATCGAGTGGGAGGCGGAACATGCTGTGAGCTGTGGTACCACCGGGCAGGTTTCCGGCAGCGATCCCTGAGCTAGCCACGGCAAGAGCCACTTGATGACAACTCCTCACGTACGCAAGGATGACACGAATCAGTGAGGTCTTCCCATACCCCCCGGGACCGTCAAGAAAAATTACTTTAGAAGAAGCAATATCGCCACGGTTATGGAGGAGAGAACGAACATGCTCAAATACAAGCTTCTGATCCTCGGAGAGCCTGGGGAACCACTCTTCCACCAAAGCACTCTGTTGATTGTTACCGTAAGTGAGCAGTTCCCTACCCAACTCAGATGTATCATCCTGAACATCTGGGAGGCCATGATCAGCCAAACACGATCCTTGGAGCCTGAGACTCCGGTCAATTTCAATGAGCGTGATTGTATATGCCAATTCTCTGTCATGGGGGTTTCGCTCTAAGTGGTCCTCGCAAAGAGAGTCACGGAACTTGTCCCACAGAAGTGCTGCAGGAGCTCCCATGTTGCAGAGAATGACGAAGAACGAACGAAGTCTCAAGCCAGTCATAAACTGAGCGGCCTCACTCAGCGCGTAGTCGTATTCCTCATTATCTTCTATCAACCCGAGTTTACGTGCGACCTCCTGGAAAGTACGACAGTCAGGCCCACCTCGAGACAGGAGATCGTTGTAACCACGGCAAGGAACGAACGTTAGGAGAATACGCAGGTAATATAGTTCGCTGCGGCTGGGAGAAACCCAAAACAGTCTGCATACCTTTTCCCCACGCTGGCGGGCCGTGATGAAATGTTGGCCATCCTGATGTTCGAATACCTCCCCATTGTTAGGTCTCTTAGTGTGTACGATGAATTTTTCAAAGAAGGATGGATACGTCAGATTTTCAAACACAGCATCAAGAGGCCGATCGAAATACAAAATAAGCTTGGAGCTTGCCCTAGTGGTTGCCATTTCCAGCTCGTCAGGGCGAAAACAGATTGATTGTTTTCCTTCCAGATGAACAGGAAGACATTCAACGCTGGGTTCAGACTTGGAAATAGGAAAATCCAAGAGCCTCCAGCATGCATCGCTGGCACCCACCATTCTCTTCGTCACGTAATGTTCAATCTCGTCATCTTGTTTGCTGAACGGAGTGACAGTCACATTCTGGAGAGAACCACCTTTCATCAGATATTTGAACAGGTACTTGATTACACGGCGGGTGGAAGCAAGCTCCAAGTTTATATGAGCCTCATATTTCAAAATCAAAGCTGCGTTGTATGGGACTACCCAGCCATCGTGAACAGGAATTGATTTGTTACGACAGTTTATTGAGCCTTTATTATTGTAATCCCGTTTGTACTGGACGAACCCCCTTTCATCGACATGGGTGGTTTCACAGCAGGGCTTCGGAAAGAATTTAGTACAGTAACCCTTAGCAGAATCCCAGCATGGAAAGTCAGTCCTGTGATCTGTACCACAAGGGCCATGGATCATATGTTTCAATACCAACGCCCTGAGCCGACCTCCAACCTCCTCCTCCGAGGGAATATCCGCACGGATAATAGAGTCGATATCAGTAGCCTGAACAGGGCCGTCGCCGTCGATCTTGAAAACAATATGAGCATGTGGAAACCCGCGCAATTGAAATTCTATTACGAAAACAATGTAAATAGATTTACCAAACATGGCTCCACTGCGCAGATCTCGAAGGAGTTCCAGAAGTTTAATCTGAAAGACTCTGCATGCTGTAGCCGGGTCACTGCGACTACCACCGCGGGGGCAAGCTTTTTTATTTTCCTCCCAAGTCGCACTATAAGTGAATGTGAGGAAAAACGTGGGGGTTCCCAGACGAGACACCAGAGCCATGGCGTTCTCATAATGTACTTTCATGTACCTGGGTCCCCCAGTGAATGTGCTTGGGAGGTAAACTTTACCAGGCTGCGCCCCACCCTCACCCTGGACAGTTTCATCATTATTGATGTCATGTAGGACTTGTCTTCCCTGCTGTGCGCCGATGAGCTCATCCAAAGGCCCTACCCGCAAGGTATTCCCAGTTGGCTTAGATTGAGAAAATTTTATGAATCGCAATTTCTCCTCCTCATACCTGGCGAACATTTCAACCTGCCACGCTTGAGAAAGACGGCCAAGATGGGAGAAGCGCGGCTCAGAAAGTAGAAGGCAACGAGAATAATTGTACTGAGACAATTTGTTGCCGCGATTGTCAGTACGGCCAATATGCCAACCTAGAGTTCCTTGAGGATAAAGCAATGGATACTGGAAAGGCTCCATGAGGGGACTAAGAAGGTCTATGGAAGTAGGTCTGGCCGAGCCATGCTTCCAGATGGTCAATTTGCGAGGTTCAGTATTTGACGAATCGTCTGTACTGAGGACAGCATGCACTTCAATACCTGTCTGCCGGTCGCCAAGAACAGGGCCATGGGTAGCTCTACTTGTAATTTGAAAATCCAAGTGAGCGTTCACTGACGGTTCATTACTCAACCGACGGTAGTGCTCGATATATGGATTTTCTCGAGCAAGAAAACGAGTAATATCGTCGGTAATACCCCCGTCAAGAGATCTACCCTCGGCAATGTTCCGGCGTTCTTCCCCGTCATCGATGTACAGGCGGGACCGATTTACAAACTGGACGTTCCCAGCAGAAGTAGTGAACTTTTGACCAGGAGCGTCGAGATTATATACCTGATGGTACATCCTACCTTCTATCTTAAAAAAAGACAAACCGGAAGGATGCCGGTACCCACCTGACACTTCGAGGGCGCAAAAGGCAAACAGATCGTTGTAGGCCCGCGCTCTTTCGATGAAACGGCGGTCAGAATAAAATTGCTCTTCAAGAGAAGGAAGGTCAAGGACGTTGAACAACCCTTCACCGCAGCACCATTTTTTTCTGTTCTTTTCTTCTTCGAAGAGCCGGGAACTACAGAAAGGACACCTATAAATACTGTCCTCCCACAGACTAACTTTAGATAATTTATAAGGACTTATGTTGTCCAGTAGACTTCCCATCCAGCGAGACATAGGACCGTGATTTATTATTTCACGACCAAGAGAAGTGGGCAAATGTCGCAGTTCAGAGAGTTTAGGATTTTTTAATCGGAAGATTTGGACCCTCTCCCTAGAAGCTTCAGGATGGCGCTCGCTATACTGACTGACAGCCACTCTGTTTACTTCAGGGTTCTGTTGGGAGTAACGGTCAGAAGCAGCCTTGATGACCTCAGGGTGCGTTTGAGCATATCGTTTTTTAGCCGCCTTTAATTGCTCTTCTCTAGTGGTGGGGAGAACTTTGGGACGGCCACGTTTCACTTTTTTGGGTCTACCCGGTCCCCTTTTCTTCTCAGGTTTATCGCACCCAGAAGATTTTAAAGGAGAGAGAACGACGACAGGTTCTAAAGAAAATAATTTTGGATCATAGTCAAGTGATTTTATCGGAGACGGGACCTGGACAGGAAAGGGTTGACTGATTTGTCGGGAAAAGACGATCCTACTGATATTGTACTGCCCCCCACAGAATGCGCAATTCGCCAGCAAAAGAGATGCAAGAGATGAGAGGGACTCACATGTGAACAGCCGTGCCACGTTGTCGGAACTATTTTGGTCACGTTGTCTGGCTTCGTTGATTGCATGAGAATCGAATAAATAAATACGACCCCGACAACGCCAAAAAGCTACGGTCACAAGCTGTCCCGTGAAAAGAAACCCTCCATTACTACAGTCTACAGCCAAAATAGCCTCCAAGAGACATTTAAGGTTGTTCAAGGATTCATCGAAGTCACCTTTAGTTGAAGGGTACACTCCATTGGCGACAAAACTAATTTCATCTACATGAACAACTTGGTCCAAGATATGAAATTCTCGTATGAGGTCTTCTGGATACAAGTATCTGTTATTAACGTTATTCTCATGACGGGATCTCACGTAAACACGATCACCTGCCATGAGAATATTGTCAATAACAGACGATGAAAAATCGCCGCCAAGAGCTTGCCAAGCGAGAGCACAAGCGGAATTCGCCATGCATTGCGCGTTGTTACTGAATTGGTCAAATCGAGGATCACTCTGATTGAATGACCCTCGAGCAATGCAGGAAAAAGCCATCAGACTAAATAATTAAGCACACTGGTCTTAAACTGCAATAAATATACAAATTGCCAGTAATAAAGACAGCTGGATGAAGCGAGGGTGTCATTGAAACTTGTGACATTACCACCAGCGAGAACCTATATTAAAATCTGTTATCAGCAAGTTTTTTTCTGAAAATATTTTAGCGATAACATGTTTAATATATTGCTTTACATCTATGGCTAAGGTTTTTAATATTTTTTCCGCAAAATTAGTACATGTATTCATTTTAATTTAACATAAACCGTGCGTGGCATAGTTTTGATGATGATTTTCGGGAAAATCTCTGTTCTTTTAAATTTATAGGCTTTTTCATATTACAAACTAGTTATATCATTTGTGAATTCTAACATATATGTTGTAGAGATGATGTATGCCAATTTTCAGCCCTCTACGTATAATATTAAATCTACTGTAACTGAAAAACCTGGGGAAATCGCTGACATTTAGTGAATTTTGAAGATTCTTTTAAATCTACAGGCATTTTAATATTACAAACTAGTTATATTATTCGTGATTAGTAACATATATGCTGTAGAGATGATGTATGCCAATTTTCAGCCCTCTCCGTCTAATATTAAATCTACTGGAACTGAAAAACCTGAGGAAATCGCTGACATTTGGCGAATTTTGAAGATTCTTTTAAATTTATAGGCATTTTAATATTACAAACTAGTTATATTATTTGTGAATTGTAACATATATGTCGTAGAGATGATGTATGCCAATTTTCAACCCTCTACATCTAATATTAAATCTACTGGAGCCAAAAAACCTACGGAAAATTTCGAAAAATAAAAGTTCTAGCGCTATCTAAGGGTGAAGGAGACGAGATAGGGCAAAAAGTCAGAGGACCAAAGTTGTAGATCGTAAAAAATCCGTGACGCGTGGTGCAGTCCGTTTTTCAATAGGACATCTAGTTTAGCCGCTACAGCCCAAAAACGAAAAGTACTTTTTTCGAACTTCAATTTTTCCCCCCTTTTCCCCCCCTTTGGAGGGGTCGGGGGTGGAAATGTTTCGTTTTGATAATTTTCCCTGGAGTTTGACCACCGAAGGAATATCCGTGCCAAATTTCAAGTCTCTAGCTTATCTAGAAGTACTTTAGAATTTGTATCTATAGATGAGTTACACATCCGGCTGTATATATATTAGATTAGATACATATATATGAAAATGAACGAACGGTGTTTTTGGGGTCTAGGGACCTCAAAATGAAAAATTAACATGGTCCCGGGCTTAAGTCTCACCATGCCACCTACGGTAATAGCTACTTCCCTATAGGGGAAATTCGCTAAAAAACAAGTAATTTGTTATGTTTTAGGTCGTCGGGGATCAGGACAGTTTCAGAAAGACACAAGTAACTTAAGATGCTGTCACGGGCTGCAGCAGTGCCGGGGGGCAGGTCTTATTCTACCAGGCGTAAGGCGGAAGACAAGATGCAGCATGCTCAAACACCAGGTAAGCTGTGCATGCCTATTACTTGAGGAATTTATTTGGCGTATCAACTTTGGTATAATCAAACTCGGACCCTTGGCGGCTCATGAATTTATGTGCACAGTTAAAACATATTTACAAGATATCAATTTTTTACGTTATAGTTATCATCTTAAAGTAATCATTACTTAAGTGTGTTAAACTTTTAAAAGAGGCTAGTGCCTCTAGTTATAGAGTTAACTGTTGTTATATACTGTTGTTTACTGCTTCATTATTAATATAACTATGCACTACCTTACCTCTGGCAATAAGGAATTGTAACTTAGGCCTAATTCATGTATAGCTGTACTTTATAATGTTCATTTCCCAATATTACTCTTTAAAATAACAAATTATTTAAAAATATAAAGAAAGTATGTGGATTTGGGGGCTGAGGGGGAGGGAGGTGCCTTGATCTAAACTGCTTGAAATGTAGCATAATATATGTTACATTTAAAATGCTGAGGAATGATAATATGTGTTATTGAAATGGACCGGAGATGAAGGTCTGCTGCAAAAGGGGGGTTTTAATTATAAAACTAACCATATTGAAATTGAATTTAATTTGTTCGTGAGATTATATTATTTGTTTGTTTCGATTTCATCGATCATATGTTTGCTAACATTTATATTTTATAGCAACATTACATTCATTAAAAATTAAAAGGCAAAATTAAGAATTATATTAAATACTTGGGTCGTCCATAAAGTAAAGAACGTTTTTTCCCTACATCTAGTCCAGTGGTCACATCTCTGTGACTGATCAGTGCGGCCTAAACTTCCACTCCTAGTCCCAATCTGAGCCAAGTCTTGTTGCCGACCGACCACGCATTTCATTCTTAAGCAAAATGCCGGTGTCCTTTGAAAATTCTGTCAAACTGATTTAACCTAATAATGTTGCTTCTTTCAGTTCCTTATCATTTTCAAGTACTTTCCTGCCTAAAAATTCCTTAACCTTAAAGATGGTAATCATGTAAGGCCAGGCATGGGTTATATGGGGTTTGTCCGAAAATATTTCACTTGAGGCGGCAAAGTGCTGCTGCATGGAGCGGGCGCAACGTCAGCACGGATGAGCAACACCCTCACCTGCGATCGGATTTATCCATGACGCATGTTTGTATGGCATATCAAGCTATTGTTGGGCCTTGCAATAGACTCAAGGTTTCTTTGTTCTCCTCTAGGCTTAAATTCA
This sequence comes from Flexamia atlantica, assembly GCA_035578135.1. Taxonomy (NCBI): domain Eukaryota; kingdom Metazoa; phylum Arthropoda; class Insecta; order Hemiptera; family Cicadellidae; genus Flexamia; species Flexamia atlantica. The sequence goes on from JAQJVK010000019.1 coordinate 5,204,143, forward strand.
ATAAATCTTAAATTGAAATAAACGTTTTAAACGCAAAACACTATTGAAATCACTTTACTCGCATGCAGCAGGATTTTCAGTTGACACCGTCATTTTGAAAAGCTGTAAGAAGGAAATGCGTGATCGGTTGACAATGAGACTGCTCGAATTGAGTCCAGGAGAGGACCACACACTTAGTCGCGGTGTTGGGACGACAGGGCTAGATGTAGTAACAAAACGTTCTTTATTTTCTGGATGACCCTTCTACAAAGAGTGTATATTACAATGGAAACGAATTTGATCCTCTTGGTAATTTTTTTCAAGTTTAAAACTTATGAATGATTAAATGTACGTTTTAAGTATATTATTTACAAAAGATATTCAAACAATACTTTTCCTTACACATGTTGAATGCTCACATATACAGAATAAATCCTCTGGAAATTGGCGGAGTACACGGTCTGCTGCGATGGAGGAATTGTTATAGACAAATGTCAATTGGAAAAAGTTCACAGGGATCACAACAGATTGTTGAATTTTCGCTGGAATTTCAAAAGCCTCCTGTGCATAGCCTTTTCATGGGATATTTTCCGAACCCGCAAAAGGCACCTCTAGAGAGAAATAGCTATAATTTGATAACAAATATGTATATTTTAGAACATTTCTGGAGTTCTGGATATGCTCTGTACAGAATCCAAAAAATTGTATTAATAATGAGTTAATATGCATAAAAGTTTTACAAAAAAATATTATACATTACTTTATTTGGGTTTATTCATATAGCTATAGAGAAGTATTTTTGTTTCAGGAACACAGCTATGTTGTCACTGCAAATGAAGATGAACTTAAACTATTATGCATAATTCCACCTAATTTGTTCTGTTGATATTTTGTATACTGACAATGTTATTTTCAACAATATGAAAACCATTAATTTATTTATTTTATGAAGGTACGGTGATTGTATAAAAAAGTTATCATGAATAAACAGTTAATTAATTTCATTAATTACACTTCTTTATCCCTTTTTCAATACAGTTATGTCTAATAAAACCCAAGTAATATAAACAGTGAAGGTTCCGAGTGTGTGAATCTCTGGATTATCGAAAATAAGGACCAAAAGTAAGACATCCATGCTCTTTTGAAAATCTAAAAGTATCTATTAATTTAAACTAGATTACTCAGTTGAAACTTAGCTTGCAAACACTGCAATTTGTGGTTTACATGTAGAACTATTTCAAAGCATGACCATATGAAGTTCAGGTGTAAACAAAGTGAACTGAGCTTGTTCAAATGTCTATGGATAGCACCACTGTGCTTAAACCTCAGCCCTTTACTATACTTTAGTGATGCCCCTTTAAAAAATTCTGAGACGTATTGACAAATTTACAATAAAACCCTAAATTTGACACCTCAAACGTCAAAATCCGTTGGCCAAAATTGAGGTTTGACTTTGAAAAGAAAACCGCTTGCAGATTACTGTATGGAAATCTGCTGTTAAATCACAACTTACAACAACAACTTTTACAAATACATAATGGAAATTGTAAGATATAAAAAATAGATAATAGAGAGCCATAAATGGCACCATGATTACTCATCAGACTAATACAGTAAATCTATAACATAGTGCTTTTTTAAGGCTCGTGAAAATATGTTCAGGTATCAAGAACATTGGGTCAGAATGTTTAGGCATTGTAAAACAGCTTAAGCCACGATTCCCGGTCTATATAATTGATCAGTTAGCTAAAGCCAAAGGGCATAAAATTTTAAGACTTCCACCATACCATGACAATAGTTCCGAGATGATATGGGCTCAAGTAAAAGGCTATGTAGCGTCAAAAAATAAGAATAATAATTTGTCTGAAATCATGAAATTGACAAAAGAGGGTTTGGGGTATTTACTGGATCGGAATGGAAAAAAGTTTTAGACCACACCAAGAAAACAACTGACGCAGCCTGAGGAAAGGCAGGGTTTGTAGTGGAAGCGGGGGACGTTTGGTGACAGGAGGAACAATGACAGTGATAGTGACAGAGACAATAGTTGTAGTGAAGCTTATATTGATCAATCAGGGCCAGATACGGAATCAATTAAAAATATGAAATATATTACGAATTATAGATTGATGCAGATGAAATTAATGACTCAGACATTTTCCCATTTCAGTTCATCAAAATGAAGAACATGAAACACAGGTAAAATAATCTATAATTATTTAATACGCTAGGGGGTTTTTATCATTACTCCTCCAAAACTAATGGGCCAATTTTAATAATTTAGTTTGTAGTTGGAAAGTGTTTTACAGGAAATAAGATTTATGAAGATTACACTGAAAGGAACGGCCCTAGACGCCCTTCAAGGTTTGTATTTGTCTAAAAGACATAACATTGGAATATAAATTTCAATAAAGCAGCAGAATAGAGTAAACAACGTTTTTCAGCAAAGCTATGTGTTATTAATGGAATTGAAACCATTGAATTTATATACTGTAACAGACTTTAAGCGTTCATTTATGAGTTAGTAGATTTAGTGACCCATTTTAGTTCTGGTTAATATTAAGATGGGTTATAATTTAGTAACAGAAACTAAACTACAGCAATTTTTACAAAAATAACGTAAAATCTATGAAATTAAATTTTAATTTTTTTCACAATTACAATGTGTAAAGGGAGGGAAGAGAGATTTATAGGGTATTTTTTATTTATTTAAGTCAATTTCAACCTTAAACCTCAGGGTGAGTTCTTTGCCGTAGCACAATCCACTTGTAGGCTATCAATGAGGCCCTAACTTGTGAGTTCTGAGTGTAAGTGTGTGATTTGGGTGTTTAATTCGGTCACAGCATCAATTAAGATGCAACAGCGATCCGAAAGCGTAGTGTTATAAAGGACGCAGCATCAACTAAGATGCAACAGCATAAGCCTTTATTGTGTTTGTGAATGTAAAGTGCCACTAATTGTATGTTTTCGGACGCAGCATCAATTAAGATGCAACAGCGTAAGCCGAAGTGTAGTGTTAAGATTGCCGCGCCAACGGACAGTCGGGGCTAAACAATCTTCGAATGTTAGTGTAATAACGATAGCCTTATACTCACCAACTCGATCAACCTTTTTGAAACTTAAATATTAAATCATTAAATGAGGAGAAGTAGGAATATTTTAATAACACTGACTTTTATTCTTTCGTAGAGATTATACAAATGGATTTACAATAAATTGTTAAATAAATATTATTACTTGGTGGCTAAATGCCCTGTTACTGACAAATCATAATTAATTGGGGTTACGGGGGACTCTGCCTCTACCGTTCCAAAATAACAAAATCGGGGACCTACCGTCTACCCGCTATTGCTGGAGATGCAACAGCGAGCACAGAGTGCTCACAGCATCAGTCAGCTATTGAGACGAATCTGAGATCTGAGGTGGCTGGCACTCGCCTATTTATAGGGCCGGTCAGCTGGGAAAGAATCACGTGACCACCCGTCACCAAAGCAACATTCTACTTCTACAGGATTGACACTATTTCACAACATAAATGGAAACGTAAACATTCCTTTTAGCTACCTTTAAAATCATTGCTATTAAATCATTAAATATGGATTATTCTAACTTAAAACTAATAAATACTAATTGTTTTACAATACAGACAAGGTATTCACAGATAAATAATGAAAGTACACTCTGTGTTGTTATTTACAATGACGATATCGGATAACCTAACCTATTCGGTAAGTGGACAACAAACATTTTTTCAACTGTTTCACACTTTCAACAAATTAAAATTTAATGAAGATAAAACTGATTATTTCTATTAAATGATGTGAAGTCTTAACTTAGGCCTACATAATAAACAATCTATAGCTCAAAAATATCATTATCTACTGTTAAAATCTAGGTTACCTAGACTAGGCCTAGAAATGAATCATTGCACAATATAATTTACTCTTCATTATCTATTTAAAAACAACCTATTTAAAAGCATGTGTGTCGATTCCCAATAATCTTTTGTTTTCTTATATTGTGTTGTCTGTCACAATTATTTAATAATTAATAACCATACCATTAACAACATAGTTCAAGAATACTGTACCATAATTATTTTCATTAAGAAGTCAATACATGACAATCGCTCGATTCCGAGCAACGGGTTTACTAGTATTTTTTTAATTAATAAAAAAATGTTAGTCCCTTTATGACTTTCAATGCGCTTTCATGTTTTTTTTATTTGCTTCTCGAATTTATTAGATGAAAAGGGATATCATTATATCCAGTTAGAAATTTATATTTGCATCTCGCTAATTTAGTCTTAAAAGCCACTAATCTTTATTTGTGACATTAAGTTTTGATATTAAAATTTATTCTCGTCTATTAACCCTTTCAGACCCAAATAAAAAATGGAAAAAATCTTTAAATTCCCATAAAATATTTTTAATCAGTCTTTAGAAAGTCAAAAATATTTTTAATTTTTTTTTCCTAAAAAAATGGTGATTCTAAAGCATGTACATTTATATGGACGTTTCGTAAGTAATGTCAAGGACTATTATCTGTCGCAAGCTTTATTCCCTCACAGCAAAATATATTCAGCTAATCCAAAGACGTCCAAATAATCTAGCCTGACTTTTTTTGTACAATATTTTGTAATTGTAATTGGACTTTTTTTGTAATTGTTTGTGTTCTTCCGCAGTTGAACAATACTCCGCCCCCAGACCTCCCATTATTAGTCCCCAAGAAAGGGATTTTGATTTTGAAAGGACACAAGACAAAATTAATTTAATTGTTTTGGTTGAAATTCCTACCTCAAGATATCTTAACATGGTAAAAACCACCAGAGAAATTGTAAACTCATTGCAGGTTCAGATTTAGAGAACTTTTTCATGGAGTTGAAATGGGGTTAAGTTGGCGAGTAGCTTTTGCCTCTGATAACGCCGGGCCAGGTGTGAGACAAAATTGTTGTTTTAAAATAGTATTGCCAAACGTTTGAAAGGTACTTGATTTTTCTTCTTTTATTGGCGGGATTAGGGGTCGAAAGCGTTTAGAAATGACAAATAACTTAGGGTTATTCATGGGAGGTTACAATAACAAATCCCTTCTGAAAAATTGGGCCTCTCAATCAAATAATTTTTTTTTTTAACAAGAGAAAATTTCAAAAAATAAAGGTTCAACTTAAGACAAGTATTTTAAAAGTTAAAACGGGGTAATATCGGCGAATGACCTCTGACAAACCTGAGGGGTAAAAATCCCTCGGGTGAGGAGGGTTTGGATATAAAAGTCGCAAGGGAAAGTTATTAAAACTATGTACAAATTCTCGGCACAAGGTATGTTGGGGTTCGGGGGGATGTTTGGTGGTGGGGGTTGTTGGTTGTGGAAGGTTAATTATTTGAACGGGGAGAGGATCCGGGGCCAGGGGGTTAGGCACAAGTATTTGTTTAGGAATAACAATGTCAAACATTTGAAAATAGTATAATTTGCTTCATTTTTTGGTTGTATGTAGTGGTGGAATGGGGTGAGAAATGGCCAAAGACTCCGCTTATACGTGGACGGTGACACCGAGTAATCCAAGTGGGTCTCTCATTTTAAGAATATATTAGAAAAAACCACGAGGAAAATTCAAATTTAAAGTTTAACTTTAGGACTCTTTTAGGGGTTGAAACGAAATAAATTGGCGAATGACCACTGATAGAGGCCTAAACCTGAGCGGTAAAACTGACTCTCTCCATGTCAAAACTTTGATACTAATTAAAAAATAAACTCACAAATAAAGAAAAACCAAAAAACAAAGTGGAAATTTAAAAACAAATTTATTTCAGGGCCCATTTTAGGGGGTGAAGGAGGTGAGATAGGGCAAAATATTCGAAAATAAAAATCCAAATTTGTAGTAAAACTAATTCAAATACAGTATTGAGCTTTGTTTTTCGATAGGACCACTAGTTTGGTGGTTGTTAATTATTTGAAGGGGAAGAGGGTCGGGGGCCAGGGGGTTAGACATAAGTATTTGTATAGAAATAACAATGCCACACATTTGAAAATAGTTTAATTTGCTTCATTTATTGGTTGTATGTAGGAGTTGAAAGGGTTGAGAGAATGCAAATGACTTCGCTTAAGCGTGGGCGGGGACACAGTAATACCAAGTCAAAACTTGGGTCTATCATTTAAGAATATATTAGAAAACCCCACGAGAAAAGTTCAAATTGGATAAAAGTTCGACTTGAGGACTCTTTTAGGAGTTGAAATGGAAGAAACTGGCGAATGACCTTTGATGGGGCGTAAACCTGAACAGTAAAACTGACTCTCGTCATGTCAAAACCTATAATCAAGATTAAAAATTAACTAACAAATAAAGAAAACCAAAAGATAAAGTGGAATATAACAAACAACCTGTTTTAAGGGCCCATGTTAGGGGTGAAAGAGGTAAGATCGAGCAAAATATCCGAAAATAAAAACATAAATTGTTGAAAAATTTATTTAAATACAGTATTGATCTTTGTTTTTCGATAGGATAACTAGTTAAGTCATATTTTGTTACAGCTTAGCCATTTATTAGTTAGAGACGTGAATGTTGATGTGAAGTATTCTTTATTTAATGTCATTTTCAGTAACTCTGTTGGTTTAAATTATTTCGGATTTCCAGGCGGAAACAGAGTACAAAAAGATTATTATGTTAATTCTAAGCAATGTTTGTTTGGCAGTGACTCCTAACAAGAGTATGTCAGTCTCCAAACATAACACCCTTTGAGTTTTGGACGTTGAGTTACATGAAGAGTAAGGTGTTTGCTTTGATAACCACCTTTGTTAGAAAACATGGCATTAAATTAAGAGTCGTACTCTACAAAATTCGCTTAAAAAATAACTGAGTAATACAAAAATCAAAGATCGGTTTTTTGTTTAATGTTTTGAAATAAAACTAACCAGATTGGATAAATTTTTTATTAACCACCCTTCATTATATTAATTGGGCATTAACAGAGTGAGTCTGTTACTCTTTTACTAACAACAAACATAATAGTTGTTACTGGTACTAAAACACTGCAATACACGGAATGAAGGCAATATTTAAAGATGTGTTGAAAATGGTTAGGTTTAAATAATACAAATATTTTGTTTCGACGGGTGTTCTAATATTAAAATTCTACATAGAAAAAAATTTGAGAAATTTCAAGTCGACAAAAACGTACTGCATTTTCACGATAAAGTAGAATAGAACTATATCTAAGCGCGGTAAAACTGAACCAGAGAACCACACGACCAGGTAAGTCATATAAGGGCACGTACTGCATTACCGCCGGTATTAAGTGACAACAGCGAGTCACTTTTTTAAGTATTTTCAGGCTTAAAACATCATTTTAGGTTGTAAAGAATATTTATTTATAAAAGTTATTTATTGTTATTTTTACCGATAAGAAACACATTAGCAGTTGTGAAAGCTGCATTAAACAGCAACTTAAAAGTACATGTCAGGTGGGTTTAACGAGGTAAATTTCAAAGATTTTTTAGCTTTAGATGCATTTTTATGTTAAGAACCACTTATATTGTTGGTAATTTGTAACATATATGCTGTACAGACAATGTGAACCAAATTTCAGCCCTATACGTTTAATATCAAGCCAACTGGAGCTGGAAAACCAAAGGAAAATCTTCAAAAATTGAAATTTCTAGAGCAATCTAAGGGTGAAGGAGACGAGATAGGACAAAAAGTCATAGGACCAAAGTTGTAGATCGTGAAAAAGTCCGTGACACGTGGTGCAGTCTGTTTTACGATAGGACCATCCGTTCGGCCACTAGAGCTCAAAATGACAGTTTTTTGTAAAATGCTTATTTTAACGATTTTTAATAATTTTTTTGAGGGAGTTACAATTTAAAATTGTGGGTTTTGATATTTTTCCCCAAGGTTTGAACTAATGAGGAACGTGCGTGCCAAATTTCAGGTTCCTAGCTCATCTAGAAGTTGAAAATAGTTAGACAAGGGGTCGTATATATGTTAGACTCGCCTTACGGCTCGCTGGGGGCTCCGCCCCCAGGCCCCCGTTTGTGTTCTCCCGCAGTTGAACAATACTCCGCCCCCAGACCTCCCATTATGAGTACCTAAGAAGGGGGTTTTATTTTGAATAGACACCAGACCAAATTAATTTAATTGTTTTGGTTGAAATTCCTACTTCAAGATATCTTAACATGGTAAAAATCACCAGTGCAGTTGTAAACTCATTGCAAGTTTAGATTTAGAGAACTTTTTCATGGAGTTGAAATGGGGTAAAGTTGGTGAGTAGCCCTTGATGAACCTCTGACCTCTAATAACGCCGGGCCAGGTGTGAGACAAAATTGTTGATTTAAAATATTATTGCCAAACTTTTGAATAGTACTTGATTTTTCTTGTATTGGCGGAATTAGGGGTCGAAAGCGTTTAGAAATGACAAAAAACTTAGGGTTAATCATGGGAGGTGGGAGGATGACCTCTGATAAACCTGAGGGGTAAAAATCCCTCAGGTGAGGAGTGTTTAGATATAAAAGTCACGAGGGAAAGTTAATATAACTATGTACGAATTCTTGGCACATGGTATGTTGGTGTTCGGGAGGATGTTTGGTGGTGGGAGTTGTTGGTTGTGGAAGGTTAATTATTTGAACGGGGAGGGGGTCCGGGGGCCAGGGGGTTAGGCAAAAGTATTTGTTTGGAAATAACAATGTCAAACACTTGAAAATAATATAATTTGCTTCATTTTTGGGTTGTATGTAGGGGTTGAAAGGGATGAGAAACGGCCAAAGACTCCGCTTAAATGTGGGCGGTGTTACAGAGTAATCCCAGGTCAAAACTTGGGTCTCTCATTTAAAGAATATATTAGAAAAAACCACGAGGAAAATTCAAATTTAATGAAAGTTAAACTTTAGAACTCTTTGAGAGGATAAAACGAAGTAAATTGGCGAATGACCATTGATAGAGGCCTAAACCTGAGCGGTAAAACTGACTGTCCATGTCAAAACTTTGAATCAAAATATAAAATAAACACAAAAATAAAGAAAAACCAAAAAAAAGTGGAAATTTACAAACAAATTTATTTCAGGGCACAGTTTAGGGGTTAAGGAGGTGAGATAGGGCAAAATATCCGAAAATAAGAACCAAAATTGTAGAAAAACTAATTTAAATACAATATTGATGATTGTTTTTCGATAGAACCACTAGTTTGGTGGTGGGAGCTGTTGGTTGTGGAAGGTTAATTATTTGAAGGGGAAGAGGGTCGGGGGCCAGGGGGTTAGGCAAAAGTATTTGTATAGAAATAACAATGCCAAACATTTGAAAATAGTTTAATTTGTTTCATTTATTGGTTGTATGTAGGGGTTGAAAGGGTTGGGAAATGGCCAATGACTTCGGTTAAACGTGGGCGGGGACACTGAGTAATACCAAGTCAAAACTTGGGTCTATCATTTAAGAATATATTACAAAAAACCACGAGGAAAGTTCAAATTTGATGAACGTCTTGTCTTATTTTGTTACAGCTCAGCTATTTGTTGGTTAGAGACGTGAGTGTTACTGTGAACTGTTCCTTATTTAATGCCTTTTTCAGTAACGCTGGTGGTTTAAACTATTTCGGATTTCCAAGCGGAAACAGAATACAAAAAAATTATTATGTTAATTCTAAGCAATGTTTGTTTGGCAGTGACTCCTAACAAGAGCCTGTCTGGTCTCCAAACATAACACCCTTTGAGTTTTGGACGTTGAGTTACCTGAAGAGCAAGGTTTTTGCTTCGATAACCACCTTTGTTAGAAAACATGGCATTAAATAAAGAGTCGTTCTCTATATTTCCGCTTAAAAATTAACTGAGTAATACAAATATCAATTCAAAGATCGGTTTTTTTAATGTTTTGATATAGATTTTGTTCAGGCATTTGCCATCACTAATTAGTACAAACAAACCAGACTGGAAGATTTTTGTGACCACCCGTCATTATTTTAATAGGGCATTAATAGAGAGAGATTGTTACTCTTTTCCTGATAACAAACATAATAGTTGTTACTGGTACTGAAACACTGCAATATACGGAATGAAGGCTATATTTAAAGATGTGTTAAAAATGTTTAAGTTTAAATAATACAAATATTTGGTTTCGACGGGTGTTCTATTATTTAAATTCTACATAGAAAAAATTGAAGACATTCCAAGTCGACGAAATCGTACTACATTTCACGATAACGTAGAACAGAACTATATCTAAGCGCGGTAAAACCATAGATTATCCTCTTATCCCACAGGTGTCTTGTCAATGGTAAAACTGAACCAGAGAACCACACGACCAATAACCTGCTGATTCTTTTATCTAATTTGGGCACGTACTGTATTACCGGCGCCGCTATGAAGTGAAAACAGCGAGAACCTAAATGTAAAAACATTGTTTTAAGTACAATTAGCGCATGAAAGAATCATACGATTGAAGTATTTTCAGGCTTAAAACATCAACTTTGCTTGTAAAGAATATTTAACTATAAAAGTTATTTATTATTATTATTTATACCGGTAAGAAACACATTAGCAGTTATGAAAGCTGCATTAACCAGCAACTTAAAAGAACATGTCAGGAGGGTTTAACGAGGCAAATATCAAAGATTTTTTAGCGTTAGATGCATTTATATGTTAAGAACTAATTATGTTATTCGTGATTTGTAACATATATGCTGTACAGGCGATGTGAACCAAATTTCAGCCCTGTACGTTTAATATAAAGCCAACTGGAGCTGGAAAACCAAAGGAAAATCTTCGAAAATTTAAATTTCTAGAGCAATCTAAGGGTGAAGAAGACGAGATAGGGCAAAAAGTCACTGGACCAAAGTTGTAGATCTTGAAAAATCCGTGACACATGGTGCAGCCCGTTTCTCGATAGGACCATCCGTTCGACCACTAGAGCTCAAAATAACATTTCTTTAAAAAAAGCTTTTTTAGCGATTTTTTAGTAATTTTTTTGAGAGGGTTAAAATAAAAAATGTCGACTTTTGATAATTTTTCCTGTACATTGACCATCCAAGGAAAATTCGTGCAAAATTTCAAGTCTCTAGCTCATCGGGAAATATGGTTTGAATTTGTATCTATTAATCAGTGAGTCAGTTCTCTTCTGTAGCTCCGCAAAAATTGAAATATTTGACGTCCATGTAGATGGACGGTGGGTCTGAAAAAAATCTGATACATCCATTTTTTTACTTTGTTGGGTTAAACATCACTCCATGGAATGTACTAAGTTCTGATCATAGTTTTTGTTACGTTACTAGCTGTTAGTAACCCGCTACGCTGGGTTGAAAAATCGTATGAAGGTATAAATAGTAGTTCCAAAAAACATAGTATGTTTAAAAATTGCTGAAAATCCCCTAAATGATAACCGCGTCTACCATACATTCAAGGAACCACTGGCAAAATCGGTAACATTTTACGTAAAAATATGAAATAAAAACAATTTTTAAGCCCTCATAAAAATACATCAAATACTGTGACCGACAATGGCCCGCATGCCTAAGTTTGGGCAATGCAGTTAGTTGTGGAAAATGTTATAAAGGGTAAATAGGACGTTTAATTTCCACAAGGGTTAAAGAACATATCATAAGACATACAAAAAAAATTAGCCATTAATACTTCTGCAGTTGCCAAACATGCTACCACGACTAGAAACGACATTTATTTTGATGAAATCCACGTCTTGGCTACCAGCAATAATTATTTTGGGAAAAAGGTTCTTGTAACACTTTAAATCAGATTATATAGTTGTTTAAGAAGATAATCAATGCTACTGCGCATGACCCCGGTGGCGGGCAGGTCGGTGCAGGCCAAGTCTAGCATTGCCTTTGTGCTTCTTATTCTAATCTCATTGATTTCATGGATATCCTTGGCCGAACTGCTTGCAGGAAGAAAAAAAACTAGCCCATACTCGACAAATCCGCCTCAGTTCTGTAGGTACTCTGCAAGGTGATCGGCGGGGTTCACCCTACCTCCAACCTTTATACAGGGTGTTGATAAAAACCCTTCAGGACTTCGGGATATGGTTACTTACATCAAAACTAAGAAAAATATTCCTATGAACATAGGTCCGAAAATGCTCGGTTATCCGGCTGTCGGTCTGTATGTGTTTTTAACATGATTTTGCATAACTTTAGAACCACAAAAGATATCAACTTCAAACTTGGTACTTATATGCTGACTATTAGGACCTATTTTCGTGCGGAGTATCAAGTTTCTACTTTGTACCATTTCAAAATGGCAGCTATTTTTATATTTTAAAACTTAATATTTAAAAACCGTAAATTTTTCAAAAACTGGACAAGAAACAAAAAAGTTGTAAAATTTTATTTCCTACAAAATCATATCAAGATTATTAAGATCGAAAAACAATTAACAGAGTTATTGCAATTTTGTCAACAAAATACATGCATGTTTTATGGTAGCTATGGCAAATTTACTTGAATTCTGTTAGCAAAATTGCAATAACTCCGTTAATTGTTGTTCGATCTTAATAATCTTGAAATGGTTTTGTAGGAAATAAAATTTGGCAAAACTTTTGTCTCTTGTCTATTTTTTAAAAAAATTACGGTTTTTAATATATTAAGTTTTAAAATATTAAAATGGCTGCCATTTTGAAATGGTACAAAGTAGAAACTTGATATTCCGCACGAAAATAGGTCCTAATATTCAGCAAATAAGTACCAAGTTTGAAGTTGATATCTTTTGTGGTTCCAATGTTATGCAAAATCATGTTAAAAACACATACAGACCGTCAGACGGATAACCGAGAATTTTAGGACCCATGTTTATAGGAACTTTTTTCTTAGTTTTGATGTACGTAACCATATCCCGAAGTCCTGAAGGGTTTTTTATCAACACCCTGTAAACTGTACTTGTTCTTTACCTTTGATCACATTCCATCTATCTTTTGGGTGTTCGCACAGGTTGTTAGGTCAATAAAGATTCTCGAGTGATTTACAGTGAAGTCCTGATATTCATGAGTAGTTAACCCAAAGTTGCTCCCCACAGGTCAGTCAACATCGTGGTTCCCGTTACACGTTTCAAAATTATGGAAATAAATGACTCAGCATCCCGCTCGTTACCAGGACACAGTTCAATTCGGTACCTTCCCCTCTTCATTGTCGTTGCTCTGTCCCCTCTATCAATCTCCCCGGTTGTATTTGCTTTTCCCCATTTTGCGTTCATCCACTTCCACTACCACTCCTTCTCCACCCAGTTTTTCCTTTCAGGCGAACAAGTCGTCGATCCAAACGAAAGCAACTTCTCTACAATATTGTAGCCAGTCTACAATTGTTTCAGACTTTTCTATGATTTTATAAGTCGTAAGAAGTTATACAACAATAAATTAATACATAATTAGAACTTTCCTCAACGGAAATTTTGATGACTCAAAGAATGTACTTTTAATGCAGGCCCTTTCTTATTGTGTTTTGGGTCTCTAGATTGGCAAATACATTACACACTCTAAGGCCCAGTTAATTTTGCGCTGATCACCTTTCCATACTTTGTACATGTATAGTTTCTTGGTATCAACTGATGTTCCTATAGCCACAATAGGCATTGTTCGTCAGTAATAATCGCATGTTTTCTCTCAAGTCCTTAATTAAAATATAGGTAATTAATCGCCTTAGTTGCACATAAATTTCATTTATATTTGTCTTAACTCGTCCGTACCTTATAATAGTTCCTAGTAAACAAAACAAATTAACCATCACTCATTATGATTTTTATGAAATATTAAAGAGCACATAGTAATAAAACATTAAAAAAGAAAAATTTAACCTTTTTTAAGGTTTTAGATCTTATTGTCGATCTGTTTCCTTGCTCCTTCCGTCATTGCTTTTGTCTTTTCCAATTCTTTTTCCAATTCAGCCTTCCTTTTTAGTTTCTTTGCTTATTCATCTTAGCTAATATCTTTCTATCTTTTCTTAAAATACTCTGAATACAATGAGTGGGTATTTCTTGCCAAGTGAATTATGGTGATTTCAAAGTTGTCAGGGGTACCCGATTGCGTAGTCCATCGTAAACTTTTGGAAGAGGTATACTAAGCTTTATTCTTTTAAATTGTCCATTGTAAACTCGGAGTTTACGGGGAATCCCCTTTCAACCGTCGTATTACCTTGAAAAAGTGTCAGTATCACGATGCAAAAATCACTAAGATTTTTATACAGATCGGCGCCATTGTTTTTATTTACTTCAAACAAAAATTTGCATTTTCTGGACTCATCCCTTTTGTATTTCTTGCAACGATTAATCGAGTCTTTGGATAAAAACACTCCAATTAACTGTTTTTAATGGAGTCTGCTTTGAATCAGACAAGTAAATTGTTTGCAACGAATGACTCCAAATATTTCCGACTTTCTGTTTTGAGCTACTTTAGGTTCTCTAGCAATCACACTGGGGTTTAGGCAAGATATATTTTTGGTCAGGTGGTAATGCAAAGGGGAATTAGTTTTGTTCGTCATGGTGACAAATCGTTTCGGAACGTTTGCATGTCTAGCTAGATCTGTCCTAGTTTACGTTCGAAGAGTGTAATATGCATCTCGACATCTAACAGACGCACTATCCTTTTTAATGCCTTTCCTATCCTCATTTAATGCTTGATCAGAAGTAAAAGATGACGATTTCACGCAGTTTGCATTTGATAATGCTGATGTTAAAACATGAACGCTAGAAGGAAAAGGAACTATTCACATTCTTGGTGGTATCCAATGTATTACTACAGCTAGCTCTGCTTTCACTAATGCACCAATAATGCATGTCACTAAGGTGAAAGTAATCCCAGAAATGAATTGTATCAATTATAAACAAGAAAAGTCATCTAAAGTTGACCTTGAAGAAATAAAGATACAATCCATTGATATGAATGACAAGACTATAAAACAAGGTATTCAAGGAAATTCACCCTGAATTTGTGGCTTCTTATATTCGCAGAACTCGATGCCATTCTGGAATGAATATACACAAAAACCTTAATAGGAGATTGGATCTTCCCAAACTTCAAATTATTGGCTCTTGCCAGTACCATTCATTATTTAGAAGCCAGTAACATAAATGTATGCAATTAACTCTGTACTTATGTATGCGGTGAAAGAAAGTAATGCTAAAAACTAAGCATTCATTGTAACGTTTGACCAGCCCCTATAAGGCAACAGAAACTGTACAGTCAGCAGATTGTGACAGTGTATTGTCTGCAGTTCATACACGTTTGGGGAATTCCACTTGGTAATGAGCTTTTTAGGGTCAATTGGGTACATAATGAAAAGCAGGGGAACTGAAGAACTGTGGTCGACAGTCTACGCAAAACATACGATTCCCTATCCCGTGTCAGGTCATGATTTCGCAAGGTCATTGAGGGCTCACTTTCTTACTATCTGCAGTTTGTTTAAATGTTTGGTATAGAGGTATGCGGAACTAAACAGTGACTCTTTGCAATCACTCACGGCCAAAGATCTGACGACACTGATCTCACGGCAACTGAACTTGAACGAACGCTCGCCAGAAATTGTAAAATTATCTAATGATTGTTTAAGAGTGATGGATGCCCTGGAAAAAGTCTCCGAGGAAGCGATCCGTAAAAGGAGAACAACTGTGGTTGCAGTACCTAGATCTTGAAGTACTTTTCATGGAGTTTATCAATGTTGAGAAGTTATGAATTGTACTTGTCGGTATGAGTCCTCAATGAAACCAATTCGTTTTATGGTTGCATGTATACAGTTTCATCAAAAGCGGGCAAATTCAGCAAATCACACACTATGGTCCAGTAAAATTGTCTTCAAAATACCCCTCAAGGGGAAGTTTTGGATTAAGTTTAATTTTTGTGTACTGTAGGTAGAAGTAAAAAAACTGTCTGATATAATTTGTAATGTATGTTGAAAAGAATGGAAAGAAAATTCAAACATTGCTAATAATTTTTCAGATGCCAGTATACGTAATACTCAATCACTCTCAACATCATCGAAAGAGTTTAAGAGTGAACTTAATTTACTCATGACGACTTTTCCTGAAATAAGGACACCACTGTTGGAGGTAGTATTGCATAAGTTATGTTGCTTTTATTTTCAATAAATATAAATGGAACAAAATATTCAACGGTGATTATATTAACTTAAATTAATGTATAATCTTAAAATAAATGGAATATTGGTAATCCAAACATGTTAAGGTATAAATTGTTTATCAATATAATAACTTTCTTATTGAATAGATAACTCATCAAACTGGTTTCACCCATAGAAAAATAAATTAGTTGGATTTAGGATATAATTTACTTGTCATACTTGTTTAGGTTGCCATGATAACTACATAAGCTTCTTTAACATTGAAGCTTTCATAGTTAACATTGAAACTTTTGAGAACCATAGGGTGTAACCCTAAGGAAATTTCGTAAAACCGATTCTTAATTAGTATGCATCTATGACACAAGAAGAGTATAACTACCAAATTTCATCTCTGTAGGTATTATAATTTTGGAGATTCGCTGTCCGTTAGAAAACCCCCTTTCTCTAACGGAGAGCTTTAAAAAACTTGTCATATTTCGCTGTGATGAATTTAAATATGTTCTTTTGCATTTGAAATTTGCTGAGTATACAGGCCTGCTGCAACGGGGGTATTTTTGTACTTGTTTCACTTTAATGTTTTTGAAGGTATCGTATATTGTACAGAAGGATATGTCTTTACCGAATCACTCATCGTCGCGGTAGCGATACGTGCAAGAGGATGTGCAAAAGGCTCTGGACGCAATAAAGAACTATGTAATTTCGATCTCCGCCGCAACAAGGGGGTTTCACGTGCCAAAAAGTACCCTGCATAACAAGCTTTACGGGAAATACATAGAGGAAACAGTAATCGGTCGCCCTTCAGTTCTGACTAAACAAGAAGACCACATCGTTCAATGGGTTTTGGATATTACGAAAGCTGGATTCCTAAACACAAAAGAACAGCTGATAGATACAGCGTATCGCGGATTATAAGGGATATGAATCGGCCAAATCAGCCCAAAAACAATGTATCCGGAGAATAATGGTACAATCTGTCCTCGGTCGTCACCGGGAAATCGCAAAGCGTGTCCTCAAGCCTTAACTTTATCACGGGCAAACGTAACTGAGGAACAGGTTCGTTACTGGTTTGCCAAGATACGAGCATACCTGGACAACGAAAACCTGCTCTCCATATTTAAGAATCCCCGTCGCATATTTAACGCTGACGAGACGGCGTTTTTTCTTTGCCCAAAAAAGAGTGCATTACTGTGCTTGTAAATGTAAAAGCCGCATGTGAGATGGCTTTGCCAATCGTAGTTTTCCGGTATGAACGTGTGTCACTAAATATCATCAGAGTTCCCAACAGAGTGGGGCCTTGACTATCCTCAGAAGGTGAATGGCGAGGGAAACATTTTATTTATTCATGTTGAAGCCTTCCGGAATTGGTAAACAATTATAACAGGTTACGTACCTTGACGTCCGCAATTCCTTAGACTGAGGAATTGCGGACGTCAAGGTACGTGACATGATATAAAGGAAACATTTTATGAATACGTAACCAATATATTTCACCCATGGCTTGAATCAAACGACATCCTGTTACCTGTTGACTTATTCATTGATGGCCATAATAATAATAATATTTATTTGATTTTACAAAATTTTGCATCAGCCTTACATTTTTTGTACTTAAAACTAAATTTGGATTATGTTGATTCTTGACTTATTAATATTGATGTTCATCTTCGAAAAATTCTTTTATTGAATAGTTAGTTTTCTTAATAAGATATCATTTACATTTAGATTTGAATTCTTCAATGGGTAAGCTTTTAAATTGTTCAGGCATGTTGTTATATAATTTCCTTCCATTATACAGCAAAGTAGTTTGTAAAATGTTGCTCTGTGTCATTCCATATTGATTGTATTGTTTTTACGAAAATTTGATTTGTAAACATTATTTTCTAAATGATGAAAAATTGATATATTGCATTTCACAAATTTTAATGTTTCATAAATGTATATGGACCAAAATGTCAATAAATTGTTTTCTTTAAAAGTTTTTTTACAAGAGTTTCTTTGTTTTAGCTTGAATATAATTCTTAGGGCTCTTTTTTGCAGTTTAAATATTCTGTTAACGTAAGAATTTGCCATACCCCAGGTGATTTGAATTCCGTATGTAATAATAGGTGTAATTAAAGAATGGTAGACTGATTACTATCTTCTTAATACAAATAAGTTTGTTGACAGTTTATTAATGTACCACATGGAAATCTCAAACTTGCAAAATCGTTTTACCCAATATTCATTCTTTCCGCATTCTAATGTTAAGTATGGATTCGATTGGCTTCCAGCTTATCACCCTCACAATCTCTCTCACATCATCTTACAGCTAGGACATTTCCTGATGTCAACTGGGTGTTTCCTCGAATTGGAACCTACTCTCAAGTAACCTGAAGATGAATTGGACACTCTTTTATGAATTAATCATTGTGATTTGTTTATACATATTAATACTCAAGAACAAAATAAAACTCAAACTATTCAAGTTTTGTACAAGTAATTTTCATCAGCTTTTATAGGTGCGCAAGATAGCACTGGACAAGCAAGTAAAGTATAATGAAGAGAAGCAATACCTCATACCATCTAATAAGTGAATGTTGAAGCAAATAATTGCTTCAAGGCGGCCCATTATGTTCAGGGACCCTATTTTTGAAATAGGTAAGTTGGCGAGTGAGTGAGTCACTCAACCCTTAAGTTATTTGTTTCTAATTAGATAACGAATTCACAGATAAAAATGAAAATATTCTTAACCAACTTAATGATTTCAGCCCCACAATATCTGTGTATATAATTTGAATAGGCATTTATTCTTAAAGAAATCATAATTTTTATATAGATATCATGTACGTTGAGTATCTCACCAATCCAACCATTTTTAATCACCAAGCAATAGGCTGTTAAGTAAAAACGTTTGAGTTGGCAGGAAACAAGCTTATTCTTCTTCTCTTTGGAGGAAGGAATAACAGTAATCATGGAAAGCCTTTCCAATTAGGTTGTTTACTTTTTGATACTAAATTGACCTATAAATATACCAAGATAGTTTAGTCAAGGCCACGAAAAATTAGGTAATTCTTTAAATTGGTCAATGTTTACTTATGGCTTTCTAGTTTGACAGATGTATCGTTTGAAATGGTGACAGCCCACGTGGTGGTTTAAACAATGCTACCATCAGCTGACAGGTGACGAGTGACTCACTACTCAACTCTCAACCGTTTCAAAAATAGGACCCCAGTTCTTTATCTCATTTCTCCAAAAACTCTTTCCATAACATGCGATTTGTTTCATACATGTCAAACCTAATTATTTATCATATGACTCTTGTTATTGATAACTTTATTATTACTCTAATTCTTACATTGAAATATAGTCTATACTTTTCTCTCTCTATTTTGTGCTCTCTAATCTCAATATATTTTCAAACTCGCATTATGTATTTTTATTTATGTAGATTTCTCGGTCCGATAATCTTTTTATATATATTTAAAACCTCACAGTGATGCTGATGGTAATGTTCGTGCGACTGCGGAATCGGCAACAGGCCTGACGTTGCCGACACTAGCTTCACGTCAATCGAGCCAACAATCGCCATAGTGAGCGAGACTGAAAGTGAAAAGCGGGACCTAAAACTGTATCTGAGCCATTAGTTGAACTCCACCTCCCCAATTCTGATGAAAAACCCACTGAAGAACCCTCTAGTTCTACATCGATCCAACAGCAGCCGTTAACTACAACACCCATGATAACCGAAATGTGTAAGACGGCGTCCGAGTCCACGCAATCATTGGAGTATGCTGACATGGAATTTGTGAGTGATTCTGAAAATAACATACATTCATCTTCCTCTTCCAAATGTGCCTTGTCATCAATGACACTAAATCTATCAGATAAATACTTTGACGTTCAGTCACATTCTTTTAACTTTGCGATTGAAATAAAAAAAAAAACACGAAAAACTTCCTTCAACTTTTCCTGAAGATTCTAAAGGGTTTTCAATGCCTACAACTATTTTTTTATAAAAGCTAGCTAACAGTGAATGTGATGACAGAGATTGGTTGGTCTGGAGCAAAACAAAGGCAGCTTTGTTCAGCTTGCCTTGTAAAATTTGTAGTCCATCTTTGTCTAAAGTATCAATGCTGGTCACAGCTGAAGGGTGGTCTGCTTCTCAAAATTGGAGGAAACTGCATGCAAGGGTCCCGGAACATGAGAAAAGTGAAACTCATAAATCGTGCTAACTTCAGTAGAAATGTGAACAGTTGAACACCAGAAGGAAAAATCTTTAAGTGATCTTCTAAGTCAAACTATTAAACATGAAGAAGTGTGGCGTCGCCTTCTTCGTCGACTCCTTTATGTAACTTTGTTCCTTGCTGAGAGAGGATTAGCTTTTAGAGGTAACACCAATAAAATTGGCGACTGTGCAAATGGTAACTTTCTTGGCATCCTTGAACTGCTGGCGAAATATGACCCGCTCCTCATTTACAAAAGGTACGTCATTCTCAAGAGACTGGAAAGAGACTCCAAGTTGCCTATCTATCACCGGAATTCAAAACGAGTTTGTTTATTGACGTTTGTTTATTGTTTGTTACATTGCTTCGTGGGCTTCGGCCTTACAAATTATATTGTTACTTATAATTCTCCGCCCTGTCTACAAGACACGCCACTACGCACCATGCAATCTAACGCAGATACGACGTCAGTCCTTCCTAAAGAAGAGACAATCGCACCGGAATTGGTACCCACTCCCAGATTTTCTAGAGCAAATGAAGTTGAGTTCTTCATTAAGAACCACTCAATACTTCAAACTATCGCTAGTAAATATAATACATCCGTATTAATTCCAGAGACACCGTCAACAACCTCAGCTAATAATGTCTACCAACGCTTGAACACCAGTGAAAGAGTTGAGGTTGATTATGGCTCACCAATGGAAATTGACGTTCAGTCAGATAAGCGATTCTTGGCTCAGTACCTCATGTTCACAACCGCAAAGGAATATCCAGATCTTGATGTAAAAGGTTATCCATACACCTCACTACCATCGCTCATTTCCTACAAGCTGGCTATTTTCATCGGACATACACTCTTATGCGACATAATATGTAGAAATACTTGGTCCCCGTCGTCTACCCCCTACGTTAGTGATCCGGCATATATCGAATTGCTGAACTTACTTAAGACATGCCCAGTCCCTGAAGACGAAAGAACTCTAATTGAGTACCTTGCCCCAGTTAAAGACTCCCAAAGGCAGAATCTAAAGTTCGTACCTTCATTCGCTGGATTTTCATTCTTACACGACTTCTTATACTCAGTATCGATACATGTTTATTTAACTATTCAAACATCTTAGCAACCAACCGAACTAACGCCGATCCCAACAACACAATGCACAAAATTTACACGTCCATCATTGTAACAATTGGCGCTGAATCCTACAAGATCTCAAACCTATTTGGAGGCCCGTATAGTGATGGAGGAGATCCCCTCTACAATAAGAACTGGTTTTCACTAGCACTTGAGACTTTCATTAACCCAGTAGTTTCCCGTGCCCTTGTTCAACGTCCAAAATTCGCGAAGACTCCTGACACAATCCAAGGATACGCTACAGCTGAAGAAGTAAATGGCTATCACTATTTACTTGGTTTTCCTGAAGAAAACGGCTTCCTGCTGGATTCATTCCTCATTGACATAAGGCGATACTACGCAGACACCACACCTGGTTTATAAAACTAGGCACAAAGTTAGGACAAGTGACCGGAATTACAATAATGACACATTGTTCGACGTCATATTTTGAAAGAGTATGAAGAGGCTAAATACTTTGCACTGATTGTTGATGCCACACCAGACTCAGCTCATATTGAACATACTGCATTTTTGATCCGTTACGTTCACCATTCCAGCACTTCGAGCTCATCCTTCGATAGTGACAAATCAAAAGAAGATAAATCTGAATCGGGATTGGCAGAATAATTTAAAATTCTAAAACATTTGATAGCTTTTGTAGACTGTTCCAAGGAAACTGGAAAAGCAATCTACGATCTGATTAAATCCACTCTTGAACAGCTTAACATCCCAATTTCTGAGTGTAGAGGCCAGGGCTATGATAATGGCAGCAATATGAGAGGGGCGTATAAAGGTGTGCAAGCAAGGATGTTAGTTGATAACGTCCTCGCAGCTTACTCAGCGTGTGCGTGCCATTCACTAAATCTTTGTGGGGAATAGGCTGCAGCAAGTTGTCGTGAGGCCGATACATTTTTTGGCGTCGTAAAAAAACTTTACAATTGGTTTAGTTCCAGTCCTCAAAGATGGGAAATTCTTCTGGACAAAACCGGATGTTCCTTGCACTCTACGTCACAAACCCGTTGGTCTGCTAAAGTTGAGTGTAAGCCGATTGCAGCACATCTCCCAAGTTTGGTTGAAGCTTGAGATGATGTTCTGCTCTTGAATTTATCGGCAGAGACTGGAAGAGACATCGAAGGACTTAAAACCTACACGAAATCTATTGACTGTTTACTCTTATCACCCATATGGTTTAAGATACTGTGACAACGGGGCCCATTTTCCCATCGTCGGGGAAATTGTGCGGGGTAACTTCCCCAGACAAACTGTAATTTTCCCCGGGTAATGAGGAGAGGGGGAAGTGAGACAGAGAAGTGCCGGAGGCAGCGGGCGGCGGGTCAGTTGACAGTCAGACCCGAGACGGAGTGTGGTGTTCGGGGGTCGGGCGCCGTGTTGGAGGAGCGGACAGCGAGAGGCAAAGCGGACGAGTCGAGATGGACGGAGTCGACCCCCATGAGTTGGAATTGTCCGCGTAGGGCCTAGTTGACAGCTCTTGATGTATCCTGTAGGCATCGAAGGGAGACCGAGGGCACAGGAACCAGTATGAACTAATAAAGACGCAATTTTAAGGTAAGATCGACTTTTTATTTTGGAACTACACCCCCCCCTACCGTTGCACCCCTGAGGGAAGGGGGTGTGACAGATTTTGGTGGAGGTACGCCGGGTACCCTGAGGCGATCGAAGAGCCGATGACGGCGTAAAGGTTACTGGTACCTTAGGTAAGAAGTGATGTTGTACTTACACCGGTACAGGTAGAGGAGTAGTAGGGAGCCTCCACTGTGATTAAATAAAAAGAATTGTTGTTGTGTTTTTGTTTATTGAAAGAAAAGTAAGTATTTAAAGTAGTGATGGTTTAATATTAGTTTTATTTAAAAGAGAAAAAAAAGTGGGGTCTCCTCAGGACAAGCTCCTTGTGGTGTAATGGACGGCATCGCTTTTAATATTTAAGGCATGTTTATTTTTTTTTAAGGACCAATTCTAGCCATGAAGGGAAATAGTAGAGCAAGTCGCAGGTAATGTGAGTGTGTTTATTAGTTATTTCAGGGTGTAGATTTAGGGTGTTTTAAAGAATTAATTGATTTTGTTTTCTAAAGGTATTTTATGTTTTTTGTTTTGCGTTGATGATAAAGAGTTCCTAGGCTAATAATGAAAGATCGTACCGAGGACAATAATAGTTAACATTGTTGGACGAGTTTTGAGTTCTTTGTTAACAAGTGAATGAAGATTCTATAGTGTGAAGATTTTATCGTGTATAGTGAATATGTTTTGAAATAGTGTTTGATCAAGTGTCAATATGTGCTTCTTTTGTTTTGTAATTTTAATTTAAGGAAGTGTTAAATAAAGGTGGTTGTGAGATTTTGGAATTTTTGTGTGTAAAGTGGAAAGTTAGTGTGTGATAGGTTGTGTTAGTCTAAGAAGTGGCCATAAGGGGCTAATGTTTCCTGTAAAGCTATCCATAAAGACAAGGAGCCAGTCCCGTCAAGAGGAGGAAGAGAAAGAGGAGGACGTGACTGAAAACCAGTTTGCCCAACCAGTAGAGCTTAGTCCAAGTGCAAGCGTTACGTTATCAGAAATAGGGTCGGCCAACTCTGGGTCGGAAGAAGGGGAATTTGAGCCTCGACGTGAAAATATCAGGACTCCTGAACCCCGGAGGAGGGAAGAAGAAGACATGGCGGAGGCCAGGATAACCACCATCGTGCCAGGGAGATTTAAAGGCTCTATTGATGAGGACGTGGAGGAATATTTAGCCCAGTTTGAAAGTGTGGCAAGAGCGAATGGATGGGACGGTAATAAGAAACTGGTGGTACTCCCCTGCTACCTTGAAGGAGCGGCTTTGAAGTGGTATGAGAACGCCGAGAAGGCAGCACAAGATGCGCTGACTTGGGACCAGGTCAAAGAGGGAATGAAGAAAGCGTTCCAAGGAGTGGCTTGGTATGAGCATCTAGAATATAGATTACGAATGCGCATGCAGGGCGAGTATGAGCCTGTGGAGGCGTATGTACAGGATGTAATCAACTTATGTTGCAAAATAGATGCACACATGAATGAAAGAATTAAGATCAAGCACGTGTTACGTGGCCTGAAACCATCATTATTGGAAAAGGTTATGGTAATGACAAATGATAGCCTAGAGGCCTTGCTGACCAATATTAGAAAAGTCCAAACGGCTAGGTTTATGGCGGGACAAAGAGTGGACCACCTGCTGTCAGAGCCGACTGCAGGAGTTGTGAATGTTCACCAAGGAAAACTGCCTGATCCTAAGGCTCAAGAGTCCTTAGAAAGCAAAATTGAGAATTTAACTTCGCAATTTGAGAAAATAAACATGAAGTTGTTGGAATCTCAATCGCACTACAGAGGTGATCAACCGAGAAGGATGGGAAGCCAGAGAGGCGGATCAATAGAAGACAGAAATCCACAGTTCCAGGCTCGAGGAAGAGGAGGATTCCGAGGTACGTCGAGACCCTTTGGAAGGACCAGTGATGGGCGAGTGATCTGTTATAAGTGTAACAGACCTGGTCACTATGCAGTAGCCTGCCGGAACAACGTGTCGGAAAACGACCAAGAGGGGCGTTAAGCAGGGAAGGAAGCGCTCCTTTTCGATCAACCTTCCCAAATCAGAGAGAGAACGGAAGAACTACCCCACCAAGATTGGCAACTTTGTGTCAAGCTCACGAGGAACAGGAGTGGCACGATACGTGGCGACGATATTGGGGTATACCGAGACCGAGACCCAAACAAGAGGGAATAACAAGTACTATACGCACCCTAGGAGTGTTAGAGATAAGGGCTGTGTTGAATCAAATAGAAAGATCGGTTATTGTGGATACGGGGGCATGCGTTAGTTGCATTGACGAGAACCTGTTAGAAAATTTTTATGGAGACGTTAATCCTGTCCATGGCGTGAATATGAAGACAGCCACCGATGAGCCAGTTACTATAATAGGCCGTGCAACCATAGTTCTGCAGATAGGTTACTGTGCAATGCGGTTTCCAGTTTTTGTAGCTCGGGGCGTAGGTGACTGTTGTATCCTCGGAAATGACTTTCACTTGAGATTTGACACCGAAATAAACTTTGCCAAGAGGACCGTGTCGTTTAAGAACCAAGGGGGTAGGAAAATAACTGTCCAATTTCATGGCCAGGAGAAAGAAGCGAAATACTTGAGACCTCCACCGGACCCTACGTGGCTGAACCAAATTCAACTCGCCGACATAAGGAGACCACCTGTGGAAGTGAGATGTGCAGATCCAGCGGAAGTGCCGCCTAGAAGTTTTCGATTCTTGAAGATAACTTATACTGAAACACCACCAGAGGTTGGCATCATCGAACCTAAGCATGAGCTGTTTAAACAAAAGTCAATCATGGTACCTAGGTGTTTAACTGAAGAACTAGTCCCAGAGAAGTTAATGGTGATGAACTTTTCAAATGAGACTGTGGGACTAGAGCAGGGTGAAGTGCTGGGTGAAGTTCGCAAAGTTGAGGAGGTTAAGAAATTTAGCCCTAAAGAGAAGAAAGAATTAGCAGTGTTAACAACGAAGCCTGAGGAATTTGAACTAAATTTAAATCCTAACCTAACCCCGGAGCAAAGGGAAAAATTAGTTGCCCTACTGATGGAATATTCAGACAGATTCGCATGGGATCGTTCAGAGATAGGGAGAACCAATGTTTGCGAGCTTGAGATTTCGCTAAGTGATAGCACTCCGGTACATCAGCCGCCGTACCGTGTGTCACATAGAGAGAGGGAAATTATCAGAGACCAGGTAGATAAAATGCTGTAAAGGAATGTGATACGGCCCAGCCGGAGTCAATATGAATCACCTGTAGTGTTAGTCCGAAAGAAAGAAGGTGAGTGGCGCTTCTGTGTAGACTATCGCGCCCTAAATGAAAAGGTTATTTCGAATCAATACCCTCTACCATTGATTGATGACATATTAACTTATCTGAATGGATGTAAGTGGTTTTGCACCTTAGACATGAACTCAGGATATTGGCAGATACCAATCAAGGAAGAAGACAAGCACAAAACCGCTTTTGTGACGCCAGACGGCCTGTGGGAATGGGAAGTCACCCCATTTGGATTGAAAACTAGCCCAGCGGTATTCCAGCGGTGCATGGATCAA
Source organism: Flexamia atlantica (assembly GCA_035578135.1). Classification (NCBI taxonomy): domain Eukaryota; kingdom Metazoa; phylum Arthropoda; class Insecta; order Hemiptera; family Cicadellidae; genus Flexamia; species Flexamia atlantica. The sequence continues at coordinate 5,230,602 of JAQJVK010000019.1, forward strand.
GTGCTGGCAGGATTGAAATGGGGAAGTTGTCTAGTTTATCTAGACGATCTACTCATAATGGCGCCTGAGTTTGATCAGATGCTTCAACGTCTGAGGCTCGTCTTAGAAAGATTGAGGGAAGCGTCTATGACCTTAAATCCATCAAAGTGTACTTTCGGGCAAAAGGAAGTGAAGATACTAGGACATGTTGTGGACGAAACAGGAATTCGCCCGGATCCTGCGAAGATCGAGAGTGTCGTACGTTTTGAAACCCCGAGAAGAGTAAGAGCGGTTCGTTCGTTTTTGGGATTGTGTAACTACTATCGTAAGTTCGTCCCTGACTTCGCGAAGATAGCTGCTCCGTTGACTCAGCTGACCAGAAAGGACGTCAGATTTCATTGGGGACCAGAACAGGAGGAGGCGTTTGAGACGCTTAAGGAGAGGTTAACCTCATCCCCTATATTGAAACACTTTGATCCTAACCTTCCCCTCGAGGTACATACGGACGCAAGCGACTTGGGAGTCGGAGCTGCGATTATGCAGAGTGAAGGTGAGACCATGTTCCCAATAGCGTACGCTTCAAGGAAACTCTCCGATGCTGAGAAAAAGTACTGTACTACCGAGAAGGAGTGCATAGCAGTAGTGTGGGCAGTTCAACATTTTCGCCATTTCCTATGGGGCAGAAAATTTACCATTGTGGTGGATCACCATGCGTTGTGCTGGCTGAGCAAAAATAAAGATGTGTCCGGACGATTAGGTAGATGGGCTCTTAAGTTAATGGAATTTGATTACAAGGTTCGGCATAAGCAGGGAAGGCTACATGTTCTCCCTGACTGTCTGAGTAGGAACACGTGTCAAGAGTACAGTATAGAAGATGATGAGGCCTATAACGTCCCAATGTTCGCCATAGACATTACGGACCTCGAGAGACTACAGGATGAAGATGAAGAGTGCAAGAGGCTGAAGGAAGCAGTGAAAGATCCGGAAAGCGCTCGTTCTCAAGACCGAAGAGCAGTGAAGAGTTACGTCATCGAAGGAGGACTGTTGTACAGGCGGAATGTAGCTCACAATGGCCGTGATAAGCTCCTTGTAGTTCCTAAGAGTATTAGGAGTGAAATCCTGTACGAGTGTCATGATAGCCCTGCGATAGGCGGGCATTTAGGGTTTAGTAAGACATTTTACAAAATCAAAGATCGCTATTATTGGCCAAATATGCTAAAAGAGACCGAGAAGTATGTGAAGACCTGTCCAGATTGTCAAACTAGAAAAACGCCCAAGGGTTTACAAGCCGGCTTGCTACAGCCAATACCTGTGGGGTACCCCCTGGAACGGATTGGAGTGGATGTCCTCGGACCTTTTACCAAAACGACCAATGGGAACATTTACATCATCACGGCGATGGATTACGCAACCAAGTGGGCGGAGGCACGACCGACCCCTACAGCAACTGCAGAAGAGACAGCTAAATTTCTCATCGAAGACGTTGTTTGTAAGTTTGGGTGTCCAAATGAGATCCTCATGGATAGGGGGTTGAATTTTCGGTCCAGACTAGTAACAGAGTTATTAAGAGGGTTGGGTATCAGACCTTCATTCACCACCGCATACCACCCAGCGTGTAACGGTCTAGTGGAACACTTTAATGGGACTCTCGCACAAATGCTTTCCTACTATGTGGGAACGAGCCAGAAAGATTGGGATTTGTACGTGAAGCTAACCTGTTTCAGTTACAACACCGCAAGGCAGGAAACTACCAAGCATACCCCGTATTTCTTAATGTTTGGGCGCGAGGCGAGGTTACCAATTGATGTCGCGTTGAGCCAGAATTGTAACAGTGACAACGACGTAGAGGCAGCCCTACGACGAGTGCAGCAATGTCGAGAAGATGTGATAAAGATAATAGAAAGGAGCCAAAAGAAGCAAAAAGGACGGTACGATCAGAGACGGAAGCATGTCTCTTACGAACCCGGAGATTTGGTGATGCTGTGGACACCAACTCGCAAGAAAGGAAAAACGACCAAGCTACTTCATCGTTGGCACGGACCCTACCGCGTCGTAAATAAACTCTCGGACCTCAACTATGAAGTCGAAATCACGAGGAGGAAAGGCAGGGATTATATTGACACAGTGCATGTCAGTCGTCTGAAGAAGTATCACCGTAGGAATTAGAAGACGTCATGTAGTGACGTGCGGGTTCAATAGTGCGAAAAAGTGCAACTCCGCAAGTGCGATGACCGCCACATATGGAACTCTTTCGGTAGAGACCGATTGTCGGTCAGTGCAGTGTATTAGTGAGGCGCGGCTCGCCCGTAACGTTATTAGTGAGTGTTGTCTCGCCGGACTTAAGTGCCAGTGAACAGAGGACTACTTTCGTTTAAGTACAGGTACCCGCTACCGAAGTTAACAGATCTATAACTGAGCTTCTACGTAGATTAAGATTCACAATTTAAAAAAAAAAAGGGGGTTTATAATATTCTTGTTTAGTCTTAGTGCAGTTTATTTATGTCGGTATGTTGTTTAATCTTGTTTTGATTCTTAATATAATGTTAGATTTTAGGTTTGTGTGTTATTTATTGTGCATTTTCAAATGTGTGAGTATTTCCATGAGTTTGGCAGAAGAATCGATACCGGTATCGGTAACGTCCGGGGTCCATTGGCGAGAGATAAGTGAGGCAGTGGTGTATGAATCTTCTATACCGTTAGTGTATAAGAGTGTTTGGCCAGTCATGGACATGGCACATCTCCCGCTACCAGAGAAAAATGGATTCTGTGGGACGACTATGAATGACCCGCAATGTGTTTTGTTTTCATGGGTGTTACAGACCGATAAACAGATCGCGTGGCAGCTCAAGTGGCTAAATTCTAGTTTAGTTACAATGGAAACGAGTAATTCTAATCCCCGACAGGACCGGAGGTGCCGGAGTATTAAGTTCCTAGGTGAAATAGCACATTGGTGTTGTGGAGTGGCGACCAATAGACAACTAAAACCATTGTTTACCAACCAGAAACTTATGTCCCATTTTGAATTTGAGTTACAGGATCAGATAAAGGAAGCTTATGCCGAGATCGATGATATTAATCTAAACATGCAGAATTATAGTACTAAACTAGAGCAAACGTTTGCCCAGGTTATCGATGCGGGAGTAAATATAACCAAAGTGATAAACAGATTTCAACAACAGCAGTTCACAGTTGATAGAGTTAACGATTTTAAAAGTTTCAGTTTGTTACAGATTAGTGCTCACCACGTAGTAAGGCAGTTGCAGATAATTCAGTTGATAACCCGCTTAGAAATATTAAGCCAATGTCGAGAAAAGAAAATACCTAATTCAATAGTGACTGTCCAGAAACTAAAAGCTGATTTGGTTGAAGTATCTAGAGCAGTGACACAGGATGGGTACGAATTAGCTATACCAGCGGAGGAAGTGACGAAATATTTGAAATTAGACCTAAGTGATTGTGTAATTGCAGATGGAGAAATATTGGTTAATATAAAGGTTCCCCTAAGGAAGTTACGCTCGCAGTGGAAAATATATGAACTACTGACAGTACCGTTTGCTTGGAAAAATAATACGTGTATGTTTCAGCAGGGTACTACGTATCTAGCCGAGAGTAGCAAAAGGTTAGTAATCTTACAAGGAGCCGCCACTCAAGACTGTCAACCCCATAATAACCATTTGTGTTATATTCCTAGGTATGCTGGAGACGCCACCTCGGGATCGTTATGCCCACGCAAAATATTCGAAGGAGCAACTATTCAAGAACTGAGTGAAGTGTGTATATTTTCTTGTGTTACAGGCGATATCCCATTGGTAAATAAGATCGATGAGCACACTTATGTGTTAACACACGTGGTGGGTAAGTTGGAGCTAACATGCAGATACAGCGAGAACCGAACTTTCAATATTTCGGAGCGAGGGAAGTTAGGGGCGTTAGAGGTCAAGGTACCATGTGATTGTAGTTTAAGCCAGTCAACCCACATGTTTGTTTCAGAGTCGTACCCCTGTAAGACAGTACCGGAGGGTACCGAGATAGTCCATGTCTTGCCAGCAGTTTGGTCAAAATTAAAGTCACTAAAGATTTCCTCTTTTAACAGAAAAGCGACCAATACGTTCAATACCTTGGAGGAGTGCTTGGATAACTCGTGGCCTACACAAGTTCCCCATTGGAACACCGTTATTTCAGGGCATAAGGCTACAAAAGCCCCGGTCTTGAGGTTTCCCCAGGATACGCAGGGGGTATTAATCGCATTGTCAGCGGCTATTCATGTTGTATATATGATTCTTGTAACTGTAATAGTTTTTAATAACCCACATTTGTTAGGAATAGGGATGGTAAATTTTGTTAGAACTGAAACTGATCTTGTTAGTAATGAGTCTAATAACACATTTTTATTTGATTTCTTATATTGTTTTGTAATTATTGTTATTTTTGTTTTGGGTTGGCATCTGGTCAATAAGATTAAGAATCGACGTCAGAAAATGCTGTGTGACGGAGCAGAGCTCTCCGCAAGACGTCCGGTAGATGACCTCCCTCGTGACCTGCCAATCGCCTCGGTAGATGGTAAAGAACTCCGTATCACGCTAGAGTGGTGTGACAGGAGCGTCAATGATAAGTAAAATGGACAATACATGACGCCACGGAGTGAGTAAGACCGGGTGAGGCGAAAGTGTAAATAATATTGTGATTAATTGGTACATAATCTACTTATTATTTGTAATGATTGTTTGATTATTTGTTCTAGTTTCGTTTATTTGATTATTTGTTTTTGTTTGTATATGTTGGATTATGTACTAAGTGACTTTGTGGAAAGGAGTTGGCTGGTGAGGAAGCCAGATAGAAGCGCAGATGAGTAACGGTGTTATAGTGAATGAAGTATAGGTTGATAAACGTGTTTTTATTATTGAATGAGATGATTGCTTAACGAGTATTTCAGTATTGTGTCGCCTGAGAGTAAAGTCAGTACGAAGCACCGAGAAGGTTTTCAATGAGACGGGTGTGACTCCCGAGATAAACAGAGAAGCGACAGCCGACCAGCTGATGACAGGAGTTCAAGGTCAGAAGACCGGGCGGCAGCTGTATACGCGCCCGTGACGCGTCACCGTATTTGATTGATTTGATTTTCAGTACAGAAAAGTTTTGTCTAATGCAGTGGTTGACATCGAGGATGCATTGTGAATTATATTATGATGACTTTTGATTTGATATTGATGATTTGTATTTTATTTTGATATTGCATTGAGTTGATTTATATGTATTGTTTATGTAGTGTATTTTCCGTTACTTGAGAAGCACTCTTGCTGAGTGTTGGTGAGGCTAGCTCAAGTGTGGGTCAGGACTATTGGCACCCCTAATTCGGCTCCACCCTCAAAATTCGGAATTGTTAACGTAAAGCCCCCCACATTTGAGAATAGCCATGAAGTTGACAGTTTCAGGTCCAACGTGCCTCGACGATTGAGTCCAAAACGTCATGACTGTGATGGCTACCAAGTGTGATCGCATGTCCCCCCCTCCGCATTAATTTGTGGAGTCCCCGCGTCGCATCTAGGAGCACCTAATTAAGTTACTTACTAAGCCATTGTCCCACGATTATGTTAATTAAGTTAGAATTAAGAATTGGCAATTTGTTTATTACATTGCATTCATTTCGTTGTACTCATATTATTGTATTAATCAAAGATGATAATTGGTGTAAGAATATGTTAATTGTTATGTTTAGGAATTAAGATTCAGAGAATATTTGTTTAGCGATTATAATTAACTAAATGGGATTGTATTGACGAATGAAGCGAATGATGGTGGCCACCAAAGTATGAATGTGTGTGAGTGAATGGATGGGAATGTGAAAAGAAAAAAAAATATATAAACTGTGTTAGTGTTAACACAGAAAGCCCACTCAGATCACGGTCTTCATGTACAGTTTATTTGTTTGGTTCTGTAACCATATGTCCAATGTCACTTGTAGATAAGGAGATGAAATGTTCTTCTTTGCCATGTTATGTGTCACTGTGTATCACACGTGCTAATAATAAGCAAATATTCAATGTTTAGCGCACAAGAAGAGATAATTGTAATAACGAGTTAATATTGAGTCAAGGGATAAGAGGAGATATATAATTGTTCGCTGTCATTGTAGATTAGTTTATTCATGATTAAAGATACTGGGTATATTTTTGTTGATGTTAGGGTGTTAAAGGGTTTAATTAATTGTTGTGTCGGTAAAATATGACGAGGATTGTGAGTTACGTAACTATGAATGATTTTATGCAGATGGAGTGCATAATTAGAGTACCATTGATGTATTTACAAATTATTGTTCGTGAGGTAACAAGTTAGTAACCATGTCGTAAAGTTGTTCTCAGCCCACCAGAGCACAGAGCCGATACGTGGAAAGCGAGCGGAGAGCGAGGCCGGTCCGTTGCTAGCTGACACCGACTTCCGCTCAGCACTCCGCTCAGCACGTCGCCACTCCGTCGTTGGTCACGTCGACGACCAACTGCGCCTCAACTAGAGTACTCAAAATATAAAACTTCAAGTAATCCACGTGCGGGAGAAAAGGACAATATCTGGTCAAGATAATAACATTGTAGAAAACTATATTTTAAATCTTAAGGAAAATGTTCAACTTATAATTAACTCCCAGAGGTACTAACTTTGTAATAAAGAGATTGTATCATATTAATGTGTCAGGTTTTTATAGAGTCAATCAGTATAGTAACTTCTTGATATAACGAATGAAAGGTTGTTAAATCTATAAATAGGTTGCTAAATGAAAATTGTTAAAATTATAGTTAATACAAACGTTGGATCATTAAATGGGAATTGTCAAATTTTAATTATTATAAATTTTTAATATTGTAAATGAGATGCTTCTATTGTAAATCAAAGTACTAGAGTGAGTGATTTTGTCAACATAATTGTAAAAGAGTTTAGTATTTGTGTTCATTGAAAGAAGTTGTTTTCGAGTAAATTGACTTGTATTAAATTTATTGTTGAAATTGCGCTTTCCGGAATTAAATTCCAATGAAAGTTTTTATTTAAATATAAAAAAAAAGATTGTAATGTTGATGACTTTCGAGATTGTAACATTAATGTCTAGTAAGAGAGTTTATCAGGAGGAAATTAGAAAACTCAGAGTGCCTCTAGATAGAGTTATCATAATCAGAGGCGCAGTTAGTTATTGCGTAGTGCAACTTAAGTAGGACGGATGTAGACAGTACGCATCAGCACTTCTTGTCACGTAGGTATTATAGCGTGACTGAATTATTAATAGAAATACACTAAGACCGACAGGTGGAAACGTATGACTACACGTACCTGTGTCTCGGCGTAGACTGTCTCTCTCTGTTCCGTGTATCTCTAAGGATATGATGTCATCTAGGCTCTGATTGGTTGGATTCGTTCTTGCTATTGTTCTGAATAGGCTATTGTTCTGTTGCGGGGTTTCATGACAATACAAGTTGACTATTGACTATTTAAAATAAGATAACTCTTGATGAATAATACCAAATAAAATATTTACTTTATAACAACTCCTTCCCACCAATTAAAATTCAACAAATGTCCATACAAAAAAATAAACTAAACAATTCTTCTGTGGGAAGATTCACAACTTAATTTAAAGGTTTAACTTCTGGACAGGCCGTCGAACCCGCTGCGATCGACGGATGTCAATTCCAGGACCTTGTCGGTTTTCATTACTTGCCGAAACTTCTTTACTATTGTCTTCATTAGGTGCTAGGCTTTCATGCAGGCTAGGCCTACTTGATTCTAGGTCTTTATTGGGTGATTTTGTCTCTTTGTTGGGTGATTTCGTCTTCATTGGTGAGTCAACTTGTAAGGGGTTAGGTTTAGTCAGTTTTGAGGGCGTGACTTGAATCGGAAGATTTACTGCTTAAGTCCTCATTAGATATGGTGTGTTTTGATCGCAAGTGATCTGAATGGACAAATCTTTTTCTTCCTTCGACCCGTACAAGATAAGTTACTGGACTTAACCGTTCCAAAATTACGCCAGGTAACCAATTTACTACTTCCTGCCTTACGCTTTTCACAAAAACTTTTTCACCAACATTGAATGATCTGAATTTGCCACGATGTTCATTAGCTGTACTTTCTGTTTTGAGTTGTGATTTTTCCATCTGATTTGCAATATGAGGTTTTAAAAGTGTTAATTGAGTTCTAGGCTTGAAATTTAAAAACATTTCTGCAGGGGAAATTCCTGTTGTTGTATGAGGTGTGTTACGGTAAACAAAAAGGAAGCTGTCAATTCGGTGTTGCAAAGTCCTATGCTGGTTGTTCTTTGAGTCTTGGAGGAGCTGTTTCAAGAATACTTCTTTTACGGTTTGAACCGCTCTTTCTGCTAGTCCGTTCGAAGCAGGGTGGTAAGGTGGTGTAACCACATGTAAGATTCCATTAGAGGCTAAAAATCTTTTGAACTCGTCAGACACTAACTGCGGTCCTCCATCTGTGACAACGGTTGTTGGTAGACCATATGCTGAAAAACAAGAACGCAACTTTTCGATTGTACGGGCAGAGGTTGTCGAGGTCATATGAAAAACTTCTATCCACTTTGATCTACTGTCTACAATGATTAAAAAATCTTTGCCCTCAAAACAAGCAAAGTCCAAATGGATACGCTGCCAATTATGTTTTGGCCAAGACCATTGTTGAAGTGGTGCTAGGGGAGCTGATTTCCTAGTTGACTGACAGATCTTACATTGTTTAACTAAGTCCTCAATGTTCTGGTCAAGACCAGGCCACCAAACAAAACTGCGAGCAAGCGCCTTCATACGTGATTCGCCCGGGTGTTCACGATGTAGCAGAGACAAAATTTCATCACGATGAGTTGGCGGTATGATTACCCTACACCCCCACAAAATACAATGCTGCTCCACAGAAAGCTCGGATGATCTTGAGAAATACGGCAGCAGTTCCTTATCATGAACATGATTAGGCCATCCATACAATGTAAAGTCATGAACTCGAGATAATATAGGGTCGTATTTGGTGGCTAGGCCTATTTCTTTATAGGTTATAGGCAGGTCATTTTCAAGAGAGAAAAAATTTACCTCACCTTCCGTTTTGTTACAACCATGCGGAAGTCTGGATAGTGCGTCGGCGTTGGGAATGTCAGATCCTTTCCTGTATTGAAGTTCATACTGGTAGGCCGCCAGGATAAGCGCCCATCTCTGGATACGTGCAGCTGCCAAAGTAGGTATTCCCTTTGAGGCTCCAAGAAGGTAAGTCAGTGGTCGATGATCGGTAGCTAAGAAAAATTTACGACCATACAAGAAAACATGAAATTTCTTTACTGCGAAAACCAAGGCCAAAGCCTCTTTTTCAATTTGAGCATACTTTTCTTCGCATTTAGTAAGTGTTCGTGAGGCGAAAGCAATAGGCCTTTCAGATTTATCAGGCAAAATGTGGCTGATTACGGCTCCTACACCGTATGGACTGGAATCGCATGTAACAACTATATCTAAGTCAGGGTTGTATGGCATTAAAACTTGACTGTTGAGCAAAAGTTCCTTACTCTTACAAAAAGATGTTTCACAAGATTCTGACCAATGCCACCGAACTTTACTATTTAGTAGCCTGTACAAGGGATGTAACAATGCTGACAAGTTAGGTAAAAATTTACCGTAATAGTTAAGCATTCCAAGATAAGACTTGAGCTGAGTCACATTTTCGGGTCGAGGAGCACGTGTGATGGCGTCCGTCAATTCTTCGCTGGGGCGAATACCTTCCGAGTCCAACCTATGTCCTAGAAAAATCAAACTTGGAACAAAAAATTCACTTTTCTCAGCATTTACCTTAACACCATAGGTCATCAGTCGATCCAGGACAGATTCAACAAGTTTTTCTAACTCCTTCAAGTCCCTGGCAAAAATCAAAATATCATCCAGGTAACACAGATTGTTCTTTAGGCCCCACAAAATTTTATCCATTGTAGCCTGAAAAAGTGACCCCGCACTTGTGATGCCGTAGGGAAGTCGGCGATACCTGTAGAGTCCACGGTGAGTATTTATCGTGAGAAGTTCTTGAGACGTGTCGCTGACACGCAGCTGGTTGTAGGCCGAAGCCAGGTCCAACTTAGTGAAATACTTGGCACCTGATATCTTAGCAAACAAATCATCAGGATTAGGAAGCGGGTAATAATCAGTACGCAGATGCTGATTTATTGTCACTTTGAAATCTCCGCAGATTCGAATCTTACCGTTTGCCTTGGGCACAACCACAATAGGGCTGCACCATTCCGTTTGTGTAACGGGGTAAATCACGTTGTTTTTCTCAAGCTCGTTAAGTTCATTCTCAACAGCTTGCCTAAGTGCAAAAGGCACATTTCTAGCCTTACAAAATATTGGTTTAGAATTCTCCTTCAGTACCAAATCAACAGAAATGTCTTTAATTTCTCCAAATGCAACATCAAAAACAGGTGAGAATTTGTTCTTCAAATCATCTATTCTAGAAGTAATCGAAACATTCTTACCGGCAATACGGTTGATCACAGTTTCATTCTTACTTTTCCATCTCTCCGTGAGCTGTGTCCAATCAAGTCTGATTTTCTGCAACCAGTTTCTTCCAAGGAGTGTTGGTTGTTTATCCGAATTTTCCTTGACTACAATCATAGGAAGGCTCCATACTCCATTCTCAGCCGCTACTTGTGCCTGGAACTCACCTAAGACACTAATATTTTCACCTGTGTAAGTTTTCAAAACTAAATTACTACGTGATAGTAGAGGCATATCGTGTTTGAATTTATCCACAAACACAGATTCAGGCATTACTGAGACCACTGCTCCAGTATCTACAACCATATCAACCGCTACTCCATTTACATCTAAAGTTGTTTTAAAACAATCATTTTTGGAATCAGCATATGCTATCATATTTAAGGAAATCGTCCTCAAATCATCATTGAATTCTAGTTCAGAAGGGTGATGTTCATCATCACTCTCTTCGTCTTCACAATAATTAATTTTATTGTACTTAGGCCTACCTTTAGGCTGACGACACATTTTTGCTAAGTGCCCTTTACGCTTACATAAGTGACAAGAATAATCCTTATATGGACAGGAACTATAGTCATGAGGCTTACCACAGCCATAGCATAGCCTAGGTTTATTAAAACCATTCCCACTTGAAGGCTTGAATCTATCATTTTTCTGAACCCCTGAAAACCTTTTTTGGTTTGAAAAATTAGACCTACTTTTTCCATATGACTTAGAAAAATTAATTTCAGCAATATTATTACGACTATATTGATCTGGGTGCAGAGATTTGACGTTCTTTTGAGCGTCCTCGAGAACCAAAGCCAATCCCAAGGCTTTCTTAAAATCCAACTTGTCGCCCTCCGACAATAGCCTACTTTGAATTTCATCAGACTTTAGGCCACATAAAAATTTATCCCTAAGGGCTTCATCAAGGAATGACTCAAACTTACAGGTAGAAGCTAATTTTTTTAGCTCAACAGCATACGAGGAAATACTTTCCCCCTCCTTCTGATTACGCCTATTGAAAATGAACCTCTCATAGGTAATATTCTTTACGGGCATGTAATGGTTTTTCAACACTGTTACTATGTCATCATAAGTTTTATTCTTAGGCAAGTCTGGAACAATGAGAGACTTGAGAGTAGAATACAACTCAGGACCCATAAGAGATATGAAAAGAGATACTCTAGCTTCATCCTTGATGCTATTAGCACAGAAAAATTCATTTAATCGTTCATTATAGTTTTCAAAAGTCTCTAATTCTGAGTTGAACTCAGAGATTTTACCTACAAGTTGTTTCGCCATACTCACTTGGCCGCTTCGACATAGGCCTACTTACGCAAATCCATTTTAACCCATAAATAACACTTGACTCGTCAAAATTTTGTATTACGCTTCTAGGAAAATTATATTTCTTCACTTGAGAACCGTTTTCCTGCATAAAAATACTGATTTTCCAATAAAAAACTCAATTTCTGCCACTTTCGACAAACTTCAACAACTTCCGACACGAATTGAACATGAAAGACCTCCAAACCGGCACTTTCCAAAGTTTCAAGTCTTCGTCCCGTGACGTCACCACTGCACACTTCACGTTCGGCATAGAGTTTTCACCGGTTTAATTTCACAATTTACGTCACGCTCACAATACGCGTTAATTATTACGTTGCAAATTAATTTAATACAGCGAATTGTTATCCTCGTCGCCAGTTTTATTACAGCGTGACTGAATTATTAATAGAAATACACTAAGACCGACAGGTGGAAACGTATGACTACACGTACCTGTGTCTCGGCGTAGACTGTCTCTCTCTGTTCCGTGTATCTCTAAGGATATGATGTCATCTAGGCTCTGATTGGTTGGATTCGTTCTTGCTATTGTTCTGAATAGGCTATTGTTCTGTTGCGGGGTTTCATGACAATACAAGTTGACTATTGACTATTTAAAATAAGATAACTCTTGATGAATAATACCAAATAAAATATTTACTTTATAACAACTCCTTCCCACCAATTAAAATTCAACAAATGTCCATACAAAAAAATAAACTAAACAATTCTTCTGTGGGAAGATTCACAACTTAATTTAAAGGTTTAACTTCTGGACAGGCCGTCGAACCCGCTGCGATCGACGGATGTCAATTCCAGGACCTTGTCGGTTTTCATTACTTGCCGAAACTTCTTTACTATTGTCTTCATTAGGTGCTAGGCTTTCATGCAGGCTAGGCCTACTTGATTCTAGGTCTTTATTGGGTGATTTTGTCTCTTTGTTGGGTGATTTCGTCTTCATTGGTGAGTCAACTTGTAAGGGGTTAGGTTTAGTCAGTTTTGAGGGCGTGACTTGAATCGGAAGATTTACTGCTTAAGTCCTCATTAGATATGGTGTGTTTTGATCGCAAGTGATCTGAATGGACAAATCTTTTTCTTCCTTCGACCCGTACAAGATAAGTTACTGGACTTAACCGTTCCAAAATTACGCCAGGTAACCAATTTACTACTTCCTGCCTTACGCTTTTCACAAAAACTTTTTCACCAACATTGAATGATCTGAATTTGCCACGATGTTCATTAGCTGTACTTTCTGTTTTGAGTTGTGATTTTTCCATCTGATTTGCAATATGAGGTTTTAAAAGTGTTAATTGAGTTCTAGGCTTGAAATTTAAAAACATTTCTGCAGGGGAAATTCCTGTTGTTGTATGAGGTGTGTTACGGTAAACAAAAAGGAAGCTGTCAATTCGGTGTTGCAAAGTCCTATGCTGGTTGTTCTTTGAGTCTTGGAGGAGCTGTTTCAAGAATACTTCTTTTACGGTTTGAACCGCTCTTTCTGCTAGTCCGTTCGAAGCAGGGTGGTAAGGTGGTGTAACCACATGTAAGATTCCATTAGAGGCTAAAAATCTTTTGAACTCGTCAGACACTAACTGCGGTCCTCCATCTGTGACAACGGTTGTTGGTAGACCATATGCTGAAAAACAAGAACGCAACTTTTCGATTGTACGGGCAGAGGTTGTCGAGGTCATATGAAAAACTTCTATCCACTTTGATCTACTGTCTACAATGATTAAAAAATCTTTGCCCTCAAAACAAGCAAAGTCCAAATGGATACGCTGCCAATTATGTTTTGGCCAAGACCATTGTTGAAGTGGTGCTAGGGGAGCTGATTTCCTAGTTGACTGACAGATCTTACATTGTTTAACTAAGTCCTCAATGTTCTGGTCAAGACCAGGCCACCAAACAAAACTGCGAGCAAGCGCCTTCATACGTGATTCGCCCGGGTGTTCACGATGTAGCAGAGACAAAATTTCATCACGATGAGTTGGCGGTATGATTACCCTACACCCCCACAAAATACAATGCTGCTCCACAGAAAGCTCGGATGATCTTGAGAAATACGGCAGCAGTTCCTTATCATGAACATGATTAGGCCATCCATACAATGTAAAGTCATGAACTCGAGATAATATAGGGTCGTATTTGGTGGCTAGGCCTATTTCTTTATAGGTTATAGGCAGGTCATTTTCAAGAGAGAAAAAATTTACCTCACCTTCCGTTTTGTTACAACCATGCGGAAGTCTGGATAGTGCGTCGGCGTTGGGAATGTCAGATCCTTTCCTGTATTGAAGTTCATACTGGTAGGCCGCCAGGATAAGCGCCCATCTCTGGATACGTGCAGCTGCCAAAGTAGGTATTCCCTTTGAGGCTCCAAGAAGGTAAGTCAGTGGTCGATGATCGGTAGCTAAGAAAAATTTACGACCATACAAGAAAACATGAAATTTCTTTACTGCGAAAACCAAGGCCAAAGCCTCTTTTTCAATTTGAGCATACTTTTCTTCGCATTTAGTAAGTGTTCGTGAGGCGAAAGCAATAGGCCTTTCAGATTTATCAGGCAAAATGTGGCTGATTACGGCTCCTACACCGTATGGACTGGAATCGCATGTAACAACTATATCTAAGTCAGGGTTGTATGGCATTAAAACTTGACTGTTGAGCAAAAGTTCCTTACTCTTACAAAAAGATGTTTCACAAGATTCTGACCAATGCCACCGAACTTTACTATTTAGTAGCCTGTACAAGGGATGTAACAATGCTGACAAGTTAGGTAAAAATTTACCGTAATAGTTAAGCATTCCAAGATAAGACTTGAGCTGAGTCACATTTTCGGGTCGAGGAGCACGTGTGATGGCGTCCGTCAATTCTTCGCTGGGGCGAATACCTTCCGAGTCCAACCTATGTCCTAGAAAAATCAAACTTGGAACAAAAAATTCACTTTTCTCAGCATTTACCTTAACACCATAGGTCATCAGTCGATCCAGGACAGATTCAACAAGTTTTTCTAACTCCTTCAAGTCCCTGGCAAAAATCAAAATATCATCCAGGTAACACAGATTGTTCTTTAGGCCCCACAAAATTTTATCCATTGTAGCCTGAAAAAGTGACCCCGCACTTGTGATGCCGTAGGGAAGTCGGCGATACCTGTAGAGTCCACGGTGAGTATTTATCGTGAGAAGTTCTTGAGACGTGTCGCTGACACGCAGCTGGTTGTAGGCCGAAGCCAGGTCCAACTTAGTGAAATACTTGGCACCTGATATCTTAGCAAACAAATCATCAGGATTAGGAAGCGGGTAATAATCAGTACGCAGATGCTGATTTATTGTCACTTTGAAATCTCCGCAGATTCGAATCTTACCGTTTGCCTTGGGCACAACCACAATAGGGCTGCACCATTCCGTTTGTGTAACGGGGTAAATCACGTTGTTTTTCTCAAGCTCGTTAAGTTCATTCTCAACAGCTTGCCTAAGTGCAAAAGGCACATTTCTAGCCTTACAAAATATTGGTTTAGAATTCTCCTTCAGTACCAAATCAACAGAAATGTCTTTAATTTCTCCAAATGCAACATCAAAAACAGGTGAGAATTTGTTCTTCAAATCATCTATTCTAGAAGTAATCGAAACATTCTTACCGGCAATACGGTTGATCACAGTTTCATTCTTACTTTTCCATCTCTCCGTGAGCTGTGTCCAATCAAGTCTGATTTTCTGCAACCAGTTTCTTCCAAGGAGTGTTGGTTGTTTATCCGAATTTTCCTTGACTACAATCATAGGAAGGCTCCATACTCCATTCTCAGCCGCTACTTGTGCCTGGAACTCACCTAAGACACTAATATTTTCACCTGTGTAAGTTTTCAAAACTAAATTACTACGTGATAGTAGAGGCATATCGTGTTTGAATTTATCCACAAACACAGATTCAGGCATTACTGAGACCACTGCTCCAGTATCTACAACCATATCAACCGCTACTCCATTTACATCTAAAGTTGTTTTAAAACAATCATTTTTGGAATCAGCATATGCTATCATATTTAAGGAAATCGTCCTCAAATCATCATTGAATTCTAGTTCAGAAGGGTGATGTTCATCATCACTCTCTTCGTCTTCACAATAATTAATTTTATTGTACTTAGGCCTACCTTTAGGCTGACGACACATTTTTGCTAAGTGCCCTTTACGCTTACATAAGTGACAAGAATAATCCTTATATGGACAGGAACTATAGTCATGAGGCTTACCACAGCCATAGCATAGCCTAGGTTTATTAAAACCATTCCCACTTGAAGGCTTGAATCTATCATTTTTCTGAACCCCTGAAAACCTTTTTTGGTTTGAAAAATTAGACCTACTTTTTCCATATGACTTAGAAAAATTAATTTCAGCAATATTATTACGACTATATTGATCTGGGTGCAGAGATTTGACGTTCTTTTGAGCGTCCTCGAGAACCAAAGCCAATCCCAAGGCTTTCTTAAAATCCAACTTGTCGCCCTCCGACAATAGCCTACTTTGAATTTCATCAGACTTTAGGCCACATAAAAATTTATCCCTAAGGGCTTCATCAAGGAATGACTCAAACTTACAGGTAGAAGCTAATTTTTTTAGCTCAACAGCATACGAGGAAATACTTTCCCCCTCCTTCTGATTACGCCTATTGAAAATGAACCTCTCATAGGTAATATTCTTTACGGGCATGTAATGGTTTTTCAACACTGTTACTATGTCATCATAAGTTTTATTCTTAGGCAAGTCTGGAACAATGAGAGACTTGAGAGTAGAATACAACTCAGGACCCATAAGAGATATGAAAAGAGATACTCTAGCTTCATCCTTGATGCTATTAGCACAGAAAAATTCATTTAATCGTTCATTATAGTTTTCAAAAGTCTCTAATTCTGAGTTGAACTCAGAGATTTTACCTACAAGTTGTTTCGCCATACTCACTTGGCCGCTTCGACATAGGCCTACTTACGCAAATCCATTTTAACCCATAAATAACACTTGACTCGTCAAAATTTTGTATTACGCTTCTAGGAAAATTATATTTCTTCACTTGAGAACCGTTTTCCTGCATAAAAATACTGATTTTCCAATAAAAAACTCAATTTCTGCCACTTTCGACAAACTTCAACAACTTCCGACACGAATTGAACATGAAAGACCTCCAAACCGGCACTTTCCAAAGTTTCAAGTCTTCGTCCCGTGACGTCACCACTGCACACTTCACGTTCGGCATAGAGTTTTCACCGGTTTAATTTCACAATTTACGTCACGCTCACAATACGCGTTAATTATTACGTTGCAAATTAATTTAATACAGCGAATTGTTATCCTCGTCGCCAGTTTTATTACAGCGTGACTGAATTATTAATAGAAATACACTAAGACCGACAGGTGGAAACGTATGACTACACGTACCTGTGTCTCGGCGTAGACTGTCTCTCTCTGTTCCGTGTATCTCTAAGGATATGATGTCATCTAGGCTCTGATTGGTTGGATTCGTTCTTGCTATTGTTCTGAATAGGCTATTGTTCTGTTGCGGGGTTTCATGACAATACAAGTTGACTATTGACTATTTAAAATAAGATAACTCTTGATGAATAATACCAAATAAAATATTTACTTTATAACAGTAGGCACGACCTAAGCATGAAACATGTGCACCAGAAGATAAATAACGCCTTGTGCTAGATTAACTGAGCTGAAGTTGTTTCCGAATTGAAAATTGTTTCACCTCACTGTCCGATGTCAAATTATCCAATTATTGTACGACGATACTTATGCTAAACTGTAACACCATTGTTCATTAGTTTTCAATGACATTGTAAAAATACAATTCTCTTCCTTAATAGGCTAAATAATGTGAATCTTTTGCTGTTAGAATAATGGACCTTGGGATTGTTAATGTCAGACTGTATTTTTGTTTATGTATGGTATATCTTATGATTCTTTTTATTAACTGGTTATGTATTGTTTATGCTGTGACTTTCTTATGGGACGTATTGTATTTAGATTTGTAAGCGGCCCTCGTTCCTCCCCAAAACATATTTTAGGTGTAGGGACTTAGAGTAGGTTCCCCAAATTTATTTCTTTTTTTTTATGAAAATGTTTGTCTTAACTTGTAGGCCCCATACTTATGTATAAACTAGATTAGGAAATAGACGTCCTAATCGTACTCTCCGCTCTTTCTCGCTTCATCGCCACATGTGACGTCGAAGAAGAATGAAGATGATGTCGTGATTGCTGTGCCTCTGCAATTGATGAACTGAGGTGATGCTGTACCTCTACAACTGATGAACTGATGAACTGATGAACTGATGTGATGCTGTACCTCTACAACTGATGAACTGATGAACTGATGTGATGCTGTGCCTCTGCAACTGATGGACTGGTGTGATTGCTGTACTTACCCTAACTGCTGGGGTCGCTGTGACTACGTCCACCACCTTTGTTGGAAGTTTCCCAACAAATTTTAAAGTGAAAACTCCCTTAAGGACTTTTCTCGAACTAAGTGGGGGGAGTGTGACGACGGGGCCCATTTTCCCATCGTCGGGGAAATTGTGCGGGGTAACTTCCCCAGACAAACTGTAATTTTCCCCGGGTAATGAGGAGAGGGGGAAGTGAGACAGAGAAGTGCCGGAGGCAGCGGGCGGCGGGTCAGTTGACAGTCAGACCCGAGACGGAGTGTGGTGTTCGGGAGTCGGGCGCCGTGTTGGAGGAGCGGACAGCGAGAGGCAAAGCGGACGAGTCGAGATGGACGGAGTCGACCCCCATGAGTTGGAATTGTCCGCGTAGGGCCTAGTTGACAGCTCTTGATGTATCCTGTAGGCATCGAAGGGAGACCGAGGGCACAGGAACCAGTATGAACTAATAAAGACGCAATTTTAAGGTAAGATCGACTTTTTATTTTGGAACTACACCCCCCCTACCGTTGCACCCCTGAGGGAAGGGGGTGTGACAATACTGAAGGCAATCGACATAGTAAACCGAGTAATTCAAGCTCGAGGACAAACAGTTTCAGTGGCCTGTGATAATTTAAGGAACTTGGTTGCTGAGCTCCAGTTTGTGTATTGAAGGATGGGACAAAATTTGGAACGATGTAAGAGTCGTTGCTGAAAACATTGGTCGGTCAAATCAACTGAATAAGGAATACAAGAAAGTAAAGAAAAGAAAAATAATGATAGACGAAGACGACACCGAAGAAGACACGGCACAGACGAAAGCGGTGCGGTTCAAAATAGATGTTTATAATGTAATTTTGGTCGAAGTGATTGTTGACCTAAATGTGAAATTTGAAACATTGAAGACAATTACCGACTTTTTATCGGTCCTTTGGGAGTTCAACATCATGACAAAGGACGAAAAACAAAACAAAGCATCAAATCTCGTTGAAAGATACAGGACTGATTTTCTAGAAGAGTTAGCAGACGAACTCGACACACTAAAAAAGATTTACTCTGCTAACTTTGGCATTGAAAAACTTAACCTATGTGATGTTCCAAAATTATGGGTAGCCTAGATTACTAAAGATTGATCATATTTGATAAGCATTTTATTTATTATGTAGGCCTATGTATGATTTTTACTGTTTAGACTAGAAAATTAACCTTATATCCATTTTAATTCAACTTTCTTAATCAGTTAGGCGAAGTGTTATATTCCAATTTAGGCCTATGACATGTACATGCCATTTCATTTGCATGAATATAAAGAGTAGAGAATCATATCTGTAAATATTACCCTAGTTGAGTAGACTTAATTTAATATTTAATTTGTTGTTGTAGTTGATAATCAGTCGTACTTTCATTAAAATATGTAAATAATCTTAAATAACTAACCTAGGAAACAAAATGTCACTCACTTACCGTCTAGGTTAGGTAATCCGATTATCGGCTTCGTAAATAATAACACATTCTGTACTTGCATGATTTATTTGTAAATACTTTGTTTCTATTGTAAAATAATTAATATCCATTTGTTTTGAATTGTGATAACACGTAACTAATGAATAATTGACAATAATTGTAAATGTAGATTGAAAGATGTTTAAGTCAATAGGTTAGAGTAGTGGTAAGCCTGGGGTCCACGACCCGACTCTGCCGAATGGTCAGTGATCACGTGATCATCCTCCAGGTGATCGGGGCTATATAAGCGGCGCTCCAGCGGCCGGCTCCGGAACAGATCGACACATCTCATTAACTGATGCTGCACTCTCCCTGAGAGGTCTGCAATCGCATCTCCACTAGGGAAATAGGACGATACGTCCAAAGGCAGAGTCCCCGTGCCCCAGATCAAAATCAGATCTATTTTAAATTCGATTTATAATCAATTGTCTGTATCTATCAAGAACAAAATATAAGGTTAGTCTACCCTATTTCCCGTTTTCCTTATTTATTAATTAATAATTTCAGATTTCAAAAGGTTGGACGTAATTGGTGAGTAGGCCTAAACAAAATTTAGATAATACACTTACACACGAAGGTTGCTTAGCCCTGACAGTCCGTCGGCGCGGCTTCCTTAACTCTACGCTTTCGGCACTTGCTGTTGCATCTTAATTGATGCTGCGGCCGAATTAAACACACACGTAGTGACACTTACACCTAACTTTATCATTGCTAACTTTAGAGCTGTTTAATCGTCTTCGTGCCATGCAACATTTTAACCTGTTCCTAAACATCACCTGTTCTGCATCGATATCCGCCTTTTTCTGACCATACCAGCAACAGCTGCCAGCAGAGAGAGGTCCTTATCTACGTTGAAAATATTGAAGAATGTAATGCGATCAACAATGACACAACACAGTCTGACAAGCCTTGTTATTCTGGCAGTAGAGGCTCAACTTGCCAAAGCTATAAACATGGATGATGCCATTAACGACTTCGCTGCAAGGAAAGCAAAACCCCTTTACACCTAAGTAAGTGAAATTCAACCTAACACATTCTAAAATTTGGCAATATGTAAATGTAAACAAACAGTAAAACTTTTTATTTGTTTATTGAGGTCTGGGGGGCTATTTTTGAAACGGGTGAGAAGTGAGTCACTCGTCAACTGCCAACTCACCCACAAACGAATGTTGATGTTTTTGAAATCCGTTGGGTGAGAAGTGAGTTGAGAGGTGGCTGTTGAGTCACTCGTTACACAAGCAAACTGGCAACATCGCACTCTATGAAAATGACGTCATTTTCATCCAATCAGATTAGAGAATCCACTATTTACGTTTCCAACACGGCGGTCCAAATGTCGATGTAAACTTTCTGTCAGACGTTTTAAAAATTAGTGGACGAGTTGCAGAAAACCAACGGGATTTCCTCGTTAGTTTTATGGAAAGAAATCCTGAACTGGCGAAGAATCACCGCAACAATTCCTTTACCAAAGAAAAGGCTAGGAAAAAGTGGGAAGAACTAACGAATTCCCTGAATAGCCTTGGCGACTCACAGAAGTCCGTCAAGCAGTGGAAAAGGGTATGTATGTTATTAAATTTACCTTCAATTATCAAACCACTAATGACTAAGTTAGTTAAGCTAGAAGTATTTTAAATTTTAGTTTTATTAAATGGTTATTGAAAAATTTGAAGGGTTTAAAGTAGTGTATTTAAAATAGTCACACAAGTTATGTTTCGGCAACATGCAGCTGCAAGTAATTAACTTATTTAGGCCTATTACTTTTGAGTAGTAGAAAGTAAAAGGCTACACTTGGAAACGTTTGTTATAGAAAACTAAATTTGCCAGGATAATCACAAAGTATTTCACGTAGTTTTACTACATAGCTCTAAAAGGTCTATATAGTGGCAGATAGTAAAGTAGGCCTAGGCCTACAGCCTATTGTTCTCCCTATCCTTACTAAAACTAAGATTGGTTCTTATTCCTATGTTTGATTACCTCATTCGTCGGTATTTTGAGTCGCTTCCCTCCATCTTGGAAGTCTTTGAGTGATGGGCGATTCTCACAGAAAGTGTCATTATTGAGTCACTCCAGATTTAACCACACACTATTTAGTGTGTATGTGTGTAAAAGAAAAAATTATTTTTTGTTATATTTTGAATTTAATGTTATTATCATAATCTGTTGTAACAGACTATTTTAATATTCTTTAGGTAATTTTTTAATAAGGATTCTCATTCCCCTACCTTGTCCCTCACCAAAGGTGACAATCTGCTTAGTTCGATAAAATATTGAAAAAGAGAGTATAAAATTAACTTTATTTCGTTTAAGACAAATATATATTTATAAATCATAAAAGTATGGTTGAAAAAACATTAAACACTTAATATTTAAAAAAGAGAAAAATTATTAAAGTCCCTTAGTATTTTCTCATTACCCTGTCATTTTCGAAAATTAATGTTGAACCTATATGGGAAATAATAGAATAACATGTAGGAAGTTCTAAATTTAGCTTCTATCTTGAACAGTTCAGTGGCAGCCATTATTCTTCAGTGAGTGAACCTAAGAAAGGGTAGCAGCAGTTGTTTGTGCAAGTTTTGCTTTATTTTATTCATCATCATTCCCCTGCCTTCCGTTATTGGGTAAGTACAATTATATATGTCAATGAATTATGTTTATTATATACATTAGTTGGATAGCTGATCATCATGTGTAAATATGGCAAAAATCCTTGCTGTGTTTTGAAGAATGTAATCAGAACCAATAGATTCTTATTCCCCTGTTACATAATTGACAGGGGAATGAGGTTTATGTCACGGGAATGAGAAATCAACCAGTTTTTGTAATAAATGTTTCAAATACCTAATAAAATATTTGCTTTTATATTTGTTTTGTTACAATATAATTCTGAAAAAAGGTTACGAATCAAAATATTGTATTAAGAAAATGGTTTAAAAAAAACGAAAAATCATTTCACAAATAAATAGCTTTCAGTAGAAGTTTAATAATCTTCAATATTATAAAATGGAGGCGGTTTCTGTGTGTCCCCGGTAAACACTCAAAAACTAAAAATCCGATTTAGCTGAATGTTGCACAAAAGGTTGATCGTGTACAGGCCTATTTAAGTTCTGTGCAAAGAACGGGTACACCATCTAAATTAGACTGTCGGGGATGCAGTTCTCTTGGTGGCTGTAGCGACTACTAGCGGTACTAGACGACAGTTGATTTTAGAAACCTCTTTATTACATAAAAACATTATTGGATTTTAATATTATTTTTTTAGGAAAGTATGGCTCGAAAAAAGAAGTCTAATATAAAGAAGATATACTTCTTGAAAAAAGGTTGCGAGAAAGAGAGCGTTACAGAAAAATGAAGGAAGATCCAGTAAAGCGAGAAATGTTAAGGGAGAAAGAGAAAAAGAAGTATGAGAACAAGAAAAAGAAGAATCAAGTTAAAAGCGTTAAGGAGATTACACCTAGAGAAATGAGAAACCAAAGGAAAAAATGGAGGAAAAATTCAGCTAACTATTATAGAAAAAGGAAAGAACTCTCGTTAGCTCCTCTTATGGAAGAGCCAGCTGGTAATTCCAAGAATGAGTTACGAACAAAAAAACCTGTTTCTAGCAAAAAAAAAAAAAAAAACTGGAAGAAAGCGTATCCAGAGAGATCGAAGTAAATTAGTAAAAATAATAAAAATCTAATGGCTCAAAATAAAGAGCTACGAAAACAAAAGGAGAAATACAAGAAAAGATATTATAGGCTATTAAATTTGACTCGGCGCAACTCAGTCTCTGATAAAGAACTAACTCCAAAAAGTAAAGTTTGTAAAATCTTGGAAAGTAAAGACAAATCCGTTGTGGCTAGAAAATTGATTTTTGGAGAAGCCATAAAAGAGCAAATAAAAAAAATTACTGAACAAAAAAGATTCATCTGGAAAGCGAACATCTCTATCATGCATCGTGGGAGATGGTCAGATTTTGAAAAAAACTGGGGTAACTTGAAATGGTGGGGTAACTTGAAACAGTTTGGTAATATTTTTGTTTTCGGGTTGGCAACACTTACAAATACACTGTTTTGATTCATCCTATGTGTGGTGTTATTCTTAAAATGTTCAAATTCTAAGATAAATTGGTCTCAGACCCATCAATTCAAGGTAAATGCATTTTTTAAATATTATTAGTAGTAATAAATAAGAACCGTAAAAAATTAGGCTTGAAAACTTATGTCCTGCAGCCCAAACTATCATTGTTAAGTAAATATGACTATTGTGTAATCATAACCTAACCTATACTAAGAAAAAGTGAGAGGGTCATTTCCCACCAAATCCTTTACTTTTTTGTGAGGAATTTTTTTCCGATGTGACATGACATGATGGTGGGGTAACTTGAAACACCATGTAGCCTACCAGTACCTTATGCACTTTTCTTCATTATACTATATGAAATAAGTTAAATTAGGTTTTTTGTTTTCAATTTCAGTGTTGGTCTAATAAAAGAGGTCTGAATTGTTAACTTATAATTATGACCTATTCTATAATTACTATCCTTTTTCAGGACGATGCCAAGAAAATATACGAGACCGCTCGGGGCGAGAAATTATATAAATTACTCAAATGAAACTCTACAGAAAGCGCTAAATGATGTGAAAAAAGGTTTGTTGTCGCTAAATAAGGCAAGTGAAAAATATTCAATTCCAGCTGCAGCTTTAAGCTGAAAGTTAAGAGGAAAACACACTGGAAGTGTGGGACGCCCGCAAATCCTCAATAAAGAAGATGAACAAATGCTCGTTGATTGCCTCATCTTAGCTGGCGAATGGGGGTTTCCCTTAACCAGCTATGATGTGCGGCTGATTGTTAAAGAATTTTTAGATCGACAAGGCATAAATGAGAGCCGTTTTAAAGCAAATTTGCCTGGCCTTGAATGGATTAAATGTTTTTTTAACAAGACACAAAAATTTTTTGTCTGAGCGATTTTGCCAAAACATCAAAAGAGCTAGAGCCTCTGTTGGACAAGAGGAAATTCACGAGTATTTTGAAGAATTAAAATCTTCATTGGAAGGAGTGCCCCCCGAATTAATCCTAAATTATGATGAAACCAATTTCACGGATAATCCCGATCGAAAAAAGTTATTATTAGAAGAGGAAGCAAACATCCGGATAGAGTTATTGACCACTCAAAAGCAAGCACCTCAATAATGTTCTGTGGCTCAGCGTCTGGAGTGCTATTGCCCCCTTATATTTGCTACCGGGCTGAACACCTCTATGATACTTGGACAGAAGGCGGTCCCGATGGAACTAGGTATAACCGCACAAAAAATGGCTGGTTCAACTTGACCATATTCGAAGACTGGTTTTACAGCATTGCTTTGCCCTACTTCAAAAAGGTTTGATAGAGAGGCAAAAAAGGTACTGATTGGTGCCAACCTCAGTAGCCATATTTCAATGAAGGTCATTCAGGATTGTAAAAAGCATATCGGCTTTGTTTTACTTCCTCCAAACAGCACACATTGGTGCCAGCCACTAGATGCTGCTTTTTTCCGACCTTTAAAGCGGAAATGGAGAGCTGTCCTTGACAGCTGGAAGTCCAAGAATAGGGGACCTATCCAGAAGGACTGCTTCCCCAGACTACTAAAATCGTGTTTGATGGAATTAGAAGATTCGATAGAGAAAAATCTTATTGCAGGTTTCAATTGTACGGGGATTTACCCTATCAATGAAGAGAGGGTTCTAAAACAACTCCCAGGTTACAAAGCAGAGGATTTGAATGATAATACTAATGATAGCCGTGAGTCTTCATGGACAGAGACTTTAAAGGAATTCCTTCAGGAGTTTAGGAAATCTGAAACAAAGCAAAAAACTCCTGTAGGCCAATCTAACTCTAACTCATCTGGTGCAAAGAAACCACGAAAGAAGCGTCTGGGTGTAAAGCCCGGAAAGAGTGTTTGTGAGGAGGATCTGGCGGAACTGTTAGAGAAACCCGGACCTTCTGGAACTGGTACCAAGAAGAAAACTGCAGTAAAGAAAGCCAAAACAACCTTTGAAGAAGAAGAATATTTTGTTGAAGAGCCAGATGAGCCAAAGCGTAAAAGAAACATAAAAAGTAAAAAATCTCTTGCCAGAAAAAAACAGGAATTAGAAGAAAGAAATGACAGTGAAGACGACGACCAGTATTCAACACATGAAATAAGCAGCGATTCAAACTTTATCTCATCAGAATCTGATGATGATACAAAAACAAGTGAAAAAACCTCGTGTGTGTATGAAAACACTTCTAATCTTTTCAACTTAAAGGAACACGGTTTCATTGTTGTTTCGTTGAAATATGATGAAGGGACAAAAAAGGAATCAACCAAAAGATTTGTCGCCCAAATCATCAGTGATGATGGTGACTGTTATTTAGCAAAGTTTATGAGGAAATCCTCAAAAGCAACAAACATTTATTTTTTCCCAACTGAGGAGGACATAGTAAAGTGAAGAAAGAAAATGTCATGTGCAGCATTAATCCACTTTTTGTAAGGCGAGGCCGCCATTGCTTTCCTTTGGAAATGTAGTTTACAGCATTATTTCTGATTGTACCTAATACATATTTTGTGTTTTTTCATAAATATCTTTTTTTAAACTTTTAAAAACTTAAAGTGAAGAAAGAAAATGTTGTGCAAAATTAATCCACTTTTTGGAAGGCGAGATCGCCATTGTTTTCTTTGGAAATTTAGTTTACAGCCTCATTTCTAATTGTACCTACTTCTTATTTTGTGTTTTATTTCTTAAAATATATTTTTAAAAACTTCAATTTTCATTTCAAGTAACCTCAGGCATTTCTAACTTGATACAACTGATATTATATTGGATTTTTAGAGGGCATTTCAAGATACCCCATACAGCGGGGTAACTTGAAACACCAACATTTTAAATTTTTTAAATTTAACAAAAACATTTAGATTAACTTTGTGTAGCACAATAATTAGTACAGACCAAGACCAAAGTTTTGGTAAAAAATCATCAATTTATGTCAATTACTTTTGGAGTAACGTAACTTTAAAGTTAAAAACTGATTCAAGTTACCCCTGTTTACGGTATAAAGTTATGCAAGAAATAATAACAGTTGTGTCATTTCGTTGTTCCCGCTTAATGTTCAGCAATTCCATTGAAAAAAGAAGACAAAAAGCGAAGTTACTAAATTTAAAGAAAGTGGTCACTCAGTTTCTGGAAGACGATGAAAATAGTCGAGTTGCCCCTGGAAAAAAGGACTGCATCACAAGCAAAAAGATCAAGAAACAGAAGAGATATTTGAATGATACAATGAAAAAATTGCACTTTAAGTTTACTAAAACATCTGGGCTGAACAACATTTTGTAGGAATAGACCTTTCTGGGTGGTTTACCAAAAACTACACCAACGTGACACCTGTCAGTGTCTGAAACATGAAAATGCTAATTTTATGGTATCCTCTTTGGCAAAACATCAAGTACTACAAGAAAAAACTGCTCATGAGCTTGCTGAAAAACTTTGTTGTGATGACTACAAAATTGAATGTCTCCTAAGAAAGTGTCAAAAGTGCAAGGAGAAGCAAATTCCTTTTAATAATTTTGATGGTGACAAAGAGATTCAATACTATAGTTGGATAAGACAGAAAGATGTTTATAAAGATAAAACAGGAAAAACGAAAGAAGTAAAAAATATTATCAAAATAAAGAAAAAGGTTCCATTATATGAGTTGGTCCAGTCTTTGCTGGCCACCATCGAAAATTTTATGGCTCATGAGGCGACAATCATGAATCAGTATTCTGCTCTAAGTACTTGAAGAAAGCAATGAGAGAAAATGAAATCCTCCTCCAAATAGATTTTAGTGAACTGGGAAGTTCAGAGTTTCCACTTTGGTGGGAGCCGCAAACAAATTTCTCTCCACACCTCATCTCTTACTTTTAAAGAGAGTTCTTATGGCAAATTGAAATTCAAATCTTTCTGCACCTTTTCAAAAAGTCTGAAGCATGGGCCAAATGCTATAATGGCTCACTTAGAACCTGTTTTCAGAGCTTTAAAGACAATGAAGCCGAATTTAAAAGCATTGCATATTGTGTCTGACAGCCCAAGCAACCAATACAGAAATCAGTTGATGTTTTATATGTTTGGACATTTGTTACATGATTTTTTTCTAAACCTAGAATTTGACACTTGTAACTACCTAGAAGCTGGTCATGGAACTACCTAGAAGCTGGCCATGGCAAAGGATTAGCTGAAGGGATAGGGGGAACTATCAAAAGATCTGCGGATCGCTTGGTTTGAGAGGGAAAAGATCTAGGAAATTTTGCAGAGCTTATTTTGCAACTGAAACAATGTTTAGTAAATGTTGATGTAGATGTTGGTTCAGAAAAAGACATCTACAAATATGAAAGCAAAGTCGAGGAAAGTAAGGTGAAATCTTACAGAGGTACAATGAAAGTACACCAGGTTGTACATGTTCAGCAGAGTAAAAAACCAACGACTTTATGGATGAAGCAGATGAGTTGTTTCAAGTGCTATAGAGAGAATGGATTATGAAGACAACCTTTCCTAGAAGAATTGGAAGGTTCAATAGACTTACAAGAAATGTGTGACTTACAAAATTTAAGCCAATTAAGCATTGATGTGGATGTCAAAGATAGTTTTATTGTTGAATTGTGTACTAAAATGGAGAAAGACTATGATCAAGACCTGAATCATCATGAAGTGACCCAGCAGAAATTCAAGCTGGTAGTTTTGTTATTGTAAATGTGAAAAATGAGAAGAACATACCTTACCAGTATTTATCTGTGTGTTCTACAACATTGGAAGATACCGGAGAAGTGGAGGTGACATTTTTGAAAAAGGCTGGACAGAAAAACTTGTTCAAAATGGTTGATAATGACATTTTCTACATCCATTACAGTGACATTGTTAGTGTGTTGCCACCCCCTGACCTTAAAATTAAAGGAGATAGGTATTTTTACCAATTTGATACAGACTTGAATGTTCATGAGTACATTTAAGTTTAATGTTTTTTGTTTCAATTCATCTGGGAGAACTTACAAATTGGTTTCCATTGTTTTTAGTTTTTTATTAATGAACGACCAATGTGTTATGGGTAGTAAACATTGTGTTTGTATAATACGTTAATTGGTTTAACTTAAAACAATTTAATAAACCAATAATATACTATTTGTCTTATTATATATACCTTGCAATGTTTCATTTCTAGGCCTAGTCTAGGTAACCTAGATTTTAACAGTAGATAATGATATTTTGAGCTATAGATATTATGTAGGCCTAAGTTAAGACTTCATATCATTTAATAGAAATAATCAGTTTTATCTTCATTTAATTTGTTGAAAGTGTGAAATAGTTGAAGAAATGTTTGTTGTCCACTTACCGAATAGGTTAGGTTATCCGATATCGTCATTGTAAATAACAACGCAGAGTGTACTTTCATTATTTATCTGTGAATACCTTGTCTGTATTGTAAAACATTTAGTATTTATTAGTTTTAAGTTAGAATAATCCATATTTAATGATTTAATAGCAACGATTGTAAAGGTAGCAGTAGGGTACCCGGCAGGGGTTTTTCCCATGACGTCATCGACCATCTGGGGACAGACCAGTAGCAAACGTCTAGAGACAGACCAGTGGCAAAGTTGGGAGCGTGACGTAATATTTTCCTTGGTTTTTAGTGCGGCCCAAATGGCGGGACAGACCTTTGGCAAAGTTGGGAGCGTGACGTAATTTGTCCTTGGTTCTTAGTGTGGCCGGGGGACCAGTGGTAAAGTTGGGAGTGTGACGTAATATTTTCCTTGGTTTTTAGTGCGGCCGGGGGACCAGTGGTAAAATTGGGAGTGTGACGTAATATTTCCCTTGGTTTTTAGTGCGGCCGGCGGACCAGTGGCAAATTTGGGAGCGTGACGTAATATTTTCCTAGTCCTTGGTTTTTTCGTCGTCTTTTGCGCCGAAATTCCTAACCTCACTCTTCTCCCGCCCTCTTCTCCCGCTCCATATTTACCCTATGGAGTTATTTTATCTATGGATTATATTACCCAATGAATTATACGAATGTCTTACTCTATGGAGTTGACGTCATCAGTGGCGCCAGCGGTCATGGGACCGTGACGTCATCAGTCCCGTGATCTGTCAGTCAAAAGATGACGTAATTTTTAACCTCAATTACAGTACACCCCACATTATCCGGACGCCACACTATCCGGACCGGTGGTTTCCCACCCCTCCTATCATTAAGATGGCTCATGTTTTTTTTTTATTTTTACCACATGTGTTTAGCGAGCTTTTGACGTCATCAAGATGGCGGCGGTGGATTGATTTTTCCTATCGGTGTTTTAAAAATGTTACCGTTGTGGTCGGGAACCCTGGTCTCTGAGTTGGTGTACGCTGACCGAGGTAATCATGTTTATCTATGTCTGTAACTGTTGTGGTTGTCCAAGATGGCGGTGCCCATGATTTAGAGAATTTGGCTGTTAGTGTTCGCTCCGTTTCCACACCACGGTAAGCTGTTAGGCTAGGCCGTATGAGCGTCGGCGCGTTTTTTATTATAGTGAGTATCCCCAGTAGGCCTATTCTCACTTAACCACTGCCCCAACCAACGCAGTGGCTCGTGGCAACCATTCCATAACAATTTGCTGCCTCCGATATATTTTTGTTCTGTCTTCCCCGTTAGGCTATTTGCTTGGATATTATCCGTTCATATAGCCTAGAAGGTTGACAGAATTTTTTGTTTTTATATTTTTTTTTGGCCCTCTGTTGGTCTGTTCATTATGTATGAGGCATTTAGCCATTTACTTGACCTATAACCCCTCCATTTACTTAGACAAACAGAGGATTTCTTTAATTTTTATATTTTTTTGGTCTCTTACAAATACTAAGGCAATCCTAAAGATGGGTAGTAGGTACTAGGGGAAACATTTCACGTTTTCTAGGTGTTATCCAAACCCTTGTTCACCCTGGTCTTACAGGTTTTACGCTAGCCTGATGGTGAACACTGTACCATAAAACATTTGTGCTTGGAGATTTGCTAGAGGGAAACATTTCACGTTTTCTAGGTGTTATCCAAACCTCTTTTACTTGCCCCATGGTCTTACAGGTTTTTACACCAGCCTGTTGAGCAAGTCGCAATCTCCCACACACACACTGGGCTGTTCAAAGGTGTAGCCAAAAACCTCCTCGGTTCTAGGCGCCACAGTTTACTAAGCCCCACACATTCATTCCCATCTTGGATATACCAAAAATATATGTAAGAGACCTATAATATTTTCTCAGCATAAAATTGCGCCGATTTTAAGGCACAATTCTCGCTATTTAATTTATGTCGCTTAAAGAACTGTAATATCATTATCTATATACAAACTTTCATCAATCTCTAATACATTATCGTGAAACTGTCTTAAAAACTTTGCCTTTTCCAAACCTTTAGTGTGAATAGCCTCAAATGGCTTACACAAATTTTTAATCAATTCTTTACTGAAATGAACATTACCCTCCTCCCACCTAAGGTGGTGAAAGTGACGAGTTAGCCAGCGAGCTGTTCGCTTCATTTTACTATTTAAAATATCATAGTCAAAAGGAGGTTTGAACAAAAGTTGGGCTCTGTAAGATTTCCCCACAATAGCAAACTCTTTAACTATAAACATATTATTATTGTCTTTAAACCCATGAAATTCGACTACTGCCTCCATAGTGACAACTCGCTGTATAGACGGTCAGCAACGCTAGAAGGTAGCTGGTCTGTGCGGTGTTCGGCGTCAGCTAGTACTTGATCAATGTAAACTTTAATTATATCCTCGATATAGAACAACTCTAAGAGACCGCGGCAAATTAAGGGAACATTTTTTACTAGTTGGTCCCACTCATACCCATTGAGGGTCACAGAGTGTTCACCATCAGAAACAGTTGCATAGTAATTGCCAAATACACTGTGAACTTTAATACTCTCACCGGTGTTTGTCTTATAACAGTATGAATATTTTCCCAACAGTGCTAGAGTAATTAAATTGAAATTATCGCATGCCTGACAAAAACTGTCATATGACCAAAACACACAGCCCTTTTTACCTTTGATTAAAAATCCCAAACTATTATCACGGTTTTTAAAGACCCCAGTCACAGCGCACTTTGTTAGTTCGACATCCAAATAGTAAACTGACTTTAACAGAACCCCGGTTAAAAGATTTATAGGCTCTTGGCCCTTTGGAATAGGTATGGGCTCGGTGCTTACCTCGGTACTTACCTCTGTCTCCGGTGATGACATGGCTGCTACTGACCCCTTAAGCTAAAATACCCTCAGCTAGAACCACCCCCTCTCCCTCTTCCTCTGATGAGAAATATTCGTCAGAGGAGGATGAATAGGACGATATGCGGCCTGTGGTTTGCCATTTTACTTTAATGTTTTGAGCCCCGGGAGGAATAGAAAATTTTCCCTCAACAGGAGCTAGGTAATTACTGTCTAAGTAATGCTTCTTTACCAAACCCCCGTTTGAAGTGTAAAAATCAATTTCAATCCACCCGTGACGAGACATGATGTTACCTCTTCCAGCGCTGATCCCAGACTAATCTCTAATCCCGCATACATCTACTCCCTTATCCTCATGCTTAATGGTTGATGACTCTTTGTCAGAATAGTAATCAAAAATTGGTCTAAATTCTTCCCCATCGTCAGAGTCATTGTACCTTGAATTACGTAACTGTATGACCACACTTTCAATATCGTTTATGTTATAATTTCTTAGGTTGATTGCATATTCATTTAGCCCACGTGTCATATGTGTACTTTGACGCGAGTTAATATCCCAATCAAATTCATGCTTACAAGCCCAACAGTCGATTTTATTAAATTCTGAAAAATAGTTAACTTTATTAATATCTACGGGAAACCCGCTGAGTTTCATGGCTTCATAAGACATAGGTTCAAGACGGATCTGTGTAAAATTATAATTTTCTTTAATGTTCAAACGCAACGGATATCCATGATATTCAAATTTTTTAACCACCCTACCATCTTTGAATAAAGTTACAAAAACTGCAGCGATGCTGTCTTCTGATAGAGCCATGATGTTTACTCACCGAGAGCTAGCTACAGATTGATCCCCGCTTTGTGATGATTCACCTTCCATTATATCTATCATAGCTTTGTAGTGATCATGTTTACGTAATTTTACAATAGTTTTAAAAGTACCGGGTGGAGTGTCGAAAGTTTTATCGCCATAGTCTTTAAGAAAACAATCAATACATAACATTATTGTATCAAGTAAAGTGTTTTCTTTATCATAAAACTCTATAAGCACCCAATCCATGTGACTGCCGGCCTTGAACTAACCAATTTCCTCCTACCCAGTAACCTTCCTTACATCCCCTGTGATGGGTGTGTACGAATAGTGAGTGTCGGGAATTATTAGGCAATAAGCAGAGGTATTGGCTGGGAAGGCATTTTTAGCTTGAATCTCAAGTCTGACATCTACTGGTCCTGTTTTAATCGAATCATCTTGCTTTGAGCAGTCAACGAGGTACAAAGGGCACTTTGTTTTTAAATCATCAAAGTTTAACACAGGTGAACCAACCCTACCATAGTATGAACTCTGAAAATTTGCATACATATCATAAAACAAGCAGGTGTTCCCGCGTATGTTATCATAAGGATAAAAATTTGAGTTTAAGTATAGTTTAACATCAAGCAGATCGCACGCATCAAATTGAGACATATCTTTGGTTAAATCGTTTTTTCTATCGGTTTGGAAGGCTAACACAATATACCGAGGCTTTTCAGTCTGATTACTTGTTTTTAGTGCCCAGGAAATTGTATCAGTTGTTGGAAGAGTCGGGTACTCAATCAACTCCCTCTGGCGAAACGGGATGTGTATTGCTGCGTCGTTTTCAATAAGCTTAAACAAGTTTTTGGCCATCGTTAAGTGTGACATGAGGTAGCCGCCAGTACATTTTTTCAATGTCCATGGTTAAAGTACCAGCTGCTGTTGTTATAACTGCATTTTCATCTCTAGCCGAGCGCAAAAAAACCAACTCTTGTTTAACATTTACCATTACCTTCTTGTAATCCTCAGCAAAACCAAGTAAAAGTCTTAGTGGTATGGAATATGTAAATTCTGTTGTTTTATCGGTCTTTTTGCCAGGGCCTAGCCAGCAAGCGTTAATTAAGGAGTTTCTCTCCTCTTCTCGGATTGAAATAAGATTTTTTAAAGTTGTAGTAATACCAACATTTTTTGTTCTGTCTATTTCTTTACCGCAAATTTCGTAGCGTATTTCTTCAAACAAAAAGGCCACTGCATTGTTAATCAATGAAACATCCTGTGGAGTTGTATCAGCTTTTTTGGCACTAACTTTACCGTGTATTAGAATATAGCTTTCAAATGGAGCAGTTATTATGTCTTGTTGGAGCACTGGAATGCGGATCTCATCATTTGATTTATATGTAGTTGAAGCATAAGGCTGATGTGTATGAAATTCCAGCCCAGTGACAGAATCATCGTACAAGGCCTTGTTGTCTATTGATAACATGGCCATTTTGAAATACTTTGAAACCAAGAGAGCGGAGAAACCTAATATTTTTACAACTTAACCCAACGGATTTCTGAACACCACTGAAGCTACCCTCCAGGGGTGTATCCCTAAATACCAGACCCATTATTGCGTCTAAGATGTAGTCTTACTGAGATTCTCTCTCCGCGAAAATTAACTAAATCTCCGTCTTGATCTTTTAAAGACACTGTCAAGTTGTTTATCCTCTGACTGATCACAGGCAAATAGATTACATTTCGAGGTATCTCAATAATTTTATAGCCAGGTGGATCTGATGGATAGAATTCATGTATTACATGTCCCTCAATACCGTTCAAGTAAGACCCACGTGTGACATTACACTCTACTTGTATCGAATTGACTCTGATTATATCCACGGGTAATTCAGAAACATGATGCTCATTGGCTTTATACACTTTTTTCTTAAAACCCAACATTTTCCCCAACTTTTCCCCTTTTTCAAAGTCTACAAGCTCAGAGCAAAACAGTTCAGACTGTAAAGTGTTATTATTAGGCTTTAATGTAAACTTAACATTTTTTGGGAGTTTGGAGACTAAAAATTTTTCAATATCTTCAATTTCATAGGATCCTTCAGGTATAGTTATTTTTTGATTATCGCCATAATAAAACTCATCATTAATACCTTTCCAATGTTTGGTATAGAGTTATAAGTTGTCAACTCTAGTAAACCCATTTCCCAGTCCCCACTGCTTACATCAATTGGAAATGTCAATTCATGAGATAAAATACTAGTGGTCCCTGTTAGGCAAAACATCATTGCAAAGGAACTTCAAGCACAGGTGGCCACAAATCACTGAATCAAAACTTTGTTGTCTCTCATAATTATAGTGAATATCACACCCAGTCAGATACTTGGTTATTTCAAGTGGTGGTCTCAGGTTCCCAAAACTATCGTAGTAGTAAACTTTTTTATCGATTTTTTTATAACATACCCAATGAGTTCCTTGGCCTAATGAACTGTCCAAATTAATAATTGCTGATTCAAATTTCCTCGGGTATTTAGGTAAGCCGTCTCGCATGTAAACCCCTCTGAAATGTGGAATTTTCAAAAGTTTTGCATACTTGATCAAGTCATAGTTGGTAAGAGGTTTTATCGGTATTGAGAAGCTTTTTTTTCTTCTGAGGTCTCTTCTTGCTTTTGCCTGCACCTTCCTTTCTATATGGTCTTAAATAAAGTCCTTTGCCTCTTGATCTTTTTACACCGCGTTTCTTCCTACGGCCACCACCTAGTCTCGTCTTTGCCTTCATAGCTGTTGTCACCGCCCAAGCTGCGGCTCGTTCTCCTATTGATGAGTCTGAGGCTTTAAACCTTTGCCAAGCACGTTCAGCTAGCTCTTTGTCTGCTTGTCTCCGTCTCTCTGAATCTTTATATCTTGAGTACGCAATATCATGTACTTTACAGGCTTGGTCCAATTTATTGATTCCCGGGTCTCCTCTAGCTAATCTCTGCTTTAATCTAGTACCTGGTCCACAGTACTGATAGCCTGGCAGGTGTAACTCAACAGGTAGTAGGTCAATAGCTTTGTTTAAAACAGATGAAACTATACCTCCACCCCGTTTGATTCCTCCTTTGCATATGACTTGTTTTCTCTTGGTCTTAGGCATTTATGGAAGAGATTTTCAACCTGTGGACTTATCGAACTCCAAAACACCACTGCCAGTGATAAACCAAAAACATACCATTTATGTGTATATGATTAAATCCTTCTATCTCTGTAATAGTCTGTATCGTCACCACTTTCCTCTAATGGGAGATGTACATCAAGTGGTAGTCCACCAGCTGGTGGTGGTGGTGGTGGTGGTGTTTCAGATGATATTTTAAACAATTCTTCCCAATTTAAGTAATCATTTACGCCAGCTTGCGGTAAAATAGCTGCTCTACCGGTCTGTTTTTGATTGATATAATTGTATACATATACGCCAAACTTTTTCAGTTGCTTATCGTGATAGTCCTTATTACTACTGATTAACCCTTCGCATTTAGCCAGTCTAGTTTTGATTTGAGTAATACCAGACACTACCTCTGCAAGGTTAGTAGTTAATGGTAATATATTGTCACTACAGGTTTGGTCAACATATCCTTTGGTAGCCGCATCATTTGATTCAGTGGGTATCGCAGTGTTTTTTATTTGCTTGTTTTGAGCATCATAGTGCTCATTACTAAGTATCATACTTAGTTTATTCAGGCTTTGCAGGTTTACAGCATCCATAGGGTCTACTGGGTCACCGATATTGGAAACTCTCTTCTTTCTCATATTGTATTTATATTTTGTATAAGGTATACAGTTTCCATCCACATAGCTCTTTGTTGCTGCATCAGGTGGTTCCAAAGGTATAGCCAAGTTACAAAGTCTTTTAGTTTGCATATCATAGTTACCGTCGGATGTTAAATTGAAACCTTCGCCCTTGGGACCCTTAAGATCCTTGCCACGGGCTTTTAAGCTACGTCCAAACTTGTCAATAGTCATCGCAGTAATACTTTAAATCTACTGTTCCCCGCTCCTTTTATGTATGTTAATTCTTCTTCTTCTATCAGGCTCAATATATCCGCGGCTGTGGCTGTACCTGCGGCAGCGGCTGCGGCTGCGGCTGCGGCTGCGGCAACGGCTGCGACTGCGACTTCAATATAGTAAA
Source organism: Flexamia atlantica (assembly GCA_035578135.1). Classification (NCBI taxonomy): domain Eukaryota; kingdom Metazoa; phylum Arthropoda; class Insecta; order Hemiptera; family Cicadellidae; genus Flexamia; species Flexamia atlantica. The sequence continues at coordinate 5,267,475 of JAQJVK010000019.1, forward strand.
GCTTTAAATCTACTGTTTCCCGCTCCTCTAACGTATCCAGCTTCTCTCAATTCTTCTATAATACTCAATATTTCATTAGTATGCCCTCTTCGGTTACCACTCTCGGTGGACATGGCAATGTGCCTTAGTCTTTGTACCAACTCGTTTGGATCATCCCAGTGTATAATATCATTGGTCTTTATTGTTTTCCATTGCAATCCTTTTCCACTACTGCTAGAGGAGGAGGAGGAGGAGGGAAACAACGGCTTGATAATTTTTGTGTATTTTGTACTTTTACTAGCTTTAACCCTACCATCAAACTTGTATCCTTCCCTATTAGCATTTGTATTAATCATGATACTTTTATAAGTATTTAAATCATCACCATTGAACACTGTACTATCAGGTACTCTTTTAAAAATAAGTTCATATAATCCAGGTGAACTTCCATACCTAGTACCGCCGATAATTATATTTCCATCGTCATCAAAGTCCAACTCTTTACTTCCAATCATTAGTTTGTCATTTTCATAACGTGGACCAAAGGTATAGTCGATAATTTTCTTTGGACCAGCATCTTTTATAAACCAAGTCATATATTCCTTTGTTATAGGGTTTTGGAAATATTCATCAATAAATTGGGTAGTTGTGGCCAAGTCTTCTTCATTAGATACCAAGTCTGGCAAATCCCCCTGGAGGTTGGGTGTTGAAGCTATTGACGGTACAAATTCCTCTCTTGCTTTTGGTGTTGATTCAAATGATTCTTCTTCTTCAGAGTCATCATACTCCATTGGCTCTTCCTTTTCCCGTTTAATACTCTTTTGTTCAGTCTTAATGTCCATAACATCTTGTGGATTGCTTTTCCTAAGTTCTTTTAATAAGGGCTTATACTGTCTTTCTAACATTAATTCATTTTCTTCCGTTCCATCCTTGAACATTTGATATTTGCGTTTAATAGCATTTCTTAGCTCAATGAGCCGAGCCTTCAGGTGTTTACCACTCTGCTCCATAATTGGAAATGATATATCCTCAGCTGTATGCACAGTTTTAAGGCATATCCACTTGTCTGAAGAATAAAGCCTGTTTCTCGTGTCTTATTAAGAAATTGATTATATTCAACAGTGAAACACCGGCCCTAACATTCAGTCCTCTGCAACAACTTCCCTCTCTACTATCAAACCTTGGGAACACATAGCGTTTTTTTTTAACCCTCTCAGGTCATTATATGCATAGATCCTAACTATTATGTCTCTGTTACAAAACTGTCCATTCCAATTCGATACCTTCCCTTATACGGATCAGAGGTCTTGTCAATCACCAAGAACCCAAAGTTATCCTGCCAGGCCTTGGCACACAGTTGTTTAAACTTATCGAAAGACATGTCAGTAGTGATGTGGTCATTATAAATATGTTTTAAGTTCATTTCGTCTTGTTTGAATAAAATAACAAAATTACAATTATCTCGAACCAATTGTTTTGGTATGGCACTGTATGTTTGGCCCAGGTAAAATGTATCAATATTTTTATGCCTTGCCATCGTAAAGTAACTTTTAATGGAATTATGTTTCTCGCAAGAGATATCGTCAAAGATCATAATTGAATTAGGCCTAGCTTCATTAGGATGGATAACTAGGTTGTTGTCGTCAAAGGCAAAATAACCAACCTCTTTTGGCAATACTTTTTTCAAAAACTGATACTTTGGCTGATATAGCGATTTTGAAAATACATAAATATTCTCAAACCTCAACCCGTTTGGGTCAAATAATAAATTAAATAAAACGTTAGTTTTACCAGATGAACTCGGTCCACAAATTATACAACGTATAGAATCGGGCAATAAAGGCCCATGTTTATTCTTTTTAACCATGCCTGATCCGATATATTGGTCAAAGTTTTGAATAGGAAATTCAACTTCCTGCTTCTCAATCTGCATCCTAACTGGTTACTCAACGTTGATTACAAAGAGATATATACTTCCCAAACGCTGACACCCACATGAGTCAAACCAAGTTCTTGCTATCAATCCAACTGTCGTGGCTGCTATCATATCCCTTCCACCTCACAAGTAACTTGGAACCCTTTCTCCGTAGCACTTTTTCTACCAAATAAACATCGCCAGTCTTAGACTTGCTAATTTCTTCAGAATAAAATCCCCCTTTAAGAACCTCTCCTCTAGAGTCTTGAAGAATATATGTAACTGGTTTTGTTGGTTTAATAGCGTAAATTTTAAATGTCTCATTTGTCCAGTTGGGAAGATAACCCTTTTTAAAAGTCTTTTTATTTTTACTAATCCTTACACTATCCCCCAACTGAAATTTTGGTTTTTTGAATTTTTGACTCTTAACTTTATTGATTCTTTTTAAAATATCTTTAACATGTTTTTGTCTGACATCTTTTGGTTTCATACCTATAGTTCTATGTTTAGTGTTGTTGTACGACTTGACAATTTCTGGAAGTATACTAATCCACTCATAGCTGCCTCTAGCGGTAAAAAGTTTGTACATTTTTGACTTTAATGTTCTGTTTAATCTCTCAACAATACTAGCTTTGAGTTCGGAAAAGGTGTGATAGTGATTAATTTTATATTTCTTCATTAAAGCATTGACGTGTTTGTTAAACCATTCTGTACCCTGATCTGTGTGAAAGTTTTTCATTTTATATTTAGCTAAAATTGGCTCTAAGGCCTTGGCAACTTCGAGTCCCGACTTGTCCTTTAGGGGAATAGCAAAAGCAAATTTAGATAGACAATTAATCATAGTAAGGATATACCTGTACCCCTTATTTATCTTGGCATAAGGCTGCATTTCAACGAGATCAGCTTGATAAAGATCTTTGAGTGATTTTAAAGTAACTTTACGCCTAGGATGATTTCTCCTAGCTGGTCTATGCAGCTCTTCAGCTATAGCTTTCTTTGCATCCATTTTACTAATGATGCAATTCATTCCTCTAACATTAGTTTTATAGAGTTATTCAATACACTCACATCTGTAACACGCATCAAATAAATAAACATCATACTTGCGACAAGTATAGCTAGAACAAAGAGCTTGTCTGCTAAAGTTTCAATCATACAAAATGCCATACTTACCAACCCTCTGGACTGTAGCAGCGCTCAATCTATACTGAGCAGAACTGTGATTACAGTTGACTAACCATCACCTTTTTGTCTCAGGTCCATTATGTAGTGTTTGCTTGAGTGGGGTTTGAGACCACTCGTGTTTACACACCCAGGTTAAACATTATTCCATACATGAGCCAGTCCAGAAAAGCTGGTTTTCACCCAGTATGAACTAATGTCCTCTCCCTTTGAGCAAACCAAGGAAAGAGTTTTTTATTATTGAATAGTCATAGCCCCACCACCGCTATGACCCGTGAAGGCCTTCCAAAAATAAGCTAGTTGCCTCCTCCTCCTCCATGTTTTTACACAATAATTAATTTACACCACCGGGCAGTTTGATTGAATGACCCAAGAGCCAGACTATCAACTTTGCCCTATCATTCAGGTTTACGGGCTTTTACACCACGCCAGTGACCTTCATTCAGGTTTACGGGCTTTTACACCGCGCCAGGGACCTTCATTCACTCTGGGCTGTTCAAAGGTGTAACCTAGAATTTTCTAAGTTCTAGGCGCCACAGTCTACTAGACCCTTGATCCACATTCACACCGGACATCAAGTCCTTGTCTGTGGCAGACGCGGGAAATCATTTTCTACGACAACTAAGCCAACCCGCCATCTGCAAGTGGACTTATGATTTTTTAAGTCAGCCTTTATGCAGGTGTCTGTCCACAGAATAGAAGCTTTCAAGACTCAGCCTTACTAACTTCTCACATACACACATTCACACAGTGGGGTACTTTAATTATGTTTCATGATAAGTTCAATTACATTTACAAAGTTGTATGGCGTTAATACATTATTAAAGGCAGTCTCATAGTACATGCCATTGTTGTACATGAATTCTTTTGCTTTATTCAAAATGTTAATACCATTAGGGACAGGGGATCTGTTAAAACAAGGCATAAAGCCTTCATTTTTGCCTTTTTTAGAGCCGTTTGGAAACTTCTCTTTTCTGTGCGGATGCACTTGTACTCACACATACCATGAGTTTTTTGTAGGGTGTCTCTAATTAAAACACAAAGAACATGAGCTAGATTATCATCAGCAGGGAACACGGCCACCTTTGGTGTCTGTTCTTTTAGAGTTTCATTTATAGTTTGGTTTTCTTTACAAATTCTATCATTAGCAGCTTTCATCTCAGAGTTCATTTGATTGAGTTGATAGTTTGTTTGAAGAGACTTTGAAAGAGATTTAACAGTTCAGTATTTTCTTGTCTTAGTTTATACTCTCCACGTTTTCTAATAGAAGGTAGGACCTCTTCAAATACCCAGTCTTGAAATTTTTCAGAAATTTGAAGTTTGGATGAAAAGATCAACTGATATAAACCGGGTTCATTAATAAATACTGTATGAGGATGAATATTTAAAGAGAGCACCGAATCGGTGCTCTTCACTTCCGGTGTTGTCTTACAGTACTTTGATTTGACATGATCATTTATTGCTTTTCTAGGTCTAGCATAGCCAAGAATTTCAGCTACATCTTTCCCTTTGAACCAGGGGTTATTTTCCCTATCAAATATTACCATTACTGGTTGGTTGTTAAATACAAACGCAGTAAGGCTAGACATTTTCAACTATGAAATTAAGGTTATGTTAAAGGAGCAGAGATGTCTTACCTCAGCGAGAGCAGCAGCCAAAATGGCTAGAGTAATGCAATTATTGAGGGAGCTTAAATTTTTCAAGGTCACTAACTGGGTAAAATCAGTATGAGTTAATAATACAATCATACATGGCCTTTAGAAAATCCTCATAAAAGTAATAAGACTCGGGGTGAACACATAAACACCATAGTTCCTTGTACGGTATTTCAATTTGACCTGTCTTCATTAGCCAATACATTTTTACAAAATATTCGAATAATTCTTTAGGTAAATTCAAATGAGCCAATTCTTTTATACAATTAATACTATTCCAAATAATCAAAGTAAATTTATCAAATTGAAAGTCTTAGGATGCCATGTTTGCAACTCACTGTAGTCTTTGAACTTTATAGCCAAAGGGAAGAGTGTCACACTCACCCTCGAGCTTCCTCTTTGGACCTGTAATTTTGAAAACTTTGGTCTCATTTATGGTTACAATAAGTTTATCTTTTGTACGTCTGATCCTTTTTTCTTCAATTTCTAACATTTGAGCAGACTCACTCAATACCATCTCCTTAAGAGTTTGAAAATTTACCAATTTAGAAGTTTTCAAATTTAAAGTAAGTCCTTTTACTTTACAAACAGGGATTAACGCTTGTTTATTAGTGGACCATACAAGGTAGGCGTAGGTTTTTGGCCCTCCAGAGACAAACTCTACAATATAGGATCCTGGTCCATACTCTGCAAGCTCATCAGTCATCTCCCCGAGGTAATCTCCCGTGGGTACCCGGTACAACCCTCCCTTAAAAATGTACAAGACCGAGTCCGTATCATAGTACAAGACCTGGCCTCCTAAAGCATCCAAGTGCTCATATAATTTAAGTCTGGCCTGAGCTGTGGTGTAGGCCGCAATCACAACATTGACATTTCGCAAAGGCTCACCTACTTCTTCTAAGTACTCCCAGCTTACAACTAGAACTTCATCATTGATAATCTGTAATCTGTTAACTTGAATCTCCGGTGTAGTTAGCATTCCAAATAGTGTTTTTGAGTCTCTGACGATAGTAGCCTTGGTCTGGTTTTCACGCTGTCCAAATTTCCCCCAAAATGAATTTAGCATGAGCTTTGCAAGCGATCTGAGCCCTCCATTCTTTACAATTTTCTCCTTTTCCAATTGAATGCCCTCATGCGCCAAATAGTCTGCTATATACTTGTCTTTATCCTCTTCTGTCTGACACCAACTGGGGTAGCCTGATGCCTCTTGTTTCATTTTCAAAAACTTGTTTATAAAATCAGTAAACAGGCCTCCCTTCTCATACATAGCTACCTCATACTCCCACAGCTCGTACATGTCCAGGATAACATAGCCCTTCTCTACAGCCTTTCTAATTTCATCCATTGTCCACGTCCCTACTAATGCTCTGTCTTGGCTTTCATGGTCACAGTCTTCTTGGTTCATCTCTTCCCCACAAGTACGACATAGTACAAACATTAATTTATTGTTCATCTTAGCCGGGAGTACTGGATGGTAGAGATCCCTGGGAGGCAGGACTTTACACTTTAGCAAACCATCTACTTCAAGCCCCCTCTGTCTGCACTCATTATCCCCAACATAGATGGTTGGATGACCTAGAGGGTATTTGCCATACTTACACACATACGGATAGAGAGAGCACACATCTACATACTGTATGGTTTCTCCCTCCTCACATTTGTGGTAAGTCTTTGCATTGCCAGTTCTGCCTCCAAAGAACGCCTGCCTTGGGTCAAGGGGGAGGTTGTTAAGAATGGGGAGGGAATCCAAGTGTTTAAGTTTTTGCTGTTTCTTTATTTTACGAAATTCACACTCCCACATCTCGACTACCTCGTAGTCTTCAAACTTTGCAATTTTAGACTTGGTTCTTTCAAACCTCAGGTGGAGTGAATCAGAGGGATCCTCCTTCAGAGGAGCCTCTCTGTTGTAAGGAAAACATTTGGGGCATCCATGCCAGTAGCACCCGTGGAACTCATAGATTCGCTCTCCATCAAATCCATCGACTTTTGAACCAGAAATCCTAACTTCTTTTCCTCGCCCGGCATGTTCAATTCTCACTCCACGCTTTTCTTCTTCCCAGCCTAGCCACTGTATGGCAGCAGCCGACTGATTATCCACAAAACGGTAACCGTTCTTTGGGATGATTCCAATAGTGTGAGGCTTTAAAAAGTTTCGGCGGAAGGCCAGATTGCAAGCACTAGCAATAGTAACAGCCTCAAGGAAAGGATCAACATTACACTCTTGGAGGAATATTGATCTAAATTTAAGACAGGCTTGGGCTAGGATTTCCACATCAGAGATGCAGTATTCCAACAGTTCTTTTTGAAAATCAAAGACGTAGTTTTCTGAGACTTTCTCATTGTACCAGTTTTCAAAGTCTTTATAGGACTTCTCAAACATAGTTTCAGGGCAATAGTACTGCTTATCAGGCATAGGGCCTACATAGTTCTGGTTTGCAAGAGTGTTGAACAAGTGGGGGAAGTAGCCCTTCTTTCTTTCAGGAGGCAGATCAAAGGCTTTGGGGAGCGCAGAGAGGGCCATGGGGAAATAGCTCAGTGAGTCCACAAACCTCACATTGTCCAATTCCATTAAAATGATTTTAGAACCCCTCATGACCAATTCTGGTGTAAATTTTGTTTCCTCCAGCACATACTTGAGCAAAAACTGGAAATCAAAGCCTTGACCATTGTGGGCGATTACACAAACATGTTTGAATTGTTTACGTACCTGCAAGACATAGTCCATAAACTGCTGAACCGGATTAGAGTTGAAGACTCTCATACGGTTCCTACAGGCCATACAAAATTTTCCATCAATGCACTGATAGCAAAACTGTTGGGAAACACACAGATTTACTTTATGAATTTTTTGTTCTGGGTCAGAGGGGAGGGACTCGTCCTGGCGAGTCTCCAAGTCAAAGAAAATAAAAAGAAAGTCTTTGGATTTCGGTTTGCCATCATTACGCCTCATGTAACATTTATGGTTGGGATCCGTGTATGTTCCACAAGGCTTACAAAAGACTTCTCCACACTTGTGGTGTGTGGACCTTTCTCTATACCAGATCAGTTTCCCACAGTCAAGACATTTTTTCACAGCTTTACACCTATCAGCCTGATGGGCGATAAAACAGTGCTGGTTTCTCAAAGTCAAGTTACATTTTGGACAAGTTATTCCCCCATGCTCCTCCTTACAGGGAGGCGAGATGGTTTGGCACTGTTGACATATGTTTGTACATCTATGTTCACCTTTGTGATCATAAGGGACATGGCATGCCTCGCAGAAATAGCTACAAACAAACGCGGCAGTTAGGCTTGTAATTACATTATAGTGGCCGTTATGGAAAAGAAGATTAATTTTGAATTTAGGATTGTCTACCCGGCCTTCAAAGTAGACATCACGACCCTTATTGTCGTAATTATACACAGTAATTTTGAAATCTTTTAACAAATCCTGAAATTTTTCCAATTCGGGGATCCCTCCCCCACCCTCAGGGATCTCTACCCTCGCCCTACGAATCAGTTCTTGAGCCATTATTGTCTGCCTTTTTCTGTCATCTTGACGGATAGCTTTAAACAGAGGGTCTTTGTTTGCATGGGCTATCGCTACCGCCAAGGCGCGGGGGAGACACAAGTTATCTTTGTTTTTTATGACTACAATACCATTTCTTGCCTTACACTCTTCCTCAAAGGTGTTGTAGAGGCCGGGCCTTTTACGGGTTCCTGAACCGACAGGGAGATTCACTCGGGTACATTCTACTTTAAACGTATCTGTGGACTTGATGGACTCCGAATTAGACTGGACAATACCCCCAAAAATCTGCCACAATATATTCTCATCAATCTCCTCAACAGGACGAAAGCTAACAAAACCCGGATCTTTATTTTTTAAATTCAATGAGTGGAGTGTGAATCCGAGTTGATCACCTTTTTCCGCTCTATCTTTCATTTCATTGACGATTTTAGCGAACCCCCGTCTTAGCCATTCGATCTCACTGGTTTGGGGGGGAGGATTCGAGAACTTGAAAGTGATTTTAGTCCCATATAGCCTAAACGTTTTAGCATAAGTATCATCTGAACCTAATATTTCTACAGGCTCACGAGTTTCCTTTACAATCTGCTCTGGCTTTTTGGCATATGTATGATCTAACAATTCCTCACAAGTTCCCCCTAAAATTAGCTCTGGCTTTTTGGCATAGATGTGGTCTGATAAAGCCATAGCTTCACAGGTTTTAACACACTTCCTAAACTCTATCGTAGAATAAAATGTCCTATTAGCAGTAACTAGTTAAGTCAAAATAACAACACTACGTCTGAATAATGATTACTAAATACTAATAGCTACGTTAAATTTTATAATGACTAAAATGAGGTTATCTCAAACAATAGAGCAAAGAACAATCTAACTGAATAAATTTTCAAAGTAAAAAATAGCTAATAATAAGAGGTATATGGGGTAGTAGGTACCGTACAGAAAAAAACTATGTTAAACTTTACACTAACTTTTAAATATGGTTATCTCAAAGCGCGGGACTAAGAACACCCTTACTGAACAAAACACAAAAAATTAAACTAATAATAAAAGGTACATAAAATAATACGTACCGTACAGAAAACGTTAACTACTTAAATCAAAGGAGCTTCAATTAAAACTAAATAATATTCACTATATACCGGCTAATACCTATATTAAACTTTAAAATAACACAAAAGTAAGGTTAAGTACAAAATAACACAAGGACCACTTACCAACACAAGCACTTTTTTAGCAAATATCTAAATTAGTTATTTAAAATTTTCTAGGTTCTTTAAACAAAAAATCCGGATTAATTATTTAAGTTAAAATGTTCTAAGTTCTTTAAACAAAAACTAAATTAATTATAAATACTCACAGCAGTATTGCACAATAGAACACGCTAGAACAACGCAGCGCAGACACCTCTGAACATCTCGAAAGCCAGGAACAGAGTGATCGAGGCAAGATGTAAACCGATGGAGGTAAACCAATCAGCCAATAGGATGCCCGCTTATTCCGACCACATCTAACAAAGAACCACATCCCGGATGTTGTACTGATAACACTTTTCCTCCGGAGTCATGTGGTTTTCCTGCGGATGTCATATTGATAGCCCGTTCCATTACCCGGAAACCACATACCACCTTATCTCACCATGTTGATTCCAAATGCGTACAGTAATGTATAGCATTTCTCTTGTGAACTCGATAAAATCACTTTTAGCGTGATTTAATTTTTAATTTCTTGGATGAACCGGTCCGGATAATGTGGGGTCCGGATAATGTGGGGTCCGGATAATGTGGGGTGTACTGTAATTGAGGTTAAAAATTACGTCATCTTTTGACTGACAGATCACGGGACTGATGACGTCACGGTCCCATGACCGCTGGCGCCACTGATGACGTCAACTCCATAGAGTAAGACATTCGTATAATTCATTGGGTAATATAATCCATAGATAAAATAACTCCATAGGGTAAATATGGAGCGGGAGAAGAGGGCGGGAGAAGAGTGAGGTTAGGAATTTCGGCGCAAAAGACGACGAAAAAACCAAGGACTAGGAAAATATTACGTCACGCTCCCAAATTTGCCACCGGTCCGCCGGCCACACTAAAAACCAAGGAAAATATTACGTCACACTCCCAACTTTACCACTGGTCCCCCGGCCGCACTAAAAACCAAGGAAAATATTACGTCACACTCCCAACTTTACCACTGGTCCCCCGGCCACACTAAAAACCAAGGACAAATTACGTCACGCTCCCAACTTTGCCAAAGGTCTGTCCCGCCATCTGGGCCGCACTAAAAACCAAGGAAAATATTACGTAACGCTCCCAACTTTGCCACTGGTCTGTCCCCAGACGTTTGCTACTGGTCTGTCCCCAGATGGTCGATGACGTCATGGGAAAAACCCCAGCTAGATCGCCGGGTACCCTACTGGTAGCTAAAAGGAATGTTTACGTTTCCATTTATGTTGTGAAAAAGTGGCAATCCTGGAACAGTAGACTGTTGCATCGGCTGACGGGTGGTCATGTGATCATCCCCAGCTGACCGGCCCTATAAATAGGCGAGTGCCAGCCGCCTCAGCCCTCAGATTCGTCTCAATAGCTGACTGATGCTGTGAGCACTCTGTGCTCGCTGTTGCATCTCCAGCAATAACGGGTAGACGGTAGGTCCCCGATTTTGTTATTTTGGAACGGTAGAGGCAGAGTCCCCCGTATCCCCAATTAATTATGATTTGTCAGTAACAGGGCATTTAGCCACCAAGTAATAATATTTATTTAATAATTTATTGTAAATCCATTTGTATAATCTCTACGAAAGAATAAAAGTCAGTGTTATTAAAATATTCCTACTTCTCCTCATTTAATGATTTAATATTTAAGTTTCAAAAAGGTCGATCGAGTTGGTGAGTATAAGGCTATCGTTATTACACTAACATTCGAAGATTGTTTAGCCCCGACTGTCCGTTGGCGCGGCAATCTTAACACTACACTTCGGCTTACGCTGTTGCATCTTAATTGATGCTGCGTCCGAAAACATACAATTAGTGGCACTTTACATTCACAAACACAATAAAGGCTTACGCTGTTGCATCTTAGTTGATGCTGCGTCCTTTATAACACTACGCTTTCGGATCGCTGTTGCATCTTAATTGATGCTGTGACCGAATTAAACACACACTTACATTCACAGATAAAGGCTTACGCTGTTGCATCTTAATTGATGCTGCGTCCTTTCTAACACTACGCTTTCGGATCGCTGTTGCATCTTAAATGATGCTGTGACCGAATTAAACACCCAAATCACACACTTACACTCAGAACTCACAAGTTAGGGCCTCATTGATAGCCTACAAGTGGATTGTGCTACGGCAGAGAACTCACCCTGAGGTTTAAGGTTGAAATTGACTTAAATAAATAAAAACTATCCTATAATAATCTCTCTTCCCTCCCCTTTACACATAGTAATTTGGCGCCCAACGCGTTGCACATTTCACAGAGTAGGCCTATTTAATGAACAAATATAATTTAAGTAAACATATTAAACTAACTATCAAAGCCCAAGAAGCAGAATTAAGAATGATTAGGCAATCAAACGACCAAAATATGGATGAAAATAACGAAACTTCAGAAATAAATCCTAGCCTAAATAATGATACAGGAGATAACCAAAATTTAGCATCTGGTGACGGTTTGAACCGCAGTCGATCTCCTAGCCCAACTAAATCACAACCAACGGATACACAAACAATGCTTATGACATTGCTTCAGAATTTTGAAGAGTTCAGTCATAACCTTCATCGAGAGATCAATCAACTGCGGAATGAAATGACAGGAAAATTTGAAAGAATAACAGGAAATTTTGAAACAATGACAGATAATTTTGAAACAATAAGGACAGAGATGACTGAAGTAAGGACAGAGATGAAAGAAATGCGTAAAGAAATCACAATAGATATAAAACAAATTGAAACAAAATTCAACAACCAAATAGAAGAGTTAAGGGATGAGATAAATAACACGATCCAAGAGAAGATTAATGATGGTATTCGAGAACAACTTCAAAGCAGTAAAACAAACAATAAAACAGTTGGCGTACCAGTTGACGTACACGTCACATGCCCCAATAACCAAATCAAAGAACTGCCTAAATTTAATGGAAAATCAAGAAACCCAAATGAATTCCTCGCGAAACTGAAAAACTACTTTAACAGAGAAAATGAACGGCGGACTCTCCGCAATGAAGAAACATTAAACTTAGTGGAGATTTTGGACATCTGCTTAGAGGGTTCCTCAGCAAAATGGTGGGACATGATCAAAGCATCAGTGAAAGATTTTGAGGATTTTGAAAAGATTTTTCTAGATAAATACTGGAGTGAAGAAATCCAAGACGGATTAAAAAGAAAATTGGATTTAGAAAAATTTATACCGCATAGGGGACTAACAAAAGCAGATTACTTTATCGAAAGAGTCGTTCTGATGCAAAATATGACCCCAAAATTAACTGAAAAGGAGATGGTTCGTCGCCTTGCTCGACATTTTGATCATACCATACAACAGGCATGCAAAGTACAAAATATTGTAACGATACAACAAATGGAAAAACTATTAAGCACCGATGATACTGAGGAAGCGAATGAGTCTCTCAGGTATAACCTGGAGAAAAATGTGAGTCGAAATGAATCCCATTTCAAACTAGGGGACAGACGACCAGTCGAGGGAAGAGATAACTATAACAGAAGAGAAAACAATAACAGAAGGTATGAGGAGTCTAGAAACTATGGGAATAACAAGTCAAATGACAACAGGAGATATCAGTCAAGGAATGAGAGAAGAGAAAACTATAACAACCGAAGGGATAGATTTGAAAAACGGAATGAAGAAAGAAAGGATAATTGTGACAGAAGAGGTAACTACGGTCAGGAGTATGACAGGAGACGAAGGTTTGATGGAAACAATGAAAATACAAACTACGAGGAGCCATCACAGCGGCAACAAAATGAGTTTGAGGATGAGAGACCCGACCAAAAGCCTTTAAACTAAATAGCACTGGAAATAAAGTAGGCCTAATGGAAAATTTTGAATTACACAATGAAACGGTCAATAAATTTCCAGTGCAAGATGAAATAGAAAATGATAGGCCTATAAACAATATTTTATGTGACAAACAATTTTTAATGGACGAAACTATTGACGTAAATGAAAATAAAAATACTTATTATGTACCAGAAGTCGATATAAATTTTGAGGGAGTCAGTACAAAATGTATCATAGATACTGGGAGTTCAGTAACTTGCATGCAGAAGGAATGGTTTTAAAAAAATAAACATAATCTAGGAAAATATGAAGAATTTCCGTTAACCAATACCACAATTAATACTGCTATAAATCAAAAGTCTCAACGAATTAAGAGTATTATTTTGGTAAATGCAAGAATAAATAATGTAAATGTTCAGATAAAATGTTTAATCATACCAAACTTAATAAAAGAGATAGTCATTGGAAATGACACTATGCAGGAACTGAAAATGATCATTGATTACAGTAAAAACTGTATAAAATTAGGAGAATATGTTATTTACTTTCAAGAAAGTTTGAAGCAAGATGAAAAATGTAGTGTTTTATACACAACAATACTTATCACAACAAGTAAAGATTATGATTTAAATAGTGACATGCATAAAGCTGATCAAGAGTTAAATAATTCAGAAAGGATGGTTAGTAAAGCACAGGAGAAGTTTGAGTCAATTGAAAATAAAGGAATTGAAAAAGAAGTTTCAGTGAATAAAACAACTGAATTATCTGCCCAACAAGCTGATCAACTGAAATATGAGTTTGATGATAAAGAAGGGACAAGTCAAAAAAATGAAGAGAGGAAGATGGAACCCAGCGAACTGCAAAACACTGCTATGGAGGAAGAAGTAAAACTTGCCTCAGAGAGGAACTGGAAGAAGAGAAAGAAAAAAGCTGAAGTTCTAGCGGAAGAAGAACATTTGTGAAGTGATAAGGACACTAAGTTATTAATTAATTATAAATTTGAATTTGTTGTTCACTTACTTGTTTCAGATGTTGTAGACACTCTTGAACTCATAAGTGATGAGATAGGAAAGGGTAAATAAAAAACCAGGTAATTTGTATAAAAAATTGTACATGTTCATTTAATTTTATTATACAAATTAAGGGGACAATGCAATTTTTCATTTCTAGGCCTAGTCTAGGTAACCTAGATTTTAACAGTAGATAATGATATTTTGAGCTATAGATATTATGTAGGCCTAAGTTAAGACTTCATATCATTTAATAGAAATAATCAGTTTTATCTTCATTTAATTTGTTGAAAGTGTGAAATAGTTGAAGAAATGTTTGTTGTCCACTTACCGAATAGGTTAGGTTATCCGATATCGTCATTGTAAATAACAACGCAGAGTGTACTTTCATTATTTATCTGTGACTACCTTGTCTGTATTGTAAAACATTTAGTATTTATTAGTTTTAAGTTAGAATAATCCATATTTAATGATTTAATAGCAACGATTGTAAAGGTAGCTAAAAGGAATGTTTACGTTTCCATTTATGTTGTGAAAAAGTGGCAATCCTGGAACAGTAGACTGTTGCATCGGCTGACGGGTGGTCATGTGATCATCCCCAGCTGACCGGCCCTATAAATAGGCGAGTGCCAGCCGCCTCAGCCCTCAGATTCGTCTCAATAGCTGACTGATGCTGTGAGCACTCTGTGCTCGCTGTTGCATCTCCAGCAATAACGGGTAGACGGTAGGTCCCCGATTTTGTTATTTTGGAACGGTAGAGGCAGAGTCCCCCGTATCCCCAATTAATTATGATTTGTCAGTAACAGGGCATTTAGCCACCAAGTAATAATATTTATTTAATAATTTATTGTAAATCCATTTGTATAATCTCTACGAAAGAATAAAAGTCAGTGTTATTAAAATATTCCTACTTCTCCTCATTTAATGATTTAATATTTAAGTTTCAAAAAGGTCGATCGAGTTGGTGAGTATAAGGCTATCGTTATTACACTAACATTCGAAGATTGTTTAGCCCCGACTGTCCGTTGGCGCGGCAATCTTAACACTACACTTCGGCTTACGCTGTTGCATCTTAATTGATGCTGCGTCCGAAAACATACAATTAGTGGCACTTTACATTCACAAACACAATAAAGGCTTACGCTGTTGCATCTTAGTTGATGCTGCGTCCTTTATAACACTACGCTTTCGGATCGCTGTTGCATCTTAATTGATGCTGTGACCGAATTAAACACACACTTACATTCACAGATAAAGGCTTACGCTGTTGCATCTTAATTGATGCTGCGTCCTTTCTAGCACTACGCTTTCGGATCGCTGTTGCATCTTAAATGATGCTGTGACCGAATTAAACACCCAAATCACACACTTACACTCAGAACTCACAAGTTAGGGCCTCATTGATAGCCTACAAGTGGATTGTGCTACGGCAGAGAACTCACCCTGAGGTTTAAGGTTGAAATTGACTTAAATAAATAAAAACTATCCTATAATAATCTCTCTTCCCTCCCCTTTACACATAGTAACCTGAATAATTTAATTCAGGTTAATATAATGAGACAAATAGTAAGATAAATTTAATCTACAATTTAAATCAAATAATTAATTTAAATTATTTGAGGTTTGAAAACTTTTCTCATTCCCCTGGCGTTATCCTCATTCCCCTGCTCGAATTTGTTTTAGTTATAACTTTTCTTTAGAAAACAAGCATGTACAGAATTTATATTTTTCATATTAAATAAACACATCATCTTTCATATAAGAAATAAAAATTGATATTATTTTGAGAAAAAATTTCTAAACCTTTCTGCAAAAATGCCACTTTCTATGAGAATCGCCCTGATACGACATGGGCTTGCCGTGTCGAAACAGTGCGTTCTTTATTAGATAATTTCGATGCTACTCTTATGACACTACGAGAGATTTATGAAACAGACCCTGACAGTGGTGGACAAGCCAATGATTTGTTGAAAAATATGGAGGACTTCAACTTTGTCTTTGACCAGCTATTACTCAGAGTTCTAGCACAATGTGACATAATGTCAAAGACCCTTCAGTCTAGCAGTGTGACCTATTATTTTTAATAGGTGGCACAAAATAGATATACTTTAAACAGTGGACAACACCCGGACGTTCAAGCTCGTGTCCAAGCCATGTATAAAAATGCACATTATGAGCACTGTTATGCACTCCAGTTAAATTTGATAATAGAGAGATGCGGAACTCAAAACAAACAGTTGAAAATATTTTTTAGTAATATTTGGGGGTTTACTTCCTTTTTTCAATGTCCACTAAACATACTGGGGTTCTAGATGAAGTTGTCAAAAAACGTATGCCAAAAACTTCGGCTACAAGATGGAATTTCAAGTCGAGAATTGTTAGCACTGTTTTCAATTATAAAGAGGAAATTTATGAGTGCTTAGAAAATATTTTAGATGACAACACTAATGATTACAAAACAATCAATAAGGCAATTGGTTTACAAAACCTGATCCAAATCGAAGACTTTAATTATTCGTTTGATTTTTTCAATAAAATTATGCCTCATGTTGACATCCTTTATAATGAGTTACAGCATAGAAGTATTGACTGCATTAAAGCACGAAAATACGTTGATGAGTTTAAGTCGTCCGTTGATAAGGTACGTCAGTCTACCCCTGATGTTGACTTAAACGTCAGTAAACACGGCCGGATGCAGTCGCGACGGTGACTCATCCTCTGGTGGACCCAGAACAAAGCGGGCTCGTTTTGTTGACAATAAAGACGTTGTAACTAAAGAAGCATGTGACATTATCACTGCTGGGGTAAATGATCGGTTCAATTTTTTGGATCATTGCTGTAAGACTGTTAGGGCTGAATAAATTGGAATTACGATAAGAATTGAATGTCACTTATAGCAGAGACGATTTCAAAGGAGCTAAGGGCTCGTTAATGTTACTAAATTTTATATATGACAATAATTTGACTCAAGTACTACCTGAATATGTAAAACTATTAAACATCATCTGTACAATTCCTATGACTAATGCTGAAAGTGAAAGATGCTTTACGACTTTGAAAATAATTAAAACGTTCACAAGGAATACCATGAGAGAAGACCGCCTCAATGCATTAGCAATGTGCTCTATTGATAAAGGACTTTAAAAAAGTACAAACTTCAATGAATTAGTCATGAAACATTTTTTCCGAACGGAAGGATCGTCGAATGAACTTCTGTTTCAAACAACTTAATTAAGGTAGGTGAATATTGATAGGCAAACAGTGTTTACACTCAAATAGGTACTTTTATGCTTAAAGCAAAAAATGTCTTACTTTACAATGTATTTTTATTATTTTTTTGTTTGTATTCTAGGTATTAGAGTCTAGATATCTTTTGACTCTTGTTTTCAGGAAATTTAATAATTTAACCTACAAAATAATGAGCTCCGCGGACATTATCAGGTTCGCAATTTTCTAACTAAGTAACATTGAACGAAAGCGCGCGTACTACGGCGCGGCCGGCCTCGGACCACCATAATTAGGGGCGGGGCGGTTTGGATGCTCGGGCCTAGCTTTAGGCGCGCCTAACTTAAGTCCACGTAGCAAAGTCGGGCTTGGGAGCTCAAGACCAAGTGGAAATAGTTCGGTATCATCTTTAGTCGGTACTAAGTGGCAGTGTGTCTAGATGGAAGGGAATTTTGGTTTTGGGCCTGGCGGCGGCATCTGCGAAACACCTGATCGACGATGACAAAAGCGCCCTATTATTGTGAGTGGTGAGGGGAGTTTACAGTTATTGTGCGTGGTGAGGGGAGTTTACAGTTTCTGTGACCCTCGTTATCAGTTTTCTGTGAAGTGTTGGGGAAGGTGGATGACACAGTGAGAGTAGTTTGAAATTTGTAGTTTTTAATTTGTCGTTTTTATGGGTTTTTTAGCTAAAGAATTGTGCCCATTAAAAAGTGTTGTTACTTTTTCATTTGTTTTTCAAATTCTTACTGCTACTTGGGTCAGTGCGAGAGAACATGGATGATAAAGAGAAGAAGGGTATACCAAATTTTACCAAATATACCAAGTATACCAAATATTAGAAAAGGGTAATGGAATTGTTCGGAATTTAATGACGAATCCAAATATAACAATCATTTTGCTAAAGTGAAATTAATAAACAAGATATCTAGATAAAACCGATATGATGTTTACTTAGAGCTGCCCCCTAGCAGGTCTGACTTTTGAGCCTAAAATCGCCAGTTATGATGACAACAAATATTTATTAGGCCCGAACTTGGACTCTCAAACCAAACTAGATTATCTCTTACGCGTGAGCCCAAGTCTACTTGATTCCCAAAACCCAAATAAGTTAGGCGCGAGATTATCCCTGCGCCAATTAGGCTCGATACCAACTAATACCGAGCTCCCAACCCGATTTTTTAAACGCCAGCCTAAAGACTGGATATAACCGGTTCTTAGGCTCGGACTAGCGCTAATACCGAGCTCCCTAACCGCCCCTTAATGTTTATGATCTGATTATTATAGACGAGTCCTTCCATTGTTTAAACCCACCAGCCGCCACTGACCTAGATGTATTAACCACTTAAGCAAAGTTCTAGCTGGAAGTGATATAGACACAGCCAGTGTACAGTATGTGTGTAGGCCTAAATACTATAGTTTAGACGATGCACTTCTTCTGTCTGAACTGAAATCTTTTACTAGAATAGAAGAATCAAGAAACAAAAGTATTCAAGAAAGAGTTGACGTTTTTTAAAAAAATTGTTGAAAAGTGTGTTCCCTGTGCTTTTTGAACTTTTTCGTTTGTATTATAGATTCCAATGAACTCGGCAACCTGTGAGAGATCTTTTTCATGCTTACGGCGGTCAAAAACATATACCAGAAATTCTATTGGCCAGGAGAGGTTGTCTTCGTTGGCCCTTTTAGCTATTGAAAGGATCGTTGAAGTAAACATTTTTACAAAGTTATAGATGACTTTGTTACAAAGTTAGAGATAACATGTTTAATATTACATGTTAAAATTGGTTGAAAATAAATAAATTAAAAGTACTCATATCTTGAGAACGAATCGAGATATTAAAAAACGGATTGCGGCATTGTAATCAGTGAAAAAAATTAACTTGAAATAATGGGTCACAACACCACTTTTACATTTGAAAAAAATATTTTGGATCCAATATGACGGATCCAAGATGGCGGCCGAAAATGAGTACCCCCCCAAAACGAGGTACTTACTACCCAATAATGTTTGGGCGGGGTCTGGGATAGTTATTTTTAGAAATGTAAAAAAGTAAGGGGGGGGACAGTTAAAACTCACCCTGTATAGTAGTAACTCGCCTTACGGCTCGCTGGGGGCTCCGCCCCCAGGCCCCCAGTATGTGTCCCTTATTGGGAGGTGATGGTTTGTGAAAAACACAAAAACATAATTAATTTGATTGTTAGGTTAAAAAAAACTCCGCACAAGGTATCTTTGGTCGTGTTCTAGGGCAGTGTATTTAGTGGGAAGTGAGTTTCTCTAGCGGAAAATTTGTTAAAAAGAGAGTTGTATCGTCTGCATAAATTATGCAGCTGATATTGTAATTTTGAATTAGAGACAGGAAGTCGTTAGAAAACAAAATGAACAGAACAGGTCCCAGCACGGATACCTGAGGACTCCCCCTGTGATTGGTTTAGGATCTAATCTAAATGTGATAGTGATGCCAAATGTAGTATGTTGGATATCTAAAACTTGGGATCTCCCTCTTAGGTAGCTGACAAACCATTGGTTTTCTAAGCTCCTTAATCTCAAGCTTGTAAGTTTTCTAGAGATCCGGTCTTTTCTAATGAGTAGGCCACTTTGAGGGCGAAGGAGGTAAGGTAGGGTAAATTACATATCTACCAAAGTTGTTGGAAATTTAATTTTAAATTGTTCTTCTTTTTGCGATGCCGACTTGGAAGTTAGGAAAAATTGAAGGAGGTGTGTATTGAAGAGTCAGAGCATGAATACACTTTTTACAAATCCTAGCAAAATTTATTGTTCGGGGGGTCAGTGAGGGAAGTAGCCGGTGGAGGTATTTATGATGGAGGGGGTGGGGCTATTTTTTTGAAGAGGTTTCATGGGGCTCTGGTTGAGGTAAACGTATTTCATCAAAAATTACAAGTTATTTACTAATTCTCAGCACAAGTTATTTTGGGTTTGTTCAAGGGGGAGGGGTTATTGGTGGTAAGGGGTTTTTGGTTATAGAAGGTTAATTATTTGAAAGGGGAGAGGGTTGGTGAGCTAAGGACGTGAGTCAAAAGTATTTATTTAAAAATAACATCGCCAAACAATTGAAAAATACTTAATTTTTTCATTTATTGGTCGGTTTTGGAGGTTGAAAGGGGTTAGAGCTATCTAAGGGTGAATGAGGAGGGTAGGGCAAAAGATCAAATTACCAAAGTTGAAGAACGTGAAGAATCCGTGGCACATGGTGCAGTCCATATTTTGATAACACCATCCGTTCGGCCACTTCAGCTCAAAATAACAGCTTTTAGAAAGGCATTTTTTAACGATTTTAAAATGATTTTTTAGGGGGTTGAAAATTACAATAGCAAGTTGTGATAATTTTACCCTCGGATTTAAGCAATTAGGAAAGTCATGCCAAATTTCAGGTTCCTAACTCAACAGAAAATCATAAATTAACTTTTTGCAAATTTTCAGGGATCAAAAACTTAGTTGGCAAATTTCTATGATTTACTACCTTTTAATGCATTTTAGTACCAAGAACTAGTTATATTATTAGTGATTTGAAACATATATGCTGTAGCGATGATGTGTACCAAATTCCAGCCCTCTACGTATAATACTAAATCTATTAAAGCTGAAAAACGTCGGGGAAATCATAAAAAGTTGAATGTTCTAGAGCTACCTAAGAGTGAAGGAAGCGAGATAGGGCAAAATATCATAGGACCAAAGATGTAGATCATGAAAAATCCGTGGAAATTCCTTGATAGAACCATTCTTTCGGCCACTAGAGCTCAAAATAACTGTTTTTTCAAAGCATTTTTAAAGACTTCTTAATAACTTTTTGAAGGTATTGAAATTTAAAATTGCGATTTTTGATCAATTTACCCTCGGTTTTAACCAATGAGGAAAGTGACAAACGCTGACATTTGGAAGATTTCGACGATTTCTTTAACTTTATACGCATTATAACATTAGGAACTGGTTATTTTATTATTGATTTGTAACGTATACGCTGTGAAGTCAAAACTTGGGTCTCTCATTTAAAGAATATATTAGGAAAAAAACACGAGGAAAATTCAAATTTAATGAAAGTTAAACTTTAGGACTCTTTTTGGGGTTGAAACGAAATAAATTGGCGAATGACCATTGATAGAGGCCTAAACCTGAGCGGTAAAACTGACTCTAAATGTCAATACTTTGAATCACAATAAAAAATAAACGCGTAGTCGTACTCATCTTCGTCTTCGACCAAACCGAGTTTCCGTGTGAGTTCCTGGAATGTGCGGACAGTTGGGTCCACCAAGTGACAGAAGATCGAGATAACCACGACAAGGAACAAACATAAGTAGAAACCATGTATTTACAACACTATAAGAACAAAATAGATATAAAATAAATGGGGAGTTTGTTTTAAGGCAGACCCCCTTGCCTCTGCCTGTGAAAAGGTTAAAAATCAGATCTATTTACACCAACGAAAACAAAAATAATGGGGAGTTTGACGAAGCCTTAATTGTTGCCCTCTCCCTTGCCTCTGCCGTAAACAATTAAAACAGAATCATTAACATAATTTTAAACAACTATGTACAACACCGGGGACTTTTTTGAAGCAGACCCCCTATCGTACTGCGCGAATAGTCGTATTACAACGAGGAGTTTTCATCATCTCGCAGATCCCCTAGCCTACTGAGGACGTATTTATCAGTATTAAAGAAGGAGGTTGTTAAAGACTATGTTCTTCACATGGGCGCACCGAAATTGCGCCGTGACTCTAAATCTTGTCCCAGGGGTAGACCGATATTGCGCCGCAGCCCTTCCTAGAATCACATGAGGGAGGCAAGCAGTGACTCCTCGCCTCGCCTTCGAAGTCGGAACACAGGAATTCCTTAAAAACCCTTCGTTATCGCCCCTTGGAGGGAAGTGGCGAGTGAGCAACGGAGTCAGGCTAAATTTGAAAATTCATACAGATGGTTAGCTTTAATGGCTGATATGGAGGTGTTATACAAGAATTCAAGATTGGTTCTTCGGACAAAAATACTTCTACTGATATCTTCTTTACACCTGCCAATTGGATATAAGCTGTATCAAAAAGTGCAAGGTTTTTACGTAACCCAACGTACTAACACTTGATTTCACTTGATTAATCGCCGTACTGTTTGATTTCTATTTCCGGTAACTAATTGATTTATCAAATATATCGTTCGATTTATTTTATATGGTGCTGGAATATAGCAACTCATAAAGTTTTTTCTGAAGGGCTATTTCTGTATTGATATCATTGATTTATAATTTTTGTAATGAGGATCGCAAACAATAAACACCTAATTCTAATTAACTATAATGAATCACTTGCTCGCTTAGGTGTCTTATGCAAAACTGACAAATCATTTGCGGAGTACAAATATTTTGTGGTTCGTCAACTGGTCAGGCGGGGGGGACGAGGGTAACATTTCTAAATCATTGCGTGGTATTGCAGTCTACAGGTACCTGCCACCCTCACGACGCAATATCGGTTAGAGATTAGTGAACCTTTCTTGTCAGATTTGTTTGCGGCGAAATTTCGGTGCGTAACTCTACTCAGCAAAACGTAGAGCTGACCATGCGTGAAGCAATCCGTGCGTAGATCAACACCGACAGATTCTATCGTCTGACCTTGGCTCTTGTAACCGGTCATACAATAGGCCATCATCAGTGGGAACTGGCCCATCCAGAAAGATCATTTTGTATGACCTACAAACCCCGCGGCTATTAAGAAGTGAACGAACGTAATCAAAAACCTGCCTCTGATCATCAGACAGTTTGACTACTCACTCCTCAACCAACGCTCTTTGTCGATTTTCACCATAGATGAGCAGTTCCCTACCCAACTCAGTAGTGTCTTCTTCCATATCAGGGAGATCGTAATTGGATAAACAGGAACCCTGACGGCGTGAACTACGATCAATTTCGACGAGGGCAAGATGGTATTCCAGCTTTGGATCAAGGGGATTCCTTTCAATGTGATCCTCGCAAACGATGCCTCTGAACTTGTCCCACAAGATTGCTCCAGGAGCCCCCATGTTACAAAGGAGAACAAAGAAAGAGCGGAGTCTTGGGCCTGTCATGAATTGCGCAGTATCTTGCAACGCGTAGTCGTACTCATCTTTGTCTTAGACCAAACCGAGTTTCCGTGTGAGTTCCTGGAATGTGCGGACAGTTGGGACCACCAAGTAACAGAAGATCGAGATAACCACGACAAGGAACAAACATAAATAGGACACGAAGGTAGTATCGCTCGGTCCGATTTGGAGAAACCCAAAACATTCATATTTTATTTATGATTTATGGTTATATATCTCCTGTAAGCGAATTTGGCAAATGCTTAACTTCAGAGAGTTTCGGGTTTTCAAACGAAAAATCTTAACCCTCTCAAGGGAGGCGTCAGGATTACGCTGCGAGTACCGCTGAACGTCTTCCCTGTTTTTTCAGGGTTTATACAAGTCTACATTTTTATATCAGGTAGTAAAACATTGAGCAATTCGATTTTGAAATGCCCCTGTTGCAGCAGACCTGCATACTCGGCGAATTTCAAATGCAAAACCACATATTCAATCCAACATAGCGAGATTTTACATGTTTTAGTAAGCTCCATAAGAATAAACTACACTTTAAGGCAAGAATGAAAAGAATTGTGGTTCTAGATTGTTTTCGTTATATATTTTATAGAAATATAGCAGGATAATTCAAAAAGTATAATAATAAAGATACTACATTACCGACTTAGTTCGAAGATTCAGAAGTTATAGATTCTACTGTAAGATACAGTATGATGGTAAGGAAGATTAGCGAGAACCTATAAGGCTAGATTACAGAATCAAAATTGGAGACACAGGAAAATTTCGAAGATTTTTAACTTTATATGCATTTTCATGCTAAGAACTAGTTATTTTATTGGTGATTTGTAATATATATGCTGTAGAGATGATGTGTAGCATATTTCAGGCCTCTACATTTAATATAAAGCCAACTGGAGCTAGAAAAACGTAGGGAAATCTTCGAAAATTTCAAATTCTAGAGCTATCTAAGGGTGAAGGAGACGAGATAGGGCAAAAAGTCACAGGACCAAAGTTGTAGATCGTGAAAAATCCGTGGCACATGGTGCAGTCTGTTTTTCGATAGGACCATCCGTTCGGCCACTAGAGCTCCAAATAACTTTATTTCAAAAAGCTTTTTTAGCGATTTTTTAATAACTTTTTTGAGGGGGTTAAAATTAAAAATTGTGAGTTCTGATAATTTTCCCCATATGTTCAGGCAAAAAGGGAAGTGCGTGCAAAATTTCAAGTCTGTAGGTCATCGGGAAGTGGAAAACAGTTCGTATACCTGAGTTACACCAGCGGTTGTATATATATTAGACTCGCCTTACGGCTCGCTGGGGGCTCCGCCCCCAGGCCCCCTTAAAGGGTTTCGCCCCAAAGCGGAGAGTTTGTATTGAAAGTAACAAAACGAATAAACTGTTTACAAATGCTCAGCAAAAGTAATTATTACTAATTTTGGGGTGAATAGTTTCAATGGGGTTTTTGGTAGGGGGGGGGGGTAATTATTACTGAAATGATTCATTAAATTTCGGAAAAATCAGATAGGTTTCAATTTTTGAGATATTTTACGAAAACCTTTTTATAAAAAGACTAAAGTAAAATGTCAAAACCAATTTTCCCCATAAGAATAATATGGCAAAGCTTTGGCACAAAGCAGGGAATGTGTATTGAAAAGTCACGAAATTTCGAATAAACTCATTACAAATCCTCAGCAAAATATATCATTGTAATGTTTGGGAGGGTAGTTAGTGGGATGTAGTTAATGGGTTACTTTAGGGGAGGGGTTTGCTGAGAGGGTAGGGTTTAATTTTTCGTTTTGAAAGAGGGTTGGAGAAGTCAGGGGATGATGGCAAAAATTTATTTAGTTTTAAAACATTGTCAAACATGTTACGAATCCTTAATTTGATGCATTTATTGGTCGGATTTGGGAGTTGAAAGAGGTTAGAAATGGTAAATACCACCGGATAAATGTAGGTGATATTGGCCAATCCCTCATCGTATTTTATATCCAAAAATCAGAGAATAAGTTAGCAAAAAAATAAAAAAAACAGATATAATTTAAAATTTCACGAAAGTTCAGCTTTTGAGGACTTTTTCAGGGGTCGAAACGGGGTGAAATTTTTAGATGACCCTTGATAATCCTAAAGGGTCAAAGTGACTACCTCAGGGTCAAAATTGAGGACCATCAGTCCAAAAAAATTAACAAAAACAATAAACTGAAAACTTATGAATGTTTATTTTAGAGGCCAATTAGGGGGTGAAGGAGCTGAGATAGAGCAAAATACATAATGAACAAAATGGTAGTAAATTTAATTTTAACTGTAGCATGATCATTGTCTTCATTAAGCCCTTTAATTTAGCCGCTACAGGTCAAAAACGTAAAGTATGTACTTTTATCGAAATTAAATTTTTCCCCCAATTTCCGTACTTATGGGGGGGTTTAGCCTTGTTAGCTGTTAGTTATTATAGGGAAGAGACGTTTTTGTGGGGCTAGAGGGTGAGATAATATTTTTTGTTGAGAAATAACAATTCCCATCATTTTGAAAATGCTTAATTTGCTTCATTTATTAGTTGTATGTATGGATTGATAGGCGTTAGAAATGACAAATGACTTCAGGTAAACGTGGGTGGAGTCACTGATTTAACCTTCTCAAAAATTGGGTCTCTCATTTGAATAATAAATTAGCAAAAAAATTAAAAACCACGAGGAAAATTAAAAATTTAATGCAAGTTCAATTTTAGAGGACTAATTTAGGAGTAAAAAACATTGAGGCAGAGTACTGTATTTACCATAATCCATACCTCGGCAACCAGTGGACAGAGAAAAATTATTCACAGTACCTTTTTTAATCTAGATCCAATGGTCCAACCCAAGATTTGATAATTTCATTTATCAATGTAAGAGATCACAAAACCCCATACCCTGCCCACAACAGGGTAAAATTGGCGAATAACGTACGATTAACCTGTGTCCTCTGAGAATCGCGGGCCAGGGATGAGGCAAGAGTATTTGTATGAAAATAACATTGTCATACATTTAAAAAATGCTTACTTTGCTTCATTTACTGGTCGGATTTAGGACTTGATAGGGGTAAGAAAAAACAAATGACCGATAAACGTGGGAGGTGACGCTTACCAACAAGTCAAATTAAGAATAATCCCTACAAATCCTCGGGAAAATTGTATCGTAGTAAGTGTTTGGCGGGGGGGCTGTTGGGGGTGGAGGGGTAGGGTTTTACATTGTACGTGGAAGAACAGGTTGGTTCGGAGCGGAGGGTGAGGGTAATGTACTATATGTGTTAAAAAGTTGCCAAAAACATTAAAAATGCATAATTTGATTACGTTGTGGGGAAGGTAATTTGGTTGAAAGGGGTTTAGCCGTGTTAGTTGTTAGTTATTTTAGGGAGGAGACGGTTGGTGGGGCTAGAGGGTAAAGGGAAATTTGTTTGTTGAGAAATAACCATTCCCATGATTTTTAAAATGCTTAATATGCTTCATTTATTAGTTCTTTGTATGGGTTGATAGTGACAAATGACTTCAGATAAACGTGGGTAGAGTCACTAATTAATGCTTGTCAAAAATTGGGTCTCTCATTTGAATAATAAATTGGCAAACAAATTTAAAACCACGAGGAAAATTTAGAACTTAATGCAAGTTCAATTTTAGAGGACTAATTTAGGAGTAGAAAAACATTGAGATAAAGTACAGTATTTACCATGATCCATATCTCGGCAACCAGTGGACCGAGAAAATTTATTTACAGTACCTTTTTAAATATAAATCCAATGGTCCAACCCAGGATTTGATTATTTTTATTATTCTTTGTAAAAGATCTAAAAAACCCATTTTTAAGGGGTTTATCTATTCCATCTATTCCCTCCTAACCCCGCCATCCGATGGTCCGATCAGGCTAGTGTTGGGAATTTTCTGGCCCTCCCTTCTGAATTAGTAAGACTTATAAGAGAGCTATTTCAATAATAATAATAATCAAATTAAATCCAATTAAACTTAAAAATCAACATATTACAGTTTGAGAAAAATCGCCAGTTATAACAATAGTTAGATGAAGAGACGGTGTCAATGAAACTTGTGACATTACCACCAGCGAGAACCTATATTAAAATCTGTTATCAGCATTTTTTTTCTGAAAATTTTATAAAGATACCATATTTAATATATTGTTTTATATCTATGGCTAAGGTTTTTAATATTTCTTTCTTAAAATTAGTACACGTAATCATTTTTAGAACATAAACCGTTCGTGACATAATTTCGATGATGATTTTCGAGAAAATCGCTGACATTTGGCGAATTTGGAAGATTCTTTTAAATTTATAGGCATTTTAATATTACAAACTAGTTATATTATTTGTGATTAGTAACAAATAGGCTGTAGAGATGATGTATGCCTATTTTCAGTCCTCTACGTCTAATATTAAATCTACTGGAACTGAAAAACCTGGGGAAATCGCTGACATTTGGCGAATTTTGAAGATTCTTTTAAATCTATAGGCATTTTAATGTTACAAACTAGTTACATTATTCGTGATTTGTAACATATATGTTGTAGAGATGATGTATGCCGATTTTCAGCCCTCTACGTATAATATTAAATATCCTGTAGTTAAAGAACCTGGGGAAATCTCTAACATTTGGCGAATTTTGAAGATTATTTTAAATCTATTGGCATTTTCATGTTACAAACTAGTTATATTATTCGTGATTTGTATTATATATGTTGTAGAGATGATGTATGCCAATTTTCAGCCCTCTACGTAGAATATTAAATATACTGGAGCTAAAAAACCTGGGGAAATCGCTGACATTTGGCGAATTTTGAAGATTCTTTTAAATTTATAGGCATTTTAACATTGCAAACTAGTTATATTATTTGTGAATTGTAACATATATGTTGCAGAGATGATTTATGCCAATTTGCAGCCCTCTACATATAATATTAAATCTACTGGAACTGAAAAACCTGAGGAAAATTTCGAAAATTAAAATTTCTAGCGCTATCTAAGGGTGAAGGAGACGAGATAGGGCAAAAAGTCAGAGGACCAAAATTGTAGATCGTAAAAAATCCGTGACGCGTGGTGCAGTCCGTTTTTCAATAGGACCTCTAGTTTAGCCTTTACAGCCCAAAAACGAAAAGTACTTTTTTCGAACTTCAATTTTTCTCCCCTTTTCCCCCCCTTTGGAGGGGTCGGGGGTGGAAATGTTTCGTTTTGATAATTTTCCCTGGGGTTTGACCACCGAAGGAATATCCGTGCCAAATTTCAAGTCTCTAGCTTATCTGGAAGTACTTTAGAATTTGTATCTATAGATGAGTTACACATCCGGCTGTATATATATTAGATGTGTACATTTACTGCGTGGCCCATGCCCAATACTGACATAAACTCAATTTTTATTATTTTTTTAGAAATGCTCTAGGATAGGATTGTATTTATAAGTTATATTGAAAAGTAAGTACTTGTAACACTTGTACTTTTTATTGGGTGGAGTGTTGCGGGATTGTTTGGGCGAGTTCTGGACTTCGTTTTATGATCTCTATACAGAAGGAAACACAGAAAAAGTAAGTTGTATAATTTTCATTTACTCTAACACATTTTTTCCCTATTAGTATGCATAATCAAACTCTTAACGGAAATGGACACATTAACTCCAGGTTAACTCAGTGAGGAGATAGCTTCAGCGGTGTGCTGGGAATGTTCCGGGGGTCAGAAGTCGAGGGTCAGGTTTGGGGTTAAAAGGAAAGTGGCTCAGACAGAGCGATCGAAAGAGTCCCAAAAGGATCTTACAATTCTAGCAAAGCGAGACCTGCCAGATGAAGATCAGTTCTTCACTGCCACCTAGGGACCGCTTGGTGTGCTCTAGCAGGATTGGGTAGTATGCTAATGATTTCTCTAGCGGAATGGGTGGTAAAATAAAATAAACGTTTGCTTTTAGACTGTGTAAAAGAACTTCACAAACAGTTTATCAAGACCACGAACATTAAGATTAGTTACTCTTCATTTAACAAATTGAAGCCATTTTGGGTGGTTCCTCCCAAAGAGTCTGATCGTGATCCATGTAAGTGCATAAGGCATGCTAATTTTGAGCTCATGCTTAAGGCTCTTGCAAGGAATAACATTATTAAGCTGGAGTAAACAAAAGAGGTATTAGAATTAATAAATTGTGATACAAGCAAATTTTATTGCATGTATGGAAATTGTAATAGATGCCGAGCAAAGGAAATAAAGGAAAGCGACATAAAAACGTACAATCCTGAAGATGAGATTGTTTTATGAGTGGGTAAGAAACAAAGTAGAGATAATGATAAAGGACAGTGTCTGAATTAATGACAAAATTTAATGACTACCTGAAACAATTTGTATTCATGTGTATAATGCAAGTCATCAAAGAGACTTCCTTTAATCGTATAAAACTCAGCTTCAAGCCAATGAGATTGTAGTGACATTAGATTGTAGCGAGAATTACTCATGCCGACACTCCGAAGAAGTTCAAAGTACGCATTTCGGAGGATCCCGACAACAAATTTCCCTCCATACAGGAGTGTCAAGGAAGACTTTCATTTAGAAGCACGCTCATTTTGTACAATTTCATCGTCAAAAATCATAGTCCGATGGCCATCTGGGCTCACATGAAGCCTGTAATGAAAATGATTAAACAAAATTATTGTAATATTGATATCGTTCACTTTTTTAGTGACGGGCTAAGAGTTCAGTAACGGAACAAGGAAAAATTTTTCTTAATGGCCAAAGTTGCCATGGAATTCAACTTGTTATCATGGAATTTTAGCGAAGCTGGACACGGCAACGGTCCTGCAGATGCCGTTGGCGGAATAATGAAATGAACCGCTGACTCAGCGCTTTAACATAAAATGATGTAGCCGATTTTTTCCTTAAAAAATGCAATATCTACACTGAAGGTCACTTCGTTTATTATTGATGAGGCAGATATTCTGGGGATGAAATCATTTCTGCCAGCTCAACTGTTCGCAATCCCAAGGACAATGAAGTTACACCAATTACGTGGACCAGAGTGAATCCTCAAGAGTAGGGAACAAGAATTTTATCCTGCAAACATTGCACTGGAAGCATCAAGTGCAAACATTTTTCACTTGGTTCTGGAGAATTCAAAATTTGACCCAGTGTAACAAACAGTATGAAAAATGGTAAAGAGTCTGTAAGCGGGGACAAGAAGAATCGACATACTAGCCATTGACAAAAACAAAAAAGCGGGATGGATTATTGACCCAACAATAAGATTCGAAGAAACTATGGAACAAGAAGATAAAGTAGACAAGGGATAAAAGCATCTATGAATCTGCTATACCATTTTTTGAAACCAAATATGATATCAAAATTTTATGTGTCATTGGAGTAATGTTTGGTGCAAGAGGGACATTAACAAAATTTAATTAATTAATTAATATATTTCCTTTAGAAAAAACTTCAAAATTCCAAAATCATTGGACCAAATATTAGTTTTAAACATTCTGAAAAATGCTGTATATATTCTTCGAAATCACCTGTATTCTGCTTCTCAAACAAATAAATAATGGAACTTAGACCATGTATACATGGTGAAATAAAAAATAAAAAGTACATAAAACATATATCTCCATTATATTAACTACACTGTGTCTTAAAAGGCAAACCACGTATACATGATCAGTAACAGTTTCTGTTTTTTCATTTTGACTTGACCTTAACGTTTTGTAATGACCGTAAAAATGCTTTTTTATTTTTTGACATGGTTTTTTATCTTATGTGGTACTCTAAATAATAACAATGAGTGTTTAGGAACTATATTTTAAATTTAACATAATATAAAATCTATCATTTTTTTTGAAAACCAATATGTAAAACATAAATATTTCAACAAAAATTGATTTAAAATATTTTTTCCAAACATAAAAAAATCAAATTAATAGTTTCAAAATATTACAAAAAAAATTAACTACATAACTAACCATCATGTTAATGTAATAATAGCGTAAAATATTTTCCGAAGGTCATAATATAATTTTGTCAATATTTAGAAATCATAATACGGCGAGGACAAAAATGCTGTAATTCCTCACATAAATGTAGAATAATTGGGCAAAGAGTGGGCATAATTAGTTCCCATCTTTGAGCATTTAAACTGCAAGTACGTAATCGAGTATGAAATAAATGTTTTGAAAAGTATTTTTAACAAAGTTAATTTTTTCCTTTAAATTTTATCGAAAATAAAAGCTTAAAAATATTCACTCCTATATCATTCTGTTTCGCTTTAAATGAGTATATTGTAGTAAAACGTTTTTTATGAATAAATAGCAGTAATTAGGTAAGGTTTGGTTAGGTTAGGTTAAATCACAGTAACCGGTGACAAGGATCACTGCTCAGCAAAACCGTGACGACACCGACGCGAGGCCCGCTGTCTCTTTCCTTATATCTAAACGTAACCTAACTTAACTACTAATTTTATTTTTTAATGTTTACCTACAATTATGTAACCATTTCAGGTTAAACTGTACGATATATAAAATGTTAGATCATTGGCTGAGATATCA
Organism: Flexamia atlantica; assembly: GCA_035578135.1. Lineage (NCBI taxonomy): Eukaryota > Metazoa > Arthropoda > Insecta > Hemiptera > Cicadellidae > Flexamia > Flexamia atlantica. Next base: position 5,299,569 of record JAQJVK010000019.1, read on the forward strand.
CAAAGTCCACACAGATGTTTAACATTTTTATCATGTTTTTATCTTACTCTTATGAAAATATTTCCCACTAAATTACAGTTTCTGGCTATATATTCTGATCCAACCATTCAAAACTATAACAAGAAATTAAGCTCTGTTAGTGAATAGACGTTGCAATAAAAAAGTAGTGGTTGTGAATATATATAAAAAAACTATTATATATATATATATATATATATATATATATAATATTTTCATGGTAAATACATGGTAAATATATATATATATATATATATATATATATATATATATATTTACTTTTATATTATCAATGTCTCACTTGTGAGTTCTGGCTTAGCCTCAAAATGTGTTCTAGCCTATCACTAAAATTGCTATATCGGATAGTGCACACTAAAAAACAGGCCGTAATGCTCAAATTCACAAATGATCGTAAGCGATGGCTATGTCGTAATTACAATAATCGTTTATTTCATGTTTGATATGATAGTTTCAATGCCATTCATAAGTTGCAGGGCCGTACCCAAGGGACTTAGGGGGGTTCAAACCTGCTTCAAATTTTCAAAATAAGGAAAATATAGTATCATAGTGTTCAGTAGTTTTGTAAATCTTGTAATTTTTTAAGAATAGTAATCTCAGACACAGACTACTGAATCACAAGGCTGACACAGGTATTTAACCTTTTATATGTAACATATGTTTAATGTATGAATTGTTTAAATCTTTTCATGTGGCATATAATGGTAAACCTGAGTTAACGAAGGATTGAGAATTTCGTAATAGAAGTGTAAAATGTTCAGTGGTACAGAAAATTCAGAGTTTTCCATAAATGTCGAAAGGATTCACAACAAAGAAGTTGTTCAGCAAATTTTGATTCAGAGTATTTTAGCTTTTGAAATAAAATAGGCTACTTAAAATGTTGGTTATTCTATATTCTCTTCAGCTTTTTTAACTGATGTTAAAAATATTGTTATACATGACTCAAAAATGATTTTTTATACAATATGCCTAAACTCTCAAAAAACCTGAATCTCAGACCCTAGTCTACATACATCAGTTGCCGATCTAAACGGTGTTTTTGGCCTTATTTTACTGAACTAAGTGGGCAATAGTTTACACTGAATTGTTTCCAGTATTCTTAATTTTAAATGCGTTTTTGGGTTTCGTCAGAAACTGATGTGGTTTTCAGCTGTCATATGCAAGCTAATAGTGATTTGCAAGGTAGGTTCTGATCAATTTGCGATGTACATTTTAAAAAGTACATCTTAACTACTTTATTTTAGTAGGGTTGATCACATGGTAGCTGTTATTTGAGGTTAGAATTAAGGCTATGTTTGAAAAAGTCCCAGTCGCCCATATCGTACGTCCAATGGTTTCTCAAATCGTACTGGTACGATTTGAGCAACCTTGTCATTCTAAGCTCAGTATTTATTCTTCTTCTTACCATGTTTTTTTTAATAATTTAATTTATTATAGCTATAATTGGAGTCATACTATTGCAGGCTCTGAAATTGCATAAACAGCTGGTCACTTACTTCTACCATACGGGAAAACAGCTGCTGTAAATAACTTTGAAGCTCACAATGGGAGCGTTCAGCCGCAGTCACCGGTGGATGCGGTGAGCCACCGGTGCGGCTGAGCGCTAATCCACCGAATCCCGGTAAATCCCAAAACAGACAACAGCACACTCACCGGAGCCACCGTAAATCCGAGTCGGTGGACACCGGTGAAATCGTCTGCTGTCTGCTTTGTTGTCTTCCAACAACATGGCTGACTTGTACACTGAAATAACGTACCGTTACAGTGATGATTGCTAACGAGTGTATCAAACAGAAGATATACACTCTAGACTACAAGAAGGTAAGAATATCCTTCAATAAATATTATATAAATTGCTAGATTCAATCGACTGATGTAGGAGTATTTCAAAGTAAGGTTACTCTAACTAAAAACGCCGACAACCTAGGATTTAAAGCAAAACGATTAATTGGCTTGTCTTTGTTTTCCCATGAGATTAATAAGCATCATAGCACAGGTATAGTTTATTTATTTTTTAGTTCAGTCGAATGTCAAGGACCTATGCTGAGGAGTGCAGTAAAATGACAATTAGAAAGGCTAATGTTGTTATCTTTCAGTAACATACTTAGGCCTAAACCATTCCATTAAAATCGTCTCAGCATTAAACATTTAGTTGTTGTGAAAGCCACAGTTAAATTTGTCGTTGCCAATAAATGCAAAAGAATGGATTTAGGCCAAGGCAAATTTAATTTTGCTTAGCATCGGCCTTGCAATTCTAGCCTAATTCCATTCTAGGCCTGATCCTTTCAAACTGATAGTCTCATTAATTATTAAATATTTAGACTATCCATAGCCGAAAATATATTTTGTGTTTGAAACCAGGAGCACCCTACCCTCCTGGTAGGCTAATGGCTCTTGGAGGTGGGATTTTCCGGGGGAAATTCCCCATAATTTTTGGGACATCCTTTTGGGGCAGTTAATTCAATCCGATCACTGGCGAACGCCTAAAACCCCTACTTTTTATGTAGTAAGGCGTCATTCCCCGTATTTAAAAAAATGCAGTTGGTTCGATTCATCTTATTTATCTGATTAAAAATACGCCTAATATACCTAATAATGTCTAAAACACCCTATTCTCGAGATACGGGACAAAAACCTCTTGACTCTTAGGGGTCTAGGGAGTTATTTGTTTCAGTGTGACTATGGCCAATCTTCGGGATACCACCTATTTTTGGGGCAAAAAAATCAATACGACGCTTGGCGAACCCTTACGACCTCCCCTTTTCATTTACCAGGAAGGCCATGCCCCACAAAATTAAAAAACATTTGTTTTATTGGGTGTATTCATTAACCGTACGTCGCAATGATTTTTTTAGTCCCAACAAAAAGGGAAATCCCATAAATTGTGGCCCCCACAGCCATAAGTCTACCAGACTCCCTCTTCTCCAGTCACCCCGTAACTGAGACCTGTCCGGAGAACTGATATCGGTAGACTAGAGTCTGAGATTCAGGTTTTTTGAGATTCTAGGCATATTGTATAAAAAATTATTTTTGAGACATTTATAAAAATGTTTTTAACATCAGTTAAAAAAGCTGAAGTGAACATAGAATAACCAACATTTTAAGTAGCGTATTTCATTACAAAAAAATACTCTGTTTGAATTCAAATTTGTTTTAAATTTTAGCATAAACATTGTGGTGTGCATTAGATTACTAGCATCTTGTCAGTTGTACTCATAGCTACTTGTACCTAATATATCTACTTGCTTTTTCCAGATCTGGTTTTTGCTGAACAATTTTTCAGGCACCATCCAACTTTGACGCCTGAAATTAATAATGAAGAACAAGGTAAACCTAATCAAATAATCAATTATCATTAAAAACAATCCAATGAATAAAAATTATTGTTGAATCAGTTGAGCATTAGCTTATTTTTTTGCAAGTTAAAAAGGGGCCTGGATATTATGACCTAGTAAAAATATCTCAAATAACTGAAACACAACAACTCAACACTTTGAAGTCACAACGCAGTAGTAAGGGTAATGCTGTTGTGTTTGGGCACCGGAAATTTGCTTGATGCCTTATGAGTCATTGTCACAGAATGGGATAATTTGCATACAATTTTTTTAATAAATATTTTTAAATAGTTTTAATTTTGACATTTTATACTAATTCAGTAGAAATAAATATGCAGCAGAGCTTAAAACCTCAATTTAGTATTATTTTCCTAACTCGCCTTCGGCTCGCGGGGGGCTCCGCGTAAACATATAAAGCCCATGTTAAATGTGCAGTACGTAAGTTTAACTGATGCAAATTTAAATGCTCTGAAGACTACACTTTTAACAAGGGCTTTATATGGTAAAATGGAGTTTTTTCCTTATAACTACAAATCCACCAAAGATAGCAGCTAGGTGTAAATTGAGAAGTTGTTGGTCTTTGCTAGACCTGAGAAATGATGTGCTATTTGACATATGCTGCCATTTAAATTTTTTGACTTTCAGGGCTGCCCACATTAAAATAAAATGTACTGTTAAAAACTTCTATTTTTTTAAGTATTGGCATGTCATATATCAAATTAAAGCTGAGTTTACGAGGATTAATAATTTTTAAATAGACCAAAAATACGTTTTGTAGTTCTCGAGATACAGGGTATTCCGTAAATACCAATATTTTTCATGAAAATAGCCGCCATTTTGAAATGAATACAGATAAGTGAATTCTGTTTTCACCAAATTGTTCGTCTTGTTAAGAGCTTTAAAACGATGTATAACATGACATATGTTTACATTTAAAAATTATGAGATTCGAACCCATGACCCCTGGTTTTTGGAACACCCTGTATTTTAAAAAGCTTAAAAATATTTTTATGTTGTTCCTTGCAGTCTATTTAGTGGGGTATGATTTTGTTTCATCTATGTAGGACTTCTGGTTCGTCCGCAATCCATTTGAGACACCTTAGGTGGGACACCCTGTATACATTAAAGGGTTTATTTGAAATAATAAGTCCCACATAGGTCAATGACCTGTGCGTAGAACTGAGTCTTCTCATGAAAAAAAAACTATTAGCACCCACTTCCACTTACATTAAAGTTAGAAACTAAAGACTAATTACATATTTGCAAAAAAAATATTATTAGGTGACAGCACAGACAGAGCGATAAAATATAAAAACAAGAGATTTCTGACTGCAGTAACAATTTTATGACAGAAAAAAAATAATTAAGAAATGAGTTATTATTTACGAAGTTAATGTTTTAACTATAAAAGAATATTTTTAAGGGATTGTTTTAAAATTTGTCTTAATTATAACTATGGTTCGTCGTAATCGGATCAACTTAGACGGGAACGGTAGTCAAAAGTCTTTCAAGCAGTGTCATAAATAGAAGTCAGTAGTTGTTCCGAGTTTTGTGCGCCTATCTCTAAAAGCCATGCAGTGACCCGCCTCTTGTACACATTACGTGAAGCCCCCAGGTTTCTTATCTCCGGCGGGACATTCCGGTACAAAATATTAGCAAGAAAAAATGCGTTGGTTTTATTTACTGACTTGATCGTTTTGGGGATTTGTATGCCGACGTTTTGCGAATTTCTTGTGGCGTAGGGATGGTTTATTGGAGTGATAATTATGTGAAAAATGTAAAAGAGAGCTGACAAAGAGACCTTCACAGAAAAAGGAAGAGACTCTGTCGTGGCTAAGTCGGTACAATCAGGCAGTTGAAGATGACCAGCTGACCTTTGTCAACGATGAGACAGCTAAAGTTACAAGAATTGTTCTCCATGTCTTCAACAAAATCTTCTACAAAAATGTTCACGTCCTTGGGATTAAAAAGAAAATGCTCTTATAAGTGAAACAGTTAGTTTACAGTGAAAGTGGTGAGTGGTTGAAAAGTGGACATGGATGTAACTTACACAGGGAGTTCATTTTAAACAAACTTCTTGTAGCCAAAATCAAGCGGTCATTACTAGACATGTCGAAAGACCTACGACAGCCACACGGGAAAACCTCTCTGTGGCTTAAATGTCAAAATGTTAAAAATTTGTAAGACTGAATGTTCATGTTCATTGTGATGGCTTGTTATTGTTTATTTAACATCACTAATCTAATTATTTCTGCTGCTTTGTAATTTAATAAGTTTTTGTTGCAAGTAAAATGGTAATTTTAAATCGAGTATGGAGGTTGCTAATTTAATTCATGTGTTTTTTATTTATGTTTTCTTGTAACTAGTGTAAATGAACGAAATTATTAATACATTTAATGAGTGTGTGGACGTGGTTTAAATATTATTTATTTTTTGTTTGGTTGTTATTTTGCTGTACATAATTGGAATAAATAGAAATTATGATTTGGAATAAATGTGAACGGGGTATAGCTTATCTAATAAAGTTTTGTTAAGTTGTCGTTGTCTTGTACACAGTTTATATATAATTTGAATTAATTATTGTATAAATTTTACAAATGAATGTAGTGATTATTAATTTTGAATTAGTGTAAATGTGGTTTACATAGCTTTTGTTTGATTATTTAGTTGTCCATAATTGAAACAAATAGCAATGATAACATTAAAAAAAGTAAGACTTCGCTTATCCATCTATTTTTTTCAGTTTAAACTAATGAAATGTTAATTTTAAATTGAGTATAATTGTACATTTTTTATATTTGGTTGTACTTAGCTTAAGTAAAGTAATATTAACTTGGTTATTTTAATTGGCTGTGTAATTTCAGTAACATGATTTCGGCACTTATCTTTCATTTACATAAATGGTGTAGCCTACATGATTCAAATAAATGTAATGATAAATTAACCTCGATCGAGCGTGATTCTGGTTTAAATATCATTAAAGTTATGAGATCATTTAATTTAGTTTCATTCCACCAAAACCTTTTTATAAAAAACTCAATTTTATATTATTTTTTAGTTTAGTTAGCTTTGTAACTTATATAAGTATATTACGAATGAAGGGCTAATGATGCCTCCTCGTATTAACGGTAGATAAAAATACATGGAGTATTTAATTTTATGAACTTGATACCTACAACAAATGAAGTTTTATTATTAGCTTATTTAATTTGAGGAGTTTCCGGTGTAAGCGAACGACATCAGACAACTAATGCGTAAGTAAGGTGACCGCTGACAGGGTAGTGTTTACAACCGACAGTTCGCCGACCCGGCACAAGGCAGAAGAGATGAGTTTGTTGGGGCTGCCCAAAGTGCGAGAGAGTGAAAGTGAGCGAGAGAGAGAGAGAGAGGGAGACCGCTAGCGCTGCCTATGTTCCCAGCACAAGAACTAAAATCATAGCACAAGGAAAACGGCATCAGTGGCTCCATAATGGCTCCATAAAAGCGGGTCGTCTTCTCCAGTAGGTATAAAGTCAATGGTAATACAAATACCTTAATGGGCTACTGTATTACCGATATGAAGAGAGAAATAGTGAGAACCTAAAAGTTGAATTATTTAAAATACAATAAGAGCATGAAGGAATTTTTCAAATAATTATTTTTTGGCATAAATCATTACTTTTGTTGATAAAAAATATTTATTCATATGGAGGGTTCAGAGCAACAATCTACCAGTTCCAATTTGTGGATTTTTTGAGGTAGTTATGGTAACGTATTTAGTCTAAACTGCCCTCATAATTTAAATAGCCTTAACTCCGAAAACCCAAATTTTACAGGAATACACATTTACATCAGAACCATGTTTGAACTTTTAAATCTTAATCATTCAATTTAAGAATGGCTTAGATTGATGGTATTGGTTAATTATTGTGATTATCCATACTAGAGGCTTGAAGGGGCTAATAGCCCCTAAACATAATCCATCTTTTCTATAGTGCAAAATACCTTCTTAGAAAATAGGCTTTCGGATCCACAAAATTATGATTATATCTAGCATTTGGTTTTAAATAAACAAAGCAGACCTTTTTACATCCCAATGGTTTTTAAATGACAGCTATTTTACGTTATTTCTCATTTTATAGTAATCTTAAAGCAATATCAGTATTTCCCCGCGTCCCTGGGATGGAGACCTTCAATTTCAGCCCCCCTTCCCCCATCATCCTGCGACCTTCCAAACGCCCATTTTCGGCGCAAAAATTTCCCTTACGTAATTATATATATATAAATCATTTGGTATTAAATCTGCATCGTTATAAGATAAAGTAAACAAACGTACTTAACTTTTTATAATTTTATATTATGAAAAAACTCAAACCCTTAATTCTTGTAAAATCGTAAAATCTTAAATTTAAATTTTTATTTGTTATAGTACATTGGACGTGCATAGTTAGCTGTATTTTGAAAAAAATCCCACATGTCAACATCTAGCATGTGGCTTTGAATCAAGCATTAGCACCACATGTTTAATGTAAACAAAGCAGACGTTTTTCAATCTAAATGCATTTTAAATTAAAGATATTTTTCGTTATTTCTCATTTTCTGGTAGATTTGGACATAATCTGATATTTTTCCCGACCCCCTGGGACCGAGACCTTTAATTTGAGCCCTCTCCCATCATCCTGCGAGCTGTCAAACTCTCACAATTTTGATTGAAAAAAATCGCTTACAGAATTAATAATATATATATGAACTAAAAAAAAGGAGTTAAGGTCTTTATGATTATGAGCTTGGAGTATATTTTGTAAGGCAAAAAGCCTTAACTACAATGTTTTACACGTTGTGATATTATGTGTAAGCTGCCTAATGACACGTGTTAAGTTTTACCCATTTATAAACAAATTCATTAAAATATGATACCCTAATTTAGGTATGGGGTAATCTGTTGAATTATTAACTTTTAAAAATCTGGAAAAATATTGCTTTGAAAATGAAAAAAATATTGAATGCCAGAGGCATTTCAAACTTAGTTTCACGATTTTCTTAAAAAAGAAACCAGCTACCCAAGCATGCCTTAAGTTACAAAAGACAATCACCCCCCCTAATTACGGTCACCTGCCTCGGCTGTTGATTATTAATTCATCCAAACGTAACTTAGTATAACAGAAAGGTTTATTTATAACTAAATTTAACAGCAAGATTTAATAAATTTTTAACAAAGTTTTAATCATAACCCTTTTATTTTTACGTTTGGACTTTTAAGAATTAAAAATCATTAGGCACGTGACTATGATTAGGGCGGCTCACCTTAAAGATTTAAAAGCAGAAGGACAGTAGTAAAAAGTTATTTAATTTTACAAGTTAGTTGAAAATAACATTCCCAGATCACAGAAAACAAAGTTTACAGGAAAGACACATAGGTAGTCAAGCGAAAAAATTGACACATAAAAATACTTGATTGTATGAGGCAAAAAATTCTTCACGTGCTACTTGTTACGTCTAAGTTGTGAACAATGAACATTAAATTTTAAATAGGTTACCTCCACGAATCATAGAATAGAAAGTTAAACAGTACTTTCAAACAAGAAGATAAGCAAACAAATTAACACATTAAAATTCTTTTAAATAATCACGTGCTAGTGAAAGAGTTAAAATAGGCCTACTTTCAAATAATCACGAGCAACTGAACAATTTAAAATAGGCCTACTTTTTAATAATCACATGCAGCCGAAAAAAGCTTATTAAAACTTAAGTATCAATTTGTGATAGTGAAAATTGAAAATTATAAACACATCATGCAAACCTAAAGTAAAAATTAGGAAAGGACAAAACAAATTCACATTATTTCTTATAAAAAAATTAGCAAAGCTTTGAGGCTTAGTCAAATTATAAATAAGATACCTCCAAGGAACAAAAAAATCAAAGTTTACATACAGGATAGTCAAACAAGAAGACAATCAAACAAATTAGCACATTAAAATACCTTGCAATAATCACATGCAACTGAAAAATCCTTATTAATGGTTAAGTCTCAATTGTGATGTTAAAAATTGAACATTATAAACACATCAAGCAAAGCATGAAGGCCTATTCATCATCCGATAAAACCAAGTCAGGTACGCAGGCTTCTTTCAGATCTAGCCAGAATTTTCTTCGATTTTCAGGCATCAGTGGACACAGCTTTTTTATTATGTCGTTTTTCTTCTCTCCACAAACTCCTCTCGGTTCATATTGTTTTTGATAAACTGGAAAACCATTTTTAGTAATTTTTGATTTTAAAAAGTCCAAAGTGATTTCATTTTCCTGATTAAAATTTGTTTTGTAAAAAATTTTGAGACTTCCTCGACGAGCACTAATTTGAACCATTTCGTTCAGATAAGGTCTAGGGTTTAGCTTTGAAATCTTGTACATAGACGATAAGTCTTCCCACTCAGTGAAATTAGATGCTTCCATTGATCTCACCTCTACCTTTCCGGAGTTTGCTTTGGACACAGCGTCCTTAAAATCCTCGAAATCGTATATGTGTTTCTGTTTCTTCATGGATAGCTCAACTTGGCGGTGAAACGAATCTGCTGACATGAATGTATGTCCGGGTTCCAGATATTTCAGGCAGATTTCTTGAGCCGAAATTTCATCGCTGTTCACAATGAAGAGAAGGAATGATAAAAGGGCCCAGTTTTTATTTTGTCCGGCACAGTTATCAAGCCACAACGTTATTTTTTGTTTGTCTCTTTGGCTAAAAAAAAATGAATGGAAAGTGCTTATTAGTTGTTCTTTTTTCCTTCCTGCTACACCTTCATGCCAAATAACAGCCACGGTTTTTTCTGTTGGTTTTTCGCCTAATGGGACAAAACTCTCATTAAAAGCCACAATTCTACGAGTAAACATCACTGTTTTCATAGTTTCTATTCTTGGAAGCATTATAACTTTTTGGAGGTCACCAGAGAAACAAATGCTGTTATCTGATTTTGACGAAGCATCACTTTTATAATTATTTCTTGCTTCTCCAGCTCTTTTCAAATGGTTAACGTACTTCAGGCAAATTTCACAACTTAAATCTTTCTGTTTTTCAAGGTAGTGTGAGGGGTCGTTAAATTTGTATTTCTCACAAATTTCGCATTCTTCATGACCTAAGTTAGTCATTGTTATATTTAAAGCATGCAGAGTGTTACGGTATGTGTCATATGAACAAACAACATTTGGGTTTTTAGTCAAGAAATCTTCATGCATTGAGAGAATGGTAATGTCCCCTGGCAAATATCGTCTGTTCGGGGCGTGTTCTCTTCTATAGTGAGCAATCGATGGATTGTAGGATTCAATATGGTTTATAATAGCATTTCTATCAATTTTTATGGCACTTTTCACACCGCGCTTGTCTTTGGGTGGTGATATACTTTCACAACTTGTCGCTCTGATTACATTATGTAAAACAGTGTCATTGTTCTTTGTAAAACCTAAAGTAGTTGGTAAAAATGTTTTACATGTTTTTTGCCATTTATATCTGGAAGAGTGTAGTAGAATGAGACTTTTCTCTTGCTGTCGTCATTGCCCCTATGGCGGTTCACAACTTCTCGTCTTGAGCAAGATAAAATAAACATTCTTCGTTGATCAGGAGAAAGTGACCAAATCTGATTGTTTATATTTTTTCTCTGGTCTTCATCAATTTTGGAGGTGAATTTCTTCCGACAACTAGTTGGGCACGGAGGTTTTAGACTATGTTTAGCTCTGTTGTGTTCTAATTTGAGCTGTTTGCGCATTTGAGGTGTTATCGATTTTGGTTTCCTTTTTCTAGGTAAACCTTTTTTAGTCAAGGCCATATCCTCAGCATTAGCTACGGTTCTTTCATTGTTAGGCGCAATATTTTCTTCGTTTTCATCGCTCTAATTCAAATTGTTGTTGGTTGGTTCATCTGCTGTAACAGGCCTACTCACTTCATTTTGTGTTGTGCATTCATTTAAGGTGGCATAAGGCCCTCTACTAGTTATCGTGTTACAAGAACTGTCTCTGTATTCCGGATCGTCGACATCATCACTGTCATCAAAATTCCATTCTGATTCTATGTTTTGAGGACAAAATTCATTAGGCTTACTATTTTCCGTCTCGCTTGACAATGTTGAGTAGCATAGAGGCGAAAATTCAGTCTCCATACAGCAGTCATTCATAATATTATTTGTTAGGTCTATGTCAGGCATTTCATTTTCCGTTGTGGACTGTTCCAGATTAATTGAATTGTTAATTGATTGATTAATTTCACTACAGTCTGAAACTAGTTGGTCTTGTTCATTATCAAATAAGTTTAGCATGTAATCATTCAGGACATTTTCTGAGGGCAATCCGGTTAGGCCATTTCATTTTCTGTCAAATCAGTATCAAGCATAAAACTTAAGTTATGAAAACCTTCATTACCCGGTTCCATCAGTCTATCTTCGGTGTCTTTTAGGGGGGGAACAACTATCACAATAGGATCATCAACTTTTTCAGGGGACGAAGTTTTTGACGTTTCAGCTGCTGCAGCAAGCTGCAGTAGTTTTAGAGTTCTTGAGTTGCTTCGCAACATGATTTAGTAAGGCCTATTTAAATTACCAAAATCCTTTTTAACAAACTCAGCATGCCTACTTACTGTCTACCCAGCTCCATTCAATAAATAAAAATAGTTTATTAAAACCAACACCACATGCAAAACTACCTAAAACTAATAACACTCCAATAATGCATGGTATCTTCAATACAACCCTCTATAAGTTATGAAATATTTAAAACCTAATGGCACTAAAACGTTCTAAGACACTAACTGACACTCAACTTCACTTAACCCATAGCCATCTCTCTGTCAAATAAACTGTTTACAAGAGGTTGTGTTTATTAAGAAAGGAAGGCAGATAATGTTTGTTGCTGCTATGACAACCAGGGCCAGTGAAGGTAACATCATAAAACAAAAAGCCTTAACGTTATGTCAAAAAACCTTAACTCCAACTACTCATATGAATAATAAAACAAAAAACCTTAACTCCTTGTCATAGTACAAACAGCCTTAATTCCAATGGATATAAGGCTTTTTGATTTATTATCTGGAGATAAGGTTATTTGAATTATTATCCAGTAACTTTTGTGGACTTAAGTTAATTTTTATTAATATTTTTATTTAATTTAAGTACTTAATTTATATTTTGTGGGCAAAATTATTATTTTTTATGATGTAATAAGACCTCAAGAATCCAAAAATAACATAATCTTGATTTTGAAAAAAAATGGACTTAAGGCCTTTTAGATTATGAGGGCAGTAAAATCAAGCTTTCTTCAGTGCAACATCAAACTAAGTCCACAGTTCAGTTGTTTGCCACCAAAGTGGGTTAGTTTGTTGATGCTCTGACAGTTTAAAACAAAGTTTCAGAGCAACAACCAACCAAGTCCAATTAATTTTAGGTTATGTCAATGTTTATTTTGTTTGTTTTGATTGTTTTTATAACTTCAAAATGAGCTCTGATCATGAATAGAGATCAGGAAGTAATAAAGGTAAGTTTTATAACATTTTTACAACCTAGGAATCAAGAATCATCATGAGTGTTATAATTTTATTTGGTTAGTGAATGAATTTCATGGTTGGGTTGCAAGTATGTTGGTGAACATCATTATATTGCCAGATATTCTTTTGACATAGACTAACTCATCCTTAAGTTGTATAAATATTTATCAAGTCTGGATAGTATAAAAAGTGGGTAACTCATTTGTTATGACTATGGATTAGGTTTGGCTTAGGCTGTCGACTGAAACATGGATTGGCTTGAAATTATATTTTGCTGAAAAATGAGTTTTTTTTGTAGATTCAGAATTTGGAAATGATATTCTGGAAAATCAACCACTTACTCCTCTTCAGTTGAGGAAAAGGTGCAAAATGGGTTCACGTGCCAAATCCCTCTTTGCAGCCTTCCATTTCAACTGCTAAATACGCAACCCTTGAAAGATTATAATTATAAAATTTACCGATAAGAAGCATATTAGCAGTTACGAAAGCTACAAAATAAAAAATGTGAATATTAAAAGAACATGAGGCGGGTTGTATTAACACATTCGGTGCTGATCACTCACATGTGCGTGATGACGCCGGGCCCGGATGCGCGTCCCGCACATGTGCGGAGTAAGTCCGCTCTGACTTCATTCATTTTTGGAGCCGTCAGCTGTCAACGAAAGGAGCTAATACTTCTTGCGCCATTTACCAAAGACCTTTAGTGTATGAAATGATGCTTAGTTCCGAGTTGCGCCACTTACAGCGCCACGCACATGTGCGGAGCCCGCACACCAGCTGTTCCGCCATTGGACTGACAGTCAGCCGGTGTTTATCACAATAACAAAGTGAGGTTATGTACGAGTGGAATCGTGTTTGTTTACATTGTGTATTTATTATCGTTGTGTGATCAAAGATGGATATTCCCGGACCAAGTAACCGTCCGGATGAGGACGTTAGCTTTGAAGATGTAGGCCTACGTGACGTTTATGAGAGTGAAGATGAACCGGTGAACTATGAGACTGATTCTGACGATGAAGATCCTGATTATGACACAGTGCCTCCGGTATGGTCTATAAACACTGCAGGCATGAAGCCTATTACCTTTGTAAAGGAAAGTGGTTTATTGTGTCCAAAACCAGCGGACGGGCAACCAATAAGCTATTTTTATATGCTGCTTGATGACTTGTTTCTCGACGAAATTGTTACTATGACTAATAAATATGCACTCGAAGTATTTTGCGGGCCATCAACCTTACCTGGTTCTAGAATACACAGAAGGAAAAATGTTACCCGTGATGAGATGAAAATATTCATAGCATTACTGTTGCACACAGGTACTCTGCGAACAAACCGCTTACAGGACTATTGGAAAACGGGTAAATTATTTGGCTATCCTGCCTCTCAAAGTACATGAGTCGAGACCGTTTTTTACTTATTTTGCGTTGCTTGCACTTTTGTGACAATAGTAAGCAAACAAATGATCGATTGGCTAAAATTCGAGGAGTAATTGACTACTTCAATTCAAAGATGTCGTCAGTCTACTATCCAGAAAGAAACCTGTCCCTTGATGAATGTATGGTGTTATGGAGAGGGCGACTACAGTTTCGCCAGTATATAAAAGGCAAGAGACATAAATATGGTGACAAACTGTACACTCTCGCCGAAGTACATGGTTTGATTTACAGGTTTTGCCTTTATGCTGGAAAAAATGATGACGACATTGGAGGCAAAGGCCACGCTTCTAAAGTAGTTTTACACCTGATGAGAGGTATCTCAAAGAACGGCCATGCATTATACATGGACAACTTTTATAATAGTTTCACACTTGCTGCGAAACTGTTATCCCTGGGAACGTACTGTACAGGTACACTTCGAGTCGATAGAAAACACATTCCTCAAGATGTGAAATCTGCAAAACTTAGCAAAGGGGAAACAATTGCTAGATATTCAGAGGGGGTGATGGTAGCACGTTGGAAAGATAAGCGTGTAGTAACCTACTTATCAACAGAACACGAAAATGACATGGTGTCATTCAAAAACAGGAAAGGCAATGATAAAGTCAAGCCCCTGCCGATCATAAAATACAACGCTTTCATGAAAGGTGTTGACAGGGGGGATCAGATGCTCAGTTACTACCCCTGCGACCGCAAAACTCTGAGGTGGTACAAAAAAATTTTTGTCCACGTGATCCAGATGCTATTACTGAATTCATTTCATCTTTTCAATGGCATCGAAATGGCGGACAAGCGAAAAATGTCATTTTATGACTTCAGATTGAGCGTTATTGACAAAATGCTGCCAGATGAGCCTGCCCCGCCGAGACCTTTACCCCGTAGCCCAAGACACACACCATCCAAGATCGAAAGCAAGGACAATCAGAACCGAACGAAGAGGAAAATGTGTCGAATGTGCAGTCGCCGAGGGAAAAGGAAAGACACGACCTATTGCTGCAAAGCCTGCCCCGGAGAGCCCGGACTGTGCATTGTTCAATGCTTTGACGACTGGCACAAATAATCTGAAACACTGAGGGGTGGTGGGAGGGGTTGTACATATGTGTATATAGTTTTTTCATTTACTTTGATGTAAGTAAATCAATTATGATGATTTTTAGTGTGTTTTATTCGCTTCGATTACGTATTTGAAGCAATTCGCGTGTGCAATGACTTCCCGAGTGCTCATCACGCACATGTGCGGACCGGAAATGACGCAACCCGGAAATGGCGAAAACGAGCTTTTTCGGCGAAAAGAACATCATTTCCAGCCTGTTTACACCAAAAGGTAAGTGAATATGAAAAATTACGTTTTAGCACCCAGAGGACCCAATAGGGCTAATTTCACCAGTGAATGTGTTATGAAAAAAAATGAAAATTAAAATTCATTATTTCACCATGCAAAGTTAGGGCCACATGGCCCTTTCTTACACTTCACATGGATTAATTAAATATAATATATAAAATAATAAACAGAAGGATGAGCTACTGAATAACAACTATTTACATAAAAATATAACTTAAAAATAAACTTGTCTGATATTTACAAAATATCAGCAAAAACAAAAAATATATATATAGTTATGGTGTAGTTCGCTTGTCTTCAGTTTCTTGTTGGTTAGAAGTCATTAGCCTAATCTGGCATTTGTAATATCTCTACGCTAGGCCAAAAATATTATCTGGTACATAAATAAAAAACGTCTTACAACACTTAAAAATATATTTACACTTATACTGTATTTACATACAAGATGTTAAATACAAAAAAATGGTGGAAAGTGGCGATCGATTTCGGTTGGTCACACCAACCATCATCAGGCCCAATGAGCGACTCTCATTTGACCCTCATTTGACTCATTAACAATATTATATTCTAAATAGCGTATTGCGAACTGATTTTGGGCCGTGTTTCATGACAGTAAAGATAATGCTTTCTTCTTTGTGGGGACCATGTGCTTTGGCTGAAAAATATTAAAAAGAACCATCCTTTGATGGTAGGCAACATATAATTTTCTTCAATTGTTTATGATATTTTATTAATTCTCATGGATGCCTCCACAAGGATATTTCCCTACATTTGGAAAACTGTAATGTAAATGTTTTAAACCCACTCTTATTTTTCTGTAGGTATCAGCCAAGAAGTCAAGTATGACATTTAACAATTGGAATCATTCTTTTTCAATGTTTGTGATTGTTATTTGTGTATCATGGCAGCAAAAGTTATTTGAATACAATTTCAATCATAGTTTTCTTTTTCAATTGTTACCATGGAAGTTTTTCAATGAGTTTTTGTTTGTTTCGTTAATTCTTAACCTAACCTAATACCATTCACTTTGTACCCAAAACTTTTGTCATATTTTAATTTGTTCATTTCAAACTTTATAAACTTTTTCCTACTTATTAAACTTTTTTCTATCTCTTTGGTTATTGACAATTTGTTTTCGTTCGCTTTGGATCGACACTCCAGCAATTTTCCCTTATCGTTAAAAAAAATTCAAAATTATTTTCTTTGCTTTATTAATTTTTTTCCATATTGTTTTACAAAACTTATTATTCAAGTTCTTGGTTATTTAAGATACTCCTTCTCCTATTGGTGGAGGGCGCTTTTGGCAGGGGGGGGGTTCCTTTCGGGGGATTTTTTCTTGTTTTTGGAGGGCTCCTCGGTTGTTCCTTCCTCCTTTTGGGGGGGCTTTTTCATTTCGTCTTTGTTCTTCGTATGTTTTTTGGGGGGCTTCTAGGGTTTGTCTTCTTCCCTTCGGGGGCTCTTTAATTGTTTTCATTGTTTGTTCCGGGGGGGTATTTTTCTGGTTTGGCCCTTTGGCCGTGGGCATGGGAAGGAGTTTTACCGTTTTCCATCTGGGGGGGGGGGGAGGTTTTGTCGATATGTCTGTTCTTGGCGATTCTTGTTCTTGGTCTCTGCGCTTTATGGAGGAGGTTTTTCTAGATGGTGTTCTTCTAGAGTTCTCGGCGTTGTTTCTTCCTCCTCCTTCCTTTCACCTCCCCCCGGGTAGCGCCGCCACCGACACTCCTAATAGTCGATGACGGCAACCACCCTCTCCTCCCCGGGGTCCGGCTCCGCGCTGGTGTGGGTGTACACCCCGCGCGGGCGCCGGGCCCTGCCCCCCGCGGGCGGCGGCTGGTCCCCCCCCCCCGCCGCGCCCTCCACAGCGTCACCACCGCCGCGCCCCCCATCCCCAGCAGGGCCAGCCCCCCGGCGACGGCGAAGGCCGTCCGGTGCTCCTGCCTGGAAAAGAAGAAAGGTCGTTAGCACTGAGGATGTTGCTGTTGGATTTTTCTTGGCCGCTCTGAGGTTGTCTATTCGCTAACAATGTTAGCCTACTGTAATGTTTTTGTATTCCGACCTGGAAAAGAATTGGTATTAGTACCAACGGTGAAGGCAACCCTGTACTCCTGCCTGGAAAAGAAGAAAGGTCATTATTACTGAGGATGTTGCTGTGGGGAGTTTTCATAACCTCTGGAAGGTTGTCGATTCCCTCTCAATGCTGTAATAGAATTCCATGGCTGAACAATAAACTTTTTTAATGCCACAGTGCAAAAAAACTAGTTTTCTGTTTAGCGGATAACGCTGGAGTTTTGAAACAGATTTTGTCGGCTTACGCTCCATCGCACCTCTTGGCTTCAAAAAGCAACTTTGGAGATGATTTCAGTTGTTACATTTAATTTTTATTCAAACATCAGATTGATAGCATTTAGTTTAGCAATTTAACTAGTCATTAAATGTGATGAGACTTACCACATGCCTTTTAGCAAATCCATTTCGAGATGGACGAGTTTCGAAGTTGGATGAGTTTCGAAGTTGGACGAGATTCGAAGTTGGACGGGTTCAAGTCAGGATCCAAGTAGCCTTGTAGACGTAGATTGACTTAGTAGCTTCAAGTCAGGAGTAGCTTCAAGTAGCTTCAAGTCAGGAGTAGCTTCAAGTCAGGATCCAAGTAGCCTTGTAGACGTAGATTGACTTAGTAGCTTCAAGTAGCTTCAAGTCAGGATCCAAGTAGCCTTGTAGACGTAGATTGACTTAGTATTCGCTGAGTAAGATTTCAAAGCAAACGAAATCTCAGTAAATTGAATAAATCAACAACTGTTTCCTAGGTTTCAGTGATTTATTGTAACAATTTAGTTGCCATGGTTGTATTTAACACAATCAATGCTGATCCCGCACTTGTGCGGGGCCGGGGCCCAGATGCGCGTCCCGCACTAACGCGGAGTCGGTACGCCGTGCATTTATTCAGTCGTGGAGCAGTTAGCTCGCAATGAATGGCTATAATACTGCATGAGCTATTTGTTGAATACTTCCTTTGTATGGGACTACACATAGTTCCGAGCTACTCCACCCACAACGCCATCTACTGGACCAACAATCAAACTGTGCGATCTAGCGTTCTATTGTCAGTCAGCTGGTTGTTTTAACAGTTCCGAAGTGAGGTTATGTGTACGCGATTATTTGTTTTGATGTTATAAGTGTTAGTATCGTGGTTTGTGCTAAAAGATGGATCTTCCGGGCCCTAGTAATCAACGTGATGTGGACATGGTCTTAGAGGACAAACGTGCTGTGTGCTCATCCCGCACATATGCGGACCGGAAATTAGACTACAGAAAAATGACAAAATCGACCTTTTTCGAGAAAAAAACATCATTTCCAGTCTTTATACACCAAAAGGAGTGTGATTACGCAAAACAACTTTTTAGCACATAGGGGACCTAATACCCTTAATTTCAGCAGTGAATGTGTTAATAAAGCAAATTTCAACGTTTTTTATAACTTTATAAGCATTTCCATATTGAGGACTTGTTATATTATTGATTAGTTGTAACAGATATACTGTAGAGATGATGTGTACAAAATTTCAGCCCTCTACGTTTAATATCAAGTCAACTAAAGCTAGAAAACCTAGGGGAAATCTTCGAAAATTGAAAGTTCTAGAGCAACCTAAGGGTGAAAGAAACGATACAGGGCAAAAGGTCACACGACTAAAGTTGTAGATCGCGAAAAATCCTTGGCAAATAGTGCAGTCCGTTTCTCGACAGGACCATCCGTTCGGCCACTAGAGCCCATAAAAGTATTAACTTTAGAAGCCATTTTGTAGGTGAAGGAGGTAAATAAGAGCAAAAGGAAGATAAAAGGAAACCCGACGAGACGTAAGAAGCAGGCAAATTATGTAGACTGCGGCTTCTTTGCTTTTACGCCGACATTCTTGCTTAGCGATTCAAACCCACGGAGGTGACGGCCTCGAACTCGGCCCAACTGAGAGGATTTCTCAACTGGGTCCTTAAACAAGGACCCCACCCCTTCAGTCAGCTGTTGGAGACCATCGGGGACCACGGCTTGTTCCAGGCGAGCCCCAACACCACGACGAAGAACTTTCAAGAAGCGCAGAAATGCGCAAGAAAGAGATGACGGAGATCTTTAAGACCCTTTGCCTTCCTCTGGATCAATCAAAGGACAAGCAGGACTAGATTATCTCTTTCGTTCCATGATAAGAGGGTTATATTATCAATGGAAAGTACCCATATGATATTTGTTCCCCAGGACGGCCAATCAGGCACAGTCATTGCTCAAGAGACTCCATAGGACACCTTTCACAAACCGGAATAATAGTCAAAGCTGTTGTCACAGACCAATGTTTAACAAATACCAACGCCTACAGCAGATTATGAGTAAGGGTTGAGAAACCATTTTTTTTTTTTTTTTTAACTACGAGGTAATAAAATTTTCATCCTCTACGACCGACCACATCTTCTAATATCTGTAAGAAATAATCTCTTAACGCTTGACTTTACCCTTTATGACGATGTTGTTTCGATTTCAAAAATATAAGGCGGCTATATGAGATTGAATTCAGCAGCGAAACAACAAGAGCTGCACATCAACTCACCTCGGCTCATATACCCGAACAATTTCTAAAAGAATGTTCAAGTGTTCAGCCATACTAAAACAGTGGTTAAAGTAGCCGCTTTGATCCATGTAGTAGATATCCAATTGCACTGGCGGTTAACTTAAATTATTCAAGACGATAATAAAATATCATACCCAAAAACACAAAGTGTTGAAGGGTCGCCAAGCCCTAAAAATATGTGATATCAAAGTGCATACCAAGTCAATTTAATTTCCTGTAGTCCAACAATGTTCATTAGAATACATAATTAAATTTGTTTGAATGCTATTGTTCTGAATACTGATTATAATTCTTCTACATGTACTTGGCCAGCAGCTTAACAGACACTAAATTAGTTATACGTTTGTATTTTCCAAAGTGACCTACATAGAAGACTTTTAACATAAATATATAAATTCATAAGCTGCTGGCCAAGTACATGTAGAAGAATTATAATCAGTATTCAGAACAATAGCATTCAAACAAATTTAATTATGTATTCTAATGAACATTGTTGGGCTACAGGAAATTAAATTGACTTGGTATGCACTTTGATATCACATATTTTTAGGGCTTGGCGACCCTTCAACACTTTGTGTTTTTGGGTATGATATCACTGTTTTTTTAATAGATAAATATAGTAAAATATAACATTTAAAGTAAATCTTTATATAAATAAAATAAATAAATATTTAATATAGACAGTATATAGTTTGAATGCAATAACCGATGTATTCAAGTTGTTCTCACAGATGTTTTAGGCGGTCTTTTAAAAATAATATTACGTAAACATTCTTTGCGCCATATAGTCACTTCTTGATATTTAGGTACAAATAAGATTTAGAAAGATTTGGCAAGTCGTAGAAAGATGGGAGTGGGCCAGTGGGCTCAAATTAAAGGTACCTCTACCGTGATGGCGGGAAAGATACTGAAATTGCTTGAAATTTTCCAAAAAACAAGAAATAACGTAAAATATCTGCACTGGGATCTAAAAACGACAGCTTTGTTTACATAAAACATGTGATGCTGAAATTTGATTGAAAACCATGAGCTATATCTAACAAATAGTAGATTTAAGAGCCAGTTTGCTATGAGGGTATTTCGTCCTTGGCGTATCCTATCCTATACTCTTATATGAGTAATGTTATTGAGCTTGTATGCTTGTTTGCTTGCTTGCACAATTATCTTAAAAACGGCTCCGATAATTTCCTTCAAAGTCTGTAAATAAGTAATTTATGACTCAAAAACGTCTTTTATGCAGATTACTTGGCCAGAGAAAATCTAATAACGCAATAAATAGAATTTTAAAGTTGTAAAATTCTAACATTGGCCTTATGGGTTGCCGTGATAGCAACGAAAATAAACAAAGAAAGTGTAAACAAACGAAGTAATCATAACAGCTGTTTGGTATCTACAGCCATCAAGGGAAAATACAGCAAATGGGATGAAGAGTCCATGGAGCAATAAAAAAGGTTTATATTTATCAGTTTTATGACGTCAAAATATTTTATAGTAACTGGATGAACTGGTAAATATGAAATAACACCGAGCAAGGCGCGGTCCACCAGGTGCTATCATTGATTATATATTGTCAATGGTACTATACATTAACTGAGGATCGTTTGAATTTCTTCTTATTAGGGGCGTTTAGTCCCTTCAAGCCACTAGTGAAATATAATAACCACATTTTGTAGTTTCTCCTAAATTTAATATAGCATGTTTCACTTTGAATGTGTTTACAATTATTTTAATTTCTGTATTTTTAAGCCCTGGTATGAGAAGATTTGTAATTTTCATGTTGAATGAATTCCGAAGTTGTAATTGAAAAATCAAATAGTTACTTTTGCTTGAAATTATTGTTTTAGCGAATTTCCTTAGAAATAAGCTATTACCGTCGTTTTAACAGAACAGAATGGACAAAAAATATCCGTTCAGGGTAACCTCAGCAATCATATTAATATTTATATTATTTGTCAGCTTTTTACGTGTACTTTCTGGATATGAAGTGAGTTTATTGTTAAAACGCATTTTTACCAGCAAAACATCACGATTTGTTTCAAAATTTAACATGAGCTTATATGGGAAATAGAATTTTCATTTTTTGAGTGTCTGTAAGCACGATAACTCTCGTAAATATCCTCCGATCGCAACAAAATTTGGTACAGACATGTAAAACTAGATTGTCTTGGACGAGTTCGTAAACCAGCCAGATCGACATATCCTAAGTGGGGTAAAGGCTCGATTTTACCCCCCAAAAATGGGTTTTTTGAGTTTTTCCAATTATTGTTTGCACCATTGGATTTAGCTCGAAAAAACAAACAATTTGGTATTTTAAATCATTCCTCTAAGTCCATAGGTCTCATTTTCCCCCTGTTTTTATAGTAATAGGGCAGCAGAATGTTGGCTTAGTCAATTTCCCATTTACTCTCTACTGAGGTATTCAAGGAATCGCTTTGAGTAATTTCTCAGTTTATAAATTTATTGAATAGAATTTTGGTTCTTAAACAATTTTATGTTAATATAATTTAAAAAATAAACATTCTTGCCTACTTCATTATATGAAATTTTTGTGTTTTGTCATCTAAGTCATTTACCAATATTTTTTAGAAAGGGTTTGTAAAACAAGCTATAATAGCTATAATTTTAATATATAAATATATCACTTGTTTATTTTTCTTTTTTTAATAGCCTAATGGATTAATTACTGGATATTTTGTAATTGGAAATTCGCTGAGTATGCAGGTTTGCTGCGACGTGGGTATTTTGTAAGTAGTTGCGGTTGCAACAATAGGTACACTTTGAGTCCACAATTGGTTGCCATTTTTCACACTGACGGATGAATAATTCTTCAAATTTGCTTTTTTAGTGTTGTGAGGAATTGAAATTGGAAAAATAAAGTTACTCGCATTTACATACACATTGTGGTTGCAGTTTGAACATGTTGTCGTAATTTTTAGCATATATTTTAAATGAAATTCAAGGGGTTGATACAATGTTATTAGTTGAATGAAAAATTCAGCACAATCTTGTTGTTCGATTGCGTTAAAAGGAGGTCCGAACTGATTTCTGATATTTATTGGACTTAAAATTTGGTCGTTTTTTGGTGGGATATGGCTAATTTAATCATAGGGGAATCAATGGCATAGTTTGTTATGGAGGTTGTGATAAGTTGGCAGTTTAAAATACACTGTATTTTTGCATTTGCATAGTACGATACATTATCAGAATTTTAAAAACCAAATAAATATTATTTACCAGATGCTGGATCGCATAGGATATAAACAAGGCCGCACTAGTGTGGCTATGATAAGGCCAAGGCCACACAGTGTGGCCTTGATAAGGCGCTGTAGTATACAGCCAATGGAATTGAAATTAATTAACTTGAAACAGCTGTTTATGTGTTTAACCTATAAGTACAATATTCAATGAAACTCTAGATGCAAACGGTACTTAACCCTTGGCTGTTTGGGTATTCTTAGGACCAGGATTAGTAGTTACAATGGACATGCATTGCAGATATTCAGCTTAATATGCATGCAACCGAAAGGTTGTGGTATTAACACAAAACAAATTGCTATTATTTATTGGCGAGATTTAACCCTGGGTGCTGGGGATCGATGTTCCTCGCTCTACCACCAGTGGACATACTTTGTGACAAAATCATGAACCCCCAAACTTTGGATAATTCTTGAATTAGGATTTTCTTATGATAGACCTTATAAAACATTCGGCGCTATGACTATAATCTTTGACTTTTTCCAGTTTGTGAATAAACTCATCTTTAAATATAAAATGTTTAAGAGTTGAATTGCCGTTTTCTACCTTTGTAAGATTAGGCCTACTTGCGTCTGCAACCAAACTTCGTATTTATACGTGATAGAAGTCATTAATTATAGTTAATGTATGAATCTGTACTTTTTTACCTGACAAATTTTCCGCCAACAGCTGATATTGCTTCTGTTCAAACAAGGAGATTAGAATATTTACTGGAGGTACTGTGACGATGACTTTGTTGATGAAAACCGGCCCTTTCATTTGGCAGACTTTAGTAATTTAGTAATGAAATACTAAATTTACATAAATTTAATTGACATAAATTAATTTAAATTTAATTGACATAAATTTAAAACGATTCGAATCTTGAACATGATTTTAGGTTGGGTAAAACGGAAACAGACTATATAAGACACACATTCATTATAATTTATATAGGTATTTTGTAAAACTATATAAATAGGTTTCATTGGTACAGAACCCTGAAATAATAGTTGAAAAAATAAACCTATCACAATATAAAGAAATAATAAATTAAACAAATCAAGCGTATCTCCTGTCCTACCGTCCTCTCCAATACGCTTAAAACTTACCAGCTGATCAAAGTTTTTCTGACGAAATAGTTTCTTCGTGGACTAAGCTTGTTTACATTTGAAATGTCAACGAAGATTTGAAATGAAAATTTAAAAAGTTACTAGTTTTGATATCTAGTGCTTTCAAACTTTGTTTAGACTATCAAAAGGCACTACTACGAGAAAAAATAAGAGTGAGTGTGAAGTTTCATTCAATTCTGATGAGAAATAAAGTCGCTAGGCTTTCTGAACAAATCGAGGTGGAGAATTCGTTCAAAAGTGCAAAACCGGTAACTTTTTTGGTGACTTTTAACGTTTATTATTAACTTAATAGAAGTATTTAAAACAAACTGTCGTGTTTTTTGAAGTTTTTTTGGCCAGTTTATTATGTTGAAGCGAAGTTATATTAAATCAAGGCTCTAATTTTCTTTTTTGAAAAGTGAAAAATCGGCTCCTAATCTGCGCTGTTAATATAGTCACTCACGTCGTTCATTCGTCGTCTGCTGGTGGACTTGGCGACGAGACACGACCGTGCCTCTAGATAACTCAAATAATTTAAATTACATTAGCATAATCTAATAATCTAGCAATAATTTAAATTTAAATAACTATTACAAAACAGAAATTGCCAAGTTTGAAACTAATGGTGGGATATTATTCCTGTACTCGGGAAGCCCAGTACAGTAACCCCAAGTTGCCGTGCCACATTACAACCCCTTTGTTTTGACATGAGTTTTGACGGTTGGTAACCAACACCCTCTGTTCTGGCCTGCAGCATATATACTTTAGTCGGTTGTCATATTTTGTAGCAGAATGAGTGAGGTTGTGACAGGAACGCTAGGGATGTTGAGTGAGAAGGGCAGGAATTGATAGATTTTAATATTCAAAAATTTTACAAGATTGATCAAACCAAACACGGACAAAAGTTGAGGTGCATAAATAGGAAGTGTGGCACTAAGTTATATGTTGATGCAACGAATGATGTGATGCCCGTTGGAGTCCATAACCATGATGCTGGTGAAACATTGGCCAGACAGTTGGTTTCAAACAGCGCAAGAGAGAGACGCTCCCCATGAATTGCAGCAAAGTTTAACTTGTAATGATCTGCGCCGAATAAAAAACAACTTCTACATGAAAAAATACAACAGTATCCATCATTACCAAATATAGGGAAGAGTGTCACGACGCATATGAATGTTTTACAGTTGTAAGCAATGGAAACGAAAATATGCTCTTGCTTAATGATAAAAATTCGAACATCGTGATTTTTTCGACGAAGAAGAATCTCTCTTATCTAACAAAACGCCAAACGATTTCCATGGACGGGGCATTTTCCTACTGTGCTAAATTCTTCACACATATGTTCACAATGCACGTTGTAGAGAATGTAAATTACTGTATGTACCGCTAATGTTTTGTTTGCTGCAAAAAAAAAAAAAAAAAAAAAAAACAGAAGGAGCTGTGTCAGGAAAATGGAGAAGAGTTTTCGCCAGAAATCTTGTTACTCAGAATCTTTTATATTTTATTATTTTATACAGGGTTTCTACAGTCAGGGGAAGTAAGGGAACCCAGGTATCAAGCTTTTGTTACGTTTCGACCCCACGTACTAAAGATATGGTTGTAGCTTTATAGGCAACACTGATTACTATTCTAACTTAACGCTACTTCACAAAAATTATTTCGTAATCTTTATTAAGTCTCAATGTAGATTATGAGGGTCTTTATCACAACAAGAATAACTTCTTGTGAGGAATCATACAATTTACGAATTTTAAATATTAAATCATCTTAAATTATTGGTTATATAAGCCCTTCACAAACAATGCACTCATTTTAGATAAAATGGGGGTTACATGTAATTGTACATCTGATGGTTGCCAGAGACTATACTATAAAGGGTTACCTATATTTTATACGTACGTATATATACGTATACTCAAACCATGATTTTGAACTGCATTTATTTTTATGTTCCTATTACTTAGTTTTATAAAAAGACCGAGGCCAAGTACACCGCCGAGTACTGAGCCGCCTTCCAAAACACCCATGACCAAACCGCTGGGGTTTCGACTCATCCGCGGAGAGACGTCCCCCCGAAAACCCCCGTGAGCGGACCCAGTCACGGCCCCGTAGTGACTTGAATCGGCGCCGCACCCATCGGGCGAATTGGAGGTCTGCTAACCGGAGTGAAGGGGCAGGGAGACCCTCTGGTAGACGGGAGACGGAGCGAAGAGGCGAGACGGTTAGACAGCGCCGTCCGAACCAGCGCCCGGAACACCGGCGCAGGGTCGACCAGCGTAACCAGGGGCGCAGGGCAGATGTAGGATCTGCGCAGAGACCGCCAAGGACCGGCCGAGGGTGGTGAACCCTTTCCCGGTAGCTACTTCTGCTCAAAGTTCCAGGAACGCGGGTGGAACGAACCCTCGAGGGCGCCGCGGTGGGCGAGATGGGCGCCGGGGTAGGTCAGACCGGAGACCTGGAGATGGCGCCGGCGAGAGGGTGAGACATCGCCCACAAACCCCTCGGCAGTTGCCGGAAAGACCGTCGCGCATGGCCCGAGGAGGCGGCTGGTGACGCCCTACCGGTCCGGTGGGACAGGTCCACAACCCTGGGTCCCGGATGAAATCCTGGAGAGACTGGCTGCTGAACCCGCCGCGCAGAACGCCAGGCAGTGCAGGAATGGGAAGTGGCGGGTCTACCTGAGTGACGGGTCCAGGGTGCGGGTACGCCCTGCGTTCACACGAGATTAACTATGGATATATAAATTTACCTTTTAAGCGGGTTACATTGGACAAGTTAAACTCTGGATACCATTATTAACACCCATGACCAAACCGCCGCCGCGTGGGTTGTGGGGGGCATTTTGGGGGGAGGGGCATATATCTATCTCCTACGGTTGAAAAAATACAGATTAGTTTCCATACTTAATTTACACACTGTATTTGTTATAGGCCTAAACCCTGATACCTTTATTGGTTGTCACTGGGTAGCTTTTAAATATTGGTTTTGCAGTGATATATAACCTGACCAACACTGGGTGCCACTGTTAACCAGGCTATAAGTCCCTAAACCAATAAAGGCTAACCTTCTCGCCGGCGTCACAGACCATAGTGCGGGCATTAAGTTGTCATTATAGTTGTGTATAATTGGCCCCACACTCGTCTTATTAATCGTTACAAACCCCTTTTAGACACTAGGAATCCTGATCGACTTCTGTTTATAAACATCTATCGACATAGCCTCAATCACTCTTAAGGTGACAGTCGATGTCAGCTGCATGATATATGCTGTGGCCGTGGTGAAGCAGACATCACCCAGCTTTGGATGTCAACGATGGTCGATCAGCTGACCTACCCCTCTCGGCTCCCTCGCCTGTAGGTGAAGGCAGGAGGGATATAAACCCGAGGACGAGCGGGTGGAGGATTCTTCTTTGCTTAGTTTCATACTAGCAAAGATAATATAATTACCACATAAAAATAATTACCTACTGCTCAAAATAATTACCTAAGACACATTTTTGGGTTTTAATCATGAGTTATTTGCTGAAACATTTCTGCAGTATTACAATACTTTACATTAAGCTCATTTTTTGAACAATATTTCAACAATCAACAATATAAATTGTAAAAAATACACACTTCAGTAACAACCTTAATGAAGAATTCTATTTTAGTTATTTCTCAATATACTTTTCATTTTTCCATTATATAAAAAAAACAATCATTATGAACTATCTGCAAATCTCACCTTCAATATAAGAAACCTATTACAATTTAACAAACGTTACCTTTATTATCAATATAGCACTTTGAAAATTATCGTGAAAGAATAAATTTATGTTCTTATTTTTACCAAAGCACGCTACAGCCCGGGAAAATATATTTATACTTTTAAATTTAAGATTTTCGTTAATTAAAAATAACCAAATTCACCTTCGGTTTTTGGTTGCAGCATTCCCTGAAGAGGAAAGCCGACAAAGAAATAATTGAGAGGCCGTCGAAGTTGATTCACAAAGAACTGTCTCACAATCAACCAGCATTAGAAAGTACAACAAGGAAGGACGTCAAACGCATAAGGGATAACATTATTGCAGCTTGCCTAAAAAAGGTTTTTTAAAACTCCCCGAGTCACCCTCACAGGTGCAAGAGGCGGAGAGTTTGGCCGCGATGGAAATAAAAACAACAGGTAGTTAAAAGGAAATTGTTGTATTTTCTTGTGAGATCAATCTTACTATTTGAACGAGAAATTTTGTTGATGGACGGGACATTTGAGTATGCTCCCCAAACACTTCACGCAAACTTTCACAGTCCATTGATATTTTGCATATTAAATTACAATCATTACATAAAACAGATCTAAACTTGCCTGTCAGGTGGCAACGGACTCTGACGGGTAAGCGAATTGTGGAAAACTCAATATTGCAAAGTTCACTGAATTTGCAGTTTTTAAATTTCAGCTTATCTTCTTGGGTCAACGGGAGCATATTTTTGATAAATAACTCGCCAGTTAAATTTGCTAGATAAATCAAAAAATCCATAAAAACAGAGACATATCTTTTCCTTGAAATAAGAAATGTTGATCTGGTAATTCAGATTTAATATAAAATCTGGTAGAGAATGATCAACAACTAAATGTAGACAAACAAAAGCTGCTGGGCTCATGTGTTGTTTCATGGTTGTGTGTTTGGTTTGCTTAGAGTTTAACTTATTTAAAATAAATTCAAAGTCGGCGTATGCGACTATTGGTAGCCCTTTTCTAATGATGAAGATCATTAAATTTCAAAACTTTTGAAACATTGGGATCGTTTTTATTTCCCGCCATCTTTATTCTTAAAGCTTTATTTGCAACTACAAGAGCAATTACACTCATGAATTTTTAAGTTAACTTCTTTTTCCCCACAAAAATAAAAACCAAACATGGTTACAAAATATTATTGATCCCTTAAATTTAGAAACTTGAATACTTAACACTCTAGAAAAGTTTTTAATGTAACAATAACGGCTCCCACCTTTTTTTTAGATTAAAAAAAGATTAAAATGTTCCGTCTTTACATATTTACTAGTAATTTTTCGGATTTATCACTGCTTATTTTAATAAAGTACTTTTTGGCAAGGCTATATATGAATTTCTGCCTAAATGTTTGAAACGGCTAAATCTCAACACTATCCCACCTAGATCAGCCGCTTCCCTTACTTTGTTGGTCGCATTCTTCGACATAGATTTTGCGAAATAATTTACGTAAAATACTATCCAATTGCGGAAACCAACGGCGGAAAACACTGCACAATTTGAAGTTTTGAAAGCCTTAGCTTGCTGTTCTTCAGCGTGGTGTAGTATTATGTGTATTCCACTAACAAATCAAATTTCAAAGCGCCAAATGCGTTTAAGTAATCCGCAATTAAAATGTTAATTTTATCCTTAATACTTATTAGCATTAAACAAATACCTTAGTAAATTTCGCATTGGTTTTTGTGGAAATTTTAGTTTTTAAAGCACCGTCAAAGGCGCTTTTAATTTCGATGAAATTATCAGTTGGATTTAATGTTAGTCGATGTTTTATCCTATTACATTTTCCTATTTCAGAATGTTGATCAATTTCCATACGCACCGGAGGTGGTTCTGAAGAATCCATGTTTGTGTAAAATATCTGGAAAATATAGTTTGCTTCAATGATGGGCGAGCACAAAAGTTTTCCCACTTCATTTACACTACCCCGTTGACCCAAATCCGCCGATACCCCGTTTAGTTTCGCCCGAAACCTCTACTTAAACTATGTCGGGGAACAAAGCGACCTCACAAATTAACTGAGCAATTCTATCTCTTTTTGTAATGGGAAAATTGACATTTGAATGGTTGAATAACAAGACGTATAGATTGCCTGTTTAATCTGGATGTATTTATTGTACCTGCTTCCAAAGTAATTGAGCGTCTTAGAGCTAAACCCGACCTACTACAAAATTCTGCCGTGGCAGTTATTTGGTAATTCGATAGCGATGTCGGTTTTAACTCAAATTTTGTTTTTTTTTTCATCAAAACATATGGGCTTCGCAAGACATAACCAACTGAATAAGATGTAACACGCTGCGCTGCATATCCATGTTCTGTTAATTTGAAATATTGAAATTTCGACACTAGGAAAAACAAAACATTAAAAATTGCAATCTTTATCAATGTAAAAAAGGTTTCTGTTTGTTAAAACCTTTCACATCGCCAGGCTCAATTTAGACACTTTAGTACCGACTTTAGCAAGAACATAAACAGGTTGATACAATGTTTCCTGGTCATCTTTATCACTGTCATTAAGCAAAAAGAAGCCTTTTTTGTGTATCTTTTACCAATAAAAGTTTTCGTATTTGTAAGATTTTTAATCCTTAGTGTCCGTAATTTCAATTTTGATCAAATGCGACCCCTTTTCTCCAGGTTTTGTAATTTTCCTTCTCATATCGCCTGAATTGTATTGACACTGTCCCTAATTTTACGCGAGTTACTTTGTATTTTTTTAAGTAGTTTTGCAAAACTGTCTTCAACATCTGACTCGTCATCCGACTCGCATGAAGAGGATGAAATCTGGTGTTATGTTTGTTGGTTAAAATTGTTTTTGACTTTATTTCATTTTCCGACTTAAAGATAACAATAACAAAATGAATACTGTGTTTGGTTTGAATATACTTGAAGACATATTCACACCCAAAAAAGGTAGAAACACTTTACATGTGACTAAAAAAAGTAAACCAAAGTACAAATAATGTCAATGACTGGAAAGTGTAGGTAATGATGCATATTCCAGTACCTATATAGAAATTTGAATTTTTTAAATGTAGGAAATAATTGCTGAATCTGAAGACGATAGTAGTTTTCTGTGAAATTCGGGAAATGGAAAATATGAAATAATTCTCTAAAATAGATCATGTGGGTACCCAAATTAACCGGAAGAGTGAGATGAACAACAATTTGCAAGACTTTCAAGATTGGATACGGCCGGAAATTGTCAGAAAAAGTAAAAAAAATACAAAAAGTTTTGTTGGTTAAAGTTAGATTACGGTAATTTACATTAGGCTCGGTTTACGTTACGTTTATCAGGTTCAGGTTTGAAAGCTTTATACAAAGATGAGTTAGTTCTTTTCCTAATTCCCCCCTCGTCGAAAAGAGCAAGTGGAAAAGGGCTTAGTTCGTACGATAGGAAATCTTCCAGTTGTTCGTCTGATTGCTTTGCAACGCACATTCGTTGAAATATAGTGTTAGGATTTACAGTTAGAGTGGTTATGAACAATTATTGATCGTTTCATGGAAGGAAGAGGTTTCACCCTGTTACTGCGTTTGCATTTAACTGACTGGAAATTCTTGTCTACGATTGAATTGATATACTCTATCCTTACGTCTTTAGACATGTGGCAATGTATGGTATCATCACCCACTATCCCAGTGCTAATGGAGACTACCTCAGGAGTGTATGGGAAAGGCGGGTGTTTACGGAACCCATCCATCATTTTCTGCGCGTCTCTCTTGTCTCGATTTAAGTTGCTCTCTCTGTTATTAACTTGTTGTTCTGATGAGACAAAATCAACTTCGCTGAATTGTTCTACAGCATCACAAATATTTCGGTGCGTAGACATTCCTAAGGTCCACCTGGACACAATTCTGTCACTGGTTCCACGGCCACTTCTGAGCCCGCCAGAAGATTTTAGGTGCGGTGCTTCAATAGTTCTTGCTCAATGCCCATGTCAGTCCACGTTCCGCAACGAGATTTATCGCTCCTGCGAATAGTGAAGCCACCTTGACTAAAAGATTGGAATTCTTCCCGGGGCATTGTGTGTTCTAAGTCGATCATATCCTGCAAGTGTAGGTGACCGCGCTTAGCAAACAGGTAGTGCCCACTTGAATGGAAATAGGGAAGCATCTCATGGATTGATTTGAGATGCAAGTCCCAGTCACCTGACCTTTCTGCGTCAATGAAGGCCATCATCAATGTGACCATTTCAAAGTAAAGACTCCACAACTTGGCTGTTGGCCCTAGTGATGTGACGTGTTCAAGCTGATCTTTGAATTTTTCAGTGAGCTCATTACACAGTCTTTACCAATTGCTTTCGTAATCTCAGAGCGGTTTGCGTTGTACAAAACCTTTTGCTCTTCACTCTGAAAGTCGAAAGGACATTCGATTGCTTCAAAGATTAGTGCAGCCAGAGTTCTGGGTGTCAAAATGTGAGCTCTCACTGCCCTTGCATAGATAGTGTTAAACAGTTCCGCCAAACCACTCCCCTCCATAATGAAACCCACTGCCCCCATAAACTACATAAATAATTGGAATCTTCCAAGACGTTTGACTACATTTTGTAGTGCAGGGTCTCCTAGTTGACTGGCTACCAAGTCTCGAGCTTTGATGTACAATGGTTGGTCGAAGGTGACAAACGTTGCTACTTGGCCTAATGCGTGTGTCTTCTCAACACTATTCAATTCAGCAGTGTAGATCGTATTGAGATATCGTTTTAATTTTAAATATACCATTTAACAGTAGTTTTGCTCCCAAAAGCACTTGATTCGAACACACATTTTTTTCATAATACGCTTGAGGGGAAGCTTACATCTCATACCCCATGAGAAGTTTTCTAGCATCCTAAAACATTCCATAGAGTCAAAGTCAAATTTGACGTGCAAGTTAAATTTGACGTTTTTAGATTAAGTATATGCTGACATCAACCTCATATCTAAATATCCGACATCAGAAATCTAGAATAAAGTTGAAAAAATCTATTGTAAGGACTTATCCTCATTTGGAGGGAAAAATAGGCTCTGGTTATGGGGGCTGGAAACAATGTTTGATAAATAAAAGAAAAACAAAAGAAGAGCTGACAGTATAGTGGCTAAGTAATGAAAAAAGAAGTATCTGAACGAATCGGCAATACCATCTTCTGCTAATAGTACGAGCAACTGTGATATTGTAGATAACTCCTTAAAAAACAGGGGTTCTTTATTTCGAATCAAAAATGTACGATAAGTGAATTAATAAAAAGTATCCATTACTTAATAAAAATGGCATTGAAAAGGAGTATAATTTAACAATATCTCAGGGTTTATACAATAATGTACATGTTTTTTTTAAGAAAATCCAGAATACTTTGTCATTAGTTCTTAATTCTTAGAAAAGGTTGCAGACTTGGGCACAGGAAATCATTAAACTAGGAGGCAATGGCTTCAAAATGACGTTAGCTGAATTGAAACTACCAGAACTGTTTGGAGAGGAGCCTCTATTGATAATATAAATATTCCCTGAATATTATACTTTTATCTCTAGTAATAAAAAAATAAGAGGGGGGTGGGACTTTTGGGACACACGTTATGAATCTGTAAATACTTGAACTTAAATACATAACATATTTGTTTGCTAATTACAGATAAGGAACTATTGGTTACAAAACACTAGCCAAACATTGTCTGAAACCTGATCTTGAAAACCCACTTGCCTTAACATCCAGACAACTTCGGAAACATTTGGCTACAATAAGCAAGATTTTTGCAATGAATGACCAAGACATTGTACACTTGTCAACTTTGACGGGGCACACAGCAGGAATACACAGGATGGAGTACCGTTTTCCGGATAGTGGATTCCAAACGGCCAAAGTAGCCAAAATGCTGTTAGTGAAGGGAAGTGGGGCGACAACAGACTTTGCTGGAAAATCACTAAACGACATCGACATCAATTTAGACGAAAATCTTTTGGACAGCATCACTAACGACGCACGTTCAGCAGATGAGCCCGATGATCATCCCAGGGAGCAGGAGTTGCTTCCCTTAATGGATAACAAGTCCAAAGATCCGTTACCAGAAACAAGTCACAATGCTAGTACCACTAAACGTAAGTCCTATTTAAAACGAAACCCAAAAAGAATACTAACTCTATGGACACCTGAACAAAAAGAAGCAGATTTAAAAATCTTCCAATCCTACATCTAAAAAAAACGCCGGAAAGATTTGAGTGTGAGGAATTAAAATCTTAACATTCAGATTTGTTAGCAAATAAAACTAGGCTCAAGATAACAGTTTTTGTCCAGAATATGTATTCATAAAAGTAGCTTTAAGCTTTGATGTTTACAAAAATATGCAGGTTGATTTTTGGGGTAGGGCAACAAGGGCAGACGTGATTTATTAAATGTATGTAACTTCAACAACACAAAGTCATAGGCTTTTCACATTAAACAATTTTTGACGTTTCGACTTTTTGTTCATCCGCTTGTTTTTAATTTTTTATCTGGCAACGACTTTTTGTTCATCCGACACCCCACAGTTGTACCTTTGGTTTGTCCGTCACATTTGTTAGCAGTGGAACACATGACATATCAAATTGGTGTTTTTATTCACACTGTCCTGCTTAAATACTTCCGGCTTTTATTGTTGACATGGCGCTTCAATATTTTTCAGATTATTTTTCGTTAGTATTCCGTTTGTTATATTATTGTTGTTGATAACCAAAATATAATTGCAAAATATAAAAAACAACAAACAACAATCATTGCTAAGCCGAAAAATTATGAAAGAAGTGGAAGAAATTCACTGTGATTTCTTGTTTTATTTATCAAATTCAGGCCTGCTCTTTGAAACAAAACCGTCAATGTTTTAATGAAATCATAATAAATACAGGATCACTGCAATATGGGCATAGGGAGGACTTTTTACAAGAGTCAGACGATATTAACATTAAAATAACCTTAGTGATCAGGTAAATATAAATATGTATATTGCAGCTTAGAAAGGTATTACAGGCTTAATAATGAATGAGGAGAAAAAGCGATAAACACTCATTAATATATTATGATTCAATTTTTTTATTTAATGTGTGTATACACCTCGATAGTTTAGCTAAAGTTTTTAGCGAATTTCCCCCTATAGGGAAGTAGCTATTACCGTAGGCAGCACGGTAAGACTTAAGCGCGGGACCACCGTAACTTTTCATTTTGAGGTCCCTAGACCCCAAAAACACCGTTCGTTCAATTTCATATATATATATATATATATATATATATATATATATAGGGATATATATCAGTCCGTAGGCGCGATAACTTTTGAAAAAAAGATCCGATCTCGATGAAATTTGGTACATACGTATAAAGCGACATTTATTACTTCGAGTTCGAAAACCAGCAGGATAGGTTTGCTCTAAGAAGGTTTTTTTAACGAAATAAAATTTATTTTCAAGATTTAACACCTTTTTATTAATTTTATTTGAATTTAATTGTTAAAATTGAATTCAGCTTAAAAAAACAAACAATTTAGCATTTTGAATTATTATTCTACGTCAATCCGTTGCTTAGAAATTGGATAATATTGGATGTGCTAAACACAGTACGTTGTCCAATATTATTTTTAATTTTCCCTCCAAAAGTATAGTCATTCTGATTTAAGAGATTTTTAAAATACATTTCTGAACATATGATTAAATTTTCAGGTGATGAATATTCCATTTGTGTTTATTTTGAATAGTTCATTGATCAAGATTTTGCAGAATGTACATACTATATTAAAAATTCGGTTAATTTAAAAGAAAAAAAGAATAGGTGTAGATATAATATTATAAATAGTTTAAAATCAGCTACAAAAAAATGAAAACAATATATTGCTTGGTAATACTTTAAAATAAATTTTAAACTGGAAAGGTGAGTGGTACTCAACTATCAACTTGTCTGTTGTAAACAGATATACAAGTTGAGTGGTAGGCCAGTTATAAGTATTAAAAAATAGGGAATCGTCCAATGTAAACCAATCTGAGTGTCTCGACATAAGCCTTAGTCGAACTTAGTACGTATACTTTAAAAAAAAATGTAATACGCCTACAGTTTGTGCAATCTACCTCCAGCTATGTAAACTACATAGGTACTAACCATATCATAAGATAATTTCAACTTATGATATTGGTAAACATAACAATATTGACAAGCAGAGAGGCTGTTGAGTTATGTTATCAGAAATGTACCCTCTCTCCCCCCATGACAAACCACCAGCTGACTGAACTGTATAGCTGGAGATAAATTGTGCGAACTGCATCCGTGAATTTTTAGTTTGAGTTTATATTAATTTGTTTTGACTTAGTTCTTTGTGCCAATAATGACAGAGTTTTATCCAACTATACTTGGCACAGTGCAATTGCCATGTTCAAAATTACTTAAACAGCTGATTCTCAGTATTAATTAATTATATAGGGAATCAGCTGTTTAAGTAATTTCGTACATCACAATTTTTTTACGCCTACTATAGTCTGCAGCGAAACCAAGAAGAGATGGGAGTTTCTGATGGTTATTGTTCATTCTACTAGTTTGAAAGACTAGACAAATGATGTAGCATACGTTTGAACGGTGACTAATTGACTAGTTAGGAGGCAAGCCAAGTTCATGCTTAAACTAATCGGCTAGTAAGTCGTTAGTTGCTGATGAAAAGAGGGCCTATTAATCCAGATTATTAACAGATTATTCCAACATATCTTTTTCTTAAACACTATCGAAAACCATAAGTTGTAACTTTGCAGAGTAACAAAACAATCATTAACAATAGTGATTTAGTGAGGCTGCACTGTACTCAAGAGTGCGCCAAATCTCAAAAACTT
Organism: Flexamia atlantica; assembly: GCA_035578135.1. Lineage (NCBI taxonomy): Eukaryota > Metazoa > Arthropoda > Insecta > Hemiptera > Cicadellidae > Flexamia > Flexamia atlantica. The sequence continues at coordinate 5,336,746 of JAQJVK010000019.1, forward strand.
GGCAGGGATGTCTTGGTTTTGAATTTGTCTGCTCATCAGTTTCTTTGAAAAATTACTGTTTATTACTGTACTGTCCATGCACAGCTCAATGGTCTACAAGGGCGTTGCAAATGCAAAAGGACAAAACAAGAATGCAAACATGTTTCTTTTTTTTTAATCTCAAGCAACTAAGATTTAAATATCCTTTATCATTTTTTAACCGCAGCCTAATAAAAAAATATTCTTTTGTTGAAAAGGTTTTCCATCTGTTTTGTTGTGTTAGATTTTTTATGAATGATAAATATGAGGAAGTTAGATAAACTTGGTGCATTTTTTATCCACCAATGCCGAAGCTGTCATACATTGTTTTCTCTCAATAATCAAGTACAACAAAAAATGGACGTGAACCGCTACACTCACCGGAGACTAACCAGTTACCATATGCCTAAATAGGCAAATCCATTTGAATCGGCATCATTTATCACATCTTGACAACCAACAATGTCCATTGTAGTTATTTACCGAATCCACCGTAAACATTTTTGGTAGACGAAAAACAATGATCGGTAAGTGTTAATCCAACACTACCGTTCAATCATTAAAGGTTCAGATTACTCACCGATGTGCATCTTAACACAATGCAATGTAGCCTAGAAATCAATTTCAACTAACATAAACAATGTTTGTTTACAAATTACAAAACAAATAGTTTTTAGAAAATGCTATCAAGTCAGGCTAGTCAAGGCCACACTGAAAATATAGGCCATGCTGCAGAATTTATGACGTCAAACAAGTATGCAGGCTGAGAGTCTAGATCAGGGCTCACAGCTGTGCTGCTCATCAAATAATTTCAAAAATAAACATTAAAAAGTAAATAAACAAGTAATATTTGACATTTGGTGATAAAATGTAAATAGGCTATAAAAAATGTAATCAAATGAGGAATACATGACGTTTAGTAATAAAATGTAAACATTGGGTGTTAGTTCCCTGCCTACTTGTGTGACGTCGCGCAGCGCTGGGATCGCTTCAGAATGGCCTGTTTTTCCAATGCAGCCTTGGGCTAGTACGACTTCAAAGATCAGCTGCGGTGGTATTCCGATGACTTGTACTCCGATCCAGATGTTCTAGGTGTTAACGGTTCCAACAGCTCAAGATGAAACGCACCAACTGTATATTAAAGTTGTGTCCCCATCTAAACACTTAGCATATGGTATATACATTTTATTCGAGAAAACTTAACTTTTTCATAGTGATGCCTCCTGTATAGTCTGAAATATATATAACAGGTTACTTACCTTAATTTTTCAACGATTCATATGAATCTTTTATTTTTTACTTAAGTTTTGGATACAAGAAGCCATTTACTAACCAGTATAATATCATATTTTACTTCAGTCCTAATGTCGTCATACTGAAAACATTTCTTACACAAATTTAACACAAACATCATTTAAGGAAATAATTTGTTCTAGTGATCTGAACATCGACTAGTGACTAGTCGATTACTTTCGGACATCAACTAGTCAAGTCAATCACACTGGTCGACTAGTCACCCTATTAAACATCGACTAGTCTAGTCGTTCTAACTAGTCGAACGAGATAAAACCGATAGAAAAACCAAAAATCTAAGCCGTTATGTGGCCGACTAGTTGGTTGAAAACAGTAAAATATCGAATAGTTAAAATAATGAATTAGAGATTTAGACTAATCAAATTAATCGACTTGTCGACTAAATGACCAACTAGACAATAAAGCCACTCGTCGACTAGTTGACAAGCCTAATTTTTTCCGGCACAGTCAAACTCAAATGTGTGAAACTCACTTTGGAATTAAATGTTGAATGTTTTATTTTTTGTGTTGAATTTTGCGTATAAAGTGGTTTTAGATGTATGACGAGCTTCGACATGAAGTAAAGTTTGACATAATTGTTTGAAAATGGCTACGGATCTTTTAGCCTAAACTTAAGTACCCTTTAAACGGATACATTTGATTCGTTGAAGAATTGAGGTAAAGCAACCTTTTCATTTACTAACCACCACCAGAAGCAGATTTAGTAGGCTTAGATTAAAAACCATCAGGACACCACAGCTGCTGTCAATTCTAGTCTAAATTGTAATTTTATCATTGTTGAAATTTGTTTATACCAAACATTGTACATAGTCTCTGATAATTGGCAATAGGGCCTATATATAATGTTCTTCAGCTAAAGCAGTAGGCCATGACTCAAGATTAATGCATGAAACGCCTAGGGCCTAGGCCTGTCAATTTATTTCTGATATAATCCCCTAAAGGAGTGATAATCCAGTCATTGGAAATAAAACATTTTTTACTTAAGAAAAAAATACACCTAAGAGTGCTTCGACAATTTAACTGACTGTATATCTTAGTGGATAAGAGCACACATCCATATCATGAGGGTCGCCGGTTTGAATCCTGACCAAGAATCGAATTTGGATAAAGTTGCCAGTTTGAGTCCTAACCAAGAATCGAATCTGGGTAAAGTTGCCATTTGTCCATGGGCTATGAGTAGGCCTAATTTATGCTATCATACTAAAGGTCAGCATTCGATTGTAGCAAGGGTATAATTTTTATACTAGCTAATCTTCTGCCGTATGTGCCTATAAATTTATCAGACGATTGAATTGTATTATGAAAACAACATCGAGCGATCTAACGATAGTTGAACTTGTTTAAATAGTTTGTTGGGTCATAACTAGATATACAACTCCATCATATTTGTCAATTATTGTTTTGTTACCATTTTGTGAAAGTGTAACTTATAGTTATTACTGGTTATTGATAGTGTACCTTAGTTCAAGATGGCAGATGATGGGAAACAAGATAGGCTGAGTTTGATTAGTTATTTTAACTTACTATTAACATTTTTCTTAGAGTTTTGGTGTATTGTTTATCTAGTTTCACAATGTACCAACTTATATTAGGTTAGTTGGTTTTATGTAGCCTATGGTGTGTTTACGTTTTGTGAAAAATTTAAATAAAATAAAATAAAAGAAGGTAAATTTCTTTAAATAAGAGAACTTGACCTTTATTTTGGTTATTAGTGCGGTATCAAAATGTTTCTATTTCATTACTGACTGTTGTTGGATCAGTAGGCCTATACGGTATCGAATGGGTCGACCATACATCTGTTGTCATCGGATGACAACAACAATGCGTCGACTTAAGTCTGTTCTTCCTTACGTCAAAATAATGTTGCTAAGTACGGATACACTTTGCTCTAGAAATATTATGATGAGAATTTCAGTTACTAAAGCTGAACCCCAGTGAGGTTAGAACAGCAGAACATCATCATATATGAAAGTCCTAAAGTAACAATGCATGGGTTCGTAAGTTTAGTGTTCCCAATCAAAACTTTAAAAATGCCTCTGGTAAAGAAACAGGCCCACACCATACATGTTCCAATGTTCAGTTAGTTAGTTAAAGACAAATTATTAGCTAGGCTAGGCCAACAAATTATTAACTTAGTCGTAAAATTGATTTCCACCTCAAAGCCTAAACAGTCAAATTTGGTGATTTAGGCCTTAACTAATAACGTTCAAAAACCAACCTGCAGCGATAATGACTACCAAAATAATATGATAGGCTACAAGAGAGAAAATAAAAAGATAGGTATATTTTAACAAACTTGGACCACTCAAAACACTAACACAACACTCCCTACATTTTACTTTTTATTTACTAATTTATAATGCTCGGATTCTTCTGTTAAAATGAGTTGTGTATTTTGTTTAACAGTATTAATTTAACTACATAATATATATGCAAATCTTTACTTCTGTGGCGTTTGTTTTAAGTTTAGGTTAGTTTTGTAGAATGTTGAATGTTTGAACTTCCATACAGGCTGGCAAAGTGAAAAAGAAATATACCTGAACAACATAAAAACCCTAAATTCCCGACAATTAAAAAAATGTTATGTATTAGAATTACTAACACTACGTTGAGCCACAGAACACAAAGTACTGATAACAAACGTAATTACGTACTAGAATAAAAAGTAATTGTTTTTATTTCCGCAGAAGATGGGCTGATCAGACCCGCCCCCGCCCACAGATGGACAGTCTTTGTGGGGGCGTTTCCATTTTTATATTTGTTATGTATTCTGCTGTAAAATTATGTTTTTTTTTAATAAAACCGTTTTTGACTTTGAATTTGAAACAAAATTTGTCTTAATTTGGAATATTTTCCAGACTCTAACCTGACATCTTTTAGTTGTACTATGTGTCAATTAAAACTAAACAGATTAGGCCCAATTCACACTGATCTGGCGTTTCGCGAAGGCATGATGCGGGCGCGGCACGGTTTCCCCATTGCTCCCAAACAGTAATCGCCCAATGCTCAAAGAGGCGATGTGGCGCGGGCATGCGCAACTCCCATTACCACCATACCTCTTCCTTCACACAAGTGGCGACCGAGAACTGGCATGCCTGTGGCGCAGCCGTTGTCGCCACTGGGAACAGGCAGAGGAGTGGTGGTGGCGAGAAGCGGCCGCCCGCGCTGCAATGCTTCAGTGTGCAGAATGTGGGAGCAATGAGGAAACCGTGCCGCGCCCGCGCCAAACCTCCGCGATATGCCAATTCGTATATACTGGAGGTACTATGGCAATACTTCTGTTGAAGAAAAACCTCCCTTTTTCAATTTTCATTGTCAAGTATTACGATAAAGGAACCGTAAAAAATCACCATAAACTATAAAATTTAGATTTTAAGATAATAGTAATAATCTTTACCCGAAAAAATGCAGAGACATCATAATATTTGTATTTGTACAATATGGCTCTTTAATCAGTGCCATAATGACTTAATATTAAAATTTAGGTTTGGAAATTCGCTGGAGATGCAGGTCTGCTGCAACGGGAGTATTTTTTATTAAGACACTATACAATACAAGCTATTTCAGGAAATTTTTAATGACTTAATATAATCCATAAGAGTTTTTGAGCACATCCTTCATATTTCCTTTTGTTTATATTCTGTTATGTACCAGTAAGCCCATATCCTGTACGGTTTCCTTGTCCCGTTTTACAACGCCAGTAAGTTGCTACAAACCGGCTATATAATTTAACATTTTATGGTACCTTGTTGATCCCGTGAATATACATGCATAGCAATTAAAATTTAGTCAGATCCAAATGTTCCATTTTGTTGGAAAATGTGAAAGTATGCAACATTTTTGCCAGATGCGGTATTAACATATGCAGATGCAGATTAGCACATGTATTAATTTAATACCTATTAAATTAATACCTGCTGATCAGCCCTTCACAAATCTGCCATCACCGTTAAATTTTGGCTGGGAACAAAAAGAGGATAGCAACCAATATGCTCCTGCTATGTGTTTACTACCATGTGCTCCGGAGACAGTTCTTCAGCTAATCAGGTGCTCTTGTGTTAAAAGAAAGTGCGCTCCACCATGTAAGTGTCATTCCCACAATCTAAAATGCACTGAACTATGTTTGTGTGGAGGAGATGAAGAGATGTGTGATAAACATGGTGACTATACAAACAACGAAGACTCATGGGAGGACATATATGAAGATGATAAATTGTTTTAAATTGAATAATGTAATCCCGTTAATAATGCTTTTTCATAATAAATAAATAATCCGTTTCAAAAACTTATAGACCTGATGAATATTTACTAATTTGGTGTGTAAATAAGCTAACATAACAATAACAAACTTTTTAGCTGTATTCATCAGTTTATTTTCCTTTATTTCCATGGTTACTGTACACGCTCTCATTCAAACGCTGTTTTCCGCTACTTTGGAATTTCATGTTTTTTCAGGGAAAGTTTGATAGGGCCTATATCTTGAGAACCAATGGAGCTACATTATTGAAATTTTTACTACTTATTCTAGACAACATTATGCAAATATTTAGGTAGATTTAGGTCTATAAGTTTATTAGGGACTGAAAATAATTTGTTATATACTATTTTATTTTTATAAAAAACCGCACAAAAGGTATTAGAGATATTATAATGAATCTATTTAAATAAATGAAGTTTAGGCAATTGTCTTAAAAAAAACACAAAAAATATCAAAATCCATCAAGTACTTTTTTTAGAATATCAATTTTTGTAAACCCTTACAAATTTCACGAAAAACGCCTATTTGATTTCATTTTATACCTATAATTAGTGAGATTTGTTTATAACTGAAATATCCGCGTTGCAGCAGATCTGCATACACAGCGAATTTCAAATGCTTTAGTAAATCATTAAAATGGTGCCTCTCACTGAGATTTGTCAACAAGCATGCAAAAATATTGTCCATTAGAATAACATGAGAAGTGAGTATGCAGGTTTGCTGCTACGGAAATGTCAAAATGGGGTATTTTAGGCCGTAATCAAGTAGATCTCAACTAGATGAAGCCACATACTAATTTTTATTAAGATATGTTGAGAAATAAGGGAGATATAAAATTTTATTTATTTCCCTTAAGGATAACATGGGGACAATGTTCTGTGTTTACCGCTTTCAATATCTCGGTAACCAATGGACATAGAGCAATGATTCAAAATACCAAATTGTTTGATTTTTCGAGCTGAATTCAATGATGTAAACTAAAATTCGATTACTTTACTCTGAAAAGAGTTATTATTAATTTAATGTTTAGGTGTCACACATGGCGGCCATCTTGGATTTGAAGGTAAACACCGCAATTTGAAGGTAAACACCCGGTACTACACCATTATATGACATAAAATGAAGAGATTCCACACAGTCACACCTTCCCTTCACAAAAAATCCCACGGAATACAGTTTGCCCCCCGACTACAACTGACTTGTCCTTCTTGCACGAAGTATATAGCAAAACCGTCTCTCACCGCGAACCCCTCCATGTCTCCAAATCCACCAACTCTTCGCAGCGGAAGTAGGTTTTCCGATGGAAGATCTTGAGTTTGATCGAGATCAAAATTGGAACGTCCGGTTTCCGATAAGTAACCTTCTCTCATCATATTGTGCAAGCAACAACATACTATTATGACGTCATCAACCGTCTCAGGAAGCACAGCAATTGGCGTGAAAAAAATGCAGAATACCTGTGCCAGGATGCCAAAAGCATTCTCTGAAGTTCTACGAGCTCTGCAAAATCTGTAATTACAAACTGCTTTGAAGTTGTTAACCATAACAGCTTCTCGCAGATATGGTTTCATCATATTGGTATGCAAACGAAATGCGTCATCTCCTACCAAAACACGCGGTAAAATAAGTTCAGATCCTGGCAGTTGTTTAGGTGGAGGTAGGAGCTTTCCAGCGTAAAATATCTTGCCTGAATTGGATTTCTCAAAAATACCTCTATCTCCTTCCTTGCCGTATGAACCAACGTCCACAAAAGTAAATTTGTAATTTGCATCAACAACAGCCAAAAGAACGACTGAGAAGAACCCTTTATAATTATAATATACAGAGCCTGATTTGTTTGGGCACTTTATTCGCACATGTTTGTCGTCGATGGCACCAACACAGTTTAGTTAGGAAAATTCCACTTATTGTAGTATTCTTTTGCATTCTCTTCCGAATTAGCCATGGTGGGTTGAGATAGGAATAAAGGTACCAATTTGTTCTTCAATGCTGTAAGGGTTTCCTTTACTATTTTACTTATTGTGCTCACTGCCAAACGAAATTGAAACTGGAAAGAGTGGTACGACTCTCCTGTAGCCAGGAATCTGAAATGTACAATAAAAACAAACTATTAATTTTTTTTAGAGAAAGTAAAGTAGAAGTTTAAATTAAAATAATTATATGAGTTTAAATTTTTTTTAAATTATATGAGTGTCTTTTTTAGTTCCCGATTGTAAAAAGAGGTGGAAAAGAGGTGGAAAGAGGTGGAGCTTTGGGCATTTATTAGTTATAACAGCACAGTGTACTTTGATATGTATGCAACTAAGCGTTGCATGTAAATTATAGTAATAAATATTTTCACTTTTAGAATGCCCCATGAAAATTCAAAAAGCAGGGCGGCAGCCGCCCTGTTCATCACCAGCCCGGAGGCGGAGACTGTGCGAAATTCAGCCAACATGATTCTCCAAAGCTGCCCCTGGGCAAGTGCCGGCCTGATCGCCGGCCTCATGAGTAAGTGAAATTTTGACTTACTAGATAACACGTAGCTCGAAAACGAGGAAAAAATCATACAGTAAAAGAATAAAGAAAAACAGCCTACGGTAATTGTATACTTTTAAAATATAATCAAAAAGCTAAATTTAATTATAAAATTATGGCTAAGCCATTGAAACTCTAAAAGTTCATTTGATTTACCGCAGGAGTTTCCAGTTAACGAATTTTTGGGAAACACCTTCATTTTCCATGTTCTCTTTATTCTGAAATGTATATTTTAATGCCGGCAAAAGATCAAGCTCTGCTTACAGCAACATGTAGCTGACCGAGAGCAAACACTGGCGCCGCTATCAAAGACCTCATTTGTTTAGGGACTGCCTCTGCACCTTATTGATAGATATCACAAAAAAAGGAATTACAGGGAACGGCTGTCTTTGTAAAGAATTTTTCCTTTGTGGCAACAACACGTAAATGATACACTAGTCTTTTCAATCTTGAAATGCAACCCACCGCGATGCAAACATTTTCAGTTCATTGGTCTTAGGTCGGAAGGATCATCAAATGTTACATCGGGAGGGTGATGCTAGGTCGTTGCGATCGTGTTCTCTCCGACCGGTCAGTATTCGTCTTATTCTTATTGGTGGCATTATAACTGCACCAAATCCAAAAATAAATTGGCTAAAGTTAATAAAACTTAAAAAAACACGATGCTGAAATTTATTGAGATACCGTAAACTACACTGAAAACTGGTAACTGCAATGTTTAAGCCCTTTAAAAACACTTAATAATATAACCTAAATTTCATCAAAAATATTTTTGTTGTTAGTCAAAGCAGCTGTAAAAACAAAAAACAGCTTAAAAAAAAAATTCTAAGTGCTCCAATCTGAGGTTTAACTTTAGAACTATTTCAGAGCTTGGCCATATGTTAAGTTGTAAACGAAGTGAACCGAGCTTGCTCAAATGTCGATGAATAGTGCCACTGTTACGAAACTTCAGCCCTTTACTGTACTTTATAGACGCTCTTTTTAAAAATTCGGAGACGTATTGACAAATCTACATAAAAATCCCTTTAATTTGACACCTGAAACGTTAAAATCCATCAGGCCGTTATCAATAACCTCAAGGTTGGACTGTGAAAAGAAAACCGCTTGCGTATTAATGTTTAGATTTATCTGATTTTAATAACTTACTTTATAACTTAAATTATAACTACTACGCAAACAAATGAAGTAAAAGAAATTTTTGATACCTATAATGTCATTGAAATTCCGAAGAGATAGGAAAAAACAATGTGAATTCAGCTTAAAAAACAAATAATTTAGTATTTTGAATTGATGATCTATGACCATTGGTTTACGAGATATCGCTAGTGGTAAACACAGTACGTTGTTCCTATGTTATCCTTGTGGGAATTAAGTAAAATTCTATCTTGCTTATTTCTCAACATATCTCAATAACGCTTAGTACATGGCTTCTTTTAGTTTAGTTCGACTAAATGCTGGATTAAAACCACACAGTTTCAACATACCTGGTGCAGCTAAACTACATACTAATTCGCCATGTTATTCTTATGGAGTTAACAAAAACGTGTCAAATTTCACTTTGATTGATTTAAATATGCTATTTTGCATTTGAAATTCGCTGTGTATGCAGGTCTGCTGCAAGGGGCGGTATTTTATTTTCTACATGGACAAATATAACAAAAATATACTTTAACATTGTCTGGGAAAAAATACCCCCGTTGCAGCAAACCTGCGTACTCTGGTAATTTAGATATTTTTAGCGAATTTCCCCTATAGGGAAGAAGCTATTGCCGTAGGTCTCATGGTAAGACCTAAGCTCGGGACCACTATAACTTTTCGTTTTGGGGCCCCCAGAAGCAAAAAACACTATTCGTTCGAATTTATATATATATATATATATATATATATCTATATATGTGTCTGTAAGCACGACAGCGGCCGCAAAAATGGTCCGATCTTTATGAAATTTGGTACTAACATGTAAATGGTAATCAATTGGACGAGTTCGTGAACCAGCCCGATCGGACCACCGGAAGGGGGGGTAAAGGGGAATAACCCCCCCCCCCCCAAAATGGTTTTTTTTAGTTTTCTACATAGAAAAATAAAATGTAACGAATTTTTGTGGGTATCATTGAATTCAGTTCAAAAAAACAAACAATTTTGTATTTTGAATCACTGCTCTATGTCCATTGGTTACCGAGATATTGTAAGTGGTGAACACAGTACGTAGTCCCAATGTTAACCTTATGGGAAATAAGTAAAATTCTATATCTCGGTTATTTCTCAACGTATCTTGTTAAAACTTGGTAAATAGCTTCTTCTAGTTCAGATCTACTAAGTATTGAATTAAAACCACCCAGTTTTAATATACGTAGCAGCAAACCTGCATACTCATTCCCCATGTTATTCTTAAGGAGCTTACCACTATGTTTGATTGAAATATGTTGTTTTGCATTTGAAATTCGCTGAGTATGCAGGTCTGCTGCAACGGGGGTATTATATATTTTTTTATATTTTTCAAGTTTTCATTTGAATCATTGTGTTGAATAATTGTGAATCAAGCAACCCACTTAAAATCGTGTGTAGTAGGCCTATAAACAGATTTGCAGTCGATGTTCAAATAACTGTTTGTTGTCTTATCAATCATTATGTTGCATTTTATAATTATTTAGAATAATAATAAAAGTATGAAAAATGCACCTTTTTGAACTCGACTGAGTATACTTTTTTCTTGGAGTTCACGGTGATAGTTAAGGTGAAGTTTGTTGGTGAGTAACAATCTAAAAATGTAAATGTAGCAGCCGTATTAAGGTGCTTGATAAAGTTAATCAGATATCACAAATTGTGAGGTTTTCATCAAACTACAGTAGACGCCCTCTAGTATGGCAACCTCGGGACCGGACCACCGGCCGGACTATCCGGATGTACCATCAAATTGTAAAATAACCCTATGAAATTCATTACCTAAGCTTACAAATCAAGTAAACACATTATATAAACATGTTTACTATGTTCAATTGCCAAAGATAATATTTATACGTCTCTGTGCTGAACAGTCATATTGTGTCACTCATAGGTAGGTACGTTTTTACCGACACCGTACTGAGGGTATAAAGTGAACTGAACAACTCATTACGTACTGTAAAAACACATTAAAAATGTATTTTATCAAATTAATTTACAAGTATTACCTGAATTATAACCTATACAAATTGATGAATATTTACATATGTGAGGTGATCAACTGTTTTGTTAAGAGTTGTAACCAAAAACATATTTATACATTTAAACAAAATACTTTATAGGCATCATACCTTTAATAGCTCTTAAGACCGGACGGAGCACTGGCTGTGTATTGTAACCGGAATATGAGTGAAGGATGATTGTGGCGCGATCTTGTTGTTACAGACTGAGGTTGACATGCTCCTTAATTAATAGCCGACTGTTAATTAATAGTCCAACCGTCAGTGGCAACTAAGGGACCTACGTTTTAATGTGGGATCCGAACCACATTTTCGCCTGGTTTACAATTCACGAACAATTACGACATTTATCCCCACTATGGAACACCGGTCCACAATAACTAATCACAATTTAAAAAGTAAACTTTATTTGACAAAAACTAATAGCCTAACAAAATGGCTATTTAGGCCAGCTCGAGGATTGCAACTCGTGAGTTGCAATCCTCACCTCAGTTTACAGGGCAGACGATATAACTTACAACGGCTCTGACAACGACTGACAGTAAACCAAATGCAAGATGGCAAACGATGTTAAATAAGATTTTAGAGTGTCAATGAAGGAAATGCTGTCGAGTTCTTTATGAGTTTGAGTTTTGGTTAAGTTTGGCTGGGTTAGTTTAGAGTCATATCGTTCTTGGTAAAATACTTACAAGTTAGTGGTTTGTTTGTCTAGACGGATTATACATGCAAAGCGATATTAATTAAATTATTATTCAATTGTTTAACCAGGTTCCTGCGGAAGTGCAAACTGATACACTTGCTGCGTTATATCTTACTTAAGCCATGGCAAACCCCAGTGCCGTAGCTGTCAAGCAAATAGGGTATTCGTAATGATCTGTGATATTAAATAACTGAACTATCCTAACTTAATTGTGGAAATATAATGTTTTTGGGATGCTTACTTGGCTGTAACTTCATTAAAATGCATAGGACTAAGCATTAGAGCTCAACAAATCTTACAGATTTTTGTTCCGCTGATTTTTCCCTGTAATTTGAGTAGGTACCAACATACCTTATATCCGACAAAAAAACATTTTCTCCATTATTTTTTTCGTTGGTTATGAAACGTTTCCCAGAATAAGCTAGTATTAGTAGGGCCTACCCGGAATCAGGGAATTACTTTCTAAATTTTGGAAAAAAGACATTTACTTTGATTACTAAGAATTAGAGGGAGAAAAATAGGCACCTAGTTACCATTGATAGATTACATGGGCAAGCGTAGAATGAAAACTCGGAAGATATTACTGATTCGATACTGTGTTTCGAAGTGAGGTCAGTATCTGAACGTAGGGACGCCTACACATTAGGGAATGCCTACAAATGTTGACAAACCAAACAGCCAAACATAACCTTCGGGGCAGAGGCTGATGAACTGACACAATAATAAAATAAATTATGTCCAAACCATAGGATTATAGGTGTAATTGCAAATCGATTATACCATTGACTATTTAGGATTATTTGTATTCTTAAAATTTTCTTACAAACTACAGTCACCTGCAAAAGTGTAAATTAATGATGGTCCATATTTACAGCTGTACACAACAAGAACAGTCAATAAGTTTTAATTTCTGTTACTTCATCTTTCATTTACCTATTTATCTATCACCACAGATTGCTATAGAAATTAATCATATCATACCGAAAAACTATTTATTTAATTCAGTTTAACAATGGTCACAGGATGACAATTTTTTTAAATTTTAGCTGCTTGATTGCAGGCTTAATTATTGGACCATGAAGCTGAGTTTACTCTATTCTTTGTTCTATATAAATCACGCCTTCAATAGAAAATAAATGAAAACGCGAAAAAATGTCTGTGGGGTATTTGGTTTATCAATTAATTGGCTCACGTGGAATATTAACCAAATTGTGATGGAATTTCGGAAAAATATGAATTAGATATAAATAAAAAATTATATACTATTGCAGTGACCTCATTAAAAAAAATCATTAATTATTAAAAAAAATACAACAAAATTTTAATAATATATTGTTTTTATTCTTTGTATTTGGCAACCTACATAGGTAGGAAGATGGTAAATAAAATAAAATCATAGAGTTATAATATAGACACTTTTAGGGTTACGGTTAGATATGTTCAACTAAAAGCCGTAAAGACTAGGTGGAATATCTTTGCTAATGAACTATTGTAATTTTCCTTCTCATATCGCCTGAATTGTATTGACACTGTCCCTAATTTTACGCGAGTTACTTTGTATTTTTTTAAGTAGTTTTGCAAAACTGTCTTCAACATCTGACTCGTCATCCGACTCGCATGAAGAGGATGAAATCTGGTGTTATGTTTGTTGGTTAAAATTGTTTTTGACTTTATTTCATTTTCCGACTTAAAGATAACAATAACAAAATTAATACTGTGTTTGATTTGAATATACTTGAAGACATATTCACACCCAAAAAAGGTAGAAACACTTTACATGTGACTAAAAAAAGTAAACCAAAGTACAAATAATGTCAATGACTGGAAAGTGTAGGTAATGATGCATATTCCAGTACCTATATAGAAATTTGAATTTTTTAAATGTAGGAAATAATTGCTGAATCTGAAGACGATAGTAGTTTTCTGTGAAATTCGGGAAATGGAAAATATGAAATAATTCTCTAAAATAGATCATGTGGGTACCCAAATTAACCGGAAGAGTGAGATGAACAACAATTTGCAAGACTTTCAAGATTGGATACGGCCGGAAATTGTCAGAAAAAGTAAAAAAAATACAAAACGTTTTGTTGGTTAAAGTTAGATTACGGTAATTTACATTAGGCTCGGTTTACGTTACGTTTATCAGGTTCAGGTTTGAAAGCTTTATACAAAGATGAGTTAGTTCTTTTCCTAATTCCCCCCTCGTCGAAAAGAGCAAGTGGAAAAGGGCTTAGTTCGTACGATAGGAAATCTTCCAGTTGTTCGTCTGATTGCTTTGCAACGCACATTCGTTGAAATATAGTGTTAGGATTTACAGTTAGAGTGGTTATGAACAATTATTGATCGTTTCATGGAAGGAAGAGGTTTCACCCTGTTACTGCGTTTGCATTTAACTGACTGGAAATTCTTGTCTACGATTGAATTGATATACTCTATCCCTACGTCTTTAGACATGTGGCAATGTATGGTATCATCACCCACTATCCCAGTGCAATGGAGACTACCTCAGGAGTGTATGGGAAAGGCGGGTGTTTACGGAACCCATCCATCATTTTCTGCGCGTCTCTCTCGTCTCGATTTAAGTTGCTCTCTCTGTTATTAACTTGTTGTTCTGATGAGACAAAATCAACTTCGCTGAATTGTTCTACAGCATCACAAATATTTCGGTGCGTAGACATTCCTAAGGTCCACCTGGACACAATTCTGTCACTGGTTCCACGGCCACTTCTGAGCCCGCCAGAAGATTTTAGGTGCGGTGCTTCATTAGTTCTTGCTCAATGCCCATGTCAGTCCACGTTCCGCAACGAGATTTATCGCTCCTGCGAATAGTGAAGCCACCTTGACTAAAAGATTGGAATTCTTCCCGGGGCATTGTGTGTTGTAAGTCGATCATATCCTGCAAGTGTAGGTGACCGCGCTTAGCAAACAAGTAGTGCCCACTTGAATGAAAATAGGGAAGCATCTCATGGATTGATTTGAGATGTAAGTCCCAGACCCCTTTCTGCGTCATTGAAGGTCATCATCAATGTGACCATTTCAAAGTAATGACTCCACAACTTGGCTGTAGGCCCAAGAGATGTGACGTGTTCAAGCTGATCTTTGAATTTTTCAGTGAGCTCATTACACAGTCTTTACCAATTGCTTTCGTAATCTCAGAGCGGTCTGCGTTGTACAAAACTTTTTGCACTTCACTCTGAATGTCGGGAGGAAATTCGATTGTTTCAAAGGTTAGTGCAGCCAGAGTTCTGGGTGTCAAAATGTGAGCTCTCATTGCCCTTGCATGGATAGTGTTAAACAGTTCCGCCAAACCACTCCCCTCCATAATGAAACCCACTGCCCCCATAAACTACATAAATAATTGGAATCTTCCAAGACGTTTGACTACATTTTGTAGTGCAGGGTCTCCTAGTTGACTGGCTACCAAGTCTCGAGCTTTGATGTACAATGGTTGGTCGAAGGTGACAAACGTTGCTACTTGGCCTAATGCGTGTGTCTTCTCAACACTATTCAATTCAGCAGTGTAGATCGTATTGAGATATCGTTTTAATTTTAAATATACCATTTAACAGTAGTTTTGCTCCCAAAAGCACTTGATTCGAACACACATTTTTTTCATAATACGCTTGAGGGGAAGCTTACATCTCATACCCCATGAGAAGTTTTCTAGCATCCTAAAACATTCCATAGAGTCAAAGTCAAATTTGACGTCCAAGTTAAATTTGACGTTTTTAGATTAAGTATATGCTGACATCAACCTCATATCTAAATATCCGACATCAGAAATCTAGAATAAAGTTGAAAAAATCTATTGTAAGGACTTATCCTCATTTAGAGGGAAAAATAGGCTCTGGTTATGGGGGCTGGAAACAATGTTTGATAAATAAAAGAAAAACAAAAGAAGAGCTGACAGTATAGTGGCTAAGTAATGAAAAAAGAAGTATCTGAACGAATCGGCAATACCATCTTCTGCTAATAGTACGAGCAACTGTGATATTGTAGATAACTCCTTAAAAAACAGGGGTTCTTTATTTCGAATCAAAAATGTACGATAAGTGAATTAATAAAAAGTATCCATTACTTAATAAAAATGGCATTGAAAAGGAGTATAATTTAACAATATCTCAGGGTTTATACAATAATGTACATGTTTTTTTTTAAGAAAATCCAGAATACTTTGTCATTAGTTCTTAATTCTTAGAAAAGGTTGCAGACTTGGGCACAGGAAATCATTAAACTAGGAGGCAATGGCTTCAAAATGACGTTAGCTGAATTGAAACTACCAGAACTGTTTGGAGAGGAGCCTCTATTGATAATATAAATATTCCCTGAATATTATACTTTTATCTCTAGTAATAAAAAAATAAGAGGGGGGTGGGACTTTTGGGACACACGTTATGGATCTGTAAATACTTGAACTTAAATACATAACATATTTGTTTGCTAATTACAGATAAGGAACTATTGGTTACAAAACACTAGCCAAACATTGTCTGAAACCTGATCTTGAAAACCCACTTGCCTTAACATCCAGACAACTTCGGAAACATTTGGCTACAATAAGCAAGATTTTTGCCATGAATGACCAAGACATTGTACACTTGTCAACTTTGACGGGGCACACAGCAGGAATACACAGGATGGAGTACCGTTTTCCGGATAGTGTATTCCAAACGGCCAAAGTAGCCAAAATGCTGTTAGTGAAGGGAAGTGGGGCGACAACAGACTTTGCTGGAAAATCACTAAACGACATCGACATCAATTTAGACGAAAATCTTTTGGACAGCATCACTAACGACGCACGTTCAGCAGATGAGCCCGATGATCATCCCAGGGAGCAGGAGTTGCTTCCCTTAATGGATAACAAGTCCAAAGATCCGTTACCAGAAACAAGTCACAATGCTGGTACCACTAAACGTAAGTCCTATTTAAAACGAAACCCAAAAAGAATACTAACTCTATGGACACCTGAACAAAAAGAAGCAGATTTAAAAATCTTCCAATCCTACATCTAAAAAAAACGCCGGAAAGATTTGAGTGTGAGGAATTAAAATCTTAACATTCAGATTTGTTAGCAAATAAAACTTGGCTCAAGATAACAGTTTTTGTCCAGAATATGTATTCATAAAAGTAGCTTTAAGCTTTGATGTTTACAAAAATATGCAGGTTGATTTTTGGGGTAGGGCAACAAGGGCAGACGTGATTTATTAAATGTATGTAACTTCAACAACACAAAGTCATAGGCTTTTCACATTAAACAATTTTTGACGTTTCGACTTTTTGTTCATCCGCTTGTTTTTAATTTTTTATCTGGCAACGACTTTTTGTTCATCCGACACCCCACAGTTGTACCTTTGGTTTGTCCGTCACATTTGTTAGCAGTGGAACACATGACATATCAAATTGGTGTTTTTATTCACACTGTCCTGCTTAAATACTTCCGGCTTTTATTGTTGACATGGCGCTTCAATATTTTTCAGATTATTTTTCGTTAGTATTCCGTTTGTTATATTATTGTTGTTGATAACCAAAATATAATTGCAAAATATAAAAAACAACAAAAATTATGAAAGAAGTGGAAGAAATTCACTGTGATTTCTTGTTTTATTTATCAAATTCAGGCCTGCTCTTTGAAACAAAACCGTCAATGTTTTAATGAAATCATAATAAATACAGGATCACTGCAATATGGGCATAGGGAGGACTTTTTACAAGAGTCAGACGATATTAACATTAAAATAACCTTAGTGATCAGGTAAATATAAATATGTATATTGCAGCTTAGAAAGGTATTACAGGCTTAATAATGAATGAGGAGAAAAAGCGATAAACACTCATTAATATATTATGATTCAATTTTTTTATTTAATGTGTGTATACACCTCGATAGTTTAGCTAAAGTTTTTTTTATTAAGACACTATACAATACAAGCTATTTCAGGAAATTTTTAATGACTTAATATAATCCATAAGAGTTTTTGAGCACATCCTTCATATTTCCTTTTGTTTATATTCTGTTATGTACCAGTAAGCCCATATCCTGTACGGTTTCCTTGTCCCGTTTTACAACGCCAGTAAGTTGCTACAAACCGGCTATATAATTTAACATTTTATGGTACCTTGTTGATCCCGTGAATATACATGCATAGCAATTAAAATTTAGTCAGATCCAAATGTTCCATTTTGTTGGAAAATGTGAAAGTATGCAACATTTTTGCCAGATGCGGTATTAACATATGCAGATGCAGATTAGCATATGTATTAATTTAATACCTATTAAATTAATACCTGCTGATCAGCCCTTCACAAATCTGCCATCACCGTTAAATTTTGGCTGGGAACAAAAAGAGGATAGCAACCAATATGCTCCTGCTATGTGTTTACTACCATGTGCTCCGGAGACAGTTCTTCAGCTAATCAGGTGCTCTTGTGTTAAAAGAAAGTGCGCTCCACCATGTAAGTGTCATTCCCACAATCTAAAATGCACTGAACTATGTTTGTGTGGAGGAGATGAAGAGATGTGTGATAAACATGGTGACTATACAAACAACGAAGACTCATGGGAGGACATATATGAAGATGATAAATTGTTTTAAATTGAATAATGTAATCCCGTTAATAATGCTTTTTCATAATAAATAAATAATCCGTTTCAAAAACTTATAGACCTGATGAATATTTACTAATTTGGTGTGTAAATAAGCTAACATAACAATAACAAACTTTTTAGCTGTATTCATCAGTTTATTTTCCTTTATTTCCATGGTTACTGTACACGCTCTCATTCAAACGCTGTTTTCCGCTACTTTGGAATTTCATGTTTTTTCAGGGAAAGTTTGATAGGGCCTATATCTTGAGAACCAATGGAGCTACATTATTGAAATTTTTACTACTTATTCTAGACAACATTATGCAAATATTTAGGTAGATTTAGGTCTATAAGTTTATTAGGGACTGAAAATAATTTGTTATATACTATTTTATTTTTATAAAAAACCGCACAAAAGGTATTAGAGATATTATAATGAATCTATTTAAATAAATGAAGTTTAGGCAATTGTTTTAAAAAAAACACAAAAAATATCAAAATCCATCAAGTACTTTTTTTAGAATATCAATTTTTGTAAACCCTTACAAATTTCACGAAAAACGCCTATTTGATTTCATTTTATACCTATAATTAGTGAGATTTGTTTATAACTGAAATATCCGCGTTGCAGCAGATCTGCATAGACAGCGAATTTCAAATGCTTTAGTAAATCATTAAAATGGTGCCTCTCACTGAGATTTGTCAACAAGCATGCAAAAATATTGTCCATTAGAATAACATGAGAAGTGAGTATGCAGGTTTGCTGCTACGGAAATGTCAAAATGGGGTATTTTAGGCCGTAATCAAGTAGATCTCAACTAGATGAAGCCACATACTAATTTTTATTAAGATATGTTGAGAAATAAGGGAGATATAAATTTTATTTATTTCCCTTAAGGATAACATGGGGACAATGTTCTGTGTTTACCGCTTTCAATATCTCGGTAACCAATGGACATAGAGCAATGATTCAAAATACCAAATTGTTTGATTTTTCGAGCTGAATTCAATGATGTAAACTAAAATTCGATTACTTTACTCTGAAAAGAGTTATTATTAATTTAATGATTAGGTGTCACACATGGCGGCCATCTTGGATTTGAAGGTAAACACCGCAATTTGAAGGTAAACACCCGGTACTACACCATTATATGACATAAAATGAAGAGATTCCACACAGTCACACCTTCCCTTCACAAAAAATCCCACGGAATACAGTTTGCCCCCCGACTACAACTGACTTGTCCTTCTTGCACGAAGTATATAGCAAAACCGTCTCTAACCGCGAACCCCTCCATGTCTCCAAATCCACCAACTCTTCGCAGCGGAAGTAGGTTTTCCGATGGAAGATCTTGAGTTTGATCGAGATCAAAATTGGAACGTCCGGTTTCCGATAAGTAACCTTCTCTCATCATATTGTGCAAGCAACAACATACTATTATGACGTCATCAACCGTCTCAGGAAGCACAGCAATTGGCGTGAAAAAAATGCGGAATACCTGTGCCAGGATGCCAAAAGCATTCTCTGAAGTTCTACGAGCTCTGCAAAATCTGTAATTACAAACTGCTTTGAAGTTGTTAACCATAACAGCTTCTCGCAGATATGGTTTCATCATATTGGTATGCAAACGAAATGCGTCATCTCCTACCAAAACACGCGGTAAAATAAGTTCAGATCCTGGCAGTTGTTTAGGTAGAGGTAGGAGCTTTCCAGCGTAAAATATCTTGCCTGAATTGGATTTCTCAAAAATACCTCTATCTCCTTCCTTGCCGTATGAACCAACGTCCACAAAAGTAAATTTGTAATTTGCATCAACAACAGCCAAAAGAACGACTGAGAAGAACCCTTTATAATTATAATATACAGAGCCTGATTTGTTTGGGCACTTTATTCGCACATGTTTGTCGTCGATGGCACCAACACAGTTTAGTTAGGAAAATTCCACTTATTGTAGTATTCTTTTGCATTCTCTTCCGAATTAGCCATGGTGGGTTGAGATAGGAATAAAGGTACCAATTTGTTCTTCAATGCTGTAAGGGTTTCCTTTACTATTTTACTTATTGTGCTCACTGCCAAACGAAATTGAAACTGTAAAGAGTGGTACGACTCTCCTGTAGCCAGGAATCTGAAATGTACAATAAAAACAAACTATTAATTTTTTTTAGAGAAAGTAAAGTAGAAGTTTAAATTAAAATAATTATATGAGTTTAAATTTTTTTTAAATTATATGAGTGTCTTTTTTAGTTCCCGATTGTAAAAAGAGGTGGAAAAGAGGTGGAAAGAGGTGGAGCTTTGGGCATTTATTAGTTATAACAGCACAGTGTACTTTGATATGTATGCAACTAAGCGTTGCATGTAAATTATAGTAATAAATATTTTAACTTTTAGAATGCTCCATGAAAATTCAAAAAGCAGGGCGGCAGCCGCCCTGTTCATCACCAGCCCGGAGGCGGAGACTGTGCGAAATTCAGCCAACATGATTCTCCAAAGCTGCCCCTGGGCAAGTGCCGGCCTGATCGCCGGCCTCATGAGTAAGTGAAATTTTGACTTACTAGATAACACGTAGCTCGAAAACGGGGAAAAAATCATACAGTAAAAGAATAAAGAAAAACAGCCTACGGTAATTGTATACTTTTAAAATATAATCAAAGGGCTAAATTTAATTATAAAATTATGGCTAAGCCATTGAAACTCTAAAAGTTCATTTGATTTACCGCAGGAGTTTCCAGTTAACGAATTTTTGGGAAACACCTTCATTTTCCATGTTCTCTTTATTCTGAAATGTATATTTTAATGCCGGCAAAAGATCAAGCTCTGCTTACAGCAACATGTAGCTGACCGAGAGCAAACACTGGCGCCGCTATCAAAGACCTCATTTGTTTAGGGACTGCCTCTGCACCTTATTGATAGATATCACAAAAAAAGGAATTACAGGGAACGGCTGTCTTTGTAAAGAATTTTTCCTTTGTGGCAACAACACGTAAATGATACACTAGTCTTTTCAATCTTGAAATGCAACCCACCGCGATGCAAACATTTTCAGTTCATTGGTCTTAGGTCGGAAGGATCATCAAATGTTACATCGGGAGGGTGATGCTAGGTCGTTGCGATCGTGTTCTCTCCGACCGGTCAGTATTCGTCTTATTCTTATTGGTGGCATTATAACTGCACCAAATCCAAAAATAAATTGGCTAAAGTTAATAAAACTTAAAAAAACACGATGCTGAAATTTATTGAGATACCGTAAACTACACTGAAAACTGGTAACTGCAATGTTTAAGCCCTTTAAAAACACTTAATAATATAACCTAAATTTCATCAAAAATATTTTTGTTGTTAGTCAAAGCAGCTGTAAAAACAAAAAACAGCTTTAAAAAAAAATTCTAAGTGCTCCAATCTGAGGTTTAACTTTAGAACTATTTCAGAGCTTGGCCATATGTTAAGTTGTAAACGAAGTGAACCGAGCTTGCTCAACTGTCGATGAATAGTGCCACTGTTACGAAACTTCAGCCCTTTACTGTACTTTATAGACGCTCTTTTTAAAAATTCGGAGACGTATTGACAAATCTACATAAAAATCCCTTTAATTTGACACCTGAAACGTTAAAATCCATCAGGCCGTTATCAATAACCTCAAGGTTGGACTGTGAAAAGAAAACCGCTTGCGTATTAATGTTTAGATTTATCTGATTTTAATAACTTACTTTATAACTTAAATTATAACTACTACGCAAAAAAATGAAGTAAAAGAAATTTTTGATACCTATAATGTCATTGAAATTCCGAAGAGATAGGAAAAAACAATGTGAATTCAGCTTAAAAAACAAATAATTTAGTATTTTGAATTGATGATCTATGACCATTGGTTTACGAGATATCGCTAGTGGTAAACACAGTACGTTGTTCCTATGTTATCCTTGTGGGAATTAAGTAAAATTCTATCTTGCTTATTTCTCAACATATCTCAATAACGCTTAGTACATGGCTTCTTTTAGTTTAGTTCGACTAAATGCTGGATTAAAACCACACAGTTTCAACATACCTGGTGCAGCTAAACTACATACTAATTCGCCATGTTATTCTTATGGAGTTAACAAAAACGTGTCAAATTTCACTTTGATTGATTTAAATATGCTATTTTGCATTTGAAATTCGCTGTGTATGCAGGTCTGCTGCAAGGGGCGGTATTTTATTTTCTACATGGACAAATATAACAAAAATATACTTTAACATTGTCTAGGAAAAAATACCCCCGTTGCAGCAAACCTGCGTACTCTGGTAATTTAGATATTTTTAGCGAATTTCCCCTATAGGGAAGAAGCTATTGCCGTAGGTCTCATGGTAAGACCTAAGCTCGGGACCACTATAACTTTTCGTTTTGGGGCCCCCAGAAGCAAAAAACACTATTCGTTCGAATTTATATATATGTATATCTATATATGTGTCTGTAAGCACGACAGCGGCCGCAAAAATGGTCCGATCTTTATGAAATTTGGTACTAACATGTAAATGGTAATCAATTGGACGAGTTCGTGAACCAGCCCGATCGGACCACCGGAAGGGGGGGTAAAGGGGAATAATCCCCCCCCCAAAATGGTTTTTTTTAGTTTTCTACATAGAAAAATAAAATGTAACGAATTTTTGTGGGTATCATTGAATTCAGTTCAAAAAAACAAACAATTTTGTATTTTGAATCACTGCTCTATGTCCATTGGTTACCGAGATATTGTAAGTGGTGAACACAGTACGTAGTCCCAATGTTAACCTTATGGGAAATAAGTAAAATTCTATATCTCGGTTATTTCTCAACGTATCTTGTTAAAACTTGGTAAATAGCTTCTTCTAGTTCAGATCTACTAAGTATTGAATTAAAACCACCCAGTTTTAATATACGTAGCAGCAAACCTGCATACTCATTCCCCATGTTATTCTTAAGGAGCTTACCACTATGTTGGATTGAAATATGTTGTTTTGCATTTGAAATTCGCTGAGTATGCAGGTCTGCTGCAACGGGGGTATTATATATTTTTTTATATTTTTCAAGTTTTCATTTGAATCATTGTGTTGAATAATTGTGAATCAAGCAACCCACTTAAAATCGTGTGTAGTAGGCCTATAAACAGATTTGCAGTCGATGTTCAAATAACTGTTTGTTGTCTTATCAATCATTATGTTGCATTTTATAATTATTTAGAATAATAATAAAAGTATGAAAAATGCACCTTTTTGAACTCGACTGAGTATACTTTTTTCTTGGAGTTCACGGTGATAGTTAAGGTGAAGTTTGTTGGTGAGTAACAATCTAAAAATGTAAATGTAGCAGCCGTATTAAGGTGCTTGATAAAGTTAATCAGATATCACAAATTGTGAGGTTTTCATCAAACTACAGTAGACGCCCTCTAGTATGGCAACCTCGGGACCGGACCACCGGCCGGACTATCCGGATGTACCATCAATTTGTAAAATAACCCTATGAAATTCATTACCTAAGCTTACAAATCAAGTAAACACATTATATAAACATGTTTACTATGTTCAATTGCCAAAGATAATATTTATACGTCTCTGTGCTGAACAGTCATATTGTGTCACTCATAGGTAGGTACGTTTTTACCGACACCGTACTGAGGGTATAAAGTGAACTGAACAACTCATTACGTACTGTAAAAACACATTAAAAATGTATTTTATCAAATTAATTTACAAGTATTACCTGAATTATAACCTATACAAATTGATGAATATTTACATATGTGAGGTGATCAACTGTTTTGTTAAGAGTTGTAACCAAAAACATATTTATACATTTAAACAAAATACTTTATAGGCATCATACCTTTAATAGCTCTTAAGACCGGACGGAGCACTGGCTGTGTATTGTAACCGGAATATGAGTGAAGGATGATTGTGGCGCGATCTTGTTGTTACAGACTGAGGTTGACATGCTCCTTAATTAATAGCCGACTGTTAATTAATAGTCCAACCGTCAGTGGCAACTAAGGGACCTACGTTTTAATGTGGGATCCGAACCACATTTTCGCCTGGTTTACAATTCACGAACAATTACGACATTTATCCCCACTATGGAACACCGGTCCACAATAACTAATCACAATTTAAAAAGTAAACTTTACTTGACAAAAACTAATAGCCTAACAAAATGGCTATTTAGGCCAGCTCGAGGATTGCAACTCGTGAGTTGCAATCCTCACCTCAGTTTACAGGGCAGACGATATAACTTACAACGGCTCTGACAACGACTGACAGTAAACCAAATGCAAGATGGCAAACGATGTTAAATAAGATTTTAGAGTGTCAATGAAGGAAATGCTGTAGAGTTTCTTTATGAGTTTGAGTTTTGGTTAAGTTTGGCTGGGTTAGTTTAGAGTCATATCGTTCTTGGTAAAATACTTACAAGTTAGTGGTTTGTTTGTCTAGACGGATTATACATGCAAAGCGATATTAATTAAATTATTATTCAATTGTTTAACCAGGTTCCTGCGGAAGTGCAAACTGATACACTTGCTGCGTTATATCTTACTTAAGCCATGGCAAACCCCAGTGCCGTAGCTGTCAAGCAAATAGGGTATTCGTAATGATCTGTGATATTAAATAACTGAACTATCCTAACTTAATTGTGGAAATATAATGTTTTTGGGATGCTTACTTGGCTGTAACTTCATTAAAATGCATAGGACTAAGCATTAGAGCTCAACAAATCTTACAGATTTTTGTTCCGCTGATTTTTCCCTGTAATTTGAGTAGGTACCCACATACCTTATATCCGAAAAAAAACATTTTCTCCATTATTTTTTTCGTTGGTTATGAAACGTTTCCCAGAATAAGCTAGTATTAGTAGGGCCTACCCGGAATCAGGGAATTACTTTCTAAATTTTGGAAAAAAGACATTTACTTTGATTACTAAGAATTAGAGGGAGAAAAATAGGCACCTAGTTACCATTGATAGATTACATGGGCAAGCGTAGAATGAAAACTCGGAAGATATTACTGATTCGATACTGTGTTTCGAAGTGAGGTCAGTATCTGAACGTAGGGACGCCTACACATTAGGGAATGCCTACAAATGTTGACAAACCAAACAGCCAAACATAACCTTCGGGGCAGAGGCTGATGAACTGACACAATAATAAAATAAATTATGTCCAAACCATAGGATTATAGGTGTAATTGCAAATCGATTATACCATTGACTATTTAGGATTATTTGTATTCTTAAAATTTTCTTACAAACTACAGTCACCTGCAAAAGTGTAAATTAATGATGGTCCATATTTACAGCTGTACACAACAAGAACAGTCAATAAGTTTTAATTTCTGTTACTTCATCTTTCATTTACCTATTTATCTATCACCACAGATTGCTATAGAAATTAATCATATCATACCGAAAAACTATTTATTTAATTCAGTTTAACAATGGTCACAGGATGACAATTTTTTTAAATTTTAGCTGCTTGATTGCAGGCTTAATTATTGGACCATGAAGCTGAGTTTACTCTATTCTTTGATCTATATAAATCACGCCTTCAATAGAAAATAAATGAAAACGCGAAAAAATGTCTGTGGGGTATTTGGTTTATCAATTAATTGGCTCACGTGGAATATTAACCAAATTGTGATGGAATTTCGGAAAAATATGGATTAGATATAAATAAAAAATTATATACTATTGCAGTGACCTCATTAAAAAAAATCATTAATTATTAAAAAAAATACAACAAAATTTTAATAATATATTGTTTTTATTCTTTGTATTTGGCAACCTACATAGGTAGGAAGATGGTAAATAAAATAAAATCATAGAGTTATAATATAGACACTTTTAGGGTTACGGTTAGATATGTTCAACTAAAAGCCGTAAAGACTAGGTGGAATATCTTTGCTAATGAACTATTTTGTTTGTATTATAATCATGAGTTTCTACTAGTCAAATGTTTAAGATTAGGTTTCATCAAAATAAACAATATCCTAAGCCATTTCATTTATTTGTTTATTTCTTGGAAAGTAAACAAAGACATTACAAGGTAAACGGGAAAAACATGACAACTTAACACTAAAGAAGTGCATTATCTAATATATTCCACTTTGGATGTTTCTAGATAAAAAAGTGTATATATAATTCTCCCTGAAAGCACTATTCAAACAGTTAAATGCGGTTGGTTCGCAAGCAATTACAGATAATTACCCCTCGATTATATAATAATTAAAATTAATAAATTTAGGGGCAGTTAAATTTATCCACCTACGTGTTTTTTCAGCAATGCTGTGACGGGGATAGCTTCAGCGGTGTGCTGGGAACGTTCCAGGGGTCTGAAGTCGAGGGTCAGGTTTGAGGGGAAAAGGGAAGGTGGCTCAGACAGATCGATCAAAAGAGCCCCAAAAGGATCTCACAGTTCTAGCAAAGCGAGGCTTGCCAGGTGAAGATCAATTCATCACTGCCACCTAGGGACTGCTTGGTTTGCACTAGCAGGATTGGATTGTATGGCGGCAGTTAAAACAAGACTTGAAAAGAGAGAGGTTGTTTGTGATTCGGAGTGTGACTGAGGGACCAACGGATTTTCAAATACCGTCTAACCGTCCCTTAAGGAGCTCTCTAGGAAAGCAACACCGCTCGACTTGGATAGTCGTAGTCTTCAATTGCCCGCTGCACATCTAGCTGATTCAATATAAACGTACAGAACGTCATCGAGACATCGGTAGCTGCGAACGCCGTGAGCCTGGGTAACGGATCGGCCACGGAATGTTTCCGGGAAGCTACAAAGAACGCTTTCAAGGTGCACATTAACTTACATCCCGCTGAGAGGCAATACCTCAAGCGTACTGTGCCCTTCCCGGTAATGTTCACGGGGTCATCCGTAATGCCCAGTGACCACTCGGTAATTGCGGCTCCCCGAGGTCTCTACGTTTATGAGAGGACATTTAAGATATCGACCACGACAGAGAGAGCGCTTGTTGTGGGGTCGGCTATGAGAGAAATTAAGTTGTATGCAGGAAACCCGGCCATCCATCACTATGTCTACGGAGGCGAGAACAAGGATGTCGACCGTATAGTGAGGCCGGCACTGCAGGCAATTGCCACAGCATTAAAGAAGAAGGCTGCGATGGAAGTCGCGGCAACAGGTGCTACAGTTGCCTACGGGTACGGGTTCTTTCCAATGGAACTTCTTTCCCCGGACTTACCGTCTAATAACATGTACTCGTACCGCAGGGACGGCGACTATGCTTATGTCACGTTCCACCGAGGAGTTAGTAACGGATATAAACACAAATACACTGCATGGCGAACAATCTTGGCGAACCCGGTTATATCAAGTCGAGGACGTCAGTACGTAGTAGAAATAGTCTGTCGTATGGGCTGCATGAGTGTGTTCAAGATTATGAGAGCGACAAAAACCGAAGAGATTGTGAGAACCATTGGCCTAACTGATGCAGAGGGCTATGTCCAGATATTGGACCTGGACAAAATGTATGACCCGGAAACGGATTCACTGCTGCAACCCCTTCAGTACTTCAGCGTCAGGGACACGGAGCTTTATGATGCGCTAAACTACGTACTTGCGCTGGACGAAAAGTCTCAGACTTTTACAAACTGCGTTTCATACGTGCGGCGAAGACGCGGCGGCATGTCTCTGGTCACGCAAGAACTCGTGGCACCATGGGACTTGAAAAACTCAGACGTGACCAAATTCGCGCTTGCAGTGATCGCACATGCGAAAGCAATACAAGGAGGCCTGGTGAAAATTGCCGATCCGTCAAAGTTGGCGCTTGAAGGCTGCTGGCAGAGCATGGTAAGAAAGATACGAAATGGTTTCAGGACGACAATTTTGGATAAGTCGCAGATACTTCACGCGATATAATTCAGATTCAGGTTGCAGGATCACATTGTGAAAGAATGCCCGTTAGAGTACTTTCAGGCTGGATATGTGCGTAGACGATTTGATTTGAACACGGCAGGAATGACAGAGGAAGATTTAAAGATGCTCAAGAACTCGGGGCAAACCGGTGAACCCAGAACAATCACCAGGGCTATGTTAACTCTAGACTTCCCAAATGGACACGATTTACCAAGCTGCGATGTTTGCTTGGCTTGACTTCATGGAAAACTGGGTGCTCAGCAAATAGTGAGTGGGATGAAAGAGTCTAGTTACCACACATTTACTTTGTCTGAGTCCGATCTGACAGCAATGCGAAGCGCGTTGTTGAACACCGACAACGATCCAATTGGAATCAGGGAAGTGAAGGAGAAAGCCCTAAAAGAGCTGCCCAAGGGGCCTTTTCAGAGGCAAGTGAAGATAAACTACATCAAGGCAGGACCTGGGTGTGGAAAGTCCTATATCATTCGACAGATGGCAGATGAGAACGACTTAGTGCTAGGTCCTTTTGCTAAATTGCAGGGCGACTACCGAAACTTGACTGGACCAACAGGGCAGTCTTATAACTTGACTTTTAAGACCACTCGTAGGGCGCTGACGACGAGAAACCATACAAGGATTTTCCTGGATGAATTCACATCTTTTCCCTAAGAGTACTTGGCGTGCATTGAGTTCTTGAACGCCGCAGAAGAAGTATTCTTGGTTGGGGACGACAAGCAATCAAGGTTACAAGAGCCTGCTGAAGGAATCTACATTGGAAACAGGACACCGTTAACAACAATATCGACACACACACTGTTGGTGAACTTTCGAAATCCACCAGACAATGTGGCCTTGCTAAATAAGTTGTTTGGGTACCAGATGCGAGCGGCCAAACCCTACATGGGCGAGCCAAGTGTGCAGTTCATCACTAAGACCGAAGATAAATCAGATAAACCAGCTTTAGTAATGGCTTTCTCCAAGGCTGAGGCGAAACAATCCACAGGGGACGAAGACAACACAGTCATATCCAATCCTGCTAGTGCAAACCAAGCAGTCCCTAGGTGGCAGTGATGAATTGATCTTCACCTGGCAAGCCTCGCTTTGCTAGAACTGTGAGATCCTTTCGGGGACTTTTGATCGATCTGTCTGAGCCACCTTCCCTTTTCCCCTCCAACCTGACCCTCGACTTCAGACCCCTGGAACGTTCCCAGCACACCGCTGAAGCTATCCCCGTCACATATTTTGACCAGGTGAAGATCAATTCATCACTGCCACCTAGGGACTGCTTGATTTGCACTAGCAGGATTGGATTGTATGCTAAGGATTTCTCTAGCGGGATGGGTGATTGCTTGGATTTCTCTAGCAAAGGAACGGACTGCTTGGATTTCTCTAGCAGGAGAGCGGACTGCTTGGATTTCTCTAGCAGGAGAGCGGACTCATATTTTTGTATGTGATAGTAGAGATAAAAATAAGAAAACAAGTTTATATGAACATATGTCCTTAAGTGCTTCGTTTTCCGTCGGACATATGTCGGTGTCGATTTGTGATTTTTACATGATTAATCATATCTCCGAAACCGTCGAAGATCAATGATTCGGAATCATTGCATACCGGCAGCTCGCCATGAAGCTGACAAAAACACTTTACACCATCATATCTCCAAAACCGTCTGATACAGAATTACCAGAGTGGTAAAATATTATAAATCTGGTATTGTAGAATCCCCCAATGTATTTGTAATGCGGGCTTGCTCCCGTTTTCTTTATGTAATAATCACATACCTGCAGCTCGCCATGGGGCTGCCTATAAAACTTTAAACCATTATTTCTAGATAACCGTCCGGCAAAGATTAACGAGAGTGGTAAATATTATAGGTATGGACCTATAGTATCCCCCAATGTATATGTAATGCCTGGTCGGTCGCGTTTTCTTTGTTTTATCATCACAAATCGGCAGCTCTCCACGGGGCTGACAAAAAAAACTTTAAACCATTATTTCTCAATGACTGGCCGGGAAAATATTATTGAGACATGATAAAATTAATGAAAGTGGTAAATATTATATTAGTGGTCGCGTTTTAGTTCATTTATCATCACCGAAACCTTTACAAACCGGACGCTCTCCAAGGAGTTGACGAAAAAAATTTAAACCATAATTTCTCAATACTGTCCGGCAAAAATTATTGAGAGTGGTAAATATTATAGGTATGGACCTGTCCTACCCCCCCATGTATATGTAATGCCTGGTCGGTCGCGTTTTCTTTGATTTATCATCAAATATCGGGCGCTCTGAATGGGGCTGCCAATAAAACTTTAAACCATTATTTCTCAATAACTGTCCGGCAAAAATGAATGAAAGTGGTAAATATTATAGGTCTGGACCTAAAGTATCCCCCCCCATGTTGTAAAACTCTGATTGTAAAATTCTTACCTTGTTACACCAGAATGTTCGAAGCTACAACAAAAATTTCGACGAGTTTCAAGTGTTTTTACAAGCTTCTGAGCTTAAATTAAACTGTATTATATTGACAGAGTCTTGGTTGCACGACCACAGTGATTTATATAGCTTACCAGGCTACAAATATTACCGTTCCTACAACAATCTGAGCCAAAACGACGGAGTGGTAGTTTATCTCGATAACGAAATAACGGCGTCCTAGTGAGGTAGGTTAGTATGAAAATATTAGGTTTCTGGCTACCACTATGAAACTTTGCATAATCAGTAATCAAGCATTTTAGAACTAAATTCAGCCCAGACCCCAAAAATTAGACGTCTAATTTTCAAAATGGCGGCCAAAAATTTTTGTAAGAGGACAAAATTTAACTATTTAGATCATGGGCCGCCAATATGAAACCCTCCCCCCGTGGGAATTTTCGACACATGTATTTTTTTGTTGCTACTGACATGTACTTTAAGGTTTTGCTTGTTTGCGACGTTTAAATTACAGCACAACCCAGAAAAACAAAAAATATCATTGATAAATCGTTGAAAAAATAACATGGGATCTTATTGAAAAAAATCACATGACTGCATTTCTGACATGCATTTTTTGAGATATTGACTCGGGACCAACGCCTATCATTGTTGGGTGGCCAATCCTTTATTTTGACAGGATAAAAATTTTCGGCCGCCATCTTGGATCCGCCATATTGGATATCAATTAATTTTTTGTAATGTAAAGATGTTGTTGTGGCACATCATTATGAACTACATTTTTACGCTGATTACAATGCTGAAATCCGTTTTTGAAAATATGCATTTGTTAAAAAGATATGCACTAATAAAATTTTATCCCTATACATTTCTTATGGACGTTTCGTATTTTCAATATTTTTTTGGATTATTTTCTTCTGGCAACTGCTCCCCGCGGCCATGGCGGGCATCTCCTCATCCGTTATTTTACGAACTGCTCGTTTCCTTTGGATGTAAAATTCAAATTGGAATGTTTCGTACATGTATTTTTCCCGTCTTTTCTTGCGATCATTTTTAGTTGCTCTTTGGTCATTACTACTATTTTTTTTAACTTTTGTTTTGTTTGACTTCTCGATTTTTCTTACGAATTTCATAATATTTACGAGCTGGATGTTTAGGTGCAGGCAGAACGTTTATCAAATCTGATATAAACCTTGAGAATTTTAGGCATACTGTATTATCATTAAATTCTTCAAAATTCATGTCTTATTAAAATATATTTATCCATTTGGCTACTTCACTTTTTAAATTTTGGTCTGATAATTTTTTATCCGCGGTAAAATTTGTTATTTCCTCATTAGGGACTTCATCACTATCTTGCAACGGTTTATATTTGTTACAGATATTGTTTCTATCTATCATATGACTTTTCGAAATGTGTATATTTAATGCTTGGATATTCTTAGACATTCTTCCACAATGTTGACATTTATTATTATTAAAAGAAAACTCCAGGATTCTGGAAATTAGGTCCAGAATTCAATCCTGGATGTTTCTCCGTTAGCCTACTTTTGTTAGGAGTGCTTAAGTCTACACAAAGATTAGTTGAAATATTGTCATTGTTTGATTCTGTAGAAAGTCTGTTTTTAAATGATATGCATTTATCTCGGTCATTGTTTGTTAGATATCTTTGATACATTGAAGACACGTAGAAATCCTATTTAAACTTATCTTCCTCTCGTGAATATCCATATTGTGCTTGAGAAAAAATGTTATTATTTCAGCATTCTTAATGAAGTGTACACCGCATTAAATATTTACTTTTGTCTGTTACATTTTATTTCTTTTACTTTAATGCCAGTTTTTCCACATAGGAAATAGCTAAGTTTATTTGCTCGTATTGAGGCATGGTTACTATTTAAAGGAGATAACGAATCAAAATTAAAACATTTACATTTTTCTAGAACAAATAATATTAATAACCAGTTGAATGAGATAAGTATTTTGTATGTTCTTCGCAATTCCTACTATTCACATATTATATATTTATATTGTTTCAACTTCAATGACTTACAAATCTTTTTTAATAATATTTTATTATTAAATTCTGCATTTATTATTAAATAATATTTACTATCCATGTTCTGCCATCTTTAATAAACAATCAGATTAATAAGCTTACGTTGAATGAGATATTTATTAATTAAAACAGAGTCAAACTCAAGACTTAAGTTTCCTAAGTAAATAAAATATAAAACAATCAATCATATGTTTATACAGAAATATGGGATAACTGTTAAAACGTAGTAAAAAGCAATTACACAACATCTTACTTTTCGTTTCTTTTAAAAGCTTGTTTCACAGATTCAGCCTCACAGATGGCTTTATTGGTCGCCCATATCTTGATCTGCTGACAAGATCTGGGTTCGATGTGTTGTTTTGTGTGCAAACATAATTTTGGTAATTTTATTCTGATTATTGGACATATCTTTCGTCAGCTTTGTTTTGAGGAGGAATTTCTCCTCTTGAGTTAGAGACTGAGGTTGGCGGAGCATTGTTACGTTGCGACGAAAACTGCGTATTGGCGTCTGAACAACATATGAATTGGGAGCAATTTTCAGTTCCATCGTTCCATATGTGTTCCTGCCCGTATACATTATACATATACAGTGTGGTTGAAAAGTCCCGGAACGGCTAAATATTTTTTGATCCGGATTAGGTTCAGAAATCAAACTTTGCACATTCACTCTTATGTAAAAAAAAAAAACTACTTTCTGAGGTAATTACTGACTCTTGACCCCCAGTGGGGGACGGCCCACAACGAGTCAGTGCAAAATCTTAAATGTAGCATAGGTTGTTATGCACATCATTTTAAAGGGCTAATCAAATATAGTTGAATGCCGCAAACCGCACTTCAATAGGTTCATTCGCTACAAAATGGTGGCTGACCAAAAATCTAAAGGAAAGTACATGGTGTGCGCCTGAATATCATTTAAATATTGTTCACAGTCTATATCTGAAGAATCAAAACTCTGGAATTGAATGCCAGACCTAAAAACCTATTTTTTAGGGTGCCGAAGAGGAAATTACCTCCAATGAGGGACGTCCCACAAGGAGTCGGAACAAAATCTTAAACGTAGGCATAGGTCGATATGCACATCATTTTGAAGGGCTAATCAAGTAGAGTTCAATGCCGCAAACCGCATTTCAAAAGGATTATTGGTTACAAAATGGCGGGTGATTTAAGTGTTCATCAAAAATACATTGGTTTAGCTTTGTCGGAGGGTGGAATAAAAGTTTGATAAGAGCTTAAGTGAATTGCGTATCAAATAAAATTACCTACAGTGTGCTTTTAATTTATACACAATTCGACTTATGCTCTTAATACTCTTCTCCCGGGCCCTAGAGTCTTATCCGGTGAGGGATTACTTGATTCGATGCGGGTTTCATTTTGTTTTTGTAGAATCTTTATACTTTTAGTCAAAATGGTTGGAATGTTTAATGAGTCAAGTACGTTATCTAGGTGGTCATGTCCTACATTATCATAGGCTTTTTCAATACCTAAAAATGCAGCATTCTTTATTTTCTTTTTTAGCGTTAAAACGGAATCTAAAATATTAGGATTTAGGATTATTAGGATATGTTCCTGGAACATTTGTAAATCTTTTTTGCGCTTTGATTGAAGGAAACATATTCTTTCAATCGTCTGTCTAATATTCTTTCATAAGCTCTTCTCAATGCTGAACATATTGAAATTGGTCTCCAATTAGTAACTTTTGAGGAATCGCCATCTTTATAAAGAAGAATTGTTCAAGCTTTAAAACATATAATGTATTTTGTGATTCCTGTGTATTTTAGTATATAATTTTGTATATATTTTGTATATATATTTTTGTATTTTTGGATATAAGTGATAGTACTTTAGATATCCTCTTCAATTCAGCGCTCTAATTGAAGGAATACTAAGTTCACTACTTTGCAGCAACTTGCAAAAAAAATTTATCCGTTCCTGCCACGTCTGTAGCAGCTGAGAGAATATTCTCCAAAGCAGGACAGATAATAAATGAGAACCGGAGTCGGCTAAACCCAACCAGAGCTGACAAGCAAATGTTTTTAAAGACAAACATGTGGGTTTTAGATGAAAAGTAAGTGTGGGGGGTTCTTTTGTTACACAACGCATTTGTAGGGCCTAAATCCTTTTTATAATGCTAATTCTTATAACATTAATTACACAAAATTCATGTCAACAAACAACGTTATTATTAATCATTTCTTTAATTCAACCAATTTTCTCAATTTAAGTTTGATTTTTAGGTAGTACTGAAAATCTCGATTGTCTCTCGATACTATCGATTGTTAGGCTCGATACTATCGGGACAATCGATTGCAAGATACTATCGACAATCGGCCAGTTCTTGGGACGTCCCCCATTGAAGGTAATATCCTCTTCGGCACCCTAAAAATAGGGTTTTAGGTCTGACCTTCAATTCCAGAGATTTGATTCTTCAGACATAGTCTGTGAACAATATTTAAACGATATTCAGGTGCAGACCATGTACATTCCTTTAGGTTTTTGATCAACCGCCATTTTTAACTAAGGAACTTTTTGAAGTGCGGTTTGCAGCATTAAACTCTATTTGATTAGCCCTTTAAAATTATGTGCATATAAACCTATGCTTACATTTAAGATTTTGTACTGACTCCTCGTGGGCCGTCCCCCACTGGGGGCCAAGAGTCGGTAATTACCTAAGAAAGTAGTTTTTTTTACATAGGAGTGAATGTGCAAAGTTTGATTTATCAAACTAATCCGGTTCCAAAAATATTTAGCCGTTCCGGGACTTTTCAACCCCACTGTACATATAATGAACATAGTACTTATTTTTTCATTCTATGCTCATAGCATAGAAAAAACTTATTCATTTTATGAGCTTACCCAGCCTCATCACTGTCTTTGTCTTTTGTAGGTTAACAAAAAGTAGGAAGCTTACTTTTTGTGTATACTAACATAGGCTACATAGTTTTTCATTGTTAAATTTGAGTACAAAATAATTTATATAAATGAAGTTGTAATTAGGATTGCATAGCTTTTAACTACAAGAAGAAGAGTAGTTGTCAACGGCAAGCGGATTCTAAATGTTTTTCGAAGAAACTGCGAGATAATGAGTCTAAGAGAAACAGTTTGAAAGAAATAGATAAGAAAGCTAAAGCCATCAAGAGGAAGAATCCATAAGTTCGTCTTCATCAAAACAACTTAAAAAAGGCTTGCACTTGACAAAAACAGAGAAAGCCATCAACTAACAGACAGATAGGCACACAAAAAAGACTTTCAAACGCACAGGAAGTAGCTATTCAACGAAGAAGATTAAGTGTCAGAAAAAACTACTTTCCCTTAACAAAAATAGGGAAATTCAAAACAAGAGACTGTCAGAATGCCAAAATAAAAGGCTTGCGCTTGAAAAAACGAGAAATTCGTCGACTTAAAGATATAAGGCACACAAAAAATACTTTCAAATGCGCAAAATATAGCTATTCAAAGAAGATGTCTAATTGAGTGTCAGAAAAAACTACTTTCCCTTGACAAAAATAAAGAAATTAAAAAAGAGAATGTCAAAATAAAAGACTTGCGCTTAAAGAAACCAAGAAACTCATCGACTAAAAGATAATGAGGCACACCATAAAAGTCTTTCTAATAGAGCTATTCAACAAAGAAGATTAATTAAATGTCAGAAAAAACTACTTTCCCTAGACAAAAACCGACAAATTCACAGAAAAATACTGTCAGAATGTCAAAAGGAAGTATTGTAAAATTTAGCTCTTCGAAAAAAGCATCTGAAACGATTAAAAGAATCACAATACATAAGAATCACAATACAAAAGAATGCGAATTAAAACATATCGTAATATGCATAATGAAAAAGCCAGGCTTAAGTACCACAGTAGAATCACTAGACAACAGAATTGCTCCAGATAAAAATTCTTTGGAAAGTACAATAACTTACTAAAAGACAAACCATTTTGCGAATGTGTATCACGTTGTTCTTTGCTGTTTAAAAGCTCAGCAAGATTTTGTACAGTTGAAATATTTGCAAATGTTTCACTGGGTTTCATTAAGCAATGTTGTACTAAAATGATAAGCGATACAATAATTGGTCTCCTATTTTCTGAATGCAAAAAAAGTATAAGCAAAAATGACAAACCGCGGTTTTCCTTGTGCCTCAAAAGAAGCTCTCAGTGGTTATCTAATACTAAATGTCAGTAGAATTAAAAGACGAATTAATCATGAACTTAAAGACACCTATTTTTTGAAAATGACTTTCGATTCAGATCCTTTACCTAAAGAAATCAAACTAAATCATGTGTTAATGAAAGTAGAACCTTACATAATACCAGTCAAACAATGCTATCGGAGCTTTAGTTACAGTCAGGTTGCAAATTGCAGTGCCCTATGCGGCGCCCTATATCTTTGATGCCGGCTGCATCCCGGTAGTTCATAAATAGTGATAGACCATAAATGTGTGGATGTATCACGAGGATCCTCGTAACCCACACAGTCCGGTCATGTGACTTGGACCTCCAGCCGCCTGATCTCAGTACTCCACTAAGCTAAGTACTCTGCCAGCCGTTTGCGAAGTAACTGTAGGGAAATAAATGTTTCAGTTGGGAAAATTTAAATAATTTGTGTTCTTTGATTTCAGATAGAGTTAAATGGTCTCCCTATTTAATCCATTGTTGACTCAAACTTATGAAATTGTAATAAATATTATATTGGATATCAATGGTGGCATACTTTTTATTTAATTATCCTATTGAGCCTTCCGCTCGGTACCACAAAATTCACCCTGCAATAACAAAAGAATCTGTCGGAACTGCAGTAAAGAGTTCCGCGATGGACAATGCGTTAGTATTTTAAATTGTGCCAATTGTCATGGTGAACACTGCCTTATGGATAACAAATGTCCGGGATATATTAGACAATTTAGCATTAAACAAAGAATGAGCCTCTACAATGAGGACTACTTTACAGCCAGCCAAAAATACCTTTTCACGTACAAAAAAGTTTCCTTTGGTTTCCTTGTGCCACAAAAGACTGCAATTCCCTCATGTTCCAGAAGAAGTAAAAAAAACTCACACAATTAGAATAAAGGTTTTTATGCCCTAGAATTCTTTTTATGTAGATAAGAACGTTTGGAGGAAACCAACAATACTCTGTCAAAAGCAGAGTAGTAAATGTGCCTACTGATAGCAGCGTAAAACTGATAGTAACAGAAAACATCGATGTCCTACCTCAGCTTCCTCACCAAACCGATGTATTAGCAGTTGTAGGAAAAAATAAAAAAAGGGCACATTAGTAATTTAATGTTTCAAACTGTAAGACCCAATGTTATTATAGATGCTCTAAAGGTTCTACAAGACTGTCCTGTGTTTTAGAAGGCTAACGTTTTAATTGATTACTGTAAAATTGATAAGCTATCGAGCGAACTTCAGCAAATTGAGGGAGACGCTGTTGAAAATGGAAACAACAAAGATACAATAGATGATGATGACTCTGGTTCTGATAGTAAATATGAACCAATAAATGTTCCAGCCGATCATACAATGCTAAGCTCTGAAGCTATTGTATTTGCTCCTGGAGAAAATTTTCAACCAGTGCCATTATTTTTGGACACAAATGCAGAAGCAATGAGTTTTATAAAAATTTATGTAGGAGAAACTTAAGAGTACCCAACACACGAGTTACCAACAAGACATAACAAAATCCGAAGTATTGCGTTCAGACAGACGAATGGCCTCATCCATTGATAAGCTTTTTTACTCCTGTACATTTTTGCGGGCAAAAAAGGTATCAAACAGTATATCAATATGTATGAGAAAAAGTAGTGGAAGACGAAGTACTACAGTAACAACTGTACTTGCAGATGATTTTATTAAAACTATTACAGTTCATGACAGTGGTTTCAAACCTACAGTTCATGACAGTTCTTGCTCCTGATAGAGGATCTCCTGCTTTTTGGGAGCAGAAGAAGAAAGAACTATTTGCTATAAAAAGACAGGTTGGTTCTCCAACATTCTTTATTACTCTAACACCAGCTGAAACCAAATTGGCTGATCTTAAAGATGGTCATAGATGGAATGGATATTTCAGAAGATGAGGATTTAGTTAGCTATGACATATGAGGAAAAGGTTAGACTCGACCCTGTTACTTGTAGTGTATATTTTGACGATATACTACGAAAATTGTTCAATGTTGTAAGAGCAAAAAATAGTGTTTTCCGAGAGCATGATCTAAGTGATAGTTACATAAGAATTGAATTTCAACAAAGAGGATCTCATAGCTTAGATTGGTTAAATGGTGCTCCAAAACTTAATCCAGATGACACAGAAACTGCAAGGCAATGTGTAACATTTATTGACCGATTTATTGTTTGCAGGCACAGTATTACTGATTTAGGCGATGCACTATTTCTATTTCAAGTGCACAAACATACTTTCACATGCTGGAAAAATAAGATTCGGAATACCATCTTTTCCTATGAAAGAAACAAAAATCTTAGCACCATTATATGATTCAGTTAATGAAACAGGAAATGTTTGAAAATGCTCCACTGAGATTCATTAAGCAATGTTGTACTAAAGTGATAAGCGATACAATGATTGGTCACCTATGTTCTGCATGCAAAATAAGTATAAGCAAAAAATGACAAACCGCTTCGAACGTTTAGTCATCTTAAAAAAAAGTCATTGGTGGAATGTATTTCAGAAGACGAGGCCTTAGCTATGCCTTATGAGGAAAAGGTTAGGCTCATTAAACATGATCTTGTGACATGTAGTGTATATTTTGACTACACAATACGAAAGTTGTTCAATGTTCTAAAAGCGAAAAAATAGTGTTTTCAGAGAGTATGTCCTAATTGATAGTTATATGAGAATTGAATTTCAACAAAGAGGATTACCTCATGCACACTGCTTAGTTTGGTTAAATGGTGCTCCAAAACTAAAATCCCGATGACCCAGAAAGTTTAAGACAATGTGCGACGACCGATTTATTGCTTGCAACCACAGTAATACTGATTTAGGGGATGATGAACTCATTCTATTTCAAAAGCTTAAACGCACTTTAACATGCTGGAAAAAAGAAAATTGAGAAAAAATGTCGATTTGGCATACCTCCTTTTCCTATGAAAGAAACAAATATCCTATCACCATTACATGATTCAGTTACTGAAATAGAACTGATAAAACACAAAAATGAGTTTGTCAAAATACGAACATCACTTGGTGAAATGTATCAAAAAGAACAAGACATCACTTTTGGGGAATTTTGTTGAATCTCACTGAAGAGGCATACATCGTTGCCTTTAAATCTTCATTGAAAAGACAAAATGCATTCTAAAAAGATCTCTTAAAGACATAAGGATAAATGCATACAACATAGAGATCCTTTCTCTCCATAGATCTGTATCGAATACGGACATACAGTTCATAACTGATGTGCTTTGTATGTTTTAAACTACATCAACAAAAGTAAAGGGGTATCTCCAAAATACTTCGAGACGCAATGAACGAGGTAAAAAGAGGCAATTTTTCCCCTAAAGTAAAGCTGCGATTCCTGGCAAACACGTTTTTGTATGCAAGTGAATTTTCAGCACAAGAAGCTGTATACTGTTTGCTAAGCCTACCGCTATCGATATGCTCTCGATCAGCTGTGTTTATTAATACCACAGTTCCAGAAAAAAGTTTCCATTTTAAAGTCAAAACGAGAAATCAAACATCTTCCAAGCAATTCAACTGATATCTACAAGAAAGGATTGATTGATCACTATGTAAAGCGGCCAGAGGAGCTAAATAATGTTTGCCTTGTAGAATTTGCAGCTTATTACAATCTTTCAAAATCAAAGAATTGAAAAATACAGTAGAAGACGATGAATTTGATCATGATGAGCTACGTGAACCTTAATCAATTGAAAATGAACCAATGGCTTCCACTGGAGCATACATTAAGCGAAAGAAAACCAAACTCTTGAGGTATGTGAGGTTCAACTACTAAAGGGAGCAACTAATGCAGTTTTTGCCCTGGAAAAACGAACATGAACACGTTATCAATGTCAATCATAAGGTGGAATTTGTAAAATTGAAAGTCACAATTCTAAGTAATAAATCAAAATTCATTTATGGAGATTCAGGTGATCACATCCCAAGAGATGTTATTGAGACAGCAGTGCATGATCATAATACAAGAAACGATAGTAGCGAACATGATGATGATGATGATGATGATGATAAAGATGGTGGGAATGAATTTGAAGTCCTAAACAACAGGGGTAACGAAGCTAATGTATCCAATGATAGATGTATTGATGTGAATAAAAAAAGTGGTGATGATGTTGCTTTTCTTGTTCCACATTTCACTGATGATGATGCTTTTGAAGATATAGCTCGTACATTGAACAAACAAACAAAAATACATGTTACATGTCCTTAACTGTCACAAATTGAAAAAGCTTCCAACTTATGAGTGTGTTTTGGGAGGTGCAGGCGTTGAAAATTCAAGACTTATATAGGTAATACATCAATCATTATTGAGATATCACAACAGTCAAGAGGGTACTGATCTTGAGTCATTAAAAGTCTTAAGTTGTGCTCCCACTGCAAAAGCAGCTTTCAATATTAAAGGAATAACATTGACTTCTGAAATTGTACTACCCGTGAACCAGTTTGAAGTGATATGCCCCCACTCAGCAGTAGTTTCAGCAGTTCATTATTCTAAGCTATATCTAAGCTGCTTGATTTAAAGCTTATAATAATTGATGAAATAAGTATGGTTGGAAGTATTTGGACGGGTCAACTTGAGATTACAACAAATATTTCGCTCAAGTGAGCCGTTAGCAGGAAAATCAATTATAATGTTTGGAGATTTCAACCAACTAGCACCTGTAGGTGATAAATACATTTTAAACCCGACCCCAGAAATCCATACAGTGAGTTAGTTGGAAATCCGTTATGTTAAACATTCTCATTCTTTAAGCTGACATAAATAATGAGACAGAAAGATTATGCAAATTTTACAATTGCTTTA
This sequence comes from Flexamia atlantica, assembly GCA_035578135.1. Classification (NCBI taxonomy): domain Eukaryota; kingdom Metazoa; phylum Arthropoda; class Insecta; order Hemiptera; family Cicadellidae; genus Flexamia; species Flexamia atlantica. Next base: position 5,378,684 of record JAQJVK010000019.1, read on the forward strand.
AACAATTTGGCTGAAGGAACTCTGACAGAAGAAGTAGACATGTTTAACTATAGAGTCAATCACAATGAACCTTCTGAATCTATAAGACTATTCAGAAGTAATGCAGAAGTAGACTTTTCCATGAATCATTTTTTAGAAAAAAAATGTTTTCAATGTAAATGCTTGCGAGAAGGTTATCGGTAAAGTTCATGAAACAGTTAAAAATCACTACTCAAAGTGGTTAAAGACCATAAGGTGTAATCAACCTTTGGATTACCAAAAACCTTGAAACTGATTATCGGAATACATTATATGATCACTTGTAACATAAACGTTGAAGATGGGGTGGTAAATGGTGCTGTAATCAATTGAAAAAATGATGTGGGTGAGGTTAAGAGACTTTGGATATCTTTCACTGACCCAACAGTTGGGAAAATTACTCGGACCAAAATTAAACAAATTTCCTTATCCAAAGATATTGATGGTTCATTAACACCGATTGAAATAATGTCCAAGAATATTAAGCCAAGGCAGAATACCTAGGCAATAAAAATGAGGAGACAGTTTCCAGTTGTACCAGAAGAAGCAAAAACAATTCACATAAGTCAAGGTGGATCTTACAGCTCTGCAGTGGTAACTGTAAAGCCTGGAATGAAACGCAATTAACTGTATGTAGCACTGAGCAGGGTTACATCCCTCAATGGCCGTATATTCGAGGTAATTATGTGAAGCCTCGGAAAAGTAATGACGAACTCATCAGAGTAATTAAAAGCGCTATAAAAGAAAAACCAGTGAATTTCGAACTGAACGTTTTGGAAAAAGATTCAGAAAACTTTTCAGTTGTATTTCACAATATTCAGTCACTAAGAAAAAATTACAATGACCTTGAAGCCATTTTTGACAAGATCCAGTGTACTTGCTCTGGTTGACACATGGGCATTAACCACTCTGACTGTGTAGAAATTGATGAATTTAAAGAAGTAGTAGAAAAAAAGAAGACATAAATAGCGCTATCGCTACGCTTATGGAATCATAGTGTTCTGTAAGGTTTACCTAGCTGACAATATTGAGATACTGTTTGAGTATAACTGTGAGGAAAATTCTTCAGCATGCAATATAGTAGTTTTAAAAATAAAATAAATAAGCTTTCGTCTAACATATTAACTTCCTTCAACTCCACTTGTAAAAGTAAAGAATGAAATCAACCTAATGATTGACGTGGCTCTAACGAGCAGTAATAAAGTGGTGGTTTTTATTTTAAATCTAATTATAAATAAATGTTTTACAAATTGTGTTCCAAAAAATCTCAGACACCACCAAACTGCAAGAAGTAAAATTTTAAATGATAATTCTTTATGGCTGTAAGTCTAAGGCGTTCACTAAAAATATTTTAAAACCTTCAATTCAATATGGAATTATTTAATTTGCCATTTTTTATGACTAGTAATTTTGTATTGTCCATTCATCCTATATTGTTTAAAGTTATTGAATGAATTTTGAAGTTATGTGCTTTCTTAATTATTTTCCTTCTAATATAATAAATTTATTTAAGTATAGCTAGGTATGAAAAAAATGAACAGTCATTACAAATACAATGCTGTAGTATACAAATTGATTGTGAAACAAATTCAGCAAATTAACCATGGTTACTTATAATCTCTTTGTTCAAATAATATAAGGTGACTGGAAATTCGCTGAGTACGCAGGTTTGCTGCGACGGGGGTATTTTTCAACTTACGACAGACAATAAGCTACGTATCAAAATGAACAGAAATAAATTCCTCACGATAAGCATTGATTATTTTTCCGATATCATAAAAAGTACAAGAGTAATTGGCGGCCGAGTTTGAATGATGGGTTTCAGCTAGTTTTTATTTTGAGCTAAAATAACTCGAATCTATGTATAATTACGTAAGAGAAATTTTTGCCCGAAATTGTGGGCGTTTGGCAAGTCGTGGGATGGTGGGAGAGGGCTAAAATTGAAGGTTTTGACACCAGGGACTCGGGAAAAATACTGAAATTGCTTGAAGCTAACCAGGAAATGAGAAATAACGTATAAAAGCTGAAGGGCCCAAAGTGCTTTTCAGTTTTTACTGTTGCCGTTAAAAAAATAATTCTGGAAAGGTAACAGTTTCTAGTTTGTCGTTTTGTCGTTTTTTGAAAAGTTTGTCGTTTTTTTTGGAATTCAACCACACATCAATCACTAAAACAGGAAAACACCTCAATGCCATATTAGGCCAATATGATGTTTAAAGAGCGTCAATGAATCTTAAGTACAAAACTTCATTCATTGGGGATAAAACATAGTTTGACTTTTTGAAGGTAAGTCTTATTAAAAAGAAACGCATTCCTTCCCCTAAACGGATGAATTCCCCAAGAGGAATGTGCCCAGCAAAAAAAACTGACGTCGTGAGCCGTCGTCTCCCCCTTATGCCAGATAACTGTAAAGACTTTCGGTGCAATATGCCTTTTAGCAACTACGTCTCTGATTTGATATCAGACATTATAGTTTAGTAGTAGGTATTTTCGTGTAAATTAGTGATAAGTAATGGAAGAAAACTTGGACTTCAATGCTATTAGAAACTGTATTTATGACAGTGATTTTTCGGAGGACAGCCAACCAGAAGTAAGTCAAATAATTTTTGATGACCCAGTAAACAGTGTTGAACAGTCACTAGGCCTACCAACAACTAGTGGATGAACAAGCAGGATGAATTAGAACATGAACCAGACAATGACTCAGATGTCAATGGTTACAAGAAGGATGTAACTGAAGATTAATTGTATGACGAATTAGAATATCTATAGTTTGAATCTGACGAAAAACATTAACAGATTTCTCAGGGGGAAATAGCGATAACTATGAACCCGACGAAGTTGAATTGACCGCTGAATCATCGATCGAGGGACCCCTAGACAGAAGAAGGGAAAGAGGTCCATAGAACCAAATATTGATATTATTCCTCCAATACAGTGAAGAAAAAACCTAAAAATCCTACCAATGGAAAAGAAAATTTGGTGCTATCCACTGCAAATCTCCCTGCTTTTGAACTTAAGTCAATTTATGATTTAATTTGAATTAATTTATGATTTCAAATACGTTTTTTGGAGGATGACTGAAATATGAAAATAAGGTGGAATAACTTCGCAGCTAACCACGGAAATGGTGATGTGGATGAAGTAGGTGGGATCATCAAAGGCAAGATAGGGGTAGCTCTAAAAGGGTGAATAGTATATAGTAGGTAAGTAGTAGTATAGTAGGTAGTATAGGTAAGTAGTAGTAGAGGTAGTAGTGTAGTAGGTGATAGTGAATACGGGAAAAGAATTTTATGAACGTGCATCGACGGAGTGTAAAAGGGTAAATTTACTGTATGAAGAAAAAGAGCACGTGGAAGTAAATAAAGCACTATTGGGCCCATGACAGGGCTTTAAAAATAAAAGGAATTCAATTATTCCATGTCTTTGAAAAGGCAAGCGACAGTGAGGTCACCTGACTGAGGTAACTAAATTGTTAGAAGGACTGCATAATCAACAAGATTTCTAGTTCCAGCATTGAAAAAAAATTGTTGCAGCTAAAAGATATAACGAGGTATACACTTCCGATCAAGTTGATGATGAAATTCATGGCCACAATCGATTATCGAAGACGAAATGGAGACTACTTCAATGGTATAATACTTCAAATTGCACAGGTGATGAGGAGGAAGGAGAAGTCTGGCCAGCGGACCCCTACTTGAAAGTCACTCTTGGAACTTCTCCTCCAGAAAATATCCTCAACTACGACGAGACCAATTTAAGTGATGACTCGGGGTCAAGTAAGGGCATTTTTAAAAGGGGCAAACAATACCTGGAGAGAATTGTGAACTCATCCAAGAGTTGTATCTCAATGATGTTTGCTGGGCCGGGGCTCGATACAACCGCTCAAAATCTGGCTGGATTGACGAAGACGCTTTCTGTGACTGGTTGAAAACCATTGTTTTGCCATAGGCAAAACCACTGGAAGACGATAAAGGTATTAGGGCGTAGTAATTATGAGAAGGCTCTTCATGAGAAGGCTACTGGAAATCAATATACATATATATATATAGATAAAGAGAGTTGTGTGTTGGTATATTTCGGGCTACAGCCAAAACTACAGATCGTAGACACTTGATCTTGGTGTCAAACTAAAGCTTGGAATCTCACTATGTGCACTATGCTGGTTTGGTTTTGATATCTTTAAGGGCTTATGTCCTGGAACGTCCGAAAGGGACCCATGTCAAGGATTTTGGGAGTGCTTTGAATTGTTGCTATGGTTACCATTATTTTTAATGGTAGCTATTTCTAGCTTTAATGGTTACTAACAGAATCACAAAGAAACAACTAGAACACGATAAGAAAAAATAATCTCCCGGGCAAAGCCGAGGTTATCAGCTAGTAAACCCATAAAACTAAAAAAGTGGGAGCAAGATTTTATTGACTTAGCATATACGAAAGGCAACCCAATGTACGAGAAGGTCCGTGGAAACTATGCTGTTGAAACGTCAAAAATTACCATACAAACTCAAGTCGAAAGTGGGGAAACCGACCGGAACGAGTCATGTTAGGAGGAAGAAAATGATGAGCCGCAGTTTAGCAATAAACTAAAGAAAATCAGGAAATCAAAAAAAAAGGAAGTAGGAGACGGATGAAACAAAATATTTGTCTAGACCAGAGCTGCAACGAATCGTGTTGTTGCAGCAGCTGAAAATTAACAAAATGAAGATGGACTGGGAAAATTTTAAATTAGAACAGTCATTAAAAGTACAAAATCGGATGTTTGAAAAAAAAAATCGGAAACTGAAACAGATTTGGAGGAATTTTAGGTTAGCCAGAATTTGTAAATAAATATCTTTCCTTATCCCACATTTCATCTTTACGTAAAAATAAATAAATAATAATAAAAGACATGACTGAATGTGTGCATCTAGGCGTGTATGGTATGCATGCCCGTTAGTGTTGAGATGTTTCACGCCATTTTCATTCATATATTTACTGTAAATAATACTTATTTCTGTTTGTATTTTGAATAAAGAATAATCAATAATTTAAATCTTGCCAATAGTCCAGAGGAACGAAGCACTCGAGGCTAGTGTTGACCAGATGCTTACAGCAAGATTCTAAGACTAACTATTTTGAAACAATTACTTTCAAAATTAAAGTTAAAAACTAAAATAATTTTATAACTAAATTATTATGACAGAATTCTTGCTAACAGTCCAAAGGAACGAAGCCCTAGAGGCGGGTGTTGACCAGAGGCTTGCAGAAAGATTTTAAGACAAACTATTTTGAGACAATTACTTTCAAAATTAATGTTAAATTTAAAATGATTTGATAACTAAATTATTATGACATAGAATTCTTGCTAACAGTCCAGAGGAACGAAGCCCTAGAGGTGGGGTTGACCAGAGGCTTGCAGCAGAACTATAAGACAAATTACTTTGAAAAAAATAAAAATTAATGTTCAATAAATCAATAACTATTTAATTATCATTTAGCATTCTTGCCAATAGTCCGGAGGAACGAAGCCCTAGAGGCGGGTGTTGACCAGACGCTTGCAGCAAGATTATAAACTAATTGTTTAAAAATAATGTTATGACTAAATTATTATGATATAGAATTCTTGGTAATAGTCTAGAGGAACGAAGCCCTCGAGGCGGTTGTTGACCGGAGGCTTGCACCAAGATTCTAAAACAATTTTTATTTAAGACGAATGTCAACAAATTGTAACATATTATTATTTATCAAGTGCAGTATGGACACTTAGAATTCATGTAAAAATTCCAGAGGAACGAAACTCTCGAGGTAGGTGATGACCAGAGGCTTGTAGCAAGATTCTAAGACAAAATATTTTGAAACAATTACTTTCAAAATTAATGCTAAGAAATTTAATTATTTAATGTCTAAATTATTATGAAATAGAGTTCTTGTAAAAGTCCAGAGGAACGAGGCCCTAGAGGCGGGTGTTGACCAGAGACTTGCAGCAGGATTCTAAGACAAATTACTTTGAAAGATTGACTTTTGAAACTAATATTTAAAGATTTTAAATTTTATTTTCATAACTAATGCAAAAAAAACATTATTTAATAATTGATTAATATCTGAAAAACAAATTGGTAATGACAATCAAACAAGATATAATTTATCCTCGTTAAAATCCCAATGTAATGAAGCCTTTTGATCTGATTCATTGTTTTAAGTAAAAAGAAAATCAGCCTAACTAATTGCACGTTTCAAAACAACGGTTTACGCTCACATACCAATATGATATGTTTCTTAAAATTAAAACTGGATGTAAATAAAAACAACACGTATCATGCTTATCAAGAAATTATAATATTATAAACCAAACTTTCAAATTTTAAAACATGACATTCAACATTTTCAAACAAATATAATAATTCTAATTTTGTTATTACCGATCGAATAACAAAGTCTGTTGTAAAAATTTTAAGTTTAAAAATAAACATGGTTTCTAAGACACACATAAGATACACATGGTTTCTAAGGTATACACATTTGCTAAAATAAATAAATAATTAAGTCATTTTTAGCTTTTTTGGTAATGATAATGAACTTATTTTCATTCCTTCCATTCCTAATTTGTGAGCTTGGTCATGTCTGTTTGCAAATAGATTTTATCTTTATGGCACACCTTTTTGTTTAATGCAATAATAAGAAAAAATATTATTGATATCGAACAAGGCTAAGCACACTTTAGGCCCCGAATGAGGAAGCTGTTGCTTACTGATCCACCTCTTTCGGGGCTCTGTTTTTTTAATAATCGAGTGACCTTGACATACATTTTATAAAATAGAAAGATTTATTAATTGTAATTTTGATGAGATAGCATAAAAGTGGGGAGGCTAAAGGGTATCAAGGGAGAGATTGTGTTCTGTAGTAGTAGTATTCTGTGTCGAATAAACTCGACACAGACTTAAAGCGACTGGTAAGGAAGTGGCTCTACCTCCCACAGCGAGCCAGTGCAGAGGTTGTCTACCTGGGTGTGTCAGAGGGGGGTGCCGGTATGTTCCCTCTGGCAGACCTAGTGGACATATCCTCCGTGGTCCATGGCTTCCGCACGATCACGTGTAGGGACGCTGTGGTGAGGAATCTTGCCAGGGACCTGTTCGCCATGTTGCAGGAAAGAGAATGGGGCGCCGCGACGTCACCCCTGACGACGTCGCCGACTACCTGTCTGGACGGGTGGACGGCGACTTCGCCAGGGATGGAGGCGACATTGGCTCCATCTGGAGTGATGCCAGGAACGCCGCGAACCGACTCCAGAAGAAGATCGGAGTCTATGGCGATTTGACCATGCGAGGAACGAGTTTCAGATTCGTATTCCCTCGCCTGGCGCCAGGTTCGATCCTGTCATCGTTCCGGAGGAGGCAAGGAATACCCTCTTCTCCAGGCTCAAGAATGCCTTAAGAAGAAAGCTGCTGAGCAGACTAACCAGGAAACCCGATGAGGGGAAGACTTGCGAGGTATTTAGCCGTAGCCGTGATTCAAACCACTTTATCCAGGCTGGCAAGTACACTCGCTTTGCCGACTGGCGGTTCATTTTCAGGGCCCGCCTAGGCACAGTCCCCCTGAACGGCTGCCGACGATGGGGCCAGGGAGACAGACGGTGCAGGCGCTGTGGTGGGGAGGCAGAAACGCTGCCGCACGTCCTCAACCACTGCCCTCCGTCCTCAGAAGGCTGGAGGAGGCGCCATAATGCCGTTCTGGATCGCCTGGTCCGCGCGATTCCGAGTTCTCGTGGCTCCGTGAGAGTGGACCTCGCCGTTCCCGGGGTGGCTGGTAATCTGAGGCCCGACCTGGTTCTCACCAACGAGCGGGAGAAGACCATCAACATTGTTGATGTGGCGATCCTGTTCGAGAACAGGTACGGTGCTGCTGGTGGAAGCTCGTAACAAAAAAAATGAAAAGTACGAGCATATTGCCAACGAGCTCCGCCTGCAAGGTTACCGGGTTACCCTGGACGGCTTCATTGTAGGCTCTCTTGGTTCCTGGGACATGGCGAATGAGGGGGTTATTAAAAGACTCGGAATATGCCCAGACCATGAGACGCCTAATGGTCTCAGACACGATTAGGTGGTCACGTGACATCTATGTGACCCACCTCACGGGGCAAACTCAATGGTGGGGTCACCTACAGTGACAATCGCATGGCCCATAATCTGGTGTACAGAGCTATTTATTATATTTATTTTATCATCTATTGCATTGTTAATTCTTGTTAAATTTTTACAGCTTGTTACCAGTATTAAATTATTTATTTATTATTGTTGTTGTTGTTAAATTTTAATTGTTATCTGTTTGCTGTTTTGTTTTTAATATATTTTATGACCTGTTGTATTTTTTTAATAGCTTCTGAGAAATTTAATTTATTTCGATGAAAAAAATGTTTATTAGCTGTAGGATATTAAGAGGGGACAGCAAACAGTACAAGTGCCATGCTTAGGGTTTGGGCAGAGCAGGGAAATTGCTTTTCATCACTCCGTACCGAAAGTAGCTACTTTCGATGTCAGCTGGTAGCAACGAAGACGATCGTTTCCCAAGCTCTAATTTAGAGCAAGGGAAAAACGATCAGCTGATTTTCCCTTGCTCTAAATTTGTTTTCCCTTGCTCTCAATTAGTTTTCCATTTGCCCGCTACGCGCTCTGACGTCGCTTTGACGTTTATTCTTACAATTTAAATCAGCTGTTCTTATTGTTCAAGGACTGTACTATGCAAGGACTCCAGAAAAAACCTATAAATGAAGGAGCGAATGTCACCAACAATACAAACTGCACAATAAACATAACCTTGAACTTATAATTTTTACGTTGTTATGTAGGCTTATTATAGTAAATTTGTTATTATAAAAAAATGTTAATTGGGAAATATAATAGTTTGCATTTTACTGAGGTTTCTTCTTCAGCATTGTGTGTATTTTTGCGTCGTGATGAAAAGTACCGTTCATAACTTGTACCGAAAGTGATTTTCCGGCACCGCCTCACACATGAAACTTGGGCGCGCACCGGAAAGTGCCACTTTCGGTACTATTAATGAAATATACTATTGTTAGGGTAGAATGTATAAAAGTGATGTAGCATGTGAGAACAGGAAAAATAAGGTGGACACTACTAGGCCAAGGGCCATTAATACTTTTCTAGTATTGTTAAAAAAATTTTTGACAAAGTGCATGTTAAATGCATGGACAGTTTTAGTAAGGAAGATCCCACCTTGAAAATGAATCAAATCAATTGTAAAAGTTGACTTGTGAACTTAACATTTACTAAATAAAAAGGTATCAATCTGTTGCAGCATGATGGAGGATCCTTAGGAAATCTACAATGCCTCGGCCTGTACATGCCCCTTATAAAAATACATTAGAAACAAACTTGGAAAATTACCAAAAGGAAAATCAATTAGAAAAAGATCTAGAAATTAGTGATAATGAGATAAATGAGACATCAACATCAGTCCAGGATTTACTTGCACTGATGGTAGAGGAAGCAGTGGGAGAAAGCCAGGAGAAGAAGATAATTGAATAAAAGTTGGAAGGAGATAAAAAGGAAATAATAAAAAAAGAAAATCAGTTGGAGAAAAAAATGAAGAAGGAAAATCGGAGAAGAAAATAACAAAGAAAAGGATTTGGAGCAAGGAGTTTGTTTCGGACGATGAAGAAAAAAACGATGACGAGCCTCCAAGAAAAACAATTTTGATTTCTTCTAGAGTTAAAAACCAATGCCGTCACGTTTATGTCAAAAAAAACCAGAAAAGGTGAGGGATGTACAAATCTCACAGACCATCATTTCTGCTCATCGCGCTTGAAAAAGTACACTTTTTCAAGAAAAAGAAGATTTGAAAGATAAGATAAAATTGGCTCACGATGAAAAAGAACTAAGAGATATGAAAATAACAACACAGGGGATATCAACGAACTTTTTTTGCGGGAAAACGGCGGTACTTAGGATAGTAACAAGAGGATAAAAATATTTAGGTTACAACCAAAACTACTTAAGCTGTATTATTTAACGAAATTTCCACGGACACAGTAGTGGTGAACTTGGAAGTGATTGCACAGGATTGGATGAACTCTCATTTGGTGACCCAAATCATTGAGGTTAACGGTCGCTGGGTGCCGGTTGCCAGCCAACTAGTGGAGTCATCGACAGTCACGATCTCTGAGTTTGTGGACCTGTCCATAAGAGACGAAGAGGGAGACGCAATGGCTTCTTCTGGTCGAGATCACGGTGACCAACGTGGGGACCAGGGCGAAGAACAACGCTGTGATCAACAATTGGAACGGATGGACACCGGCGAGGCACGCAGGAGAATGATCTCCTCTCTGTTGCAGAGGGAGAGGGAACTTCTGCACGGCTCGCCGATGAAGATCAGTGGTGACGAGGAGGATCGCCTCCTGGCGGGAGAGTCCTCCACTTCCGGGAGAAAAAGCAGGGGGGAAAGTAAGGAGAAGAAAGGTAAGGGGAAAAAGACCGAAGACAAGAGCGTCAGTCGATGGGGGAGTCGGTCGGAGGGACCCGATGAATGTTGAGAAACGCATGTTCCACAGCCACGTCATCTCACGTTTTGGCGATATTCATTGGCCCGCCAGATCACCGGATCTGTATGCATGTAATTTTTTTTCTCCGGGGATTTCTTAAATCTAAGATTTAATTGTTTCATGTATTCAAGTGCACAGGACAAAAATTTGGACATTGGCCTATGAGTCTTAAATTAGACCTACAACCCATATTTATAATAATTGTGATCTCTAAGTAGATCATATCTTTTAAACACGACAGGTGAAAACCCCCCTGAATTTGAAGTGTGGTACAAGGGCCATAAATTAGACTGTGACAAGAATTAACTATGAAGGGCCATCACCAGGCGTGGAGGCAGCTGCTCCAGAAATTTTGTGAAACCGCTCCGTAGACTATAAATTCAGGTACACCACCATCATCAGTGATGCAGTGATGGCGACTCGAAAGTGTTTTCTCATTTATAAAGTTTAAATGTGCATGGCAGTGAGATTGAGTTGAAAAAGGAAGAGTGTGTCAATCATGTGTCCAAAAGGCTTGGTACAGCTCTTTAAAACCAAGTGAGAGTATGTAGGGCCCAGAAAATAACACTCGGTGGAAAAACTCTCGGAATTTTGAAGGACACTACAGTACAGGAATTGACAAGGTATTATCACAATGCAAATTTTAGTAACATAAATAAAGATGTCCCTTCAGTCATATACTCAATACGCCTCACTTCATCACTGCTCTTCAACAGACGAGATGCCCAAATGCCCATAGGATGAGCAGTCCTGGTGTTTTTATAATCGTGCCATTGCCAACGGTGAAGTTCCTGGAAGTCATGCTGATAAATTAAAAACACCACTAAATGAGATAGTGCTGAAGAATATGACACCAATTTACAAGAGGCTAACTGAGACACTCTGTTACAAAAGTGTATTAGGGGACAAAATCAAAATGCAAACGAAAGTTTGCATAGCATCATTTAGCGCAGGTGTGAAAAAACAAGGAGTGTTTCAGAAAGGCTAGTTGAGTTAGCAGAAGGTGTGAGTATAACTTTGGAAACACTGCTGTCATTCATGCCCTTCAGAAAGCTAAGTTATCTACAGGGAGGGAAAGTGTTGTTTAAGCAAAAGTGCGTAATCGTCGCAGAAAGCTAAAAATAAATCCCTTCGGTCATAAAAACTCGATCCTGGCCTCACTTCATCACTGCTCTTCAACAGGCGAGACGCAAAAATGCCCATACGATGAGCAGTCCTGGTGTTTTTATAATCGTGCCATTGCCATGAATTCAAAAATTTGCTTAATAAATCCAAAGCATCGCTATTAGAAGATGAAGGAACCAGAAACTTAGGGGAATACTTTATTAAGATCTACGTATTCAGACCTTTGAGCTGGGCTTGCTTTTATCGAAAGGGCTTAAGGATCAATACGATCATGTACTTAGTGTCCTTTCATTACCCTTTCAGGCATATTTACCTTGCAGGGCATAATAATCCATGCTGGATGTTATTTACTCGAGATTGCATGTTTAAAAGACTGATGCAAACTATGCAAGAATCCCCCGAGTGATGAATCCAACTTGTAAATAAGAGCCACAAAGCCAGTGAAAAAGTCACAGAAATAATCTTTGTAGGAGAAAATGAATGGTAAGATACATCTCCCAACTGTTTTAAACTTAAACAGTAACTTAAGTTGGCACTGTGTGCACAAACCATTGCATCCCGTGTACTAGGTGCAACATTTTTGTCCATGAATATGAGTGCTCGTGCATGGATAACCTCAATGCTAACATATCCATGCTTGTAATGAACGGTTTTAATCCAAATCAGAAGTGTAATAAGATATATAAACTAATTATTTTAGAATGTATTAAATATCATTATTCAGATGGCTGTTACCAGCAACGATTATAATACGTTATTAACGTACGGACGTTATGTCCGTGGTGTAAGAAAAGTGATTTTTTCCATACACCATGCATTATGTTTGTTTTTAAAAATGGTTCGGTTTATAAATGTCTAATTACTAATATTGAACTTGTAGACATTTTGAAATCGCATTTTTCTCCCAAAAAATTTAGAATAGCTGAACGTTTCATGTTTTATCCACGCTGACACCGGGTGAATTAATTTTATTCACAGGGTGACACCAGTGAAAACTGGATCCTAGAGTGTAGGCCAGAGATTAGGAGATCACTGCTCGAGAAGGGCAAGATATGTATGGGGTGGTCCCCTTGTCTGGTGAAAGACTAAGATGACGTGCCGAGGTGCTTTCAGTGCCAGAGGTATGGACACATACTGAAAGGATGTGAAGCTACTGAAAAGTGCGGGAATTTTGGGAGGGAAGGACACCTGAAGGATCAATGTGGGGCGAGAAGGGAGGCACCTCGATGTGCCAAAGAGGCGCTCCCTTCTAAGCACTCGGTGGGGGACTGGAACTGCCAAATCTATCAGCGGGCTGTGACCGCTGGTATACAGGGGGGTATACCAGTGGGTTGACTATGGGAATTAAGGTTTGGCAGAACAACGTAGGTAGGTCTCGACCTGGGATGTTATATTTGGTGAGAAAAGCTGGAATTGAAAAGGTGGATATCTTGCTTATGCAAGAACCATTTGACCGTGGTGGAAAGGTGACGGTGGAACAAGGCAGGTGAAAAGCTGGAATTGAAAAGGTGGATATCTTGCTTATGCAAGAACCACTTGACCGTGGTGGAAAGGTGATGGTGGAACAAGGCAGGTGCTTCTATAAACGGGGATTAGAACGGGTAGGTGTGAGTATAACTTTGGAAACACTGCTGTCATTCATGCCCTTCAGAAAGCTAACACACCACAATCAATAATTCCCCCCCCCCCCCCAAAAAAAAAAAAACAATTTCCCAACCATGCCCTTGTGGCGGCAACTGATAATTAGTTATTTATTTACCTAATGTTTTTATATTGTTATCCTAAGGTTACGTACATGCGCCACTGCTCTCGCTGTCGAATAAAAGTATACTTCTGACGTCTCGGATTTCTCATCAAGCCTAAGGTTCTAAAGCTGGTGACCCCGCCGAGTGAACGACAATTTTCAGCAACAGTTGACCATCTGCCGAAATGGACGAACTCCTTAATGAAATGGAAGAACTTAGGCGTCAAAACGAAGATCTCCGACAAATTACAGACAGCGATCCAGCTACCGATGCCAGCCACCGACGATCAACTACCCGTCGATCACCAACCTCCAGCCACCATTCCTCCACCCGGACCCAAGCTTCCTCAGATCGCCTTCACGGACGTAGACCACCCCGCTCACCCTTCTATCAATCGTGTGCGTATCAAATTACCACCTTTTTAGGAAAAGAAACCGCCCAGGTAGAGGCGCAATTTTCTCTAGGAAGACTCACTAACGAAAATACAAAATTTTCTTACGTAATATCGAACCTAGAGGAACGATTTGCCCACGAGGTCGAGGAACTTATTGGAAATCCTCCCCTTGAGTCACCTTACTCTACTCTGAAAAACGAACTATATCGCAGACTCTCTGTGCCTGAAGAGCGCCGTGTAAGGCAACTCCTTAACGAGGAGGAACTCGGTAACCGAACTCCATCTCAATTTCTGAGGTGCCTAAGATCGTTGGTTGGCACAGCGAGTGTCCAGATAGCCTTGTGAGAACTATGGATGCAACGGTTGCCGGTTCAAGTACAGGGCATCCTGCAAACCCAGTCAGGCCAGGCCGGAGTGAGTACAGATAATCAAGCCTTGACTGAAAACAAAATTATGTAAGTGCAGCCTATCACTACGCTCTGACCTATTACTAACTCTAGACCGATGCACTCAGTCTCCTCTTCTAGTCCTCTTCCGAAACAGCATAACCTGTACGACATTGCCAATCAGCTCTCGGCTATGCAACTGGAAATTAAATCGTTGACAGACGAGATGCTATCGTTAAGACTGGACCCATCCCGATCCCCGTCACGGGCTGCAGGTAACCGTCATCGAAGCTCCAGCACCCACAGGAATTCCCTTGGGTATCCTTTGGAAGATAAGAATACGTCTGAGTCTCTTTGCTGGTATCACAAACGGTTTGGTGAACAAGCTAAAAGGTGCGTATTCCCCTGAACCTTTAAGTCGTCAACAAACTCCAAAGACAGTCAGTGATGGCGTCAGCGACTGTCGATCCGAAGGGCGCCGCCTCATGATTGCGGATCGAACGACAAAGTGTAAGTTTTTAAGTGACACTGGCTCAGACATTTGTTATTTTCCTAAATCTTACCTTCCAGGATAACGGAACCGAGTTAGATACGAACTTCGCGCTGCGAATAATTCTACTATCCATACCTATGGGAGCTTAACACTAAACCTTGACTTTGGACTGAGACGTTCCTTCATCTGGAACTTGGTAGTGGCTGATGTTACTACTCCTATCCTAGAGTATGATTTTTTGGCCCATTTCTCACTACTCCCTGACTGCCGGAACCAACGTCTAATTGATAGTAAACAAATTTGTCTGTATCTTATCAACCTGTCTCTTTAAATCACTTTAGTGTCAAAACCATCATTCCTGACCCGTCAACCAAGTCCATATTTGCTGACTTTCCTACACTGACTCGTCCTTGAGGCACTCCTCGTAAGGTACTTCACTCAACAGTACATCATATTAAAACGACTCCCGGACCCCCAAGACTATGATGAATGGTGAATAAGGCGACAAGGCCGGCTGGCTATGGACCCCAGGTACTATTACCTATGGGTATTGGCTGGAGACAAGGAACCAGTCCCAGGGAAACCTGGCGCCTGGCCAGCATGAGCCCCGTGGGAGGTCGTGGACTTTGATAAAGGCCGAACAACTGCCTCAGGGAAGAGGTTTTTAGTTGGCCAAGCGCCGGGATACGCAAAGTGGGCTGTGTTTTTGTTTAGTTGCTCTTTATGCCCTGGGCCTCCGGGTGGGTGACGGGTAGAGGTGAGTAGATTAGCAATGGACGCATATTGTGGCTACTGCGCAAGAAGTTCCCGTGTGAGCATTGTGGCATCGTGATGATGGATAGCAATTTGGAAGAGCACAGGGTGAGAAGCTGAGAAGAAAGTGATGGGAGAGCGGTTGAACCCCTGCATTGTGGGTCTGGTGAAAATCTGGGAGAGGTTGAACAGGGTGAGGGTTTGCAGCCCGAGCTTCAGGTGGGAAGGAATGGAAGGGAAGTGGTCGAAGAGCTGTGTGGAAAGTTAGAACAACTTGGTGAGTACTTGGTGGCGAAACGTACCTTGTCTGGTGCGAAGCTGGTACAACTGAAGGAAATGGTTGAGGCGATATGGAGGAATGACAGATCATTAGATCTTGACAGGGAAAGAGCCACGGCCGAGTCTCAAGGGGTGAAAGAGGAGAGGGAGAAAATTGTGAAGGAGTTGGTGGAACAGATAGGTGCAGCTGAAACAAGGGAAACTAGGGAAAAAAGTACTAGCCCAGAGGAGGGGCATAGTCCGTGCGAAGTAGAAAAGAGGCGAAAGGTGATTAGGGTGAAACTGGAGAAGAGAGGCTCGGATGGCACAGCTCTTGTGTTAATACCACAATCAATAATTAAAAAAAAAAAAACAATTTCCCAACCACGCCATCTTCTCCATTCACTCCTTTTATCTCCCTTTTTCACCCTATCTCTCTCACATTATGTGAATCGATCCCAAGGAAAGTTAGTAGCTTTTTGAAAGGTTGTTTCTGGAGCCAGCTGCCATTGGTTGTTGGGCTATTAATTAACAGTCCTGTCTTAGAGACGTGCAAACCTTAGTCATTAACAAGGCTACAGGATCGCGCCACTATCATCACGATCATCACACTCATCCTTCACTCATATTCAGGGTAACGTCCTGTCTCAAAAAGAATAATTAAGATTACCCCGCTTTTCTCCAGACCTTAATCACCATCAACCACCGCCACTCACCTAACACTTATTACCTAATCACTAATCACTTATCACCTATAGTTTACCATCAACTCTCACTGCCAGAGGCTTACTTTTTCTTTCCCTGTTTTTCACCCTTGTCACCCTTGGTCTCGGGCTCAGGCAGAGGAACCCTAGCGAGCAAGACGCACGGACACTCGGGAGAGTCCGCGGCATGTCGGGCAGCGCCCCCCCCTCACACCGAGGGAGATACAGTTGCCACAACGCGGAACTAACGATCCCGGGGCAGAGCAGCCTTGCCGCTCACCGCAACGCATACAACGATGCCCCTCCCAACGGCATGCCAGGATACGATGCCTGAAAGCTAGGCATCGATAGCACTGATCTACCTGGGTCCAAATTTTCACTGCGTGCATCACGCTTCCCAATCGCATGCTTCTGGCTAGCACCAGAGGGCGCACGAGTCTTCTCGGACCAGAGATCCGCCAATTCTCGCAGTACTCCGTGCCACTAGTCCGCGATGAGAGACAGAACTGCCGCATTACACCGTCCCTAGTCAACACCTCATTAGGAACGGCTTCCCGGAGAGCCTCCCACACCGCCTTCCAGAAAGCCCCTATGCCCCCGGTTCTTACTTTGCAGACCAGCGCATAGGCGTAGTCCGCATTCGGGGCCGGGCGAGGCCGCGGGGCCAAAGCAGGGCGGGACCGGGATTCCTCCCGGGCGCTCTCCGCGCTCGAAGAGACGTCCGTCCTCGCCTTCTTGCAAGTGGGACCGTCCGAGCCAGACCCGAGTGCAAGGCGGGCCAGAGCAGTCCCAAATTCGTCGAGAGCCGCCCAATTGGCCGCCTCAGCCTCTTGAGCCCGGGCGGTGAGCGAGCCGTCCTGATCCCACATTCCTGAAGGATCCGGCGCTAAACAGCCAGGACTTCCTGGCACTTGATGAGGTGGGCGGCGGGTTCGAGGTGCCTCCCCCCGCACGTCCACCTCGCGTATTCACCCCGGGATGGAGCCTCAGCCCCAGCGTCGCCCCACCTCTCGGAACCACCGGCCGAAAAGCTCGCCCCCCAATCATGGGAAGGCTCCCTCGCCAAGCGACGCCGGTCCCCAGCGTCCGACCCGACCACAAACGAATCTGAGGCCGTGCCGTCCCCCGGAGCCCCGGAATCCATCGCCTCCATGGCCCTCTGGCGTCGATTCTCCCGTTGTTTGGCCCTGCGCCGAGCCTGTTTGGTCCCCACCCCATAAGGGGGCCCCATTCAGGACCCAGTCGGCGTCTCAGGGTCCTCCCCGGCAGTAGCAGGCGTCTGCTCACTCCCGGGTACCGAGCACACGGAGTCCGTCGCGAAATCATTCGAGGGGGTATCCGTGTAGCTCGCCCCACGGAAGTTGAACTCGTCCAGCTCCTCTACTGCCTATCAGCCGGTCGACCAAAACTACCACGCTGGACACAGGGACAGGTCAGGTCGTCCGCCCCAGTGACCCCAGCGTCAAGGCACTTGGCTCATCTAGGCACGAGCGGGCCAGTCTCTCAGCAATCCCTGCCTTCGTGGTCCCAGCCCGCACACCTCATGCACCTCGCCTGCTCGCGGCATCCGTGGGAATGGTGCCCGAAGCCAAGGCAGCGATAGCATTGGTCAGCCTTTTGCTAATACCTGACCCTCTGCGATACGTCCCCGATCACGATCCGGCCGCCTGCGATCAGAGAGGATACCAGCTCTGTCGGTCCGGAGATCCTCCAGTGTTCCAGGTTCCTATCCGATCCCCGGGCTGGCCGGGTCGAGATCGGAACGTCCCCTCACCTCAGTCAGGCAGTCAGGCGAGGCGGGTCATTGGGGCGTGCCCGCTTCAGGGCCTCCCACACCGCATCCCAGAACCTCTCAGTGCTCATCCTCGGTGGGTTGTCGTACACGAGAGCGTAGGTCAAGACGACCCCCCATGTGAACGAACCCCAAGAAGCACCGGGGTCTTCGGCGTCAGTCGGACCGTAGCCCGCGCCTCTCCGTCCTCGCTTGACGAAGAC
The DNA here is from genome assembly GCA_035578135.1 of Flexamia atlantica. Classification (NCBI taxonomy): domain Eukaryota; kingdom Metazoa; phylum Arthropoda; class Insecta; order Hemiptera; family Cicadellidae; genus Flexamia; species Flexamia atlantica. The sequence goes on from JAQJVK010000019.1 coordinate 5,397,089, forward strand.
TCCGATGTGGTGCCCGCTCGCCTATATTCCAAGGACCGTACCTTCCTCCAAGGACCGTAGGGGTTACGAACCTGCCGTCGGGCTGGTTAAAGACGTGCATGTGGCGGTGTACCCTTTCACGCTTGGCTAAGCCGGACAGGATGTGCGATCCCTATTTGGGGTCCGCGGAGTCTGCATACGCCCACGTTCGTGTAACCTGGGTATTCCAGTTCGGGGGCCTCCGACATCGCGTCCGTGTAAAACGTGGGGACTTGCCTGGTGCCCACGTTGGTCCGGATGCGGGGGTTACCTCGTGCCAAGACTTTGGGGTCGGCGTTCCGCAAGCTCTTAGCTGGCTTGCCAGCTTACCTAGCGGGGTTGTGCCCCTTGTCGCGGCCTGCGGTGCCTGTCGGTCCGGCTGGCTTGGGTGACAGCATCGTTCCTAAGCGTGTCGGCCGGTGGAGGGGGCCAAGGGTCTGGGATGGCGGAATGCAGCACGCTTAAATCGCCGCGTGAGGTCGGGAGTAAGGCTGCGGACTTGTCTTCCCGGGCAGTGCCGTGGTGGAGTCACCGCTCCTTCTGGCACAGTACGGTCACCCGAAGGGATACCTCACGTGGAGGGTCTGTTGACAGATGCAACAGCCCTGCGGACCATGACCCCACCGGCCAGTGACTGGTGGGGGCGTGACAGCAATGGCTTGGTCCGTCGAAGCGCAGGTCAACCGGATTGTTAAGGCGGCTGTCGGCGTGGGGCCTCAAAAACCCCTCGGTAAGCCCGGGTACGGCATGAGCTGGCCCACACTGGAAGTCACCCGTGGGGTTCGCCGCAGCGCGCCAGAGATGGACCGAATATGGTCGGGTTGGCCCTATAATTTGGTATACCACGACAAGAAGCGTGAGAGCCATTGCTCCCCTATTGGGGTCTGGGTGCGCTAGTGAAGACGTGTGTTTATTTATCGTCGGATCTAGTAATAGCCTGTTTTATTTATGGCCTGCACTTCGGACTCTGAGCGGGGAGGCTACTTGATGGTTCATGGATCCGGTGCAAGCCGGGGCCTTGCCCATCTGGGCTTTCGCTGCACGCTTGAGCGGTGACTCCCCCTGGCACCTCATCCGGGTGGGATGAACAACGGTATACCAAGCGGCGCGGCGATTCCGGGGTTCCCAATACCAGGGCTGGGCAACGGCTGCACTCTTGCACTCTTCATTGCCAGTACTCTTGGGGGGAGGGGGGGGGGTTTGCCCCCCCCTTCAGAGGCCCCCTACAGACGGCCGATCGGACACCGCGAACCCGGGTGGGCAAAGTGAGGCTACGGCCGCGGACCTGTTAGGCCCCCGTGGTATATCGCCGGATCACAGATCCTAGAAGTGGGTTTTGATGATGGCCCACCATATAACAAGTGTTACACGCGGGATGCTCTGGCTAAGGCCAACACCGGTGACCTAAACACTAAGAGTGTTAAATGTATGGTGACTTGCCAGGTGCCCATGTTGGTGGGGTTCGAGTGGTTTCCCTGTGCCAATACTTTGGAGTCGGCGTACCACTGGCTCTTGGCTGGCCTGCCGGCTTACCTCCCGGGGTTGTGCTCCTTGTTGCGGCTTGTGCCAATACTTTGGCTTTGGTTACTAGGAAGTGGGAGACCTCGGTCGGAGGCGGGCATGTGGTCCAATGGTGGAAATGGTGATGGACATTGGGAGGTTGATGAATGGATGGGACCACATATGGATGCCTTTGGTGGTAAAGGTGGAAGAAAAATAAAACATGAACGGATTAAGGGCCTCTGGCCGTGGTGAGAAGGGGCGGTAAGCCAATTGGTCGAGTTTAGGTGATTATCGGTGATTATCCAATGACCCCCGTACTAGGGTATGTTTCCTTAGTGCTGGGTGAGGAGACAGATGGTTATCTGTGGTCGCCGAGGTAAACTCGACCGGCCGGGCGCGGTATTTGACTGGGTGGTTGAATACTTAGAATGCGCTGGTGGGACTAAAGAACAAGTGAGTTCAAGTCTCGGGTGGAAGGAGGGCTAATTTCATCCCTACGGGGAAACCATCTGTCCTTTTATATACCCGAGCAAGGTGGTGTGAAGCGCAAGTTATAGCCTCTCCATCACAAGCCATCCCTATACCTTGCCGTGGTGCTCGGGCTCAGTCGAATAGCGGCTGCAGAATAGGGCTATGGCGATTGGTCGGTCAGTGGGGCTCAGCGATGCTGGGTCTGGGGCCTTGGGGTGACCCCCTTCGGGGGATCGCACAAGGTTCCCGGGAGGTGTAGGTCGGTTAGGGCATGGTGGTGGAATGCTATTGGTGGATTAGGTCTTAGGTAGTATAGTGGTAGAGTAAGGTAGTTGCATGTTGCGAAGAGGTAGCCTGAGGTGAGTATGCTCAGTTTGCCTGCTTATAGCTTTGGATGTTGTTGCTAATGCTTGCTTGCTTGTTACAGAGTAGTGCTTGTGAAGTAGCGAGTAGTGCTAGTGGTGTAAATTGCGAGGTGGACGCACATATCCCCTCGGGGTTTGAATTTTCTGTGGTGACAGACTTCTTTATAAGCCCTACGGGGACAATTGAAGTGGGTGAAACCAGGTTTGAGGCGGACTGGTGTACCAGCGAACTCATCCAGGAAGTCGGCGGAATGAGCAGTGACGACGAGCGCCCTGTCGACCTCCCGACCTCGGGGCGACGACTCCGCCGTGGCGAGAGGGGTCGCCCCGAGGCCATGGAGATCGACGAGGCGGACGAAGAGAGGCTACTGGGAGAGGCGACGGGAGGAGATGCAGGGAGTGGTGGAGAAGGTGGGCAAGTGAAGGGGGCGAAGAAGAAGGAGAAGAGGAAGAAAAAGAAGGGAAGGCGTCGGGACGGATCGCTCAGTCGTTCGGTCGACCGTGCCGGGGCTAGCTCCGGGGCGGTCGACCGGGCGACGGGCGGGAGGTCGTCGGATGACGACAACCCGCTGGTCTGTCTCGACGTCGGGTCTGACGAGAGGGAGGAGCTGGAGGACCTGGGCATGGAGCTTTGCTTCCGGGGGGGGAGCTACACTGAGACGGAGCCGAATCCGTTTGACTCTGCCTCGGTGAGCTCCGCCCCCGAGGCGGCACAGCCGAGGTCATCCACTCTGGGGAACGTCGCCTCTGATCCTCCTGCCGCCGTAACCATGCCTCCCCCGGCTTCGTCCGAGAGGGCTAGGGAACGGCGACGGGAGAAGCAGAGAGCGAAGAGGCACCGGAGGGCGGAGAGGAAAGCGGGTGGTAACGTGGGTTCCGAGTCGGCCGGGGAGGTATCGGGGGTTGATTCGTCGGCCGCCGAGACAGCCCCGGACCGAGGGACGTCCGGCGATCGCCGCGGGGGTGCTCCTCCGGGGGACGCCGGCGGTGATCGCACGGGCGGCTCGGCTTCGGAGGCTCCCGGGCTGGCCGCGCCGGACTGTGAGGGATCCCGATGGGATTGTGTGGACCGCTCCGCGGAACCCGCATCCCATCTACTGGAGATCGAGGCTATCCTCGACCACCAGTGGGGGTCCCTTCAGCGCTGGCGCGACCCGTCCGGGGCTCATCCTCCAGAGGCCCAGGAGGCCATGGCGGCCAATCGGGCGATAACCAGGGAACTGGGGATCGCCCTTGGCCGCCTGGCCCTTGGGTCCTCTGGGGCCGAGGGTCCACGCAGGAAGGTTAGGAAGCTGTCCGACACCGCAGATTCCTCGTCAAGTGAGGCCGGAGAGGGGCGCGCCAGGGCCACACCGGCACAAAGGGCTCCATTGCTTCTTGGGGTTCGTTCTCGGGGGGGGGTCGACGTGACCTACGCCCTCGTGTACGACATCCCCCCGGGGACGAGACCCGAGAGGTTTTGGACCGCTGTCTGGCAGGCTCTGCGCCGGGCGCGTCCTGATGACCCTCCTCGCTTGACTGAGGTGCGGTCGACCTTCCGATACACTGCCCGGCCCGACAGGAGATCGGGGCGTGATGTCGAGCACTGGCGGATCTCCGGACCGTCGGAGCTTGTCTCCTCCCTGATCTCCTGGGGTCGGGTAGTGATCGGGGAGTCGTCGCACAGGGTGCGCTACTGGCAGCGGGCTGACCAGTGCTACCGATGCCTGGGGTTCGGGCACCGTTCCCAGGGGTGCCGCGAGCGAGCGCGCTGCATGAGGTGCGCGGGCTGGGATCACGAGGGTCGCGACTGTCGTGTGACCGGCCCCAACGTGCCTCGATGCGGCAATTGCCTCGACTGCGGCATCACTGGAGACGCTGCCCGGCACGGGGCGGACGACCCTGTCTGCCCCTGCGTCCAGCGCGGTAGCGTTGGTCAGTCCTCTGGCAGTCGTGGGTAGGTGGAAAAGTGCGGCGTAGGGACGAATGGTGGGTGGTGAGAGGTGTCGGGCAGCTGGAGGGATGGAAAGATGTGAGGGAGTAGGTAGAAAACCGGTGCGGGAAGGAGGGGTGGGATAGTGTGTGGGGATAGGGCCTAGGGTTAGGTTAGTTTTAGGTTGGGTAGAGTAGGTGGACAAGGTGGACAATATGTTTGTAGATTGATTTTGATTTTGGTGAATAAAAGGGGGGGGGTCCCCCCAAATTTTTGGAATTTGGATTTATCACCCGAGACCAACCTCGGGTTGATAAATTTAGGGTGTTGTGCAAGCAAGCGGGCAGGTTTTGGGGGTTTGAAGGGAGGTAGCGGGCGACTGGGTGTGCTGGCCTCGGGCATTACGGGTGGAGAAGGGGAGACCAATCCAACGATGGCTGGGAGCCTCAACAGACCGACCGTGGGAAAAGGGCGAGGGTGGTTTGTGCGGGATCCGGGAAACTTGGTGGATAAAGGGCGGTGGTATTGGTCGGCGTATAGGGTGGTGGGCTAGGGGGAGAGTAGAGGTAGAGTCCTGCGAGGAAGGGTCGGTGGAGAAGTGAGGATTTGATGGGAATGGTAGATCAGGGTGGGTTGATGGTTAAGTCCTTTTGGACACGATTGGGGAGGCACAGGCCAGGGCTGTGGGGCATGAGTTGGTGGATAGAAGGGTGGAGAAATATGGGGGGAGAGGAGTTGGATTTGCGGAAGGGTGGTTAATGGTTGATCAGAAGGGTCGTGGTAAGCCTTGGTTTGTGCGGGTAGCGGTGGAAGCCATTTGGTAGCCGAGGGTGCCTGGTGGAGAAGGGAGATCCGATGATCCCTTGGTGGGAAACCGCCGGGGGGGAGGGGACAGATGTTTTGAGGTCACCGAGGTAAACTCGGCTCGGCCTGGCGCAGGTATAAATCCGGGGTGGTTTATGAAAATAGCGCTGTTGGGACTGATAAGCAGAGTTGCTTAAGTCTCGGGTGGTGGTGGGCGTCCTTTTCCCTTCGGGGAAACCATCTGTCCTTTTATATACCCCAGCAAGGCGGAGTGATGCGCAAGTTATAGCAAGTCAACCCTCTCCTCTCCTTCGCAAGTCAACCCTATACCTTGCCGTGGTGCCTGGGGCTCCATCGAATAGCGATGGCGAAATAGGGCTATGGCGAGTTGGTCGTTAGGGGGTCTGGTTGAACTGGACCGGGGTCTTGAGGTGACTTCCTTCGGGGGGACACACAAGACTTGGAGGTGTAGGGCGGTTAGGGCTTGGTGATGGGATGTGGTGAGTAGGTAGGTAGATTGGTAGATTAGTGGTAGTGGTAGACCAGTTGCCAGTTGGCGAAGACTAACTGGTAGGTGAGTATAGCTTTCTTTGCTAACGCTTGCTTGGTTGATTACTAACGGCTTGTTGCTTGCAGGTCGCTAGCTGGTGAATTGTAGTGGAGAACTGTAGTGCAAGCTTGAAGCTAGTAGTGTAGTGGTGAACTTTAGAGGTGAACTATAGAGGTGTTGCTGTAGTGTTGGTGATTTTGAACTGGTGCTTGCTTGATGCTTAGAAGCCTCTTAGTGGAGCTTAACGGACAGTGGGTCACGGTAGCTCAGGCGGTTGAACCCCTCGACTCAACTGTTGAAATCGCTGAATTCATCGACTTGACAATGGAGGACAGGGAGACCAGCGTACCTTCCGGCTCTGGTGGTGGTGACAAGACCCCGTCGTCCTCTGGGGTGGACAGTAGGAAACAGCTCATCTCTCGGCTTGTTCGACAGGCCGGGAGGGAGCTGGAGGCTGCTGGGGCGCCCATGGAGGTCGACGAGGCCGAGGAGGATAGGCTCCTGGCAGGTGCTCCTTCGGGAGGTGCTGCCGAGGAGGTACCCTCCTCATCTAAGGCGAAAGGGAAAGGGAAGGGAAAAGGTAAAGGGAAAGGGAAAGGTGACAAGGGTGACAAGGGACAGAAAGGGGAGAAGGATCATGGGGTGGAGATGGAGATGGGAGAGGGCGAGAAAGGAGGGAGTAGGCCGGTCAGCCGGACCGAGGGACGGTCTAGCCGGAAGGCTAGAGCGGGCTCGGGACGTGCGAGTGTCGCGTCGTCGTTGCAAGACGGCGACGACGACACGCTGGACTGCTCCCTCCGGCAACAGGAGAAAGAGGAGTTCGATGACTTGAACTTCAGAGGTGCGAGCCTCACCGAGTCGCCGCCAAACGATTTTGACAGTGACTCGGTGAGCTCGGGACCTGGAGTCAAGGCTCACTCGACCCCTATGGTCCTCGATCAGCCTGCCTCTGGGACAGCGATGGAGCCCCCTTCCGAGGGGGGTACCAAGCAGGCCCGTAGGCGGGCGAAACAAAGGGAGAAACGCCGCCAGCGCCTTCAGGAGAGTAGGGGCTCTGGGTCGAGGCAAGACGGCCAAGCCACGGATACGTCCGTGACGGAGTCGGAAGCTGAGACCCGGCGTCCTCTGACGGGTGGAGCTCCTCAGTCGTATGACTGGGCGGCGACCCCGTCGGAGGATGGCTTCGAGAGGTGGGGGGACGCTGGAGAGGGGACTCCTGCCGGAGGGGGTGCGAGGTGGGCTTGCGGGAACCGTTCTTCGGAGCCCGCTGCCCACCTAGTGGAATGCCAGGGTATCCTGGCAGACCAGCGCCGCATCCTTGACGGTTGGAGGGGACCGGACGGCGCCCCCACCGCTCAGGCGCGAGAAGCAATCGAGGCTAACTGGGCAATGCTTGAGGAATTAGGCAATGCCCTGGCCCGGTTGGCACTCGCGCCTGGCTCGGACGGCCCGGCCAGGAAGAAGCCGAGGGGAACGGATGTCTCCTCGAGCTCAGACGGGGAAAGGGGGCCCCGAGAGGACTCTAGGTCCCGGCCTTCGACGACTCCAAGGGCCCGTCCCTCTCCGAACGGAGACCTTGCATATGCATTGGTCTGTGACGTGAGGATTGGGACGGGGGGTTGTTTTGGAGGTCGGTGTGGGAGTCCCTCAGGCGGCTCACTGGGGAACTCCTCACTAGGGACGGGGTGGAGAGACAGTTTCGGCTGTCGACCCGGGCTAGTGGGACGGAGGGCTATGAGAACTGGCGGATCTCCGGACCCGTCAGGCTCGTGCGCCCTCTGGTGCTGGCCCGGTCTGTGGACATTGGAGGGGTGGTTCACCCGGTGCGAATATGGACGCTGGTGGACCAGTGTTACAGGTGCCTGGACTTCGGGCATCGGGCCCCGACATGCCGGAGGGAACAGCGCTGCTTGAGGTGTGGCGAGAAGGGACATGAGCGACAGGGCTGCTCTACTCCCGGCTCGCTGGTCCCTCGGTGCGGCAACTGTCTCTCATTAGGCGTGACGGGGACCGATGCTCGACACGCGGCGGACTCTCCGGAGTGCCCCTGCGTGTGGCGCTGTAGCGTTGCTCCGCCGGCGGCCTCTGGGGACCATAGTGAGGAGAGGGAGAGGGATAGGGAGGACCGAGGTAGAGATGGAGAAAATTTTGGCGAGAAGAAAGGGAAGAAAAAGTGAGCTGGCGGCGAAGGAGATAGGAGATAGGTGTTAGGTAGAATAAGGGTGGTGATCAAATGTTAATAGGGTGAATGGTGACTGAGTGACTGGTAGAAAGGGGAACTGGGGCTGGTGGGAACTGAGCTAGAGAAGGGTGGTTGGGAGAGTATGGGATGGAAATTGTGCGGGCGACAGGGTGTAGGTGATGGTGATGGTGATAGGTGAATAGGGGAGATAGGTGACAGGTGAAAACTTGGGAGGGAAATTGTGTGGGCGATAGGGAGGATAGGTGATTGGGATGAGAGGTGATGGATGAATGGTAGGAAAAAAAAAAAAAAAAAAAAACATGGTGATTTAATTAGCTTGCCTATGGTGTCTATCTACTTGGAGATATTTTGGTTGAAAAGTTGGCAAAGAGGCCGGGGATTGGTGAAAAATTTTTGGGGGATTCTGGGAGGTTGATTGGGTGGTACCCCCGACCGACTTGGTGATTATTGGTGATTGGTTGACTGGTGATAATGGAGACAAATTGGCTTTGGTTAATGGGAAGTGGGAGACCTCGGTCGGAGGCAGGTATGTGGTCCGATGGCGGAAAATGGTGATGAACATTGGGAGGTTGATGAATGGATGGGACCACATATGGGTGTCTTTGGTAGCAATGGTGGATAAATTAAACATGAACGGATTAAGGGCCTCTGGCCGTGGTGAGAAGGGGCGGTAAGCCAATTGGTCGAGTTTAGGTGATTATCGGTGATTATCCAATGACCCCCGTACTAGGGTATGTTTCCTTAGTGCTGGGCGAGGAGACAGATGGTTATCTGTGGTCGCCGAGGTAAACTCGACCGGCCGGGCGCGGTATTTGACTGGGTGGTTGAATACTTAGAATGCGCTGGTGGGACTGAAGAACAAGTGAGTTCAAGTCTCGGGTGGAAGGAGGGCTAATTTCATCCCTACGGGGAAACCATCTGTCCTTTTATATCCCCCGAGCAAGGTGGTGTGAAGCGCAAGTTATAGCCTCTCCACCACAAGCCATCCCTATACCTTGACGTGGTGCTCGGGCTCCGCCGAATAGCGGTGGCGAAATAGGGCTATGACGTTGGTCGGTCAGCGGGGCTCAGCGGGGCCGAGTCTGGGGCCTTGGGGTGGCTCCCCTACGGGGGGGACACACAAGGCTCCCGGGAGGTGTAGGCTGGGTAGAATTAGGAGAGAGCTGTCGGTAGGTGGGCCGCAGGTTAGATTAGGTGGGTGGTAGATCAGTTTTAGCTGCGAAGGGGCAGCTCGAGGTGAATGTGCTCTGGTTGCCTTGCTTGCAGAGGTGGATGCAACGTTGTTGATGCTTGCTTGACTGTTATAGGATAGTGTTTGTGCAGCTAGTAGGATTAGTGATTGTGGGGAGGTGAGACATACAATCCCCTCTGGGTTTATTTAAGTTGGTGACAAATTATGTGGTGATCCCTTGGGGTCAATTGAAGTAGGGTAAGAAGCCGTGGTTGACTGGCTGTCTAGTGTAGCACTAGTCGACCACGTGGATTTAATGATGGGTGACGACGAGCGTCGGGCCGACCCTTCGGCACCGGGGCGACGGCTCGAGGGTCGCCCTGGTGCGGTGGGCGAGGCCATAGACATCGACGAGGTGGAGGAAGAGAGGCTGCAGCTGGGAGCAGGGAGCTGATAGTGGTGTTGGAGGGACTGGCGGCGGAGAGCAGGAGAAGGTAGGGAAAAGAAGGAAGGGAAGGATACATGGCGGAGCGGATCGATCAGTCGCTTGACCGACCGTACTGGGGCCTGCTCTGGTGCGGTCGGTCGTGTGGCGGGCGGGGGTCGTCAGGCGACGACACCCGCTGGTTCGCCTCGCCGTGATACCAACCTGGGTTGATAGTTTGGGGGTTAAACAGGCGATGCGAGCATTAGGCTGGGGAGAGATTGGTGGTTGCAGGTGACTAAGCGTGTTTGCCTTGGGTGGAGAAGGTGGAAAGGGGTGGCCTACCTGCCGGCGGCCGCGGGGGGTCTCGTCGGACCGACCGGTGACGAGGGCAAGGGAGGTTGATGCGGGATCGGGGAAAAGTGGCGGACAATAGGGGGTGGTAAGGGACGGAGTCTAGGGTGGTTGGTCAGGGTGAGTGTCGAAGCTGAGACCCGCGGGAAGGGGTGGTGGAGTGGTGTGGTGCAGGTGGGTCAGGTGGATTAGGTAGACTTGTGGTTAAGTCCGTTGGACGGGTATGGGGAGGCAACGGTCAGGGCTTGGATGCGAGACGTGGTGGACGGAAGGGCGGACAATTGGGGAGACGGAAGGATATCTCGCAGATGGGTGGTTAAGCAGGCGGATAAGCTTGGTTCGGTAGGTCCTGATTCGTGCGAGAAGTGATGGTAGCCATTATGTAGCCGAGGGTGCCTGGTGGAGTAGGGAGATCCGATGATCCCTTGGTGGGAAACCGCCGGGGGGGAGGGGACAGATGTATTGGGGTCACCGAGGTAAACTCGGCTGGGCCTGGCGCAGGTATAAATCCGGGGTGGTTTATGAAAATAGCGCTGTTGGGACTGATAAGCAGAGTTGCTTAAGTCTCGGGTGGTGGTGGGCGTCCTTTTCCCTTCGGGGAAACCATCTGTCCTTTTATATCCCGAGCAAGGTGGTGTGAAGCGCAAGTTATAGCCTCTCCATCACAAGCCAACCCTATACCTTGTCGTGGTGCTCGGGCTCAGTCGAATAGCGGCTGCAAAATTAGGGCTATGGCGATTGGTCGGTTAGCGGGGTCTGGCTATGCTGGACCTGGGTCTTGGGGCAACTTTCTTCGGAGGGATGCACAAGACTCGGAGGTGTAGGGCGGTTAGGGCTTGGTGACGGGAAAGCTAGGTGAGTAGGGTGTAGGTAGCGTAGGGTAGATTAGGTTAGTGGTAGACAAGTTGCCCGTTGGCGAAGAGGTTTTGGTGAGTATTGCTTTCCTTAGTGGTGTTGTCTTTGGTTGAATACTAATGGCTTTTTGCTTGCAGGTCGCTTGGTGAATAACGCTTGAGCTAGTTGCTTGGACTAAGATAGACTAGAATAGAGTAGTGTAGTGTTGTGGCGAACAGTTTAGTGGTGAACAGTTGAATAGTGGTTGAACGTAGTGTTGTGGATGAACTCTTCGGTTGTGACTCAACTTATAGAGGTCAACGGTCGCTGGGTCCCGGTGGCAAGTCAGCTGGTGCAAAGGTCTACAGTGGTGATTTCCGAGTTTATCGACTTGTCGATAACCGACGGTGAAGGAGACGATATGGCTGACTCTGGTGCTGGTCGACAAGGCGGTGACGATGGGACCGGTGACTCCCGCAACAGAATGATCTCCTGCTTGTTGGAGCAGGAGAGGGAACTGTTGAAGGAGTCGCCGATGGACATCGACGGTGACGAGGAGGATCGTCTCTTGGCGGGGACATCCTCCCAAGGTGAAAAGGGTGGTAAGGGTAAGAAGGGCAAGAAGGGAGAAAAGAAAGGGAAGGGTGAAAAGGGAGAACCCTCACAGGGTAGGGAAAGTAGGGTGGACAAGGCTGATAAGGCTAAGGGTAGAGCAGGGAGCAGGTCGAGCAGCCGCGCTGAGGGACGGTCGAGTCGTCAGAGTCGGCCGGGCTCAGGGCGTGCGAGTGTCTCCTCGGTGCACCCGGAAGGGGGCCCTGGGGATGACATGCTCGACCTGACCCTGACTGAACAAGATAGGGAGGAGCTCGAGGACCTCAACTTCCGAGGTGCGAGCTATACGGGGTCGCCCCCGAACGAGTTCGAGAGCGACTCCGTGAGCTCGGTACCGGGAGGGGTGGTGGCCTCGACTCCGTTGGGTGGTGGTGCTGGGCAGGCCCCTGGGACTGGGATGTTGCCTCCCTCTAGGGAGCTGACAAAGCAGGCCCGGAGGCGGGCCCGGCAAAAAGAAAAGCGTAGGCAGAGAGGTGGTCTGGTGAATAGGGGCTCGAGGGACCCAGAGGACGATTGGGTCTCGGATTCGTCTGCGGCCCTTTCCGACTCTGGTACCCGTCAGCAACCGACGGGCGAAGCCTCCGGCTATGACTGGGGTGCTAGCCTGTCGGGCGCTGATTCCGGGAAGTGGGGGGACGCCGGTGAGAGGGCGCCGGTCAGAGAGCCTGCAAGGTGGGTATGCGGGGGCAGACAGCCCCGCTGACCCGCAGAGCACCTGCTGGAATGCCAGGAGATCCTGGCTGCCCAGCGCAGGATTCTAGAGGACTGGCGGAACTCGGACGGCACCCCCACTGCCCGCGCCCGAGAGGCCGAGGCTGCGAACTGGGCGGTGCTTGAAGAAATAAGCACTGCCCTGGGGCGGCTGGCTATCGGGGGCGGCTCGGAGGGCCCCACGCGTAAGAAGGCGAAGACGGACCTCTCCTCAAGTGAGGACAGTGATGGCAGGGCCCGGGAGGGACCCCGGCCCCGGCTTTCCGTGACGCCCAGGGGACGGACCGGTCCGGGTGGAGACATACGCTATGCGTTGGTCTGTGACATCCGGATCGGGACGGATACTGGGCTGTTCTGGACCGGGGTCTGGGAGGCTCTGAGACAGGCCATGCCTCACGACCTGGTGACGAGGGATTGGGTTATGAGGAATTTCAGGATGTCGACTCGGGCCAGTGGAACGGAGGGCTGTGAGAACTGGCGGGTCTCTGGCCCGCTACGTTTCATCAAGCGTCTGGTGCTGGCCCGGTCGATGCTGATCGGTGGAGTAAGGCATGCGGTCAGGATATGGATGCTAACTGACCAATGCTACCGGTGTCTGGGCTTCGGGCATCGCGCCCCGGGGTGCCAGAGGGAGGCAAGGTGCATGCGGTGTGGGGAGCGAGGGCATGATCGGCAAGGCTGCTCGGCCCCCGGTAACCTGGTCCCGCGATGTGGGAACTGTCTCTCTCGGGGCATCACGGGGGGTGCTGCCCGGCACGCCGCTGACTCCCCAGAATGCCCTTGTATCTGGGAAGGTGGTGTTGGTGGGTTGCCATCCGGAGATGGAGGACAGGGACCGGTACAGGCTGGTCAGGCTCAAGGTGAACAGGGGAGAGGCCCGGGAGAGGGAGGTGAAAATGTGGGGAGTAAGGGTGATACTGGTGACAAGGGTAAGAAGTGAATAGGTGCTGGGATGGGATGGAGTATTGTGAGGGTTAGGTGTTACAAGGTGTGGTGACCAGGGAGAGAAAGGGTAATAGGTGAACAGGACTAGGCATTGGGACATTGTGAGGGGTTAGGTTTAATGGTGAACAGGTCGAATATAGGTAGATAAAATGTTTTTGTAATAAAAAAAAAAAAAAAAAAAAAAAAAAAAAAAAAAAAAAGTGTTATAAAACTGGCTCAAGTCTTTGGAGATTATGGTGAAAAGCCCATTGACTGGAGTGGCTCTTGCGTGGGCGAGGGCTTGTCTCTCGCTCGGTAGCAGAGCCTTGGTGGACAAGTGGACCTAGCTTGCCGACCTGGTGATGTATGGCGACGATGGTTGGCTGGCTGGCCCGCTGAGTTGGGGATAGCGAGGTTGTGCCCCTTGTTTCGTGCGTAAGCCAAACTTTGGGGTCGGCGTATCGTGAGGCCCCGGTCGGTGGGCTGGTGTGCCTGCTGGGCTCGTCAGGATGGTGATAATGGTGAACAGGCTGGCTGGCTTTGGCCGCCCTGGTGATGTATGGTGAGTAGGAGAAATTGGCTTTGGTTACTAGGAAGTGGGAGACCTCGGTCGGAGGCGGGCATGTGGTCCAATGGTGGAAATGGTGATGGACATTGGGAGGTTGATGAATGGATGGGACCACATATGGATGCCTTTGGTGGTAAGGGTGGAAAAACAAAACATGAACGGATTAAGGGCCTCTGGCCGTGGTGAGAAGGGGCGGTAAGCCAATTGGTCGAGTTTAGGTGATTATCGGTGATTATCCAATGACCCCCGTACTAGGGTATGTTTCCTTAGTGCTAGGTGAGGAGACAGATGGTTATCTGTGGTCGCCGAGGTAAACTCGACCGGCCGGGCGCGGTATTTGACTGGGTGGTTGAATACTTAGAATGCGCTGGTGGGACTAAAGAACAAGTGAGTTCAAGTCTCGGGTGGAAGGAGGGCTAATTTCATCCCTACGGGGAAACCATCTGTCCTTTTATATCCCCCGAGCAAGGTGGTGTGAAGCGCAAGTTATAGCCTCTCCATCACAAGCCATCCCTATACCTTGACGTGGTGCTCGGGCTCCGCCGAATAGCGGTGGCGAAATAGGGCTATGACGTTGGTCGGTCAGCGGGGCTCAGCGGGGCTGAGTCTGGGGCCTTGGGGTGGCTCCCCTACGGGGGGGACACACAAGGCTCCCGGGAGGTGTAGGCTGGGTAGAATTAGGAGAGAGCTGTCGGTAGGTGGGCCGCAGGTTAGATTAGGTGGGTGGTAGATCAGTTTTAGCTGCGAAGGGGCAACTCGAGGTGAATGTGCTTTGGTTGCCTTGTTTGCAGAGGTGGATGTAACGTTGCTAATGCTTGCTTGCCTGTTATAGAATAATGTTTGTGCAGCTAGTAGGATTAGTGATTGTGGGGAGGTGAGACAAACAATCCCCTCTGGGTTTATTAAAGTTGGTGACAAATTACGTGGTGATCCCTTGGGGTCAATTGAAGTAGGGTGAGAAGCCGTGGTTGACTGGCTGTCTAGTGTAGCACTAGTCGACCACGTGGATATAATGATGGGTGACGACGAGCGTCGGGCTGACCCTTCGGCACCGGGGCGGCGGCTCGAGGGTCGCCCTGGGGCGGTGGGCGAGGCCATAGACATCGACGAGGTGGAGGAAGAGAGGCTGCAGCTGGGAGCAGGGAGCTGATAGTGGTGTTGGAGGGACTGGCGGTGGAGAGCAGGAGAAGACAAGGAAAAGAAGGAAGGGAAGGATACATGGCGGAGCGGATCGATCAGCCGCTTGACTGACCGTACTGGGGCTTGCTCTGGTGCGGTCGGTCGTGTGGCGGGCGGGGGTCGTCAGACGACGACACCCGCTGGTTCGCCTCGCCGTGATACCAACCTGGGTTGATTGTTTGGGGGTTAAACAGGCGATGCGAGCATTAGGCTGGGGAGAGATTGGTGGTTGCAGGTGACTAAGCGTGTTTGCCTTGGGTGGAGAAGGTGGAAAGGGGTGGCCTACCTGCCGGCGGCGGTGGGGGGTCTCGTCGGACCGACCGGTGACGAGGGCAAGGGAGGTTGATGCGGGATCGGGGACAAGTGACGGACAATAGGGGGTGGTAAGGGACGGAGTCTAGGGTGGTTGGTCAGGGTGAGTGTCGAAGCTGAGACCCGCGGGAAGGGGCGGTAGAGTGGGGTGGTGCAGGTGGGTCAGGTGGATTAGGTAGACTTGTGGTTAAGTCCGTTGGACGGGTATGGGGAGGCAACGGTCAGGGCTTGGATGCGAGACGTGGTGGAAGGAAGGGCGGACAATTGGGGAGACGGAAGGATATCTCGCAGATGGGTGGTTGAGCAGGCGGATAAGCTTGGTTCGGTAGGTCCTGATTCGTGCGAGAAGTGATGGTAGCCATTATGTAGCCGAGGGTGCCTGGTGGAGTAGGGAGATCCGATGATCCCTTGGTGGGAAACCGCCGGGGGGGAGGGGACAGATGTATTGGGGTCACCGAGGTAAACTCGGCTGGGCCTGGCGCAGGTATAAATCCGGGGTGGTTTATGAAAATAGCGCTGTTGGGACTGATAAGCAGAGTTGCTTAAGTCTCGGGTGGTGGTGGGCGTTCTTCTCCCTTCGGGGAAACCATCTGTCCTTTTATATCCCCGAGCAAGGTGGTGTGAAGCGCAAGCTATAGCCTCTCCATCACAAGCCATCCCTATACCTTGCCGTGGTGCTCGGGCTCAGTCGAATAGCGGCTGCAGAATAGGGCTATGGCGATTGGTCGGTCAGTGGGGCTCAGCGATGCTGGGTCTGGGGCCTTGGGGTGACCCCCTTCGGGGGATCGCACAAGGTTCCCGGGAGGTGTAGGGCGGTTAGGGCATGGTGGTGGAATGCTATTGGTGGATTAGGTCGTAGGTAGTATAGTGGTAGAGTAAGGTAGTTGCATGTTGCGAAGAGGTAGCCTGAGGTGAGTATGCTCAGTTTGCCTGCTATAGCTTTGGATGTTGTTGCTAATGCTTGCTTGCTTGTTACAGAGTAGTGAAGTAGCGAGTAGTGCTTGTGGTAATTGCGAGGTGGACTTACATATCCCCTCGGGGTTCAATTTCTGTGTGGTGACAGACTTTCTTATAAGCCCTACGGGGACAATTGAAGTGGGTGAAACCAGGTTTGAGGCGGACTGGTGTACCAGCGAGCTCATCCAGGAAGTCAGCGGAATGAGTAGTGACGACGAGCGCCCCGTCGACCTCCCGACCTCGAGGCGACGACTCCGCCGTGGCGAGAGGGGTCGCCCCGAGGCCATGGAGATCGACGAGGCGGACGAAGAGAGGCTACTGGGAGAGGCGACGGGAGGTGATGTAGGGAGTGGTGGAGAAGGTGGGCAAGTGAAGGGGGCGAAGAAGAAGGAGAAGAGGAAGAAGAAGAAGGGAAGGCGTCGAGACGGATCGCTCAGTCGTTCGGTCGACCGTGCCGGGGCTAGCTCCGGGGCGGTCGACCGGGCGACGGGCGGGAGGTCGTCGGATGACGACAACCCGCTGGTCTGTCTCGACGTCGGGTCTGACGAGAGGGAAGGGTTGGAGGACCTGGGCATGGAGCTCTGCTTCCGGGGGGGGAGCTACACCGAGACGGAGCCGAATCCGTTTGACTCCGCCTCGGTGAGCTCCGCCCCCGAGGCGGCACAGCCGGGGTCGTCCGCTCAGGGGAACGTCGCCTCTGCTCCTCCTGCCGCTGTGACCATGCCTCCCCCGGCTTCGTCCGAGAGGGCTAGGGAACGGCGACGGGAGAAGCAGAGAGCGAAGAGGCACCGGAGGGCGGAGAGGAAAGCGGGTGGTAACGTGGGCTCCGAGTCGGCCGGGGAGGTATCGGGGGTTGATTCGTCGGCCGCCGAGACAGCCCCGGACCGAGGGACGTCCGGCGATCGCCGCGGGGGTGCTCCTCCGGGGGACGCCGGCGGCGATCGTGCGGGCGGCTCGGCTTTGGAGGCTCCCGGGCTGGCCGCGCCGGACTGTGAGGGATCCCGATGGGACTGTGTGGACCGCTCTGCGGAACCCGCATCCCATCTACTGGAGATCGAGGCTATCCTCGACCACCAGTGGGGGTCCCTTCAGCGTTGGCGCGACCCGTCCGGGGCTCATCCTCCAGAGGCCCAGGAGGCCATGGCGGCCAATCGGGCGATAACCAGGGAACTGGGGATCGCCCTTGGTCGCCTGGCCCTTGGGTCCTCTGGGGCCGAGGGTCCACGCAGGAAGGTTAGGAAGCTGTCCGACACTGCAGATTCCTCATCAAGTGAGGGCGGAGAGGGGCGCGCCAGGGCCACACCGGCACAAAGGGCTCCATTGCTTCTTGGGGTTCGTTCTCGGGGGGGGGGTCGACGTGACCTACGCCCTCGTGTACGACATCCCCCCGGGGACGAGACCCGAGAGGTTTTGGACCGCTGTCTGGCAGGCTCTGCGCCGGGCGCGTCCTGATGACCCTCCTCGCTTGACTGAGGTGCGGTCGACCTTCCGATACACTGCCCGGCCCGACAGGAGATCGGGGCGTGATGTCGAGCACTGGCGGATCTCCGGACCGTCGGAGCTTGTCTCCTCCCTGATCTCCTGGGGTCGGGTAGTGATCGGGGAGTCGTCGCACAGGGTGCGCTACTGGCAGCGGGCTGACCAGTGCTACCGATGCCTGGGGTTCGGGCACCGTTCCCAGGGGTGCCGCGAGCGAGCGCGCTGCATGAGGTGCGCGGGCTGGGATCACGAGGGTCGTGACTGTCGTGTGACCGGCCCTAACGTGCCTCGATGCGGCAATTGCCTCGACTGCGGCATCACTGGAGACGCTGCCCGGCACGGGGCGGACGACCCTGTCTGCCCCTGCGTCCAGCGCGGTAGCGTTGGTCAGTCCTCTGGCAGTCGTGGGTAGGTGGAAAAGTGCGGCGTAGGGACGAATGGTGGGTGGTGAGAGGTGTCGGGCAGCTGGAGGGATGGAGAGATGTGAGGGAGTAGGTGGAAAACCGGTGCGGGAAGGAGGGGTGGGATAGTGTGTGGGGATAGGGCTTAGGGTTAGGTTAGTTTTAGGTTGGGTAGAGTAGGTGGACAAGGTGGACAATATGTTTGTAGACTTGATTTTTGGTGAATAAAGGGGGGGGGGGTCCCCCCAAATTTTTGGAATTTGGATTTATCACCCGAGACCAACCTCGGGTTGATAAATTTAGGGTGTTGTGCAAGCAAGCGGGCAGGTTTTGGGGGTTTGAAGGGAGGTAGCGGGCGACTGGGCGTGCTGGCCTCGGGCATTACGGGTGGAGAAGGGGAGACCAATCCAACGATGGCTGGGAGCCTCAACGGACCGACCGTGGGAAAAGGGTAAGGGTGGTTTGTGCGGGATCCGGGAGCTTGGTGGACAAAGGGCGGTGGTATTGGTCGGCGTATAGGGTGGTGGGCTAGGGGGAGAGTAGAGGTAGAGTCCTGCGAGGAAGGGTCGGTGGAGAAGTGAGGATTTGATGGGAATGGTAGATCAGGGTGGGTTGATGGTTAAGTCCTTTTGGACACGGTTGGGGAGGCACAGGCCAGGGCTGTGGGGCACGAATTGGTGGATAGAAGGGTGGAGAAATATGGGGCGAGAGGAGTTGGACTTGCGGAAGGGTGGTTAATGGTTGATCAGAAGGGTCGTGGTAAGCCTTGGTTTGTGCGGGTAGCGGTGGAAGCCATTTGGTAGCCGAGGGTGCCTGGTGGAGAAGGGAGATCCGATGATCCCTTGGTGGGAAACCGCCGGGGGGGAGGGGACAGATGTTTTGAGGTCACCGAGGTAAACTCGGCTCGGCCTGGCGCAGGTATAAATCCGGGGTGGTTTATGAAAATAGCGCTGTTGGGACTGATAAGCAGAGTTGCTTAAGTCTCGGGTGGTGGTGGGCGTCCTTTTCCCTTCGGGGAAACCATCTGTCCTTTTATATCCCCCGAGCAAGGTGGTGTGAAGCGCAAGTTATAGCCTCTCCATCACAAGCCATCCCTATACCTTGACGTGGTGCTCGGGCTCCGCCGAATAGCGGTGGCGAAATAGGGCTATGACGTTGGTCGGTCAGCGGGGCTCAGCGGGGCTGAGTCTGGGGCCTTGGGGTGGCTCCCCTACGGGGGGGACACACAAGGCTCCCGGGAGGTGTAGGCTGGGTAGAATTAGGAGAGAGCTGTCGGTAGGTGG